>CM052715.1:10363229-10445479 GCA_028551405.1 Uromys caudimaculatus
AGTCTTTACAAATTCTTACATATTAACATTTCAGTCCCTTTTAAACATCCAATCTCTTAAAATTCAAAGTCTTTAAAAATTCAAAGTCTCTTAACTGTGGGCTCCACTAAAATACCTCCCTTCTTCAGCAGGGAATATATATCAGGGCAAAGTCACAATCAAAAGCAAAATCAAATTCCAACCGTCCAATGTCTGGGATCTACTCACGATCTTCTGAATTCATCCAAGGGCTTGAGTCACTTCTCCAGCTCTGCCCTTTGTAGCACACATGGCTCCAGATGCTTGTACTCCACTGCTGCTGCTGTTCTTGGTGGTCATCTCATCTACAAACAACTTCTCATAGGCTCTCTTTATGGTGCCAAGCCTCACCTCCTTTGCATGACCCCTTCAATCCTGGGCTGTCAATGCAACTGAGGCTGCACCTTCACCAATGGCCTTCCAAGGCTCCTCACAGTGCCCGAGCCTCCACTCCTTTGCATGACCCCTTCAGTCCTGGAATTGCAACTGAGGCTGCACCTTCACCAATGGCCTTCCATGGCCTCTCACAGTGCCCAGGCCTCAGGTACTCTTCATGACTTCTTTATGCCTTCAAAACCAGTACCACCTGGATGACTCTTACGAATTACCAAGTCCAGCCATGGCACAAGGTACAACCTTGGCTATCTCTGGAACACAGCCTCTTTGTGCTCTCAGAAAACACCTCCCAGAAGATGTCACCTCAATGATGCTGGTCTCTTCTCAATCGCCACCAATATCCCAGCTCCAGCCAACCAGCATCAATAGTCCCAGCAATGCAAAGTTCTCGCTTTAGTAGTTTTGGCATCCTGTCAATCACAGCTGACTCTTCAGCCCCAGCTAACCAAAACCACAGAACCTTAAATCAAACTAGCAATGGCCCTGATAAGAGTCTTTAATCTTCCCTCTAAAATTTCACAAGCCAGGCCTCCATCTTCTGCACTGGTCTCAAAATTATCTTCTAAGCTCCTACACAACATCCTGCAAAGCAGCCCAAAGTTCCAAAGTCCTTCCACAGTCCTCCCCAAAACATGGTCAGGTTGTCACAGGAATACCCCACTATGCTGGTACCAATTTGTCTTAGTCAGGGTTTCTATTCCTGCACCAACATCATGACCAAGAAACAAGTTGGGGAGGAAAGGGTTTATTTGGCTTACACTTCCATGCTGCTGTTCATCACAAAAGGAAGTCAGGACTGGAACCCAAGCAGGTCAAGGAGCAGGAGCTGATGCAGAGGCCAAGGAGGAATGCTGCTTACTGGCTTGCTTCCTTCTCCTGGCTTGCTCAGTCTGCTTTCTTATAGAACCCAAGACCACCAGTCCACAGATGGGGCCAGTCCACTCCCTCCCCCCTTGATCACTAATTGAGAAAATACCTTACCTCTGGATCTCATGGAGGCATTTTCTCAACTGAAACTCCTTTCTCTGTAATAACTTCAGCTTGAGTCAAGTTGACACACAAAACTAGCCAGTACAGTGATTACTATGCCCAGAGTGCTGACGGGAGCCCAGGAGAATGGGCCCCTCCAGTGTTTATAGTTGAGAGGGAAGTTTATAGTTTACTGTTGAGAGAGAAGTATCCAGGCCACTTGCATTCCTGATTGTCCTAGACAGAGAAGACACTAATCATCTTGCTCTCAATGGTCTTTGCAGAGAATTTTTACAGTGAAGTGTTTCAGAAGGTACATTCTCTTCCTACAATTCAAAGGGAGATTTATTTACTATACAATGTACTAGGGATAGTGTCTCTCTTTTTGGGGCAAAAGGTGGGTAGCCTTTTTATTAAAAAAGTCAGTATTTTTAAAAATAGTATTACACATTTTAAAATATTGTTTATTATAAAAGATTTAAGTCCTCTACACTCAGGAATCTTCTCTTATCATTCAAGTCTGTCTCTGAATCTCTCTGTCTCTCTCTGTCTCTGTCTCTGTCTCTGTCTCTCTCTCTCTCTCTTTCTGTGTGTGTGTGTGTGTGTACAGACATCACCTGGCTCTCACTGTGTTACTCTGTGGGAATTAGGACTAGGAATGTGGGCGTGAATACTATTCTTCTGATTACTACAATCACAATGTGCAATAAACTCAAGTCACGTCTTTATCTAGAAACTGTATTAGGCTAGCCTGCTAGAATTCAAGGAGGTTAAAAACTCAAACTCTTCCTAGCCCTTAGCTGCCTCTGCATTGAGGGACCAGCCATGATACCATCATCAGAGTGTACCATTCTGTGAAATAGCGTGCTACCTTTCAAGGATCCAGCTCTCTTTAGTGAAATGTTACCAGGTAGTAACTCCCTGGTGGCACTCATCTCCTTAGGTAACACTTCAGCGAGATTATCGCTCTCGGACAGAAGTAATTCTGGTTTGGGATACCTTGAAGCTGAGCTTCCAAGTTAAGTTTATGGGACAAGAGTGATCCTTTCTAGACTGTTTTGGTTAGTTACTTTGGAATATGGAATCATTTGGATGGATAAAATGAACAAAAGTTAATCAAGTAACCTGGGTTTTCTGTTATTTGATAAACTTGATAAGTTTGATGAACATCTGCCAGAATTTATTAAGTTTAGGGAAAGAGCATTCCTCTTTTATTTGAAAAGCATTTTATATGTGTCAGTGTGCGCTCTCTCTCTCTCTCTCTCCCTCCCTCCCTTCCTCCCTCCCTCCCTCCCTCTCTCCCTCCCTCTGTGTCTGTGTGTCTACATGCTATCTGTATGCCTAGTAATGGCAGGTACCAGAAGAGGCGATCAACCCTTGGAGCTGGAGTTCCAGATTGTTATGAGCCATCATGTGGGTGCTGGGAATCATCCAATCCTCTTAACCGCTGAGGCGCTCTTCAGCCTCACAAGAAGGGGCATTCATGAGTAAGCAACATTTGTTCAAGACATACTAACGCTATGCCTTCCTTGGTTCAGAGAAAGTGATGGTCGAGTGTACGTAAGAAATGTAGTAGTGACTTGTCTTGTTGCTGTGACAGACACCTGATAAATGCAGCAACTTAAGAAGCAAAGGGTTATTTCTTCTCAGGGTTCAAGGGGAAACATTCTACCACAACAGAGAAAGCATGATGTCAGGGACATGAGGCAGCTGGTCACATTGCAACCACAGTCAGGATGCACTCAGCCAGTTTTCACCTTTTTATTCAGCCTGGAACCTCATTCCATGGAACGGTGTTGTGTACATTAAGTGTGGATCTCCCGTAATCTAACCCTTTATAGACACCAGTGATTACAGAGCCTGCCAAGTTGAGAATATTAACCACCATATATAAGAGTTTTGATTTTTAGAGAGCATCTCATTATGTAGCCATGGCTAGTTTGGAACTCTGTTTAGGCAGGTTAACCGTGACCTCACAGAGATCCACCTGCCTCTGGCTGCTGAGTGCTGGGATTATAGGCATGTGACACCACCCCTGGCAATAATTTTACTTTGATCAAATGATTGCAAATCATTAGCATTTTGAGCTTGAGGTAGAAGCTTTTGAGTTTTGAACAGATTTTAGGAGTGGTTGTCTACAAGAGATATATACCAAAAAGATCAAAGCCAAAGATGCTATTCAAACTTTTTCAAACTTAATATATATTTCTCATTTTTCCCTAAATTTTCTGCTTAGCAGCTCAGGCCCAGAGCTTTCTCAGGACAATGGGTAAAAAGATAGTCAAAATATGTTGGTTAGAGGTACAAAGAAGTATATCTTTCAAATATGGGGCATGGATTTTCCTTGTTAATTATGCAGTGGGGTTAATGGTGATGTAGGCAGAGAGGTCATTGTTTGGTTCCGGATAATGACAAGCAGGTCCCGGTCTCAGCACTATCGGTTTCTCACAGACCAGTAGTTCTTACACACCAGTGAGATTAGCATCCTGAGAGTTTGTTCTTTCAGCCTCACAGCCCATCTGTCTGGAGGATCTGCAGTGGTTTGAGAACCTGCCTTTCAAGGATGCTGCTTGAGAGCCTCTGCTGCAGACCCTTCCTGCAAACAAAGCTATTGCCTTGACTTCGATTGCCTGTTGGAAGAAGATACCTAGATCTGGAATATAGCTCAGTGATAGAAAGCACGCCTGCTGTGTGTGAGGCCTTCAGCACCACAAATTAGGAAAAAATTAGAAAAAGAAAAAGAAATATTAAGTCCCCCCCCCCCCAGATCCACCCCCATTTGCCTTTCGGAAGACGTGAACATCCCTAGGAAACTCTTCTAGACAGTATTGATCCCCCCCCCCAATCACATTCTATTTTACTCAAGTCACACTGACATTCTATCTCAACGTAACAGAACTCAGGATTTAGCTGGCAACCCCACCTCTTCTTTCATTTTCTTTCTTTTAAATGTTAAATAACACCTACTAATGTTGGGGTGATCTTTCTGGGTGAGATCAGCACATTATGTAAACCTCCTCTTAACAGCAAACAAGCAGAGATGTTTATCAGTCTCAGTATTTGTTTATTTTTTGGTTTTGGTGCTGTCAGCTGAACCCAGGGTCTTGCCAGAGCTCCACTTCTTATATTAAACAGAGAAACAACCTAGCAGCAGACATGCGCTCCTTTTCTTTGTTTTAAGCACAGTCCGAGGTGTCTTGCTTAGCCAATGGCTCCCGTGCTGAATGTGCCCATTTAACCAGTCTGAGGTTGATGCCAGTAAGAAGAGGACAGTCTGCAGAAGCTTGTCAGGACACGGCAGCTGAACCTGGCCACCCTGGGAAGAAGCGCACTGCTGTGGCTGGATGTTTCTGGTACAGTGCTCAGCAGTGAAATGATTAACAGTGTTGGCATTTAAGTGATCATAATTAGGTTTCAAAGTTAACAGCCCATTGAGATAAATAGTGGAAGTTCACACCTCCCTCAGTGCTATTGTTTATCAGACTGTCAAGCTGCAGCTTCAGGAAGACAACATTAATGTGGCTTTGAACACTAATTGCCTAAAGCCAAGTTATATCCACCTGGGAGGGTCCTTTGGATATTTGTTCATCTGAAATGTCAGAGAATACACGGTGCTAGGATTCTCCATCACCTGACAGGTACAACCTTGCACAGATATTTCTCCATCAACTCACAAATACATTTGCACATATATTTCAATGCACAGAAAGAAAATGATATAGGAACAGGCAGTAGTGCTCAGAAGATCTTCTGGTTGAAAAGTAGGTCTGCCTCAGTTTCTCCTTTTAAATGGCAATGTAACTATTGACTTGCATGATATGGTCCTGAGAGGAATGGGTAATTAAGTGATTTAAACAACAACAACAACAACAACAACAACAACAGCAACAACAAACACTTTGCTCTCTAGATTCCATTAGGATGTTATTGTCCTAAAGGAGTTATGTGCACATTCTGTCAATAGGAAAACTCTGAGAGCATAATTAAATTAATTTTCATAGGATTCTGATTTATTTTCCCACAATAAGTTTGCACGCATGACTGCATGCTACTTGATGCTCAATAAGGGTGGAGGTTGTAATTTCTGTTTGCAAAATTATGGATTTTCTTTTTCAAGTGACATTCAAGAATTACAGGCAGCAAGAACAAGGGGAGGGGGGGCTTTCCAAAGCCTAAAGCAGACAGAAGCTAATAGATCGCGTCTTTCTAGAAGTCATTGTCTTTTCACGGAGTGATGTCTCCTAAAAGCGCAAAATGTCGGCAGGGCATTATTATCAACATAAAATAACCATGGGACACTTTTAGAAAATTATCACTTTAAACAAACTTAGAGGAAACGGAACTTAGAACTTCCTATATCTTACCATATTTCATCTTGAAAAAGGGTTTTCTTTTTACTGTGCATGTGTGTTTGTACATGTGTGTGTATGTATGTATGTATATGTACGTGCTCATGTCTGTGTCATTCCTCAGGCACCACCCACCTTTTATTTTTTGTAGATAGGGTCTCTCACTGTGACTTGAACTTGCTCACTGAGTTAAGGAGCTAGTCTGTGAGCCTCAGGGATCCACCTATCTCCACTTCCTCAACCCCGGGGGTTGTAGGAGACATCACCATGTCTGGTTGTTTTATGCAGGGTCTACAGATGAAACTCAGGTCTCCATTCGTGTGCAGCGAGCAGCTAACTGACTGAGCCATCTATACTCTGCATTTACACCTGCTTTGCTTTATCTTACTGATTGCATCCTGCTGACACGGGAGTGAGTGGGACAGTTACCATGTCATTCTCTTTACCATTGGCTGATGGCAGAGGTGAATGGTGGCTAGAGCAACAATGGAGGGGTCAAGGCAAAGACAAACAAAAGCAAGCAAACAAACAAAGCAAAGAGTTAGAAAGGAAGAATAAAGGAAGACTAGAAGGGAAGGAGCAAGAGTGGGTGGGGCGCAATTAAGGACAGAGGAGCTGCAGAACAGAACACAATGTCAGGCCTTCCACTCATCAGATGTCTTGCTTGTCCTGCGTCTGCAAACTTTGTCATGAAAGAAAAAATGTATCAGAAAGAAGTGACTGTAATTTTGTCTTTGTTTTTTTTTTTTTTTTTTGAAAGAATGGCAACTGCTTTCATTTTATGAAAAATTTCTGTGCTCATCAATATTTTGTAAGTTTGGATTAAACTTACTTTAACTGGTACATAGAAATATAAAAATGGTATATATTAATGGAATATCTGTTAGTGTGATGTTTCCTACATTTCTGCATTGAACACTGTTTAAATCAAGCATTTATTATCTTTCTAGGGTGAAAACACAATCCTTTCTTTCAGCTTCTTGAAATATCAGTATCTGTTTGTTACGTAATCACCCTCCATAGTGGTTTGAAAGAAACTGGCCCTCCATAGGGAGTAGCTATTAAAAGGTGTGGCCTTGTTGAAGTAGGTGTGGCTTTGTTGGAGGAAGTGTGTCACTGTGAGGGCAGGTTTTGAGGTCTCCAAATCTCACGCCAGTTCTCTTCATCCCACCTGCCCATCCAGATGTAAAACTCTCAGCTCCTTCTCCAGCACCATGTCTGTCTGCGTGCTGCCACGCTTCCTGCTAGGATAATGGACTAAACCTTTGAAAATGTAAGTCAGCCCCAATTAAATGTGTTCCTTGATAAGAAAGAGTTGTGGTCATGGCATCTCTTCACAGTAATAGAAATCCCAACTAAGACATCTTTTCATATTAATTTTTGCCTTGGTTTTCAGTTGAGAGGACAGTTGGTGGAGGAAGTTAACAAAGACATCTAAAGTAGGGCGGATGGTCGGGAAGACCCAGGTAGTAGATTGAGTTCATCATGTATGTTGGGGGAGGGGCCATGCTTTATAGCTGGAAACAGGAGTAGATTGTGAACTTCCTGAGACTTGTATCTTACTGATTTTGATGTTCTAAGCTCAGCATATGTATAAAGGCTAACTTTAAAATTTGTTGTAGTTTTAAAAATGTTTATTATTTTTAGCTATACTTGTCTGTTGTGTGTACACGAGCCTTTGTATGAATGGAGGCTAGAGCTGGATATTGGATTCAAGCAGCTGGAGTCTCAGGCACTTGCAGGATGTCTAGCTTGTTACTTGGGTGCTGGTTTCCAAACTCTAGTCCCCATGCCTCTGCAGCAAATGCTCTGTACCACCAAGCCATCTCTCTAGTCCAAGGCTGAGTTTTCAAAGGACAGATGGTGAACTCAGGGTGGATGCTTGAAACCCCATTAACTGACATTATGTGTTGGGAGACAATAAGAGCCACTCAGTTGTTACTCTACTCATAATTTTCATATCACACGTAAATAAATAATTTACATATTTCAAAAATGTCCCTGTAGTCTTTTTGGAGCCAGTGGAATTTGTTGCAGACTGAATGAGTTGAAGACAGCAGAAAGTACCTGTTAGGAAAACTACAATGGGATGTCTGGCTTCTTCTGCAGCTTGCTTACCTTATGGTCAGTAATACATTAAAAAGGGACACGAAACCAGTGCATGTAATTTCAGTACTTGGGAGGCTGAGATGAGAGAATTTCTATGAACTGAGTTTCACCCAAGTCTTGGCTACAGAGTGAAGCCTCATTTAAAAGAATCCACCCACGTGGGAAAAGATATAGGTGCTATTCTAATGGTATTTTGTGGCATGATGAAAATCCAGAAGTCAGGTTCCTTCGAAGAAGGAAAATCTTTCTGGCTATCTGGGTAGGTGCCACTCAGTTATTTGAAAAGCCTAAGCAGCCTTTGATGGTGAAGAAGAAATCACACTGTAGACTGCAGCCAGCATCAGTGTGTACCCAGAGCTCAAACCTACAATCCTGACAGCTGGTCTCAACTTGCCTACCCTGACTCCGCAGCTGGAAAAAACAATTCCAAAACTAAATCTGTCTTTAATTTAGTCACATATCATTTTTCCTTTTAAGTGTATGAAAAGATGTTTTGGTATATTTCATTATTAATTTCCATGCATGACGTGTGTGTGTGTGTGTGTGTGTGTGTGTGTGTGTGTGTGTGTATTTGATGTTTTGATCATGTGTGTGTCTTTGTGTCTTTGTAATGCATGTGTGTGGGGGTATATGCATACATGTGTATGATGTCATTGTCATCCTTAATAGCTTTCCCACCTTTAATTTTTAAGGCAGGATCTCTCACTGAGCCTGAAGCTCAAGGATTGTCTAGACTTGGTGACAATACCAGGTGTCTCCTATATCCCCTGTTTCCATCCCCACCCCAAGCACTGGCATTACAACACTGTCAGGCTTGACTTTTCATATGGGTACTGAGAATCCAACCTCAAGTCCTCAAGCTGGAGTGGCAAACATTTTACTGACTCAGTCACCTCCCTAGTCCCTGTGTTTTGATCATTTTAAAGCATAAAATCAGCAATATGTATTATATTCACAGTATTGTATAGACATCAACACTATCTTCTTCCAAATCATTTTCATCACCTAGAACAAGAAATGCTATAAATGTTAAGTGACAACTTCCTATATCCCCATCTTCTAGGCTCCTGGTAACTTGTGATGTGTTCTTTATCCACAAGAGCTTGACTATTACAGATATTTCAGACGAGTAGAATCAGTCAGCATTTGTCTTTTGGGTATTACTTGTCACTTGGCCTACATTTCCAGTGTTCATCTATGTGGTCACATAATTATTTCACTTTTTATGGTTGAAAAATATGTGTGTGTATGTGTGTGTGTGTGTGTGTGTGTGTGTGTGTGTGTGTGTGTGTATGTGTGCTCGCACATGCCAGGTGACGTGGTAATTGCATGTAATGTATTTACATATCTCCTCTATTGGTCCCTCTCTGTTGAGCCCTGGTAGGCACAATGCATAGGATGAGGGAACAGAAAGAAAGAATGATTTTTGCAGAGCCAAAGGTAGCCTGCATTTGCTGTATTTTCTCTTTCCATAGCTTTACTGATGTATAAAGTTCCTGCTCTTCACTTTATCATTCCCGCTCCTCCTTCTCCAGGAATAATCTACAGTTGCTAGGTAGAGTTGCAGTCATGTGCACATATGCTCAATGCATGTAAATGTATTGGAGGTTTAGAAACTTACAGAATGCTTTATTTTGTTGTATGCTTCCAGTGCTATAGCTGACCACATTGTCACACAAACTTTTATACATAAACCTAATTCTGTTGTTTTAACTTTTGAGTAGTACCCCACTTTAAAACCACACTATTCTTATGCAGTCCCCTTTGAAATAGAAAATCCTTTTTTATTTCAAGGAATATTTGTCTGCTTCTTATGAAAATGTGCAAAAACTTAGCTATAATTAAAGTTGTTTGAAAGTTGATGATTCCGAGATAAAACTGTTCTTGTCAGACCCAGCCAAAATTAGAAAGGAAAAGGAACTAAGAGGGAGGGGTGACAGCTGCCTGTCTGAGATAAATATAGTTCCCAGAGCTTTTCAAAAGACCTACAAGAGATTTCGTTACATTCTGTATGTATCCCATGCTTTGCATATGTGTATTGTAGATTTCTTTAGAAAATTGTTTATCTTGAATATTTCCAAGATTGCAACAACTCAAAAAGATGCTGTGCCCAGAGTGTTTACACCCCTACTCCTACCTTCGTTCTCCAAGACCAATGAGCTCCTCACATCCAGTCTCTACCCCCTTGTAGCTTTTAAGAGCTCCTTTTGCCCTGACCTTTTGACTGTAGCCACATCTTACTATGGTGTAGTATTCCAGTTGCAGCACTTTGCTAGTCTTGAATAACTCCGCTGTTCTTTGGAGACTTCTCTTTGTTAATTTGGTTGGTCCTGGGGTCTTACTCTTTTATCTGTGCCCATTGTGATGTTTATGGCATCCACTAATTTCAAATACTACTTAGTTTGAGAAAATTTAGATTGCTTTTATCTTCATATTTACTTGTGCTTTTTATAAAAACACCACTTCTTATTTTATTCTGGTATTTCCACTATTGTCTATCAAATTAGTGTCATTAAAATGGGGGAGGAGAGAGGTAGGAAAAAGAAAAGAACGTGTTTTGGCAGAACCTGGTCATGACTGGTCATAATTGACAAAGAACACGCAAGAGAAGATTGAGAACAACGAACTTCCTGGGCACTCAGACATTGTGCATATGCTGTTAATCTCTGGGCAATAAAGGATTGGCCCTTGACCAGTTCCTGGGATGTGAGCTTTAGGCCTGGTAAGAATGTCCCTATAGTGTGATTAATCAGTGGTTAAATAATGACACAGAGACTTATTAATAATTACTAAAGCTTGGGCCTATAGCTAGGCAGACTCTCAGCTAGCTCAGTCTAAATTTAACCCAACTAACTAGCCTACGACCTGCCACGTGACTAGTTCTCCACCTCTGCTCCTGTTCCCATCCAACCACCTCCATGTCCTGCTGGCGAATCTCCTACTTCTGTTTTTTCTTCCAGAGACCCTCTCTCAGCCCGGAAGTCTGCCTTCCCTTCCCTGGCTAGTTATTGGCTATCATATTTTTATTAAGTCAATCAACAGGTGAGGGAGGAAGAGTGTTTGCAAACTACTGAGGCAGGCAGTGATCCATAAGAATAACAATACCAACATTCGGCCAGTACTGAGTACCAAAATCTCTGCAGTACAGCACTCAACAATTGAGTATACAGAGACAACCTTCACGCAATGTACCCTAGCAGATGTCTGTATTTTAACCAGGGCCTAGACAAGTATGTACTAATAATTTGATTTATGGACATCAAATGGTCATTAATTAGCTTGGTCTCTGGGAGGCCTGGAGACTAAGGGAAGCCACATTGGTGTGCATGTGACTGACCTCAACTCCACTCTGGACAGTTAGACTTAGGTACACTCTAAGTATGCCTTCATACCTGCTGCGGTGTGAGCTTTATGCCTGACTTCCTGGAGAAAGGACAGTTGAAGCCCCTTTATGAGTTCTGGAGCTTGATGAACCAGGGACTGAACATGATGGTAGTCTTGGAGGACTTCTACATTGCTCTTTTTACACACACACACACACACACACACACACACACACACACACACACACACAGTATCAATTGGACATGATTATTAATATTACTTTATGAGAGGTATTGAAATGTAATGAATGAGGAGATTTAAGAATGTGTAAGGTCACTCATCCCACTGTGGGAACTCTCAGTTCCCTGTAGGCATGCATCCCATGCCTCTGACTTGGGTAGCTGATACATTTTGCCAAGAATAGGTATTGAAAAGACATAGATTTGGGGGAAAGATGTTTATTCTTTTCTGATGTAGGTGGATCATGGGTCTATAGCCCAGAAACTAGATCTGGGCTAAAGCTGCAGATTTATGCCTTATAAAACTTGCGGAACTGAATGCCAGCTACCTTCTGGCCATGTCATTACATAGCTGCCCATTTGTATTTGCTGTGTTCTAATTACCTTTTCTTATAAGGAAGCCATCCACATTGGATGAAGACCCATCCTTTAACTTAATTACCCTTTTAAAGGTTCTGTTATCTAGATACAATCACAGGCCTAGGCTCTTGGGTTTAGGAATTCAATATGCACCTTTAAAGGGGCCAGTAAGTCATCCTTTATGAAAGAAGCAATGGTGAAATTATTCTGTATTTTTCTAGGTGTTATTGATGAGGCTGAACATACAGGGTAGAAAGAGAGACACTGAGAACAGAATCCAAGGTCCTCCAAGATAGGGTAAAGGAAGGAACTGAGAAATGATATTGAAACAGGGCATCCAGAAAGAAGAGAGGAAAACCAGGGATCCTGGGAGAAGAGTGGTGTTGGGGGGAAGGCACAACCAAATGACTTCCAACTCAAGAGCGCGTTCCTGTAAAGGTACAACACGGTGTTTACAGATTTGGAAACGAGGAGAGCGTGACAAGAATAGGCTCAGATTAGTGATGGGGACAGAGGTGGGCTGGGATAGAGGAAGTAGAAAGGGAGGGTGTGACCACAGAAGGGCACACTGCTTTTAAAACGTTTAGTATTTTCCTTGATAATCCAACGTATATATACAGTACATCTTGACCATAGTCACTTCCCAAACCCTTCCAACCCTGCTTAATTCCCAACCTTGCATCTTGCTTCTAACATTTTTTAAAAACTAAAAAAAATTTAAAATTTAAAATTTTACTTTGTCCTCCTTTTTAAAATTAAGATTTTTATGAATAAAGAGCATACAAATAAAAAATGTAGAATCAATTATTTCCAATGTTTTTCTTAGATAATTCAGGCAATACTTTGTTTTCACTTACAACATTTTTATTTTATGTGCACAAATGTTTTGACTGCTTGTATATCTATTACCATGTGTGTGACTGGTATCTTCAGAGGCCTGAAGAGAGCATCAGATTCCCTGGAACTGGAGGTACAGGCAGCTGTAAGTCAGCATGTAGGCACTCAGAACCTAACCCGGGTCCTCTGGGACTGTAGTCAGAGCACTTAAGCACTGAACCTTCTCTTCAGCCCCTCCCATCATTATTTTTACAGCTAAGGTGCCTAAAAACAAGGGAGGTATTACGAATACTGAAAGGATTGCTTGAATAATCTTTTCAATGACAATCATTGCAGGTTAGGTTTCTGCTTTGAACAGAGTGTGCAGGGCATGTTAGCATTCTGTCTAAGCTCCGCCCCACAGTTGCCTGGCAACAGCCAGGTGTGCCTGTCTCACTATAAAAGGGGCTGTTTGCCCCCTCTGCTCTCTCTTGTTCTTGCCTTCTTGCTCCTGCTCTGTCCTCTTGCTCCCCCCCCCCACATGCTAATGGCCGAGGCCTCTACTTCTCCCCCTCCTCCTCCTCCTCCTCCTCCTCCTCCTCCTCCTCCTCCTCCTCCTCCTCCTCCTCCTCCTCTTCTTCCCTTCCCCTTCCCCTTCTTCTCCCCCCCCTCTCTGTTTCTATTACCCTTTCAACTCCCCTCCCCATGCTCTGAATAAACTCTATTCTATACCATACCTACTGTCATGTGGCTGGTCTCTTGGGGGAGGATGCCTCAGCATGGGCCAGCAGAGGCACCCCCTTTCCCCATACCTGACTACACATCCACCAAACATACCCTTCTCTCCTTATCTTTTTATAAACACAACAGGGCATACAGTCCAGACACTATTACACTTCCTCAATATGTAGCTAGTCTAATATGTAGCCAGTACTATGTACCCTTTCCTCACTGCCCTAGAGCAAATGCTAAATGGTTAAAATGTATAATTTCATATTTAAATTTTATTATAGTCCTTTCCTAGTAATGAATAAACACACAGATTTTGCCTCAAACCCCCAAAGCCTTCCAAACTTAAAACAAATCTTATGTAAATTTGCCATCTCAACTTTGTACACCTGAGTTAAATGAGGCTCAAAAGAACACTTGCAATTCAGTTAATGTTTTTCTCCTGACACAGGATTTTAATTTGGAATTGTATCTTTGGAAAGGTTACACTGTTTCAGAGACTGGAGGTTTAGAGGTCAAATGAAATGATGCCTTCTCTGTCAAGGAGAGCAGCAGATCATCTTCCCGGTGTTTAACTAGACCAGAGGGCAAGCCGGGAGAGCAACAGATGCCCTGGATACCAAAGAGGCTTGTCTGGAAATCCAAGAAGCATTTATAGTTCCAGAGGTTTTTACTTTTATTTTATTTTTATCTTGTTTTGTTTTATTTTTACTTTATTTTGTTTTTAAGGCTGTTACTGAGAAACAGAAAGCTAATTAGTCAAATTAACTGAGTGGCTGAATCATACTTTAGCCCTTCTCAAAAGATAAGGGTCCATTTTGAAAAGCTACCAGAGCACTCAAAGGCTGCCAGTCTAGCAGAACGTGTCCTAGGAAGATACAAGGGCCAGGGGAGCTGGCAGTACATAGAATTGATTAAGTTCTTATATACAGATGAATTGCTTTCCAGTTTTTTGGTTAAGATCATATGTAGTATATATGTGAATATGTGTGTGAATATGTGTATATATAGGTACATATGCATGTATGTATGTATGTATGTATGTATGTATGTATGTATGTGTGCATACCTGACCTCATATCTAGAATCTATCTACTCTCATAAGCACATAATGCCTACAAAGGAAACAAAGAAGCCTACATCTTATTTGGCTAGATTGGTTCATTCTTTAAGAAAATCTTTTTAAAAACCTGTTGTCAATATTTGTTTGACATAAAATTCCTAATACTTGGAAATTAAAGTTCTTGAGCACAAGGGTCTTGGGATTGTAAATTCAGGAACAGAACATGGCAGAATCTGTGGCAGGGCAGAGTTTGAGAAACAGACCGAGGGTTAGCAAGATTGCCTAGTCTTTCTTCAGGAGAATCTAATGTCCCTCTTGTGTTTGCTTAGTTACAGGTTGGTTTTTCCTCACTCAGTTGTTAAGTTATATTCACATGGTCATTAATATTGATCATCAACTTGACTCGATTTAGGATCACCTAGGAGGCGAACCTCCTCCAGGCATGTGTGGGAGGGGCTTTCTAGACTGGGTTGAAGTGGGATGAGCACTCTAAATGTGGTGGTCACCATTCTGTGGACTGGGATCGAAGATGAAATAAAGAAGGGAAACTAAGCTGAGTATGAGCTCTCATAGCTGGACTTCCAAGGAGAGATACAATGTGACACTCTTACCATCATGATTTCCCGCCATGACAGTCTGTACTCACAAACTGTGAGGAGACCCTTCCTTTAGTGGCTTTTGTTGGGGTATTAGCATACTTGATAGGAAAGTATCTGCTACAAGAAGAAGTAAAGATCTTTGGAATAAAATTCCTTGCATAGGTGTTTGTGGACTGCCCCAAAGCATGTTAGTCCTCCATGGTTGAGACTGGGCTTTAGTTTCTCGCACCCAGTGGGACATGTGCTTCATGGTTACTTTTGCTCAAAGCCCTAGCAAATTAAAAGCTCGATAGCTCTGCTTTCACTCCATGTGTCTCCTATATTATCTGCCTCTTCCACGTGTAGACATACCAAGTACATCAGGGATGCCTTTCTAAAAACTGGCAACATAAAGTTTATGAGCTCCAGATTTACCTAACTCCACTTGCTCATCTTCAAGGCTAAAGGTACCAAGTTAAGAGAAAGGTTTTGTGCAAAATTTGGGAGTGATATCAGACTCAAGAGACCGTCAACTCTTACCTTTATAGAACTCTGTTCTAAACAGCCTGGGTAGTGCCTACAGGGTCCATCACCTACCAAATGTAGTGAACCTTGAAGTTATATCACCTCATGTTGAGGGTGTCCCTTTTCTTTGCTAGAATGGAGACTGTCCTCTTATGCAAGAACAGTCATTTCAGGATGACAACCAAATACTCTTTCCAAGCAGTAATGTATTTTCCAGAACTTCACAGGACTAGACCCAAGATGCTTATCAACCAGACCAGTTGGATAAAGACTGCTTAATGCCCTGTAGTTCTTCTCCTATTTAACTCTGAAGTTGATGTCAGAATCCTTTAAGACCGCTAAGGGCACTATTACCCTGGTTGACCTTGGATAGCTTCTGTGTTGAAATTTCTTTTCCTATTTCACTGTTTGTTTGGTTTTTTTTTTTTCATTTCCTTTTTGTGGTGTATGGTTTCTTGTGGTATCTAAGAATGAGACACCTCTCTGGCAATATCTACCCAGTAGAACTATTAACAAGGTAATGGATACAGTGTTACTGATGCCTACTGACTCAAACAACAACAAAAAGGCATTTGGGCAGTGGTGGTGCATGCCTTTAATCCCAGCACTCAAGAGGCAGAGGTAGCTGAATTTTTGTGGGCTCAAGGCCAACTTGTCTACAGAGTAAATTCCAGGACAGCAAGGTTTTCACAGAGAAATCCTATCTTGAAAAACCAAACCAAACCAATCAACCAACTAATAAACCAACCAAAACCACAAAGACATAGGTCCATCTGTAGAAGTGTAGCTATGATACAGAGACCGAGCCAAGTCTTTCCTGTTTTCTCAATGCTCTGACAGGCTGTGCTTAGGAACAACTGGCTTTTATTTAAGATGAACTTAGGCTAAAGGTTCCTTTGAGAAGCATCCATTTCTTTCCTCCCGTGTTTTTAATGTGCCCTGGGAAAGGAAAGTTTTGTTTCATTCTATTGAGAATTATGAGAAGAATGAAACCATAGAGCTGGGACACTCAAGTTGTGTTGAGACTGCTGGTAGCAACTTGAATGGGGCAGTTGTCTTCATGAAGGAGGACAGGACACAGCTTCCTGAATAGAACACCACTCACACAAGCAGTAAGACTGACAATTAATAAATGGGACCTCATGAAATTCAAAAGCTTCTGTAAGGAAAAGGACACCAGCAATAGGACAAAATGGCAGTCTATAGAATGGGAAAATATTCTCCACATCTGACAGAGGGCTAATATCAAAAATATATAAAGAACTCAAGAAACTAGACATAAAACAAATAATTCAATTAAAAAATGGGGTACAGTCACTTACCCCAAGTCTTATAAGGACAACATTTAATTGGGGATACCTTACAGGTTCAGAGGTTCAGTCCATTATCATCAAGACAGGAGCATGGCAGCATCCAGGCAGTCATGGTGCAGGCAGAGCTGAGAGTTCAACATCTTCATCTGAGAGCTGCTAGTGAAAGACTGACTCCAAGGCAGCTAGGATGAGGGTCTTATAGCCCACACTCACAGTGACACACCTACTCCAACAAGGGCACGCCTCCTAATATTGCCACTCCCTGGGCCAAGCATATACAACCATCACATATATTCAAAGAACGCTCCATCCTACCATAAGGAAATTCACTCAACTGTGTTCATAGCAACTTTGTTCATAGCACCCAGAAACTGGAAACAACCTGTTTGTCCCTCAGCCAAAGAATGGATAAAGGAACTGTAGTACATCTACATATTGGAGTATTACTCAACTGTTAAAAAAAAATAAGTTCATGAAATTTGTAGGTAAGTTGATGGAACTAAAAAAAAAGAAAAAAATCATCCTGAGTGAGGTGACCCAGTCCCAGAAAGACAAGTGAATATTAGCTGTAAAGTAAAGGATAATCATGCTACAATCCACACACCCAGAGAAGCCAAATAACAAGGAGAGCTCAAGGGGGAACACATAGATCTCACTGGGAAGGGAACTAGAATAGATTTCATGGGTAGACTGGGGGCAGGTGGGAATGGAAACAGGATGAATCTGGTTGGGGAGAGATGGGATGAAAGGAGAGAATATTGGAAGAGATAAACTTGGAGGGGGGGAATTGGGGCCAAGATAGAAACCTAGTACATTGGAAACTCCCTGGAATCCACAAAGGTAACCCTAGCTAAGGCTCCTAATAGTGAGGGCTATGGATTCTGATGTCTCTGTAATCAAGCAAGGCTTCCAGTGGAGGGACTGGGACACCAAGCCAGATACAAAACCTTTGCCTTCAAGTTTTTCTGCCTGCAAGATATACTGGGGTAAAGGTGGTACAGAAGTTGCGGGAGTGGCCAAACAATGACTGTTCCAGCTTGAGACCCATGTCATTTGAGGGAGCCCACACTTGACGCTGCCTGGAAGGCCAGGAACCAGAGGCTGGAGAGCCCAGAGACCTAGGAGAGAACCAAACAAGACTGGCAAAAAAGTCTATGAAATGATTCTTAATCTGCTATATTCATAGACAGGAGCTTAGCATAATCACCACTAGAGAGGTTTCACCCAGCAACTGATAGAAGCAGATGCAGAGACTCACAGCCAAGCTCACAGAGCTTGGGCAATTCCTCAGAAGAGGGGAAGAAGGATTGTAAGAACCAGAGGGACCAAGAACACCTCAAGAAAACCCACAGAATCAACTAACCTGGGCTCATAGGAGACAATCAGGGAGGCAGCCTCTGTGTGTCTGGGCTACGTCCTCTGCATACATGTTATGGTTGTGTAGCTTGGTGTTTTTGTGGGACTCATAACAATGGGAACAGGGGCTGTCTCTGACTCTTTTGTCTGCTTTTGAGACACATTTCCTCCTACTTGTTCAGCCTTGATCTGAAGGTATGTGCCTAGTCCCATAACTTTTTATGCTATGTTTGGTTGATATTCCTGGGAGGCCTGCTCTTTTCTGAATGGGAGAAGTGGAGCTGGGAGATAGGGGAGGTTGGGGGAGGTATTGGGAGGAGAGGAGAGGGGGGAAAACTGTGGTTGGGATATGAGAGAATACTACGACTACGAGGACGACTACGACTACTACTACATTTAAAAACCATGTTTGTTTGTTTTTGTAAATGAAGAAGATCAAAAGAGAAGGTGTGTGCTGCCTCACTGACCTGGGGTGACTTGGCATGGCCCTGGACATCTTCAGGTTAATGACAGCAGGAAGACCAAGTTCAGCATGCCTAGAGAGATGCAGGCACTCTAGCCTGGCAACATGGAGGACTACCACACAAAGGAGGATGGATTAGTGCATGCCATGCCCTTGCTCTGTACAGAGAATGTTCGACAATATCCGATAGCTGACTTTTGATTTCAAATGGGTGCGTTTGTTAAGTATGTAGCAAGTGAGAGCAAAGGGACAAATAGCACAAAGCAGATACATAGAAGCAAAACTTCACCTTGGGGGCTTACAGCACAAACAGAAGTAATGATATAAGCCCCACTGATGTCCTGATTGGGAGATTTGCAGACAGAGGGTTCTCTGTGTAGATAAGTGTCTAGCTTTATGCTCCAACTGCAGAAATGTTTAGAACACAGGATAAACAACAGTCACCTCTGTTGGAAATGGTTAACTTCTAGCTGCTCTCAAGGACACCAGGTTTTTAATGCTCTTAGCTGTTTGCTGTTCTGTTTTCTCCCTGCCACAGAGGCAGGGGCCCAGACTATCCTAGGAAAGATCTGAGAGGACACATGAGATACATATGCTTGAGTCTCAGATATGGAGGTCTTGCTCTGAAAGTCAGCTATCAGTAAGCAAACAGCACAGTACACTTGATTTACTAATGTCATTTATGTTATGGCCCTATTGGATGGTGTCATGTTATGCCAACCAGGTTCTGTTTTAGACACAACCAGGGCCACAACCAATAGATTGATCAATCCAGTAAATGATACACTCAAGTTTAGAAAGACCCTTTAAGCACCTAACATGTAACAGGTGAAAATAAGCAGTGCCCAGGGTGAGTCCATTAGGAAAACTGTTGATTAAACACTGGCCTGGTTGCATTCTGTAAAGCTTTGCCACGTAGACAGTAATTGCTGCTCCAGTAGAACAAATACCATTTGTGAGCTTATTAGAACCATTCATTCATAGAGTTCTCTATGAATAGTGTATTAGAGTCTCTGGGGTGAAGGTCCAGGAAACCGTCTGTTCAGTAATTCAAGATTAAGGATGTTGCTGCTGGCTACACTCACAGGAACCTTCTGGGTCTCCTTTGGTTACTTGTAATATACCGTGCCCACCTCTGAGCTCTTGCTTTGGAGGCCTGCACTCTCTAGGGTAACTTTCCACTCCAGTGCAACAAAGGAATGCTTTTCAAAGATCCCGGTTCCTATTGGAAGATCCGAACTTCCAGGAAATGAGTCAGGCTGTTTGGGGATAGTTCAGTCTGTTTACTTCAGAGCAATGCGTCATCAGCTTTGATCCACTAGAGTGGTTGTCCTGCACAGTAATGATAGTCATGAGGTAACAAGCAGCAGTAAAGGAGGGTGTGGCTGACAACCGGGTAAGAGGCCTGAAGTAATCTTCCCTCTTCCTTTTGATGGGCTAGGATACCAACCTTCCTCTTCCTCATTGGAGTAGAGTGAGCAGAAAAGGAACAGGAAGAGCCTAATGGACTCTGGGATACCATAACAGTCTCCTGGAAGACTATTCATCCTTCCAACCTGCCACTGTTCCCTTGTGTTCTGGACACTCTGAATTCAATAATTTTTATGCTATTTCTGTCTCGTAAACTATGAAATTCTTTTGAATGTGTAGTAATTTAAGTAGTAGTCATCTGTGTGTTTAAAGGTCTCAAATATGTACAGCTTTACCTTGTAATATAGCACTAATTTATGTACATTATACTAATATCAAAAGCACAGTGGAAACATGACTATACATGAATTATACATTGGACTATTTAGCTAATCAAATTCTGTTTTCTTCATCCCTGTCTAAAGATGATAGCCTTAATCTGGGGAAATCTGTAACAGGCTTTAACAGGTTAACCCCTTAAAATTCTTCAAAATTGATAATCATTTTTCTTTTAATTTTTGTTTTCTTTTAATTTTGATACAGGGGTTGGTGTAACCCAGGTTAGCCTCAAACTCATTATGTAGTTGAGAATGAGCTTCACCTCTTGGTCCTCTAGCTTCTGTCTCCTGAGTGCTGAGGTTCCCCATGAGCACTAACACATCCAGTTTATGCTGACATTGGGCCTGGGCTTTGTGCATGCTAGATAAACACTTTATCACCTGGACCACTTCTCTTGCCCCAGGGGCATGTTTCTTAAAGTCCCTTGAAAAGGTTAAGAACCAAGTTAAAGATCTGCATTTGGAGTCTCACAGGGGTGAGTGCACCACTATCTTATAAGTTGTCAACCTCCTCTGACAGTGCAGTGAGGTGGTTCCCTCCTTTAGTCAGCAGGAGTGACTGGATCTGGGATTGGAGAAGGGAACCAGAGAGATTAGGGACATCAAAGGGACACCTTCCCTTCCTTGACCTCTGAGAAAGCTGAAACCCTCCCTTCCTTCTCTCTCTCTCTCTCTCTCTCTCTCTCTCTCTCTCTCTCTCTCTCTCTCTCTCTCTCTTACCTCTGCACCAGTGATTCTCACCAGAGAGGGAAAGCAGAGAGCATGTGATGTGTAACAAATCCCAAACCTCTAGCTCACTCTGTTGCTTAACTCTCCCTTCTCCAGCGAAGATTTTCTTCTGTATTTGTTGTCTGCCTTCTTTCCTATTATAATCCAGACTTTTCAGTTATAAAATACTTTTGAATTCCTAGGTATTCTAATTTTCAAAACATAATGCTGTTACTATAATTCTTCTGCAGGAACACTTTCTGAAAGCACAGATCATAGATAAGGTAACTTGCTGACCACCCTAGCCTTCTGCTTCCTTCGACCATGATGGTCTTGAGTGTTAGTTGCATCCTTTGTCTCTCTGGACCTGTCATGGTTCCTGAACAGAGCACTGTCTGCTGAGGAACACAGGATCTAATTAACTAAAAGTACAACCAAGCTGCTTTGTACACATCCTGGTTTTCCCAGGGTTGAGATGGTCAAAACTTTAGAGCCTGTGGCTCTTGGTGTGGTAAGGCCGGATCCTCTGTGACTCTGGGAGGAGGTGGTGTGGGTTGAGGAACTAAAACACACCCTTTGGTGTTCTTGAAGGTTGACCCAGATGAGAATGGAGGGCTGTAGATGAGTGTCCCGCAGACAGGAGTACTCAGGGGAAGGGTATTTGGTTCTGTTTGCAGCCTCGGAACCTATCGGTAGAGCAGACACAGACAAGAACTGATGTTCCTGGAAGGGAGGCAGCAATGATGTAAAGAAATAAGGAACGAGTGTGGAGCTGGACCACAATTCTCAGTGTCATTGTTGGAGCAACAATGGAAGCCTACGTTAGAAAGCTGCCCAACACATAACTTCTCAACACCCTTCCCCTCCTGGCCAGTGAATCAGACCTGTGGAACCACCCTTCCCCTCCTGGCCAGTGAATCAGACCTGTGGAACCACTCAGCAGAGGTGGAGACCCTCCGTCTGTGGTTTAATAAGCCAGCCAGGGGGTCATGATGTGTATGCCTGTTAAAGAGCCACTTTGTAGGAAGCTGGGAAACCTGGATTTTGTGACATCATGATCACGTGGCATCGTTGTGACTGTGGCCACATGACCAAACCTGTATGGGCCTCAGGTTCTCTATCTCCAATTGAAAGGTTGGAAAGGACACTTTTTCCCTCTGTGCTCAAGGGCATATTAATGCACTATTCTTAAACTCCAAAGTCAAGGATATGGCTTTGCAGTGCAGCACATGGTCAGGTCTTCTGATTTGGTACCAGGGACTTCTTAGAGAAGATTCTTGCTGTCTTCTCTGATACATACCTTGAAACTGCCGTCCCCAAATACCCCAAAGTTTCTCTTATAAATCATCAATAACCTTATAATTCCAGCACATGTCAAAGTGGTCATTTAATTAATAGTTTTGTTTAACTGCATCATGCCTAATTTTGTGCTTAGAAGGATGTTGTAAACTGCCCTAAGCCAATTTGATTTTTACATTAAGTGTTTTGAGAGGAATATTGGTGACTTCACCATTCAAAATCGGTCAAGGTAAAGGATATCTCACAGATTTTAATGACAGCACTGTTCGGCTCGATTTCTGCCAAAGAGTTTTTAATGAAGAGGCTCAGAAGTAGTGATGTAACCTGTCCTACAAGCTTGATGAGGCCCTAGCCCTCGGTCACTTCTAGAGCTCCACCACCTCCTTGCATGAATAGTTCACTAGTGCCAAAGAGGCAGTAGTTTAGCAGCAGGATTCGGCTAACATCCCAGCCAAATTCAGACAATGAGAATCTTCTGAGTCAGCAGCTGGACTCAGGACAATTTCCGAATCAAGCCTCAGGCGCTGCTCCTAATTGTGTGGGCTATGAAGCTTGCTGGGTTCTCACACCCTGCTCATGCATGAGTGGGAAGGCTGTGCAGGATTCTGGTCAGTACACACATCTTGATCATCACTCATCTTGTCATTGGAGAGTCATTTCTCATGTGTACAATACTAACAAAGAGAATATCTGCAGTTGATAGGCTGTAAAGATAGAGAAACTATTAGCAGAGCCTCATGTGGAGGGTGAAGCTTTTCTCAGCACCTTCCAGAATCTGTCTAACAACCACTGAAGCAAGCACTCTCACTTAGAGCAGCTGACCTACACCCTCTTTCTAGGTAGATTTAAACTACCTAATATACACTATTTTCGGAAGCATTGTAAAGTAAACTAAAGGGTGCCAAAGTGGGCAACAACAAAGATAATATTGTCAATTTCAAAGTGCATAAGAGGCTATATTTAAAAGGATGAAATATCTAGCTGAATTTTGGTGATTTTCTAAGTTTCAGCCTAAATATACAGCACCTAGTCTCTGAATATTTCTGTGGAATTCATATTTAAAGACACAGCCACTGACCAAAAGAAAATAGACCAAATGGCCAAAAGAAAAACCAAATCCGCACCGAACATGGGCAAAATTTTTCTTCTTGTTATCATTTTCTAAAGAATTCAGCACAACAGTCATGCATCCAGAATTTATACTGTATTAGGTATGATGAAGAATCAAGAACGTGTGTATATATATATATGGAAGCTATAGGAAATAGTGTATCATTTTCTGTGAGACTTGAACATCTGTAGATTTGAGTGTCTGTGGCCTCCCAGAGACTGAGATGTGTGTTGTGCTTCCTTAGGTGTCTGCCCTCCAACTTTGTTATCCCATATCCTTACAGACTTTGCCTGATGTCTGTTCCATCACAGTTCTTTTCCTACAGGTTGCTATTTATCCTTTCGACCATTCAGATGTCACATAACACTGATGTCTAGACTCTCTCACAACAGCAAGGACACTTTCTCACATCCAACTAAGGCCATCTTAGACCTCCTGTGTTAACTCCCTTCTGAATCTTGGGTTGTGAATCCTGCTAGCTCATTTCTATTGGCATCTAGGCCGTGGGCTCCCTGAACCTCTGAGATGAGTTTCTCTATCACCAGGGCCAAGGCAAAGGCAACTATAACTGCCTTATGATCCGTAATGGCATCCTTGAGGAGCTTTTTCGACAGGTCAAGTGAGCTTAACATGCCAGAGAATAATGTCCCCAGTAGACTGTACAGGTCATGATGAATTATGTGCTAGATTCTGAGATACAGTCTCTGAGTGCTATAAATGGTTAGGGACAGAGAGAAGAAGGCGATAGTGATAACCAATAGAAGACATTTTAGGGCCAGGGCTGTGAATCTTTGTCTCTAGAGCTAAGAGAACAATAGAGAACACAGGCCACTCACTTTGCCTACTGTGGAAAAGTGAGGTTTTGATTAATCTCGGAAACCACTCTGAGTACCCCTACATCTGTGTGGTAACACACAGAAAGATTTGGGGGGAATAACAATAGCAGTGTCACCAGTTAAAACAGAAATCATATCATCTGGGTCCACTCAACCAATTAGCATGCAATTGAATGTAATAAGAAACGAGAGAGAGAGAGAGAGAAAGCAATAGAGAGAGGCATAGAGACAAAGAGACAGACAGAGGTAGAGACGGAGGCAGAGAGAGAGAGAGAGGCAGAAAGAGGATGTGATCACGTATACGTGCAAACCAAGAATAAGAGGGGGCAAGGGATAGAAACTGCTGAATTTAAGATCTCAGTGCAGTATGTTTTCTTCATTTGCCAAGAAGAATTGCACCCAAGAAGACACTATGCCCTTGGCATTTTGGGGTCCAGCATTTGTCTCTCGTAGGTTTGGATATCTTACTTAGCCCTGGGCCTGTCTGATTTTAGGGAGAGTGTACATTATTTACATGAAAACAAATATGAGCATTAGGAGGCATTTCCCCCCTGCGTGCAATTCCCACTAAAGAATTTACATTCTTCTAATTTGCTGCTTTACTGCACCACTTGGTACCCGCCTGAGATGCACACAATGTCTTCACAGTCAGGAAGGTGCTGAGGAAATTCACCCTTTTTGCACTGAATAGCTTGCTCTCCTCCAGGAAGCCACTGAAATTCATACTCCTTTAAAATTTTCTTTTCCAAGCCTCTGTCTTTCTTTGTGGGTATCAGTTGATACAAATGACTTGGGAAGATGTTTGCTTTGAACCTTTCCTTATGGGTGTCCTGATGCAGTGTCTTGACTCTGAAGTAGTGCTTTCAATAACAAATGCAGAGACATGTGTTTTATTTACGCCACGATTGATGAATTCTTCTTCTGAATGTATTTTAGCAACACACGAACATGGGGACCATCTGGTGTCGCCGCTTCCTGCAGAGAGTTTGGATAAACATTGTGAATAGCATTAATGTAAACCACATGGATTAGTGGTACCCAGCCTCTTAGCTCAACACACTGTCAGACTGAAATCGAACCCAAAGTGTCTTTGGTTAGCAACCAAACACCGAACTGTTGTCATGTCAGAAGAAGTGAGTATTTTTTCCTCTGAGAAAGGGGAGGTAAATGTAGAACTTCCTTCCTTCCTTCCTTCCTTCCTTCCTTCCTTCCTTCCTTCCTTCCTTCCTTCCTTCCTTCCTTCCTTCCTTCCTTCCTTTTCCTCTCTCCCTCCTTTCCACCCTTCCTCCCTCCCTTGCTCCCTCACCTTCCTCCCTCCCTCCCTCCCTCCCTCCCTTGCTCTATCCCTCCCTCCGTCCTTTCTTTCCTTCCTCCTTCTCCTGTCTGTCTCTGTCTCTCTTTCCTCCTGCCTGCAAAGTGTATACACGTGTAGATCAGAGGACAATTCCAGGAATTGTTCCTACTTTATTTTTGGGACAGGGTCTCTCACTGGGTTGTGGCTCACCAAGTGCTCACAAATGAACTGTTTGAAACACCTGTCCAGTACTGGAATGATAAGAATACACCGTCTCACCCTGCCTTAGAAAAACAAAGCAAAGCAAAACAAAACAAAATAAAACAAATCAAAACAACAACAATGGCCTAGGTTTGATGGTCGACTCAGGTCCTCATGTTAGCAAGGGGAACACTTTACTGACTAATTGGTTTCCCAGTCTTTTAATCTTTCTTTAAGCATTTAGACCCCCCTTTGTTTATCATATTTAGTATTTGGGGTTGAGGGTGTCCAGTGGGCTCAACTTTTATATAAAATTGAAGGTTTTCATGATGCAAAGTTCAAAATTCTACCTTAGAGACTTTACATCAAAATCCCAGTCACACAGTTCTTGAATGTAATTTTCACCTGCATTTCAACTGTAATGGGCAAGACCACAGACTGATATTCAACATCATAATTTCTCCTCCAGCAGCTTAGACCATGGGAGGTCCTTATCTGGGCCTTCTCACTGTCCAGATTCCCCACTTCTTTGCCTACCTCCCTTACTGACTTCATCATTTACCAAAACACGGATCTTCCATCCTTACAACTGTTGGTTCGCAGAATCCTCTTGTATTCATTTGGGCTTTAATTAAGTTCCTGCTGGGCCTGGATTCACTGGGTTAGACATCAAAATGAGCCTTATGTTAGCACTCTCAATATCTTATCTGCTTGTCTTTACCTGGTACCTACTCCTCTAGGTTTCCTCTCATGGGAATTCTACAACACAGTGTCACCCCTGCCTACTTATGTAGCAACATATGCCCTGAACACGTTAGCTTCAAGAATAATTAATGTGCCAAAAATAATAAATATTGTTCATTTGAATCTATTCCCTTTGATGCCTGTTGTTAAGTTTTTATTGATTTAGCAGTCTCGGGAACCTGTAGTGGCTACCATGCTAGGTAGCACTGTAAAGCATTGTACGGTGTCCAGAAGAGTCTTGTGTGTTGTTTGCGTTGTGAGACAGATACCCTTTCTGCTTGATGCTTTCTTTCCTTGCTGTCCTTGCTGTTTTCCTTGGGGCAGACTGACTTAGTACAAATTTGGGAACCTTGGACAGTCTGCCCCTGCCAGGTCTTTTTTTTGTTAGGTCATCCATTGTACTTTATTTTAGGACCACTTGCACACATCACCTTTTCCTGAATCCCTGCACTGGCTTCTGGTTGGCTTCATGCTGGCCTTTGGTGTCTCTATGGTTCCTTCTTCCACACAATAGGCAGGAACGTAGTAAAATGAGATTAGACTTCCTTCTGTCTTTGTCGTTTCAGAAGCAATAATATACATTATGCTGGAAAGTTACTCCTCTGCTTCTAGCTTCCACTATCTGTACCTGCTTGCAGAGACCCGCTTTGGCCAGCCTAAAGAACATCTACATCTCACTGTGTCTCAGGTCTTGTATTATTTCTCCCTGGCATTTACTGTAATTCCCACTATCTGTTGGTTGATCTCCAAGAAACTGCATTCTGGAATCCAGGAGGTTTTTCTCTTTTCATTTTATAACTTAATATATTATGGAAACTCCAGGAACAATTGTCACATGAAATGCTGTCACCTTTATCTTCTTTCTAATGGCTGAACACCACTGAATAATGTTTACCTTCTTAGCCCAAGAAGCAAGGAGAACAATTCCCACTGTAGTGTCATGGAAACCCCTGTCTTTTCTTCTGAGCTTTCAGAGTTCTGCAATAATGGGAGTGTTTAGTTTATTAATTTTCTGTTTTTAACCCCCTCCTTATAAAATTCATAATTTATTTAACTTCCCACTTAGCCTTCCCCATGCCCTCCCAGCCAGAGTTCTCTCAGCTCATGTGGCTTCCCTTCGTTGTGTCCTTGTGAAGCTCTTCTTCTGATGGAGAAAATTCCAGTCATTTGCTGGTCCTTACCATTGTGGGCCACCCTTGGGCAGTGACTTTATCATGAACACCCACATTGCTCTCACTTGGAGTTAGGAGCCACTTTTGTCCAATGAAGGCCTTACCTGTAGCCATCTTTATATTGCCATGTATGTTCTCTGTGCCCATTCCTCTGGAAGTCTGGTCTGTAGACAGCAGCATAACACATCTAGGTTTTTACTAGATACAAGATTTCATGTCCTACCAAAGATCTACCCGAGGCCACCCTGTGTAATAGAGAATGATCTTGAATATGTTGGTCTTGATTAATGACTGAAAGAGAGGCCTTTGCAGGGGGAGTTTCCCTTATTGTTGATTCCATAAATAAAGACAGCAGAAGCTAATTGCTGGACGAAAGAGAAGGCAGGATTTCTGGGTAGGACAGGAAGAGAAGGAAGGAGAGGATTGGAGTCGGACAAGATGGGGGAATGATAGGAGCTGCAGACATGTAGGTTTCTTGGGGCACTGATAGTTTGTGGCCTCTGCAGGCAACTGTGGAGGCTGAGGAGAGTGGGGCAAGATATTCTTTGCTCAGCCTTTGAGTTATCTGGTCAGTTTTAAAATAGAAAAGTCTCCAGTGCTTTCTTTTCATGGGGCTAAAGGGAGCTGGGTGAGACTGGGGCAGTCATTGGCAGTTGGCAGGGCCAGTCGTGGGGGTGGCTGGTTGGTAGAGCACAAGTGGTAGCTCCAGATGTTCTCAGGAGGAACATGCAGGATGGAAGAGGAGACAGTGGCAGGGGTATCTCTGAGCTGTTGTGAGGGGATGTGGCACTGGGCAAGGAGACTGGGCAAGGGGAAGTGTGCATTTTAAAATTACACGCATCAGACCTTTTTCAATTGTACTTCATGTTCTAGCTACCAAAGGGCCCAGTTCCTGTGTGTGGGAATCCAGAAGGACTTTTATCTACCCAACAGGAAAAAGAATTTATCTACAAAATGTTCAAGATCTCCTGACAATTCATCAGAAGTAGAATCTGCACTTTCCTTGTTAGCAAGTTTGTCAACTATGTAGGCTACTGAGACTGGGTTATGTGGTGTGTTGAGGGGAGCATTGTGAGTTGAGATTATTACATGTGGCTTACTTCCTACATGAGATAGATAGTTGCATTTCTGAGGGTTTCTCAGAGAAACAGAACCAACTGGGAAATCAATGTCTCTATAGGCATACAGAGGTAGGGGGTGTGTCCTGGAAATGAGTATATGGCTTTTAGAGGCTGAGAAGCCACATGATACATCATCTACAAACTGGAGAGCCATGAAAGATTACAGTGTGATTAAGTCTGTGTCTTATGGCCTGAGACTAGGAACAGAAGTTGGGGGAAGCTTGATATAACTCAGTTAATAAGGTGCTCAGTTGCCTGCCGGCTAGAGAAGACTGACGGTCAACTCAAGAAGGGAGAAGCTTTTACCTTCTTCTGACTTTTATTCTATCCAGACCCTCAATGGACTAAATGATTTTCCCCAATCTACTGATTCAAATGCCAATCTCTTTGAAAACCTCCAGAAATAATGCTTTACCAGTTATCTGCTTATCTTAGCATAGTCAAGTTGACATGGGAAACCACTGCATTTCATGATTTTCACCTATTTAACAGATGTGTTAAATAAGCATACCAGCACTTATGGAGTGATTTCCATGAACCAGTTACTGCACTAAGTGCCTTACTTGAATTCACATGTATTGTTCTGAACTCACTAGTGGATTCATTTTTACAATGCTTATATTGAGGACTAAGATATGAGGCTCAGACCTGCAGTATTGTACCTCGTACAAAATCGTACTGCTGGTGAGTGGCAAGATGTATTGCAAAAATTCAGCTACCACAGGGCTTTGCACAGAGGTCTTGAACAATGACTCTTGGGTTTCCTGTAACAATACAATTAAATAACACAGTGTTTCTAGCTGGTTAAGTGCTCTGTCGAAGCTTGTTAATGTCATTACAGATATAGGCACCTGGCCAGGTTGCTCAGCACATAACTATCTTGAGCACATGGTCACAGTGTGGTGTCCACAGACTCACTCTTTCCCACAGAAGGCATAGCATCACAGGGCCTCAGAGACGCTTGTCCTCTCCCTGGGCTGTTGAGGTAATCCTGAAAGCAAAAGGAGAACTGCTTTCCTCCAAAAGCCACATGGCAAACTGTCTAGGACTATTCCTGACTATGGCTACTCTGTCTACCTGCTCCTTCAAATAAGAAGAAAATCAGTGGTGGCAACCACACCACGCTCATTTTCCTTCAACTAAGAATTACAAAAATTTTTCCTGTGACTCGCATTGTTCCTTTTCATTATCTATGGAAATGACACAAACCAGGCATTTCATCCTGAAGAAGCACAAGTTGAGAAAGGTGAGGCCATCTTCCTAAAGTCGCAGACTTCACCACTGTCATGAGCAAAGACCAGGGACTTAAACATTTCTTTCCTCTAAATTCAGAGTTTCAGCATAGTTGCCTCTGCCAGAAGGGCTGGTGTTTCAGTTCTTTTATGCTAAGCTCTATTTCAGCATTTCTCCTGATGTATGGCCCAAATTCTGCTTCAGTGGGTCTTGCTCAAAACTCATTTCTTTGGTGAACCGTCCTCTAATCTCATATGACCACAGGCTCTCCTCAGATGGAAGCTTGCGGACATGGTCTTTGAAAAATGACATCATAATCCTAAAAAGAAATGAAGGAAATTGAAACCAATCTTCGCAACGTACTATTTTTATTTGGTTGCTTGTGCTATGTAGATGGAGAAGGCACTGGATAAGGACTATATCTTTTCCATGTTTTATTCCATGCCTGATAAGTTCTCAGAATATAATAAATGTTTCACAGGCCAATGAAAAATTCCAAAGCACATAACCTACTGGGGAGATTGTAAAATTATTCATGGCTGACAGTAAAGAGAGCACCAGAGTTTTACTCTACAGGGAAAAGACACCCAGAAGCCTGGAGTCACTCTTGGACAAACCATATGTATGGAGTATTTAAAAAAAACTTTTCCTAAAACGAATGTTAATATGGAATTTAAAATGTATACAATGACAATGGGATAATGTCTGCTTCTCTATCACAAAACTGATAGCTGGTCCTGGTTATTTCTCATAAGCTATATTGATTTTGAATATGGATCTTATAAGAGGATCTTTAGAGCTGTGTATTTTTCACTAAGAGATTATACACAGTAGAAATCATATGCGTATTAAGTTATATATGTAAACCATCATTCTGACTTACGGAATTGTCAGCTGTCTAGACATGGGAATGGGCTTTGCAGAATTCTTAGAAAATAAAAATGCAAAGTTGTTGGACAAATAACACTTGAAATCTCACTCTGTACATTGTAACCATATGGCAGTTACATGGGCTATTGGAGAAAGATGATCTGAAATAGGAAGGGGAGAAGGTCCTTTAGAAATGTACACATAAATCCATACCAACCATATTTGGAGAGTTGTTTCTTCTTCTTTATTTTCATTTGATGTTTTTTAATAAATCTGGATTGAACTCAGGGTCTGTATATATGAGATACACACGCTCTCTACCATGGAGAGAAATCCTCAGTCTGACATTTGCTTCTTTAGCTTTTGAGTTATAGTGTTCACACACACACATGCATCAACTTTCATTGTAGATGGGACCCCTTATTAATTTGTGTATGTGAAAGCAAGCATGCCTATCAAATCAAGTGAATACGAGAAACTTTGTGGGTCAGTGAGGAGGTAGGAGATGGAACTACTGGAAAACAGAGGTTGTGGCAGGTCCAGGAGGTCTGGGTCTGGAGCGAAGGCTACTCTGATAGGGACAGAGTGACCAGAGTCGGGTCCTTAAGTGAAAACAAGGTAGAAGTGTGAGGAAGGAGTAGTTGTGGATGGTCAGCGGAGCCTAGTTCATGGTTTTGGAGGTCTAGGAGTCTGGAAGGATGCTATTTGTTCGTTTACTAATGGAAGTCAAATGCTCCTGTAGCTCATCATGATGGCTGTTCTGTTGGCAAATGGGTATAACACTGGTGAGTCTATCATGGCTCCTGTGATCAAGGAACTTCTATTATTATGAATGTGACTATTGAGTTAATAGATGTAAACTGTACCTAGCATGGTGATAAAGCCATTTTTGAACATTTTATGTATGCCGAGTATGGTTCATATGTATTTACAACTGTATTAATCAGCTTTCGGTCACAGAGACAAAATATCTGAGATAAACACTCAAAGAAGAAAAAATTTACTATGGATCAAATTTAGGAGAATTTTCATCTGTGGCTGCTTGGCCCTGCTGCTTTGGGCCTATGGTAGCACATTACTTCATTGTGGGAGTTTATGGTGGAAGGTACTTATTAACTTCATGGTGGTCAGAAAGGAAAGAGAAAAGGAAGAAGGCACTTGGGCCCCCATATCTCCTTCAAGAACATGGTCCTGGGGACCTAACTTCCTTACATTAAATCCCACCTCTTAAGGAGCTCTGACACAGCCCAGAAGCATCACAGGCTAGGTGCAAAGCTTGAACACACGGACCTTCAGAGGCCATTCTAGATTCAAGCTGCAGAAACAGCATTTTGTCTTTATTTAGCCTTGGGTGATAAGAAGAACTACTGGCTTGATGAAGTCACATAATCTAGACCGGAGTGACGTTTCAGGTTCTTCCAAATGAAAGTGAAGGTAAAGTGGAATTGTGAGAGAGAATGAGGAATGGGATAAGTAGTATTGAGATAGCCCAGAATGGCAGAAACCAAAAAAGAGCTAGCTCTTTCCCCAGACATTAGTCATACTTGAGAGAGCTGTGCACCAGCTGAAATCCTGACAAGAAGACCATCCCATACATAGGTAGAAAAAGTGAGGCCTTTCACTTTCTCTACTTTTCCTATTGGTTGTAGGTATGTTTTCTCCTTTCTACTCTTATAGAAGGTTCGATTTCTGTTATCCCCAAGACACAGCCATGGAATCTTCTCTGAGTTGTGTTCTCTGACTACAAGCGACCTGCCTGGTGGCAGAGGGGGGTGCCCACTTGCGTTCTCTATTCTTGTGCGTTCTCTGGGCCATCAGGTGCATATGCTGTGGGAGGGCTGAGACAAGTGACTTGTTTTGTGAAATAGCCTCACCTGCCTGAGGGAGTTCCACAGGGTCAGTCTGACCTACAGCATCCATTGTAGATGAGAAAGAATGTCCATTCTGTGAAGGCACATTCCTGTGGGGGAGGGGCAGTTGTAACTGCATCCCATCATTGCCTGCTGTTTGGCCTTCTATTGGAAAATACTTTAACTATGAGATGTGCAACCTACTCTTACAGCTCAGCCTCACCTTTACTGTTAGGTTTCATCAAAAGGCTCCCAACATCTGTGCAAAGGACTGGAAGGAAATGACTCTGGGCAACAAGGTACCACTGCTTACAGATCTTGTGCGGGATTTCAGGTGAGAGTTGGAGCTGAAAACATAAGAAATGATTCTATTAAAATGCTGTCTGGGTGGTAGTCTGTCTGACGTACTCAATGTGTTCTAGCCATTTGTCCACTTCTTTTAACTAGTACAATATACTCTACACTCTTCTTATCATCACTAATTTATGACCTTAATTTTCAGATAACATGACACATTTATATTCATTAGGAATAAGCTTCTTAAAAAGTGACGTGCGGGTTAAATGCATGTACCTTCTGGAACTGTTCCTCTTTTTAAAGAGAATGTTTCCACAGCACTGCTAGACCTCACCGTTTGCATTCATTAAAATATGCATTAACACACTTCACTGAAACTAGAATTTCAATGTCAGAGACTTTTGGATGGTATGAGAAGGTTGGACCATGACTTGCAAATTTGGAGCCATTTCTTGCTTAGAATCTGCAGTCACTTTAGTTTTTCAAGGTAATTCAAGCTAAGGAAAGACATCCCTGAAATTCAGAGGCAGATATCCCATCAGTTGAGCGGTGGCTGACATGAGAAGCTGGCCTGGACCTAGGACAGAGTTCTTACAAGCTTCTGCTCATTGTGTGCTCATTTAAGGAAGTGTAGATTTGGGGGTCATTTTCACTTGACCTAGAGAAACAGAGTAGTATGGCAAAAGTTTTTCCCCATAGAAAAGTTCCTCTCCCATGAAACAGAAAAGATTGTTATAGGTATTTTGAATTGATTTTGTCGTCACATGATTCAGCAGTGTGCCAAGTTCTGCACAAAACCGTGCACACACATCTTGTGATTACCCAGAAAGGTAAAGGCATAGTTACCTCCCATAGTCAGGATGACCAAAAGAGCAGCCTGTGGTTTGCTCCCTCTGCGCTCTCTTCCTTGGATTTGGTCACTTCCCAGCCCTGAGAATTCCTTCCCTCCCTCTCTTCAGCCTGTCCTCTCCTTTCCACGTTCCCTTCCTTCCCTTGCACTTGGCTTGACTTCCATTTTCACGCTTTCCCTGCCTTGTAGTTCTTGGGGGAGAAACAGGATAAATGCTGCAAACTTCTCTTGGCAGAAAGATAGATACTCTCTGAGTATCCTTTCCCAGCACTCTGATGGAGTCGTTTGTTGAGGCTTGTCTGAATATTTCCACTATGGTTATATGGGTCCCATAACCTTGCTTCAGTAAGCAACACTCTCAAAAGAACAGGTAAAGACAAATGGGAACGGTACCGCTTATCCTGGCAAAACAATTTAGCACCAGGCTCTTTTGTCTAATGCATATCTTACTGCGATATCCAAAGGTCTAAATTATATAGTAAGATAATTATAGATTAAATATTGCTCCTTAGAGATAATACATGCAAAGTGAAGTGGAATAAAGAGTGATTCACTTGAGAGAAGAATTACACCATTACCAGAAAAATTAAATTCCAAGCCTCAGGGTTAGGCTTCCCTTGTGGGGTTCATCCTGCGTGCACTTTCTTGTTGTTCAGTTGGTTTTCCTTCCCTGCTCCCTGTCTTCTGAGAAATCAGTATCTTCAGGTACCTGCTAGCAGTGACACCGGTTGAAGCAGGAAGCAGGAAGTCACAGGTAGACACAGAAATGTAGGTCAGGAAACATGGTCAGTGGTCACTTTAAGTAGCCTTCAGTCAGTTTTTTTCCAGTTACATAGATTCATTTGTATTTTCTCCTCTTCATTTGTTTGGTCCTAGAGATGTTGCAACCCCCTAACAGGTGTGTGTCGCCATCTCCTAGGTGATTTCAACCCCACTTGAGATGACAATCAAAACCACCTATATTCACAAAGGGACCATCTCCTCCAGTTTAATATGCACCAGGACAACAGAGTTACACATTCTTTCTAATAGCTTGTAGATGTCGTCCTTTCTATGCTTTATTTTGGTAATGACTTCTATTTACTGAGCACAGCCTACCTGAAGTTGGACCAAGGTGGATATAATAAGAACATTTTCTTTGGAGGCTGGAGAGATGGCTCAGTGGTTAAAGTACTTGTTGCAAAAATAGGAGAACCAGAGTTGGGATCTCCAGTACCCACATAAAAGCTGGGTGGGTATGATAGCCTACCTGTAGTTCCAGTCTTGGAAGACAAAACCAAGATCCCTGAGCAAGCTGGTCGGTAAGACTTGCCATGTTAGTGACATCTGGGTGATTGAGAGACCCTACCTCAATGAGTGAGGTAGAAGATTGACAGGTGATGGTTCCTGACATCTATATCAGTTCTCTACATGCACACACACATACACGCATGTGCACCCACACACAAGAGTGTTACATCCAAGCAAAAGCATGTCTGCACAGGAGAAAGTGCCCCTGAACAGAAACATTTGTTTTTCTTTATGGTAGCAGGAAGTGGATCAAGGAGCAGTCCCGTGGGTACACAGACAGCTGGTTTTTTTTAAATTGGGACTCATGGAACTACCTTCCTGGTTTTACTGTGAGAACTTTCACAATTCATTTTCAACATTTTTTTTCCTATAAAAATAACAAACTTTATAGGGAAAACATTAAAATACACACCCCAAAACTTACTTCAGTTTAGAAGCACAGTGGAGGTGGAGCTATGTCCTGCATGAAGTGTAGACTCCAGGGGGAGGAATTACTAACATGGTACTTTTATTTTATGCTTCCTTTGGAGAAGACCAAGAATTATTTTTTTAAAAAAATGTTGCTGTAGTAGGTCCAGTGAGAGGAAACTGCAAAATACTTGAAAATGAAATAAATAACTTTCTGAAAAATCTAGAAGGAAACACCTTCCCTCCCTCCCTCCCCCACTCCCTCCCTCCCTCCCTCCCTCCCTCCCTCCCTCTCTCCCTCATTCCCTCCCTCTCAACAGTATTCCATGGTATGAATATGGTTCAGTGTGTTTATCATCTGCCTATGGAAGGAAATGGTCACTATTTCCCGGACTAGGTTACCATGAATAAAGCTGGTATAAAACGTGTGCATAGGTTTCCCATGAACTCCATTTTGTCCCCTCCTCTTGTTTCTTTTCTTGTGATGAGATTCTCCATGTGTCCCAGGCTGGTCTGGTTTTGCCATTATGCCCTAGCTCCCCAAGTACTGAATACCTACATTAGTTTCTCTAGAATAGATGACCAGGAGTGTATATGTTGGAATAAATTGTTTCATATTTAGATTTGTAAATAAACTTCCCAACTTTTCCTGGCAGTACTAATCTAATTGGTTGGTTGCCCCAACTCACAAACTCAGGACTCACATTCTGTGTTGGCTGCTGTGAAAGGTGTGTCGTGCTGACTCAGCAGGATTTTATCGTCATTTCCCTAACAACTCGTGAGAGTGAGTCTCCTCTAATTTGCTTATTTACACCCTATATTCTCTTCAAAATAACTGTCATTTTCTTATTTTCTTGTCATGTTATCTATGTTTTTATTTTTGACACTTGATAGTTCTTTAATGGAGATTCCTCCTTGGTATTCGATATGAGATAGGCAACTATTTTCTCCTGGTGTTTAGCTCTCTTTTTGAATAATATTAAGGATTTGTTTTATTGTAGGTGTATGCCTGTTTTGTCCGCATATTATGTCTGTGGAACACGTGCATGCAGTACCAGTGCTTGTGCTATCAGAGGAGGGCATCGGATTCTCTAGAACCGGAGTCACAGATGGTTGTCTACCATCAGGATGCTGAGAACTGAACCCAGGTCCTCTGGGAGAGAAGCCAGTGCTCAGCCCCTGCACCATCTCTCCAGCCTGCTCTGCAGCTCTCTTGTCGTCATTACGGAGACTGTCACAAAGCAGTGGCTTTTGCTTTTCAGATGTTGAAATGGTGAACTCTCATTTGTTCAGCCTGCTTTGGGTAACAGACAGACTTTTCACTTGAATTCAGATCCTGAATACTTTTGTTTTATATTTTCCTTTTAAGGCTACCAACAATTTTGAGTTAATTTTTGAGGAAGCTATAACATTAAGCTCCTTTTCTTGTTAGTAGCTCCAGTTTCAATGACTCTTCTTGCCTCTCTTCACAAAGGTGACTGAGCATGCGTGGGGTTCCGATGGATACTCCAGTCTGTTTCATTTACCCAAGTGTCTATCTTTTTGTGATTGCCCCACTGTTTATTACAATGATGATATAACAGATTAGATGAAACTGAGGTTGGGATGTATGTACTGTATGAGAGGAGAACAAACAAACAAACAACAAACAACAAAACAACTCCCAAATAAGATGGGTTAACCTGCCCATTTTGTTCTTTCATATAAAATAGTCTTTTATTCTACCTCATTTCTCTCGTAATACAGCCTTTTTAATAATCTTATCTACGTCTATAATTAATCTGGGAATTCTAAAAGTAATCTTTTTATTAAGTGTTTAAGAATTTCAAGTAATATATTTTTATTATATTCACCCCATATCCCCCCCCCCCAAATCCTGGGATTTTGATAGGAATTGTGACCAACTGAGAATGCTAATTTGGGGGAGCTGTTTGCACCACCTAGAGTTTATTGACACAAGAATATACTATTTACTTAATATTTAGACAATTGATTTCTTTCATCAGTATTTTGTAGTTTTTTATGCCTGTACATGCTACATTTGATTCACATTTTATTTTTTATGGAAATTCAGGAATCCTAATTTCTCCATGCCAGTATGTTTATAAGGTGTATTAACACTAGTCCCAGTGTATGGCAGGCATGCAGCGCCAGCTGGCCTTTAAGTGATGGGTGTACGGTCCTGGGTGCAACGGCCCTTTCTCTTTGGGTTTATGTCTAAATGGATCAAATTGAACATCCTGGGACTCAGTGAGAATCTTTTTTAAAAAATGGAGTTGTGCCATTGGTTTTCATTTTAAATATTTATTCAATTTGTAAATTTCAATGCAAATGTATGGAAGAGAACCTGTGTGTTGGGACAATTTGGCTTGTTGCCAGTTTATGGAAAGCTTAAGAAATTCTATAACATTCCCGAAGATTCATTTCAAGATCAATTTTCTGCATGGGAATTGCTTCATAATTTCTAATAGTTTTTAGCCTTTTTCCCATTGCTTTCGTTATAGCTTTTGAGATGTTTTTAAATAACACATTTTTAAAGTAAAATTGAATTTTATCACTATCTCTTCCATTTTGTCCCTTCCCAGTTACCCCCTCTGTAACCCCTCCAATGACTACCCCCAAACTGATAGCTTCTTTTTATTTTATTACTTTGCTTCTTGCCTCTTTCCCCCACTCTCTGTATCACACACACACACACACACACACACACACACACACACACACACACACACGAACAATATATAAATATAACTTTCTGAGTCTATTTTTCTTATTTGTATGTGTATGGTTTCTAGATTGACCACTTGGTCCTGGACAATCAGTAGTGGGACTCATAACTGGGAGAGGGTAAGCCTCCCAGTAGCATGTCTACTGTAGCATGCCTCTACTGTAGCATGTCTGCTGACACTGCCATTGTTCCTGTCTTGTCTATGCAGTTATTTGTAGGAAATCCTGTCACACACACACTACCGGTATTCTGACAGTTCCTCCTAATTTTCTACAATGTTCTCTCAGACCTACATTGCAGGAGCTGTGATGTAGATGTATCCATTGTGACTGGGTTCCCCTCGAACTGTTAATCTCTGCATTGTGTCCATTGGTGGTTTTCTGTGCTGTAAAGAGACGTGTCCTTGATTAGGTGTGGACAAAAGGAGAAGATTTAGAATGTAGTCAGGAATTCTTCTGCCCTAGCAAGGTGGAGATGTAGATTCTTTTCTAAGGTCCGTGATCTCACTAGTCCCAGGAAGTTGGTTAGGTTTCTAGTACCAGGCATTATTTCCCTCCTGTTCAGCAGACTGTAAGTCTATTAGACAGCTGTTGGTTGCCACCCACATGCGAGTGGCACTTCTAGTCACTCACCTTTTTGTGCATTTGCCATGCTGGAAATTGTGGTTCATGGGTGTTGCTGCTGAGCAGGACTGTTTAGTTGCTCCTCTCCCTTGGAAGCTTGTATAGAATTTTCTGCAACTATGGAAGCTAGACTTTAGGAAAGGAGCTTTCAGGTTAGATCCATCCTGAGTCATCTGAATTGTGTATCTTAGAAAGTGTGTGTGATATTTTCAGTAATAGGGATGCAGCACCCTCAACCCCTGAAAGGCAACCACGGACTACACTGATAATCTATTTTGTTTTATGAATCTGCCTGACCAAACCTTCAAGAGGACATTTCTTGTGTCTGGGACTTGGGTTTTGTTAGTCTATAATTTTTGTGGGGAATATTGTTAGCCCAAGTGTCTTAACTTCCTTTAAGATATTATACATATATATATGTGTTCATATGTTTATACAGATTCTTATGTATTGTGCATAATTTTAGGTAAATATATAATAATATGATTCCTTGAGGCTTATCAAGCAACCTTGTCAGTTTGTCCTCTGTCCCTCCTGTGTTGATCAACTTCATTCCTCCTTAGTTGAAATCCTCTGCCCATTTTTCTGTTTCCCACTTCACAACACCTGAATCCTTCTGTTCTCTCGGACCCCAACCACACCTACAGTCCCTTTATATTTTCCTGGTTTCTATGTTTAATCCACGTTGCACCCTCCCATCTGAAGGCTTTGGAGATAGGATCACATGTGAAAGAGAATGCATGCCATTTGTCTTTCTGCGTCTGGTTTACCTCAATGATCTAATCTTTTCTAGATCCATCCATTTACCTGCAGATTTTGATTTCATTTTTATTTACATATGAGTAATACTCCACTGTGTACATATACCACATTTTCACTATCTATTCATCTGTTGAATGGAATTTAGGTTGTTTACATTTCCTACCTATTGGGGATAATTATGGCTGAGCCCGTATCTGTGGAGCAGGATGTCGAGTCCTTTGAGTATATGCCAAGGAATGGTATAACTGGGTCATGTGGTAAATATATCCCTTAGCTCTTTGGGGATTCCCTTAAAGTAGTCTGTATTTCTTGGGTGTTTGTTGTAATGTTTCCCTGTTCATTTCCAATTCTGTTAATTTGGGTCATCTCTTTTGTTTGGTTCATTGGTCCAAGTGTCTGTCAACCTTGATTATCTTCTCAAAGAAACAGCTTTTAGAATCATTGATGCCTTTGTTTCTGTTTCATTAATTTCCGCTTTGACTTTCATTATTGCTTGCCACCTACTGGGTTTAGGTTTTCTTTGTTTTTATTTTCCCAAATTCTTGATATGTATCATTAATTAATTAATTTGTGCCCTTCCTGGACTGTTAATATTTGACTTAGGTCTATTCACTTCTCTCTTAGAACTGATTTAAATGTGTTCCAGAGACCTTCTGTGCTATGCTTTCATCTTCATTTAGTTCCATGAGTATTTTCATTTGTTTCTTGACTTTTTTCTTTGACACATTCATCATTCAATAATGAGTTGTTTCATCTCCATGACTTTATATACTTATTGGAGTTTTGCTTGCTATGGATTTAAAATGTTATTGCATAATAGTTGAACACGATGAATGGGATTATTTAAGTTCTCTTTTGTTTTGTTACGTAGCATGTGATATATTATAGAGAAGCTTTCATGTACTATTGAGCAGAATGTATATTCTTTGGCATTTGGATGGAAAATTTGGTAGATACCACTGGATGTAAGATGTCATTTCATTCTGAGGTTTTTTTTTCAGATGATCAATCTATTGAAGAAAATTGGGCATTGAAATCACCTACATTGATTGAGTTTGTATTAATCTGTATCTTTAATTTCTTCAATGTGCATTTAATAAAATTGTATGCACTATAATTTGGTACATATATGTTTGGTATTATGTTATTAATGATTAATTTATTTCTTGCTTAGATAAAGTAGTTTTCTTAGTCTCTTTGGAATAATTTTAGTTTAAAGTCAACTTTATCAGATATCAATATGACAAGGCCTGTTTGCTTCTTGATCCCATTTGCTTAGAATACTTTTCTCCATCCTTTTATTTTAATGCATTCTCTATCTTCAAAACTAAGATGAGTTTCTTGTAGACATCAGATTGTTGGATTTTCTTTTTTAATTCATTCATCTAGCCTGTGACTTTTAATTAGAGAGTTTGAGACATTAATATTAAAGTTATTCTTGGAAGGTATGTGTAGCTTCAGTTAGTTTGACATTTTTATTTGTGCTTTGTATTTCATTAAATTGTATTCTTAGTTGTGCTCTGTATTTTGTTAAACTATAAATTCATCTGTTTTCTTTAAAGAGCATCTTGTATGTGTTTACTCCTCTCTTCAGTTTGAAGTATTGCTTTCAGTATTATTAGTATTTTTTTCTTGTTGTTTGTTAGATATGGATTTTTTGGAAGTGTGTATCATAGAAAAATTTTCTTTCTCCTTCAACTGTGGTAGATATTTTTGTTGGGTATAGTAGTCTATTGGCAGTTATGGTCTTTCAGAAACTCAAAATGTATTGCTGCAGACTCTCCTGGCTTTCAAATTTTCCACTGGGAAATTAGATGCCATCCTTTGTATGTGACTTGCATTTTTTCCATTGCAGCTTTGAATAGTTTTTATTTGTTCTGTATATTTAGTGTTTAAACTATAATGCACTGTGGAGTGTTTTGTTTTAGATCTTGTCTAGTTGGAGTTCTGTGTGCTTGTATATGTATACATATTTTCTTAGTTTGTGAAAGTTTTCTTCTGTGATCTTGTTAAAGATCTATTCTAAGTCATTGACCTGCCACCCTCTCTCATCTATGCTTACAATTGGAAGATTTGGTTGTCTGATGGTGTCCTACATTTCTTGTATGTTTCTTTCCTGTGCTCTGTTATTTTGTCTAATTCCTTTATTTCATCTTAGAGTCTTGATATTCTATTTTCTGCTTAATTCATTCTACTTATAAGGCTTTCTCCTGAGTTTTCTAATTGTGGTACTGAGTTTTTCAGTTCCATCTTCATTTCAGTTTGTGTGCTCTTCAATATTTCTGTTTATTATATTTAATTTTCAGATATTGAGTTATTTTCATTATTTCATTTAGCTATACATTTATATTTTTGGACATCCTCAAACTTTTATTGTTATCTTCTTGGAGTTCAATGAAATGTCCATGTCTTTTATATTCCTTAAATTTTTGATAAGATTTAAGATTGCTCTTTTAAATTGTTTGTTCTCATTGGCGAACATTTCTATAGAGTTAGTGGATTTGATGGGAGGCATGCTGTCTGACATTCATGTTGGTCTTGTTTCTGTGATTTGACCTGGGCATGAAGACTTCTTTCTTTGGTTGTGTGTCTGATGCAATAATCTGGACTTCCTTAAATTGGGTGAGGGCAGGAAATGTGTGACATGAGCTAGGCAAGGTAAAACTGGTGAATAAGCTATTTAATTCAACAGGGAAAGAGGGTTCTCAAACCATGGGTCTAGAGCTAGGCCCAGAAAATGTGGCTGGCAAACAAAAAGGATTTGCCGGCTTTGGGACTGGAACTAGGCTGTGTCTTTGTGCTTTTTAGAGATTAGGTACACAGACTTAACCATAAAGCTTCCATGGCGATGAAAAGTTGTATTTTGGAACCAGAGAAATTAAGAGCACTGGTTGTTCTTCTGAAGAAGACAAGGTCAATTCATTGTCAATTCCCAGGACCCATATGGTGGTTCACAACTCTAATCCCAGGAAATGCAGTATCCTCTCTGTCCTCTATGGGTATCTAGGATGCTTGTGATACACAGATATACATGCAGGCAAAACATCCATAGCCAGAGAGAGAGAGAGAAAGAGAGAGAGAGAGAACACAAGAAAAGTTGCATTTTTTATCTCAAACTTTAGGAGTGAATTTTTTATTTTCCTTTTAGCTTTCAAAATAAATTGAGAATTTCATATGTGAATAAACTGTGTTTACATAATTTCTACCACTCCTACCTCCAACTTCCATTGTGTCTCTGGTAGTACTTCCTCTGGAATCTATGACCTCTTCTATAATTATTGTGATTACACACACGCGCATACACAAACACACTTACATACACTCTCACACACACTCATTCTACACATACACTCATACACACATACACACAGAGAGTCATTCGTGCACACTATCTTAGTCAGGGTTCTATTCCTGCACAAACATCATGACCAAGAAGCAAGTTGGGGAGGAAAGGGTTTTATTCAGCTTACACTTCCATGCTGCTGTTCATCATGAAAGGAAGTCAGGACTGGATCTCAAATATGTCAGGAAGCAGGAGCTGATGCAGAGGCCTTGGAGGAATGTTTCTTACTGGCTTGTGTACTTCTCCTGGCTTGCTCAGCCCACTCTTTTATAGAATCCAAGACTACAAGCCCACAGATGGTACCACCCAAAAGGGGCCCTCTGCCCTTGATCACTAATTGAAAAAATGCCCTACAGCTGGATCTCATGGAGGCATTTTCTCAACTGAAGCTCCTTTCTCTGTGATAACTCCAGTTCATGTCAAGTTAACACACAAAACCAGCCAGTATACACACATACTTTTTTTTTTTTTACAGCAAAAGAAAGATTTCTACCTGTAGGCTTCTCCAGGGTATGTTATAGACCATTACAAAGGTACCCTTCCTTTCTTCTCTATAAGCCCCTCCCCTCAAAATGAAGTTCCAAATTAGCCAATATCAATTTTAAGAGCAGGATGATTGCATTTTCAAGAGATGGAATGGATGGTTTTTGTTTGTTCAGTGGATGGTGGATATCTGTCATAGCTTAAGGGGGTGGTTACAAGGGGGTTGTTATGGTCTTGGACAGGGAGGAAACAAAATAAAAGAGGTTGAATTCAGGGATTGTGTTTTCTTTCCTCTATCCTTCTTTTGCTCCAATCTAGTGTTAGAGAGAAAAGGAGGGAGAAGAAATGAAAAGGAAATGGGGGGATATAAAAATAATAGGATAAAGGGTAGATCATTGAATCTACTGTTAGACCAAAGAACACCAACAAGCCAAATATTGTTCCATTGATACAAAATTAAGAGTATATTTGGTTACATTGGTATAGATCTTTGCATATTTATATAAAATCAAAGTTATATTTTATTACAGCATTATATATATATGTATATATGTATATATATATATATATATATATTTCAATTCTTTTTAAAGGTATTAGACCTATGCAATTTATTTAAAAATGCAATATGATGTTTCAGTCCTTCATAGATGTTATTACAAACTGTTTAGGGTATTTAAGAAATGCAAGTTAATAGTTAATCAATCAAACTCATAGTTATGTTAGATACTAGTCTAGTTAATTACAATAAGATGTTTCCAACGTTGAACAAAGAGTAAATAGCTAAAAACAAGCAATGTTTACCTGTTCAGATACACTATAGATAGTCTTCAAAAACCTTAAAGATCCACAGAATATGGCCCTTTAAAATGTTTCATTATTAACTCCTCTACTTTTGACAATAGGACATATCTTCTCTTGGCATCACCCTCATTCTTCTTTAAGGAAGATGATGAGCATTTAAGAACCTCCATATGGAGTTTGCTTCAAAAAATGGCAAGTCAGCCACTGGGCAAGAAACTGCCCTTGCTTCAGCTGCTGACTGTATGTTGTCCAAACCGGACAAATGAGATTCAGGGAAGCTGACTGCTGAGCTTTGCCAAGAGAGGGTAAGTAGTCCTTCATAATTCCTGCTTCACAGAAACATCTGTCAGATATTCTGTGCCCGGAGGCTGAATAAAGATGCTCCAATGACACAGAAATTTTGGGGGGATTGTCCAGGTAGCCAGCTTTCTCTGTCATTTCTATAGTTTTGGAAGCTGCTTGCCTGTGCTTCCTGCATACCCAGCTAGTATTTATTCCTTCTCAGATCTCTGATGGGGTTGAAGACTAGATACTTATAGTCTCACAGTTAAGCTTAAGTTTGTTAAGTATTTATGAAAATATTTCAAGGTTTAAGAAGTTGTTTTTAGGCTGGTAACACAAGTTATGCTAGAAATTGATTTAGGTACAAAATTCTGAACTCACCAAGATAGGATAGATAGTAGAATGCTTTTCTAAGGTTGTCAAATACATATTGACTGGATATTGTGAATATAATCTTACCTGATAATTTTAATAATTATTATTGTTTATAGAAAGAGCCTTTTATTAGACTAAAATGGAGAAATGTAGAGAGAATCTCTCATCTACTGTATAGAAGCATCAGCTGTCAATATAAAAGCTGATTGGCCAATGAGCTGAGGCAGGAAATAGAAGGTGGGACATCTGGGAGAGAGATGTGGAGTTCCTGGATAGATTCAGGCACGGGAGAGATTTTCCCTGATATCTGGAGTAGATGGATACATGAAACAGAAGGAGAGGTAACAAACCATGTGGAAAACACAGAATAGTTTAAACAGATTATATAAGTTATGAGCTAGTTGGGGAATGATGCAGAGCTTTTAGCCTAGGCCTTTATTAACAATTAGTCTCAGAGTCATTATTTTGGAAACAAAGAGGCAGGGTGGAAAAACTCATGGTTACAGTTTTGTTATATTCCAGCACCTTTCACTTTTACAAATTTCTTATGGTGATCTTCCTCTAATCAGTCTTTGCTTTCAGAAGCACTTGAAGGTTAATCAGGTATGGCACCTGTAATCCCAGCACTGGGGAGTTCCATGAGTTTGAAGCCAATTTGGGGTACATAGGGAGTTCCAGGTGAACCTATGTTACAGAGTGAGACGTTGTCTTAAAAACAAAATCAAACAAAACAAAGCATTTGAAGGCCGTAGCTACGGTGGTAGTTTAAATGGGAATGACCCTTACGGGCTCATATGCTTGAATGCTTAGTCCCGAGTTGGTGGAACTGTTTGGAGGGGATCAGGATGTATGGTCTTGCTGGAGAACAAATGTCACTGGGAATGGGCTTTGAGTTTTCAAAAACCCACAGCATTTTCAATTAACTCTCTGCCTTCTGTCTGTGGCTCAGGGAGTAAGCTCTTAGCTACCACTCATGTGTTAAGTTTGCCTGCCACCATGTTTTCCACCATGATGGTCAAGGACTAACCCTCTGCACTGTAAGTAAAACACCAATGAAATGCTTTTTTTAAGAAATGAGTTGTCTTGGTCATTGTGTGTTGTCTCAGCAATAGAACAGCAGTGAAGATAGCCACTGAATCTGTTTACCTGCTTCTTAGCCACTCTTAGAGTTTATGATTCTCAGAGACAATCTGGTGCACCACCCATGAAAATGTGTGTTCAAATGTCTTGCACATTTTGCTGACAGCCCCAGCTACTTGTTCTGAATCCATAATCACATTTACACCAAAGACATACCTCCATGGGCTGTTCCTTGCCAATAACTGAGTGAATAACACAGGACAGTATGTATAATAAAACAAAGCTAGTCTTACTACATACTGAACCTTCTGAATAATGACATAACCTCCAATAATCCACACTGGCCTGTCTCTAATCTTAGAGTTTTGCTGTAGGCTCAGTATTTTCATAGCCAGATCTCCTTCTCTCTCTCCTTCAGAGAACTCAGGCCAGATGGCATTCTCAAGGTTATCCTGTCTCAATCAGTACGCTCTCTTTCTTCTTAACAGACACTCCCTGCCCAGCCTATCTCTTATATTCTATCCTCATCTTAGTGTTTGATTCTCAGAGAATCTAAACTAAAACACATTGGTGCTAAATATCTACTGTCTACAGTGTCAAAGACTTTGAGCAAATTTAAATTTGGGACAATAGGAAAAACTCCTCTTAAAATTCTGGTATATATGCTGTAAGTGTAAATATTTTGCAATATTTAACACAATGAAAGAATTAAAACTAAACATCATCACTGTAGTCATCAATGTTGTCATCATTCATGTATGTGTGTAGGCTTAAAGCAACACAACATTCTAAAACAAATTATTTTGGTTTTGATTCCTTAGAGAATTCTCCAGCTTTGTAGTTTGCCCTGCTCGAATAAATAGAAACAGCACAACACTACAAAAGGATCTATTTGAGGCCATGAGGCCAGCTTTATGATTCAAAGATTTATTTTTTCTTTATTAACAATGGTCTTGAAAGCATTCCTTCATCTTCCCTCATGTGGAAAATACAAACCTGTTTGATTAGACCAAGAGCAAAGCCCTGTCATTCCCATTTTGCAACTGATGACACCAAGGCCTGAAAAGAAGACTTTATCCAGCCCAAGTCAACCCAGCTAGGACACAACAGAATCAAAACTGGATAGAAATATTAGTGACTGTGTAGTCTTTGTTCTTTTCTTCTGTTTAGAACCACATCTGATAATCTTTATGGCATTTCCAATAATTAATTTTATGGATCTATACACTTGGAATTAAAAAATAACAATTTGTCTAAACCCGTATTTTAACTGTGCCTAGATATTTCCTATTAGTGATTGGGATCACCTTATTGGACAATCTTAGTTTATTTTTCATTGGCTGCTTTACTGAGCCTCATCAAATGTATTTGCTTTGCAGAGCCACAGTGGATTAATCCTGAATAAGTAATTTGAAAATGGTTTTATTCATTTCTATGGAAACCATCTATTTGGATTTTCAAATATCAAGATCATGGAGATTTGTTGCAGTCCAATAGCAATCTTAGTTACAGCAGTGTCGGCTTACATATTAAGGGCACAGTTTTGCTTGGGTGATCCTTCAGAAATCCGTAATTGGTGTGGAACACTGACACTCTGAGAAGGAGCGTGGCCACTGCAGATTAACAGAGCCTTGGTAAAATGAGCCCCTTGGAGCTTATTAGCACCACCTGCTTCTGCATTAACCTCTCATTGCCCACTTAATTCCTTTGATCTGCCTCTGCTGGCACTGAAAGGGTCAACCTTGAATAAAGGTCTAATAGACAGCTCAACTAATATATCTCTTGACCTTTCCCCTGTGAACGAGCCTCTTTGATGTTTTAAAGAAGAAACCATGATTCCTTTTCTAAAGTCAAACTCTCATCTTTTCATTCTTCTGTTTGTGTCTCCAACATCACTTCACCCTTGCTTTGTCTGAGTTCTGGAGTTCTTTGGGCTGTGGTCACACTTCTCAAGGTGGATGAGAGACTTGCATGTGTTTGTAGGGTGGACACTGAGTGCTATGCAGTAAATATATCCTGGGTGCTTTGACCACATTTTAAAAATAAAGTACCATAAAAAACGCACCATGAAAATGGTCTAAAAGGCTAAGAACATACACACACACATACACACATATATATACACACACATACACATCCATGCACACGCTTATATACATACACATGTGAGCATGCGCACGTGCACACATACACACACACACGCATACACACTGCATCTGTTTTTCTTCTTCTTTTGCTTCCTAATCAATAACTTCTTTTAAAAATATTTATTTTATTTAAATCATATATGTGTATGGTTATTTGGATATCAGTGTACGTGCTGGTGGATGTCAGAAGAAGGTGTTGGATTCTATGCAGCTAGAAAAACCAGTGGTTATAAACCATATGATGTGGGTTCTCAAAGTTGATTGCGGGCCTTGTATAAGAGCAGCATGTGCTTTTAGCTACTGAACTATCTGTCTAGTCTCATAGTCAAATGATTTTTGTTAATCCAAATAGTATTTATTTACTTATTTACATTCCAAGCACTGCTCCCTTGGTCCCCCCTCACAGAGTCCCTTCCCCTATTTCCCCTCCCCTTCTCCTCTGAGAAGGTAGGCCCCCCTGGGTATCCTGCCAACCTCCGCCCTGGTGCATCAAGTCCCTGCAGGATTAGCACATCCTCTCCCACTGAGGCCAGACAAGGCAGCCCTGTTGGGGAAGAGTCCCCGTCAGGCTACAGCTTTAGGGAGAGTCTCCGCTTGAGTTGTTGAGGGCCCACATGGAGACTGAGCTGCATGTCTGCTACTAATGTGCCAGGGACCTCCATGCAGCCCATGCAGGCTCTTTGGTTGGTGGCTCAGTCTCCGAGAGCTCTCAGGAGCCTAGGTTAGTTGATTCTGTTGCTCTTCCTGTGGGATTCCTATCTCCTTCAGGGCCTTCAATCCTTATCCTAACTTTTCCATAATTGTCTCTGACCTCTGTCCAGTGTTTGGCTGTGAGTGTCTACATCTGTTTCAGTCAGCTGCTGGGTAGAGCCTCTCAGAAGACAGTTTTGTTAGGCTTCTGTCTACTAGCATAACAGAGTATCATTAATAGTGTCTGGAACTGGTGCTTGCCAATGGGATGTGTCTCAAGTTGAGCTGGTTATTGGTTGGTCATTCCCTCAGTCTCTGTTCCATCTTTGTCCCTGCACTTCTTTTAGACAGTACAAATTTGGAGTTAAAAGTTTTGTGGGTGGGTTGATGTTCTTATTCCTCCACTGTGAGTCCTGCCTGGCTACAGGAGGTAACCTCTTCAGGTTCCATGTCCCTATTGTTAGGCATCTTGGCTTAGGTCACCCACATTGACTCCTGGGAATCTCCACCATCCCAGGACTCTGGGACTTCCTAGAGATTCTCCCCAACCCTTCACTTCTACCAGGTGCAGATTTTCATTCATTCTCCTGGCCCTCTGGACCTCTCATCTGTCTCTCCCTAAACCTGATCCTGTCCCCCTCATTCCTCTTCCCCTCCCCTCTCTGACCCACTTCCCCCCCCCCCCCGTGTCCTATGAATATTTTGTTCCCACTTCTAAATGAGATTCAAGCATCTGTACATGGGCCTTCCTCCTCGTTTAATATCTTTGGGTCTGTGGGGTGTATCATGGGTATTCTGTACTTTATGGTTAATATCTACTTATCAGTGAGTACATACCATGCATGTCCTTGCGGGTCTGGGTTACCTCACTCAAGATGAAATTTTCTAGTTTTATTCATTTGCCTGCAAAATTCACAATGTTCTTGTTTTTAATAGCTGAATAGTATTCCATTGTGTAAATGAACCACATTTTCTGTATCCATTCTTTGGTTGAGGGACACCTGGGTTGTTTTCAGTTTCTGGTTATTATGAATAAAAGTACTATGAACATAGTGGATCACATGTCCGTAGTTCATAACATCTGTTAGTTTCATTGTTTCTCTGTTTATTTTTTTGTTTTGCTGACCTATGCATTGGTGAGAGTGGAGTGTTGAAGTCTCCCACTATTATTGTGGGGGTTCAAGGTATGTTTTGAGCTTTAGTAAGGTTTAGTAAGGTTTATGACTGTTGGTACCCTTGCATTTGGGGCATAGGTAGATGTTCAGAACTGAGACTTCATCTTGGTGGATTTTTCCTTTGGTGGGTACAAAGTGTCCTTATTTATCCCTTTTGATAACTTTTGGTTCAAAGTATATTTTATTAGATATTAGAATGGCTACTCCAGCTTTTTTCTTGGGTCCAGTTGCTTGGAAAACCATTTTCCAGCCCTTTACTCTGAGATAGTGTCTACCTTTGTTGCTGAGATGAGTTTCTTGTATACAGTAGAATGATGGATCCTGTTTATGTATCCAGTCTGTTAATCTGTGTTTTTTTATTGGTGAATTGAGTCCATTGATGTAGAGAGATATTAATGATCAATGATTGTTAGTTCCTGTTACTTTGATGTTGGAGGTGGTACTGTGTGTGTGACTCTCTTCTTTTGGTTTTGCTATGAGATGTTTAATTTCTTGTGTTTTCTTGGGTGTGGTTACCCTCCTTGTGTTGGAGTTTTCCTTCTAGTATCCTCTCCTCTGTAGGGTTAGATTAGAGATATTGTAGAGAGATAATTTTTAGATTTTGTTTTATCATGGAATATCTTGGTTTCTCCATTTATAGTAATTGAGAGTTTTGCTGGGTATAATAGCTGGGGCTGGCATCTATGCTCTCTTAGATTCTGCAAGACATTTGTCCAGGATCTTCTGGCTTTTAGAGTCTCTTTCTGTAGAGAAGTCAGGTGTAATTCTGATAGGTCTGCCTTTATATGTTACTTAGCCTTTTCCCCTTGCAGCTTTTAATATTCTTTCTTTGTTCTGTACATTTAGTATTTTGGTTATGTGGAAGGAGGATTTTCTTTTCTGGTCCAATCTATTTGGTGTTCTGTAAGCTTCTTGTATGTTTATAACTATCACTTTCTTTAGGTTAGGGAAGTTTTCTTCTATGATTTTGTGGAAGATACTTACTGGCTCTTTGAGCTGGGAATCTTCACCCTCTTCTATTCCTATTATTCTAATGTTTGGTCATTTGATAGTGTTTCAAATTTCCTGGATGTTTGGAGTTAGGAACTTTTTACATTTGGCATTTTCTTTGACTGATATATCAATTTCTTCTATGATGTCTTCTATGCCTGAGATTCTCTCTTCCATCTCTTGTATTCTGTTGGTAATGCTTGCATTTGTAGTTCCTTTTATCTTTCCTAGGTTTTCCATCTCCAGGGCTGTCACCACTTGTATATTCAATTTCCATTTTTAGGTCTGAGACCATTAATCAATTTCCTTCACCTGATTGTATTTTCCTGTGTTTCTTAAAGGGATTTATTTGTTTCCTCTTTAAGAGCTTCTACCTGTTTGATTGTGTTTTTCTTTATTTTTTAAGGGAATTATTTATATCCTCTTTAAAGACCTCTATCATCTTCATGAAGTAGGATTTAAGTCTTGTTCGTTGTGTGTGTTGGGATATCCAGTGCTTGCTATAGAAAAAGAGCTGCTTTCTGATGGTGCTACATTGCATTGTCTTCTGTTGATTATCATCTTGCACTTACCATTTGCCATCTGGTTGTCTCTGGTCTTGTCTGGCTTGGGTGTCCTATGTTGGAGCAGACATCCTGAGAAGCAAGTGTCCAGGTTATATAGCAGGATTCCTGGAAGTCAGGCAGAGCTGTTTCTTAAAACACTGGTTGACTACAAATTATGTATAATAAGTAAAACAGGATCTTGTAATGCTGACATGTTGTATTTAGTCCTAAGAGTGTCATAATGTATTTAAAAATCAACTCAGAGGCCAATGATGGAGGAGAGAGTCACATTCATTATGAAGACCTCTTTATCTTGACTTCATGCTCTGCTGATGACATGACTACATCACTATGTTTGACATATCACTATTTGTCTCCTGTGAGCATCAGAGAAAGAGTTTTTTAACTTGGAAAATTTAATCCATTTGTCTTTAATGAAATTAGTACTATTTTTATGTGTACACTTGCCACTTGCTTCTTATTTAAGGTATTTTCTATTTTCTTTTCTCTTCCTTCTTTTTTTCTTGTAAACTGATTACATTTTTCCATTTTAATTATTCATTTATTAATTTTTAATGTTATTACTGTATTAAGGATTAACCTAGAAACTGCAATGTATATCTTTGACATTACAAATGATTACTTTGTCTTTTTCTTGAAACTTAGCATATCACTAGTTTCCAGAAATTTATCCACTGTTTATTGCTTTTTCTGGCTTTCTGTATGATTCACTTTAGTTGTTGATGCATTTTAAGCATCAGGAAACCTCATAATTATAGATCCCAAACTCATTTTTGGTCTTATGTGCAGTGTTTCTTCTTTGTCCTTCATTCCTAGGTATTCTTTTCCTTCTGTGATCATCTTGGTTTGTGTGAAATTCCCCCTTGCTGTTCATTTGAGTGTAGACCAGCTGCTAATGAAGCCTTTTAGTTTTTGTTTCTCTGTCTTTTGTTTTTACTTAGAAGAATAGATTTTCACCAGATACAGAATTCTGAGATGGCTTCTCTTTTCTGTTAGCACTTTTATAATATTATCCTGACATGTCTGGCTTTCATTATTTCCTTCAAGAACTAAGTTGAAAGCCACATTGTTTCTCCTTTGACAATACTGTGATTCCCTCTTTCTGTTTTTAAGGCTCATTTCTTCTGTTTTCGGGAATTTAACTACTTTTAACACATTGCTTTATAAGACAGTGCTATTTGGCTTTGTCCTTATCCTGCCTTGAACTTTTATAATCAGTCTTGATATCTTCTATTAGCTTTGGCAAACCCTTGCTATTTGAAGAGTATCTCTTTGCTATTATTTTTTTGGCATTTGACTTGGGCCAAGGGTAGAATATTACTTTCCTATTGCCTTTCTTGTCTTGGTGATACATTTTGAGTAGATTTCATAAGTCTCTTTTACTTTAATACACACACCTATTTGTTCTCCTCTCTATACATCAACTCTCATCTTTTTTTTGCAGGGGGGGGGTGTCTCTCTTCCAGCTTGCTATCTCTCTGCTGGATCTAATTTGTCGTTGATATTGTTGATGACTGCTAATCTTGACTGTCAACTTGACATGATGTAGATTCATTCAGGAAACATACCTCTGGGCATACCTGTGAGGCTGTTTCTAGATTAGATTACTTGAAGTGGGAGTACTCACCCTGAGTGTGGATGGCACTAGGGCTGAGGTCCCAGACTGAAGACAAAGGAGAAAGTAAGCTAAGCACCAACGTTGATTTTTTTTCCTGCTTCCTGCCTGTGACTGTCATGTGGCCAGATGCCTCAAGCTCCTTCATGACTTCCCTACCTCAGCCTCTAAGCCCATATCAACCTTCTTCCAAGCACTTGCTTTTGTCAGGCATTTTAGTGCATCAACAAGAAAAGTGATTAATTCGGGGTCTTATACTGACACTTTAAGATGTGACACTTTTAGTTGTAGAATCCTAATTGTTTTAAAAAGTAGATTCTAATGCTATAGCACAATCCTACACTTTTTTTTGCTAACTTTTCATGTATTTTCCTAATGTATTTATCACACGTACCTACTTCTTTACTTCAAAGTCCATATCAGAAGTGACTCTTTTTCTATTTCCTGTTTTATTCTGTTAGCTCTAAGTCATGAAATTATTTTTTCTAAATTTCAATAAATTTTGGCTGGATGCGATACTTTGGCATTTTATGTTTTGACTTCCTCTTATGTAGGGTGAGTGAAGAAGCAAACAACTAACTTCATGTTTTATCAAGGGGTGAGTCTGGTAGGTCCACTCAGCCTGTGCTTGGATTGAGCCTATCCTGAGGGCAAATCCTTAGGCTTTTGGCTGAGTTTGAGCCTTGTCTCCTCAGCCCTCAAATGTACTTCAGACTTTCCCTTCAGAAATATTTAACTCCATCTTATGTCCCCTACTCACAGGGCTTTAAAATATACACTTTTTTTTTTTTTTTAATTTGTTTGGTTTGCTGGTACTTGGGCTTGAGCTCCAACTTCATACTTGACAGAAAGTCTCCAAATCCAGATTCACATGTCTGGAGGCAGTGAACAGCTGTGTTCACCTAGACTCTAACTGACACTGTAGTTTTCTCTCCTCGGCTTTCTGGAAGTTTTTGGTGTCGGTCTTCATCTTCTTGCAGAAGTCTGTAGACCCAAGCTACATTAGTCTCTGTCCTGAAACAAGGTTGATCAACTTGGGAACAAAACTGGAAAGTGACCTTAAAGATTAAAACATTAGCTCACATTGGAATGTTGTACTTAGGAAAATTTCAATAAACTTAATTCTAATTTATTCTTATAATTCCTAGGCAAGGCCTTCGAATACAGTTAGCCTGCTGTGGGCCTCATGGTTTGATGTTCCTGGTCTTCATGCTTTCTTTACCAATTAGGCTGCCACTCAACACACTAACCTGGAGTTGATTGTAGGAAGACATCTTCACCCTAATGCTTTTGTATAGGAAGGTGTCTTGGTTGTTTTATTTAATGTATTCTTAATGATTAGCTTACAAACATTAAGAGAAAAAAATCAATGTTTTCTTACTTATGTTCTGAACTGTTGCTACATGAATCCCTTTTTCTATCTCTTTTAAACTCTTTCTGTCTGGAACACCCACAGCACCTGTTTGGATGTTTTTATGCACATAGACCATTACTTGTGCATATTCGTATTCTTCATAGTGTACACCAAAGAGATTTGTGTACAGTAGGCAGGAGGAATTAATAAAAGACTGTCAGTCTAAGACTGGGGATACCAAGAAAGTCAGTTCAGAGTCATCTTCATTATAAGAGAACATCTCGAGCAATATTTTCTGAGGTGGGACCAGAACTCCACTGGTGCTATCCAATTTGTGTACTGTAGGGAGATTTCACAGTAGGATCAAAATTCTCGCTTTCAGGACAATTAAATAGTAGAAAAGCATTAAATATGACAAAGGCATTTAGATTGAAACTACTTACATACTCTGTATCAAAAACTATTTTAGAAATTGTGGCAATCACAATTGAGAAAATCCATACACAGCTTATGTTTTCAAAGGGGCAGGGATAACATTTTGAACAGGTATTTTATTTTGAGTCAGATATGTTTGTGTTATAACAAGGATTCTCATACCTCAGCTACGCCCTTATATTTTGTGGTAGTGTGCTCAAACCCTATGAGACAGCATATTTCAGGATTTGCCTGTTCTATATCACAAAGCTTAATTGAAGCAAGACATGCACACACACATACATGTATGTGTGTATTGCATATATTTATATATAATATATGTATAAATTATATATATATATATATATATAAAACATCTATGTTACTATCAACACAAGGAAGTATATTCTAGAAGTTATGTGAATAGTACAGATCGTAAATATTCTAGTGATTTGAGAAGATGACCATCCCAGGGGTGGTCTAACGAAAGGCCTGGATTCAATCATGTTTTTGGACTTCATGTAGCTCATTTATCCCCCAGGGAATTTTGACTTTAATGTCTTTTCTTTCTTTCTTGCATGTTAGATTAATATGGCCACTCATACTGAAAGAGACATGGATTAATTTAATAAGGCATCGCACTTCAGATGGCTTTAATAGTCTGGGTAGCTTTTAAGGAAAACTTGTAAGACAAGTAAAGAATTTCCTGTGAACTGTATGAATGCCATCTGCCTTCAAGTGGGGTCTTGGTCTAATTCCATTCACACAGAAAGAACAGCTTACCACAGCAGTTCTGGAAAGGCCTGGAAGCAGGGGGAGGGTTGTAGGGTGTCTCACCAGAACTGTTAAATGGGGAAAAGAGTCAGAGATGAGCCCAATGAACCGTGTCATTGGAGAAATAAAACTTGTGCCTTTTTCAAGTATAATGCTGTCACAGTCCGAGTAACTGCTAGGAGTAAACTTGTGGGAATCATAAAGAACATGCCAGAGTGCTGTGACATGACAGAATTTGCTAGTGTCCACTCACACAGTATGATAGGGAATTGTTAAAAATCACCATACAGACCACCTCATGACATGGAGTCATGTGTCAAAATGCCAGGAACCTAGGCTGTAAGAGTGCATGTTCATAGCTAGGAGGGGAACTGCTTATTTTTCTCCTTTAGAAGTTTGCATGCTATCTCTGGTCCTAAGAAAGCTAGCACTCAGGGAGGAGGTTTTCATGTCCTATCTGGCTCAAGTTCTCTAAGTTCTGGGTAGAACAGCAATGGCCTTTAGTGTTTTGGGAGTCTCTCAGAAAACTCTGGCCAACAACTCAAAACATCTATTTCTGCTGTTAGGGCCTATGAACAACCATGACCAGCATGGCATGGTAACACTAAGGGTGCAGTCGCAGCAAGCATACCTTGGTAGCAACCAATACCTCTTTAGTTGGACTTAAGGCCCATTCAACATGATGGAACTATACCTGGTACTGGAAACCTAGCCAACTGTTCAGGCATAGTGAAGTCATGATTCTAGAAGAGAACCTACTGTGTAATTCCTAACTATGTTATAAATATTTATTCTTATACCCACAGATAAATGTTGTTTCACCCCTTACCAAAGAAACTTCTCTTTGCAACAGATGTGGGCCAGTTCAGAAAACCACAACACATGAAAGTGCAGATAATGAGAGATTGCATAGTACTCAGTCCAAACTGATAGACCTACAGCACAGCTTCTGCACCTAAGGCTCAGGGATCTTTGGAGAAAAGAGGGCAGAAAGATTGTAAGAGCTCTGAAATCGTGTCTCCTAAAAATGTCATAGATGCTACACCTATGGTCTTAGTTTGGGTTTTATTGCTGTGAAGAGACACTGTGATCACAGAAACTCTTATAAAGAAAGTTAATTTTTGATAAATTAATTGGGGCTGGTTTACAGTTGAGAGGTTTAGCCCATCATCATGGCAGGAAGCCTGGTTGAATGAAGGAAGACATGGAGAGGCAGTTGAGAGTTTCACGTCTGGATGCACAGGCAACAAGCAGCAGGAACGGACAGTGAGCCACTAGGCCTGGCTTGAGCTTCTGAGACTTCAAAGCTCACCCTCTAATGACACTTCCTCCAACAAAGCCACATCTACTTCAAAAAAAGCCACACTTCTTAGTAGTGCCACTCCCTGTGGACCTAAGGGGTTATTTTTCTTCAAACCATCATACCTGTGAGTTTGATCAGCATGGCTGCCTAGGTAAGACCAGAACAAGGATAACAGCAATAGACATGCTAACACAGAAGGGGAAATATCATGGGGCCTCAACTATAAAAAATGAACTATAAACAACTGGGAAACATTGAGAGTGGGGGAAGTTGTCTTCTTCAGTGAGAATCCACCCACTGGTTATTCACTACCAATTGTTTAGCCCTGAGATCATCTACATATAAATAACATTATATGAACTGATTGGGATATATTTATTATTTAGTAATATGTATATTTACACACACATATATATGATGTATGTAACAATAATTAAAGTAAAAGAGACCATGATTCAGAGAAAGAGAGCAAAAGAGTTTCATCGGAGGAGTTTGAGGGAGGAAAAAAAGGGGGTAATGATGTAATTATAATTCAAAAAAATTCATATTAAAAGTATATGTGTAGTCGTTATAGACTGCATAAACATATAAATAGAAAAGGCTGGAGAGAGCTCAGACTCCAAAAGATAGGAGCTATTTTGGATAGTGCCTTAAAGTTAATTACATTTCTTCCCTTTGTTCTTACCCACATTTACACAATTAAAGTGTATTAGTAATTACTACGATTTCATTTTTATTTAGCAAATATCTTGTGACTCAGTGTTATGCTTCATCACTAAATTCAAAGAACCTCAAATGTGGTAAAAGGGTCAGATTATTAGACCTTGCAAATAGCATAGATTAGAGAAAGTCAGGGAAGCTTGTGGTGAAAAGGAAGTAGAAGGAGCAGGATTCACGTAAGTGTTGCGATCCTGAAGGCTGATTGAAACAGTAGAGTTTGAACTGGACCTTGAAGGACAGGCTTTTTATAGATCGTTTTGGGCCTGAAATGATATTCTTTGTGGAGAAAATTCGCAAGTAAGGGAAAAGATGGAGGAACACAGCTGTATTTGTGGGACAGCCAAATTTCATGTTGCTTAATGAACTAAGAAGAGAAAACGGCACCATGAAAGTGGGGCTGAGGGGCAGACAGGACGGTGTCTGGCATGCTAGGCTAAAAGGTGTGCTTGGTCAGTGCATTGGCTAGTTGGTTTATGCATTTTACAAGGTACTTTACATCTGCTTCTCGTACCTGTGTTTTCAGGAACAGATTATTACGTTTATACAAAGAATATAACTATGAGAGAGAAAACAGAACCTTTCAAGGTCCCAAAGGCAGTTTCTTCTCTGTCCTGTTATTCTTCCCCCCTTTTTATTCATACCCCTGTAACTCTTGCCAAGCAGATCATACGTGTCCACTTTGTTCAACAGCACATTCTATTTGTGTGGGGAAAAACAAGAGTCCCCATTGAATTCCATGGTAACGAAGGGACTGGTAGAAAACACTTCTTGTAGGCAGCTGGGCCTGGCAGTTAGAGAATGACCTTCAAGTCTTGACATGAGTCCAAGCTTTGCTCCTGATAAGGTACTTAACCTTATTACGATGTGTGGGTGTAACTGTCCTTATTTCAATGCATAAGATGACAGAACAAAAAGACTTTGCCAGATGTCACCTCTTTGATATTAGACTTCTTAACCTCTAGATCTATGAGCTACTGTATTAATTGTCTTGCTGCTGGGACAAAATACCTGACAAGTCGACTTCAGGAAAGAAGGGCCATGTTGGGTTATGGTTTCAGTGCATAGAGTCCTTCGTGATGGGAAGGACATTGGGGTGGCTCTATTTTATTAATTATATTATATTCTTAGTAAGCAGAGGGACCTCGATGTGGGTGCTCATCCGACTTTCTTGTTTTCTTTATTTCTATTCAGTCTCGGACTCAGTCAATGGGATTGTACCATTTACATACGAAGTGGATCCCCTTTCCTCAGTTAAAGCTCTCTGGAAACATATTCACAGACACGCCCATAAGTGTGTCTCCTAGGTGATACTAAATGTCAGTTTGACAACAAACCACCACAGCCACTGATTCTGTCTTCTATATTCCAATGTACCCTGTCATAGTAACACTAAATGGACTAAATAGCCACAAAAAAATCCCAACCAGTAACCAGTATCTCTTTGTTGCTGCACTCCATAGCTTTGGCTATAACAGACCCTGCTACTGAGTTCAGTTTCTTCTCATGCTCACCATTAATATTTCCTCATTTTATTTTCTACTAAACTCTCAACATATAATAGCTGGTGTTGGTATGCCATGCTAGTTGTGTGTGTGTGTGTGTGTGTGTGTGTGTGTGTGTTTATGTGTGTGGTTTTAAATATACATGTCCCTGACTTTTGGTTTGAGATAGTGTAAAGGTAAGACATGTTCAGAAAAAACAACAAGGACTACAACAACAACAACAACAACAACAACAAAAACAACAACTATACTTCGAAGTTTGAATTTGATCATCTTTTTTCAGATTGGTGATACATGATGTAATTTTCTTTAAAATGATGCTCAACACTGGTAATGAACCATGGTTACCAGGCAGCCTATTGACATTAGGGTGATTTTCTACAGTGAATTGTATTGCTAGGATATTCAGTAATGTAAGTAAGACACATTTCAAAGTTATAATATTTTCAACCTACAGTCCTCTGCCAGGATATAAGCAGGCCAGCGTCTGAGAAGCACCTACATTTTCACATAAAGGATCAAGTATAATTGGTAGGGGGGCATTACTAACAATGCCCTCTGGGATAACAACAGTAAATACTTAATACCATGTTGACAAGGATCCAACGGCTGAGAAAAGCTCAGCTTGGGCAGAACAGATACAGACTTTAAGAGGACAGCTTACTTAGTGAAAAATATGTTCCTGTGCCTATTCCCTTAACATTTATCAGTTATGAGACATAGTCTTGGAAAGGATGTACTTTTTCCCCTCAGAATATTTCCTCTTCTGACCTCAGATGTGATCAAGTATTAGATAACTACATGTCAGAGTTAAACTATGGCCTACATGTCGACTCAAACTCAGTGGTTTCTTATGATTAGGAAAAAGACAGGCATGTCCTCATGTGCCTATGAAAGTTGGTCTCAGGGTATTTGGAAGAAACCCTACTTTTCTGTTTGGCTTACAAGGTAAAAGTAGAAGCTGTGTTTAGAGGAATTTTTTTTTTTCGTAAAAGAAATCCAATGCTCTCATTTTCAGAAACTAGTAAGGAAGAAAGGACATCATCGGTCCTTTGTGAATTTAATCACTTAAATGACGTGCTCAGAAGTGGCAGATCAATTCTTTCCAGCTTGCAGGCTTCAGATACTAAGTTCCTGACTTCGTAGGGTTCTTTGCCAAGAGGGTGGCTGTACTGCTTGGGTTTTGTCAACTTGACACAAACCTAGACATTTCCAAGAAGGAAGTCTCTTAATTGAGAAAATGCCTGCATAAGATTGCCACATAAACAAGTCTGTAGGGCATTTTTTTTTTTTTTTTGATTAATGATTGTATGGAAGGGACCAATCCACTCTGGGTAGGACCACCACTGATCAGGTAGTTCTGGGTTGTATAAGAAAGCCTTGACACTGCCATGTTCCTGCCTCAATGGTAATGGACTGAACTTCTGAGCCTGTAAGCCAGACCCAATTAAATGTTGTACTTTATAAGAGTTGCCTTGGTCATGGTGTCTCTTCACAGCAATAGAAACTCTAACTAAGGGACCATGTTTGTCTTTTGGGATCTGGGTTACCTAACTCAGGGTGTGTAATCCCCTATAAAATCAAAAGTTGCCTACAAATTTCATGTCTTTTTTTAAACAACTGAGTGAAAATGTTCCACATTTTCTTTATCTATTCTTTGGTTGGTAGACTTCTAGGTTTTTTCTAGTTTCCGGCTATTTTGAATAAAGCTGCTATGAACATAAAAAAATAAATAAATAAATAAATAAATAAATAAATAAATAAATAAATAAATAAATAAATAAATAAAACTAAAGAAGCTGTGAGGAGAAAGCTAGGAAATAGCTTTGCGCCATGGGCTCTGCCTCAGTTCCTGTCTCTAGGTTCCTACTTTGCTTTCGTGCCCTGACTTTCCTGGGTGACAGACTGTGATATGAAGCAGTAAGTCAAATAAACCGTATCCTTCCCAAGTTGGTTTGGCCAGTGTTTTATCAAAGCAATAGAAACCAAACTAAGACAGTGACCCAGCTGCTCCTTCAGCTGTAGGTCTGGATTTCCTCTGTCTGTCTCAGCCACACACCCTCTAAATATCATGCTCAACTTCTTTGTCCGACTTGCTTTAAAGGAAGATCAACTTAACTACTTGGCATTTATAAAATTGACTCAATAAAATATGGGCTCCCATTATTCTGTAGGAGTCACCCCCGCTGTTTTTAACATACATCTACATGTACGTTGGTTGCTAAGGTGTCTATAAAAATGCCCATAAACATTTAGTTATTCAATTCACTCACACAATTTTCAATTCATAAAAGTTTTTTGAAGCATTTCATAATTTTTCACATTGTCTATACTATATGCTTTAACATCCCATGAGGAAGTAAAGTAGACCTGTGAGGTATATATGTAGAAGAAAATTATTTACGCATCTAAATATTATAAACCTTGAAGCAATCCAGTCTATACATATCCTTTATAAGGAGGTCTATGAGAGACAGTTGAATTTGTACATAAAGTTTTATTTAAACTTTTCCCCTTCCAAGCAAGCTTCATTTACATTCTAGTCCTGTACAAAATTTACATCCTCTGTGACTTTTTATTCACTTTTTACTCTAGAAGTTTGCATCTCTCTGAAATACAGAAAGCTTTAGAGTTCTCATAAATGCTTTTATTTAATTTGGCTAGTGATAAAAAATAAAGCAAAGAACAAATCTAAGGAAAAGCCGATACCCTTGTATAAACAGCGACTTTCAGAAGAAACGGTGACAGCTGAGAATCCGGTTTGAGAAACAGCTCGTGTTTTCCAGGATGCCGGTGGGCATTTCTCATGTTCTTATTGTCTTTCTTTCTATATATTCATATGTTCTCAAGAAAAAGGAAATGAAAGCTGATTGCACTGGTTATGTATATATATTCACATATATATTTTTACAACGGATCCTTTGGATCTGAACATACAAATAAATACAAAAACAACAAAGATTGCACTTTTCTGTAGAAACATTGTTGGATTCTGGTGTGCCCAGTCACCTTGAGATGCTCGTAAAAGCTTCCCATGAAGGCATTTGTTCTCACCCGTGGCTACCCCTACTTGGTATTTTTAATATTACAGTTGTTGAAGGGTTCAACGTTTCTTTGTGATTTAAAAAAATATTTAGGTTCTTGTAAGTGCCTAACAGGGTTGGTCAAACTCAGATGAGCTTGAAAGTCTAATTCATGTTTCTGTGAGTCTTGCTTTTCTGATTGGCCACAAAGAGACCATGTCATGCTCTCCTGGTCGTTTTATGTTTTGTGTTCCTAAAAACAAGCATTAATTGCTCCCTTGACCAAGTCCAGGCATCTCCAGTGATAACAAACCATGGGGGAAGAATGAGAATTGGGTATCTAGAGGCAGACAGAGGTGAAGAAGTGTGTGTCAGGTACTATGAGTTTGTAAGTCCATTTTTTAAAAAATAATTATTTTAAAAGAGGTTTTTTTTTTTCTTTTTTACGTGCACAGGTGTTTTGTTTACAAGTTTGTAAGTGCACTGCATGTGTACCTGGTGCAATGGATGCCCTGGATCTGGAGTTATGGATGGTTGTAAGTTGCCACATGGCTGCTGAGAACCAAACCCAGGTCCTTCACCTGAGAAGGAAGTGCTCTGAACCACTGAGCCATCTCTTCAGCTGGAAGTCATGTGACTTAAGAATCAGAAAAATAATTAGGTTGTTTGAGAGAACTTGAGAGAAAGTTTCTTTGTGTACCTGAATTTCTGAAAGTGATTTGTCAGTTTTTATTATGGATTAAATTTGGAACAAATTGTTATCCAACAGAATTTCTGTGATATTCCATGATGGAGTTGTTGGTCTTCTATTTTGAGGCAAATTGTCCTTATGTTCACTAGTTAAAATGTTCTAAGAAACGAGGAAGCATACATTTCTGGGTGCTGAAGAGCAAAGGGTACACTTAGTTTTAATTTTCAAGGAGTATCATAGACACATAGTTAAGACTCTGGCAGAGAACAATTGCCAAAGAGACCAACAACTTACTTTTCCCGATCCTATGGGAAACTGTAAGGAATAGAAAGTATGATTGTGTGGAAACAAAGATGCCTGTCTTCCATCTTCTGTGGTTTTCCTTTGCTGTGTTACCTATAGCGTTGATGAAGAAGCCAAGCGTTTACCAATATAGGTGTTTCTGGAATACAGGGTAACCATTTGGTAGGTTGGATTTTGAATCATTCATGTACAAAATATTCTCCAAATGTCCAAGTCTATCACATGCAGTTAGGAAACAATGCACAATACAGATCTTAGGTCTCTGGGGCCAGGCTTCTGTGGTTTATCTTCCCCTTTTTGAAAGTTCAGCTCCACACAAGTTTATGTGATGGTGGAACAAGTTAAAGACCAGCCTGATATGGAAGAGTCTGTCACCACAACAAGTTGAGTGTGATCTGAATTGCGAACAACAGTCTCTGCTCAAGACCAGGTCTCTTTCTTCTGTAGTCACTTGTAAGTCATCAGAAACCAAAGGTGGATTTGGGCAGTTGTACCATTGGAATGCATGGTTCATGCAGGACAGCACATCACCTGTCCCTGCATCCTAGATGTGGCACTGTGCCAGGGTCTCCTGCTGTCATTTGTTGTAGGGCACACAGGCTGGTAGAATGACTGTCGCACAGGCTGGGCCTGCCAGGGGTTCAGCCACATCACCTTCAAGTTCCGTCCAGGTTCCTTTTTCTGGACAATAGCAGATTGTAGATGACTTGTAGGCACCCTGGAATGGCAGAGCAGGAGGTACTTAGGGGAGGATATTCAGAGGAGAACTACACTGGGAAGATCTCTGCCCAGCCTAAAACACTTTACATCAACTCATGGACTTTCAACTGTTATTGTGTGTGTGTGTATGTGTGTGTGTGTGTGTGTGTGTGTGTGTGCATGTGCATGTAAGAGAGCATGCTTGCATATACGTATCTGTGGAGGACAGAAGACAACCTCTAGTGTTGCTCCTCACAAGTGTCCACCGTTTCTTTCTCAAGACAGGATGTCTTCTGGACTTGGAACTTGCCAAGTAGGCTAGTGTCTGTCTCATCTACCTTCCTAGTGCTTACACTGAAATCACAAGCCATCACATCTAGCCTTTTCATTTTTACAAGAGTTTTGGAGATGAAATTGAGGTCTTTAGGCAGGCAAAACAGGACTTGACTGACCAAGCTATTTCTCTGGCCTTTATGGTGTATTTTTGATAGGTAGGGATCAAACTCAAATAAATACCTAGGACATCCTAAATGTCCAGTGATCACTTTCAAATAATTGACCCAAAATGGAAATTTTCCAACAGGTGTAAATTAAAGAAAAATAAAAACAAATTCATATTTCTATTTAAATAGTTGAAGCAAAGCGTATGTTAGATTATTATAATATTTCTTTGTTTTTATATTTTTTATTGGGGACAATAGAGCCAAGATAGCAAGGCATTTTAGAGTAGACTGAAAATATCTCCATATGTTGATTTACTTTTTGTCAAGAGGCCACACAGCAAATGAACAATGGTTTTAATTTTTCTATCTGTCAACTTTAAGGATAATGCTTGAGTAATATTTTCCTTTCCAAATCCAATAATAGGAACCAAAATCCCCCAAAACTCATGGTATTTTCTGAATAAATATTCTTGATGTCTGTTTGGATATATCTCTACTCTTGCAGTGAGCAATTTACTCCAGACAACAGGCACATGTCTGAACATCAGGTTTGTCTGTGAACTTATATTTGCCTTTATATAACTAACTTTTAAAAGTGTCTCAAAACTTACATCATAATCTTGCTTGATGCAAAATAAACAAAACGTATGTTATTAGAACTCCAAACTGATCTTATAAAACTAACAGCAATAAATAAGGCAATATAAAAATAGGCATCACCATGAGAGTAATCAAACTGACCACTAGGCCTGAGGTATCTCCTGATATGTAATCTAAACAGTCTCTTTTTTTTTTCCAGATATTTAGTTTTTCTCCCTTCCTTCATCCCTCTCTCCCTTCCTTCCTTCTTTCCTTTCTTTCTTCCCCCTTTCCTTTATTTTTACAGAAAATAGCATAAACTCAATAATAATAATATAAAAATCTAAATAATAGAAAGTTCAGGCATAATCAACTCCTGGCTAACATCTAGTCTGAAGAACCATTTTAAACGATAGTGCAAGGAGGTTATTAGCCATCCCCACAACGTGGGGTATTCTGGGTGACAGTGAGATTATTTTGTCAACATGTTAAGAAACTAAAAGTGGGTTAGAGGTAATGTTCTAGAAAGTGGGGATCTATGAAGCATGATAATCAAATGTTTGTGAGATTTACTGGATCTTGATCTGAATGCTTCGATTTGAAAAATACAGTTTTTAAGACAATAGGGAAAATTTAAGTTTGGGTTGGGCATAAAGCAATTATCGTAACTCTTTGGGTATGATAAGTGATAGTATGTTCATATAAGTGAATAACTTTTTAAAAAGATAAATATTGAGACCTTTAAGGTAAAATAGGACATTGTGGATTTGATTCATATTTTTTCAGTCAAACTTAAAAGAGAATGTCTGTTGACGGATGATGTCACTGAGACTGTTGATGGATGATGTCACTGAGTGATCAGGAGAGTCCACTGTCCTTTCAATTTTTGTTTATGTTTGGAAATTTTCAAGATGGGAGGGGGTGAAAAACAAATCTCATGCCCTAAATAGAATTCACAGACATTGAGGAATTAATTTTCATGCTTCCCCTGTTCTCGTCAGAAACTTTTCAGACTTCCCCATTCAATTTCTACAGAAAATCATCACACATGGATGTAGGGGCAAGCTGGAGATGCTGAGCCTGCTGTACCACTGCACATAAATCTGACATTCTTAAGGGTACATACAACACAATGGCATACTGCGGGAAACAGAAGTGAGCACACATGGGGGGGACACAAACACATACCATACTCCAGCTGTAGCCCCCAACTAGATAAATGCTGTCATCAAGCACCGCACAGCCAGGGCCACTTCGACCCTCCAGGATGGGAGTTTGGAGAATATTCCACTGGTCGCCTTTTGGGTCATAGCATTCCACAAGCATGACATCAAGGTGAGAGAAACCTAGGTGACAGGAGAAGGCGACGTGGAGGAAAGAGTGACTTTCACAGTCCATTTGAGGCTACTCCTTTTTAAAACAGTGCTGGAGCTAAGAAGGAACTCTGAAGACAATGCAATTATGATTTTGAAGGCCCAAGTGCGTAATTTCATTAGTAAAATTGGGAAGCGTCAAAACTTCTAAAAACAAACAAATGACCTGCAATAGTCTTTGGATGTTTGGATTAACTAAGCCTAAGCAGGTGTCATTAAGTTGATTACACAGGGGTAGACCTTATTCAAATGATTTATTATAGCATTCTTTGTAAAGATTTAGGACAACAACATAACTAGCATGCTTGTCCTTTATAAAGGCAGCATCTGAATATAGGTGCATGCGCATCAGAGCTCAGACTCCCATAGACTAAAGTTTATTGATTTTCTTAAATGTTAAGTTCTCTCAAAATAGTTTAATCAATTAAATTCATTGTTCAGAATCGTAAGCCTTTCCTAGAATCTGCCTATGTGTATAAATAACGTTAGTGATTAGTGGAGTATTTTTCAAGAATCAGGGTTTGGAGCTGGGGCTGAAAGCTCTGAGGGTCCTCATCTCAGCTGCCTTCCTAGTTGTGTGTGTATGTTGTGTGTTTGTGTGTGTATGTGTAAATGTGTGTGTCCACATGACTGTTTGAGTCTGTGTATGTGAGTGTTTATGTGTGTGTGTGTGTGTGTTTGTCCATGTGACTGTGTTTCAGTCTGTGTATGTGAATGTGTGTGTGTGTGTGTGTGTGTGTGTGTGTGTGTGTGTAGGCTAGATATGAACCTCAGATATCGTTCTTCAGGTGTTACCCATTTTGTTTTTGAGACAGGCTTGTCCAGGTGGCCATGAAGGTTTCCACTAAGGCCCCAAACCCACATTGTTCTTGGTGAGCTTGTCACTACCCCAGCTGTGGAAAACTCCTCTAAGAGGTAGAAGGAGGAGCACAGAGCTGTAATCTCATCACTCTGGAAACTGAGACAGGGAGATCATCGTTTCAAGGCCAGCATGGGCTACATAGTAAGACAGAGGAACAGCAAAGATGACACTTTGTCTACTTAAATGCTTGCTATGGAATTCTAGCTGAAAAGTCTATATGCCTATACTAATACCATGATTCTTCAAACAGAGTTGAAAAGACAAATTCGAAGGAATAATTTTCGTTCTTGAGAAAGCAGACAGGTTATTTCAGACCACTAATTTCTTAGACAAAATAAACCACACAAGTGTTGTTACAATAGAACAATATGCCACTGTAAATTTTATATCTATTTAAAATGAGCATATGGGAAAATGTCTAAATCCTGAGATTCTAAGGCGTTGCTTAGGGGCACGAACACCTTCTCTCTGCCTCATTTTCTACATACTGTAGATGTTGAGTACAAGTCTCACAAAAGGATGCGGTCATTACCCCTCTTTTATAGACATGCAGTAGTACATGTCTTGAATAGGATGCTACAGCATGTAATTTATTTCAAACTGGGATTCAAACCATAACTTTCCTTTGTCATTATGCCTCCTGAAATCACACACACACACAAATATGTGTACATATATGTATATATTTATATGTGTATATATAAGATATATAAATATGAGAGAGAGCAAGAAAGTGAGAGAGAATGAGAGAGAGAGAGAGAGAGAGAGAGAGAGAGAGAGAGAGAGAGAGAGAGAGAGTCAGTCTCAGGTAGCCCACAGCTGGCCTCCAATGTGGTTTGTAGCCAAGGATGACCCCACACTTGGGCTCTTTTGCCTCTGCCTCCTCAGTGTTGGGATTAGAGGTTTGCATCATCATGGCTGTTTTCCTTGACGCTAGGTTTTGAATTCAGAGCCTTATACATGGCAAACATCATGAGTTGAACTATGTCCTTCGCCCCCTAGACTTTTGATGCACGCATGTTCACACTCATTTGTGTGCATTCACATACTTTCTTACTGAGTATGTTAATATGCAGTCTTTCTGTTCAATCATAATCTTGAATAAAAGTCACTTAGACATATAATGTCTTATGAAAATGAAATGAGAAAAAAATCATGTTTTATTTCAAAAGCCAAAAGATTAATCTAAAACACTGAGGTGAGGGAACGGAGTATGCATTGAAATAGAAAGGAACAAACAGACAGATGGACAGACAGACAAACGGAGCCATGGCAGTTGGAAAGAGATTCCTCTCCTATTGTGGAAGAGCATGGAAGTGAGTGGAAGGTACACACTAGGGCATCAACTTTTCTGGGTGAACATGAACTCAAATTATAGCCATAAAAGTTAGCCTGTGCAATTTTTATTAAGTTTATGGGTAAATATGAATTAGAAAGCCTTTCCACGGCTGACCTTTCTCTAGACTCCTGCTGTGGGAGGAAACGTGAACATGTTGGGTTTACCCGTTAGCACAGCCTGTTTCTGGTGCGCTCAGGAGCTGGCTGTGATTTCAGAGTTCACTTTAGAGCAGTTTCCGAAGTGTTGAGTGGAGGACACTGAGGCCCAAGGTAGGTTGGGAAAGGTTCAGCATCGTGGATCTGTTTCCTACCAAAGGTGGTGTCATACACACCCGCAATTCTATAAAGTGACGTAAACTTTAAAAGGTTGCAGTTACAAATATGTCCAGGGAAGGAAAGCAGCCAAGCAACGGCTTTACAAATACCGTGCTTTTGTTTTAAGTCCAAAAAAGCAGTTCAATTTGAGAATCATAGATTGTTTAATATTCAGTACTTAAATAATTCTAAATTTAGATGCCAAGTTTTCACTTTATGAAAAAAAAATCCATACACTAGTTCTGTGAACCTGTGAGCACAGTTCTTTATGATTGCAGCAAAAATCAATTTTCTGGAGGACAATTCATTACTACAACTTTGGAGATAAAGAGTAGTTTATTTCACCGACTTCACTGTTATGACAAATTGTGCTTTTTAGTTATTAATGCTCCCGTTCCCCTCTAGACGTCATTATTCATTTCTTTAATGTGTATAGTAACTTAAACACAATCCTATCGGCAGAATTAAAACACAATAAGTGCTCGCTCCAGGTAAGTGTTAATTTACAAATAGTGGATTATATTTGGTCAACATGCTTTTTTCATAGTTAACTGTGATTATCTAACAAGAAACCCCTTAGCAAGGAGCATGTGATGCAAATGTTACTTGGACATATAATAACAAAACAAAATGACCCCCTAAAACCAACCAAACAAGAAAATACCTTTCAAATGATTCCCTCCAATTGCGTACAGGCGATCGTTCATCACAGCCAAAGTGTGGATGGCACGTTTCGTGTTCATGTCCTGTTTGCGGGCCCAGACATCCATGACCGGGTCATAGCAATACAACCAGGGGACATACTCTCCATTGTGCACACCCCCTGTGAAGGACAGATACGTCTGGGTCAAGTAAGTGCCTTGGACAGTGAACTTTGCAAAGAAAGATGGAAGAATGGCTTGCCTGAAATGTATATTTTCCCATTGTGCACCGCTCCTGCATGGGCTGCCAGCGGCTGAGGCAGGGACGACACATAGCGCCACTCGTTTGTGTCCAGGTTGTAGCACTCCACACTAGACAGGTAACCGGTTTCATTCCTCCCGCCGATCACATATAAATGCTTGTCCAATCGGCATGCGTAGAAACTGGCTCTTCTACAAGGAAAACAATAGCTCTCAGTAAGTCTCTGACAGCACTTGAATTACAGTAAGGGGTACCCGATCTGCCTGTGAAAGCGGGGTGTCTCTTCAGAGAGGGCTGTGAACCTTTGACCATTACTCATCTGCCTTCTAAATCCATACCTATGCACACCAATCCTATGCGTCACTCACCCCCGTTATCGCTTTTGCTGTTGAAATGCAAAGAAATGAGAAAGTCAGCAACGCTTTGGGTCAGGTCTTTTCTTCTTCTGGCTTTTTAATGCGCTGCTCAAATGTTCATTAACGTTAAGGGTGTTTGGTGCTGTCTAAGGATACCATAGTTCAGTAAGACAAAGTAAAAAATGAGGCAGATAATGTAACAATAATAAATTATCTTGACATTCACTTCCTTTATGGTCCTTCAAGGGTCATTGTTCCCAATTTATTAGAAAACCACATCATCAAAATTTCTCTTCAATTATCATTTCCCCCTCCTAGTAAGACCGCAAATAGAATAACTTTTGTGAACTTTGTACAGTCTTTGTATATATTTGCGTTCTAACATATATATTTGCGTTCTAACACCAATTCCGGGAATTTCGTCTAGGGAGCTTTTGCTGTTGCTTCTAACAAGGCTTCCGAATGATTTTAGTTCTCTGATCAAGAGAGGCTCCTGACAGTATTTGCCTTCTATCCTTTCAAAGGCAAAATGTATGAAATCCCTTGGAAGGATAGGTGAGCAGTTGTGAGGGGAGCTATGGTGTAGGAAGGAGGAATTGGGCAATGAATTTAGACTGTCAGTAGAGAAATGGAAAGAAGTAATATGAAAATCATGCTGCCGGCTGAGTATGGAATACATAGCTAGTTAGCTAGTTAGACACAAGGAGCGGGAAAGGTGAGGGCTCAGGGGCCTAAGACATTCAGCTATGATGGCCAGACCTACGATGACCAGGCTGGCATACCTGTGGTCCAGTACTGAATAAATATTATGGGTAAAAGCTAAGACCCCGAAGGACATGATCGACACAGGATTAATTAATAGGCTATAAAATTGCTGATAAGATTCTTAGGCAGCATCAATTGCAATGTGAGGAGTGCTGGACATTTTTATCATGTCACCTACGTCATTTGGCGTTTTCTAAGTTGTGTGTATGAAACGCTGAAACCCCTGGGAGCAAGTGCATGGCACCTTGATGAACAACGCGTGACTTACGAAGCGAGGCTGGCATGTTTTACTCCGTGTGGGACCCTTGGTGTAGCCTATAACTGCCTTCAGCATCAGCTTGCTCTCCAGCACCGCAGGGGCAGTCAGTTCCCTTCCCCCAGGCTATGTGCAGTTATGTGCCCACCATTTGTTTCTTTCCAGAAAAAACTGTCATGTCATCTCTACCTGGATAAAACGTTTTTAAAAGTTGGCTCTCATGAACTCTTCCTAATAGAGTCCAAGGCTCTTATATTAGTGCTCAGAGCCAAAAATGTTTTGGATTTCAGGAATCTTTATATTTAGAAATATTTATATAGAGAAGATGGTGAAGAGTCCCAAATCTAAACATCAAATACATTTCAGCTTTATTTGAATCCTACACTCTTTTCATCCCATCTTTAAACACGTAGTTACGTACACAAGTCTTTTTTTTATAGTATCCGCTGAATGCAATTAGCGCTGCCCCTATGCGCATGAGTATGGGGCCATCTTCTCGAATACGGGCCACATGCCTGAAAAATGTGACAGCTGCCAATAGCTCTTTAGCTAGGGAGGGGGCCCCTCATCCATGCTAGAACTGTAACTGGCTTCATCTTGTTTAGGTCTTGAGTTAACTACAGCTGCAGTGAGTTTGCATGTGTTACAGCTTCACCATGTTCAGATGGCAGCATTTCACACTCTCCTCCCTGTCCTCGGGTTCCTACAGTCTTCTCCCCTACCTCCTGCCGACAGCTTTAGCAACTTTCCCTGAGCTTTCATGGAAGGGAGGTTGGTATAGATGTCGTTTATATGGCTGGCTCCTCACAATTGTTTATTCTCAGTGCCGTTACGAGTTCTGAGTGATTTTATACAATGCTTTCAGTGTGCTTGTGTTTGACTGTGAGCACGTGGCCTGATGTCACATGTAAACCATGTTGGCTGGACTTCATTACAGATGCTTAGCTTGTGATAATGAAGTGGTGGCTAAAATGCCTTGTTTGCACACATGATTTATCACTATTTACGTGTAATATTGTTTGGAGATGATACTGGGTTCAGCTTTTCTCATAGTCTTACATTGTCCTGATAGCCATTATTGATCATTTTAGGCTGATTTTTTTTTTTTTTCGAGACAGGGTTTCTCTGTGTAGTCCTGGCTGTCCTGGAACTCACTGTGTAGACCAGGCTGGCCTCGAACTCAGAAATCCACCTGCCTCTGCTTCCCAAGTGCTGGGATTAAAGGCGCCACCACTGCCCGGCTTAGGCTGATATTTTAATATGTTCTCTTTTCTATATTTCATTCATATTTTTGAAAGAAATGTATGCAGTGGAAAATTTGAAAGGTAATAGAGAACAGTCACAATGATAAGCATTATAAAGAGAAAAGTGGAACAGAAAATAAAAGTTAGTCAGATTTCATAAAGTGAAGGCTATCTTTTGTGTGTGTGTGTGTGTGTGTGTGTGTGAGAGAGAGAGAGAGAGAGAGAGAGAGAGAGAGGACTCCTCATCTAAGTATAGAATTAGGATTTTAAAAATTGCAAAATAAGGTTCAAAATAAGGTCCACTGACTTCTTTCACTTGAATAGACAGATTCCAATTGCTATGTAATGATCATGGTCTGTCAAAATTATTTAATGCTATTTTCTTTTCAAGTTTAAATGTTTTATTGAAAATAGTGGCACAGGTCTTCAGAAGACACACATCTCATTACACCATGGAGACAAGACAGGTCAGTGTACTTCTTCCAGATGATTCTGGATGGGTTTGGAGGTCTCTGGAAGGCTACCTTTACTGATTGCACTAAAGAGTCAACAGTGTGTAAGTGGACTACTGGCTGTACGCTGGGAATGGTGTGTTCTCAGGACTGATACAGACGATGGCAGGTAATCCTGATAGGTGTTGAGGCTGTGAAGAACAGCAGGGAGACTCCCTCTGACAGTCTGACTCCCCCTTTCTGCTCTATGTTTCAGTTTTCTCCTTTTGTTCTGAACTGGTTTCTTGACCTCTGACACCAAGTCAGCCTGTCAGAACTGGTTTGATGATTCTTCTGAACTCCTGGCCCTATACACACAGTGGATTTGATATGGGAAAGAATCAGCAGGTTTCACTTCCTGAAGTGCAAGCTGTATGTAGAAATTCCTACAGTGATGCTGGTAATTCTCCCCCAGCTTCCCTCTCATGGCCAACTTGTGCATTCCTGAAATACATTACAGAAACGAGGGCTTGATGATCTGTCAACCCTGAGGTCCAGGCTCAGATATTACCAGATTTCTCTCCTCTCTGTAGAAAAAAACCACACTTGGCTTATGCTATTTTTTGAAAGGTTAGTTCCTATTAAATATCTCTTAATGGAATTACGCTGTCATAATATCACATTGTTCCTTTCTTCTTCCCCTCACTTCTTCCTCTCACTGCCAGAAGCAATAGCTAACAAAGCTTCTGAGATATGATTACAAAGGCTAACAAATAAACTTTTACAAGTATACTTTACTTATTTTAAGATCTTTAAAAGTCCTGCTAAACCTCAAGTGGTCTATCAGTATACCAACTCTATCTATCTATCTATCTATCTATCTATCTATCTATCTATCTATCTATCTATCTATCATCTATCTATCATCTATCTGTCTGTCTGTCTGCCTATCTATCTATCTATCTATCTATCTATCTATCTATCATCTATCTATGTATCTATCTATCATCTATCTATCAATCATCATCTATATATCTACCATCTATCATTTATATATCCATCATCGATTCATCTATAATTTTTTATCATTTATCTGTCCATTTATCATTTATCTACTTATGTCTATGTATTATCATTTAGCTATATTAAATTGTATTTATCATAAAGCATAAAACTGAATTACTGTGATCTTCACCTAGTTTGCATTGTTGACTTGCATCATCAAGTTAACAACAAGAGATTTTTCAAGCTGAATGTTGTCTCCCATAGTTTCTCCAATAATATTTAAGTTTGGGAATGTTATGGGCATGTTAGCTTCTACTTCTTCACTCGGTGAACCAGAGAGCTGTTGTTGTTCCCAAACTGCTTTTTTCTTCACATTTTATAAATTAGCTAGGGAGTAAAAAATTCTGCTTCATTACTCTAAATATAAAATGTCTATTTTACTTAAAAAAAAAATTGAAGCCGCCAAAGCATTTCTCTTGGTCTAAATTTTCAAGTTTTCTGTCTCTTGAGGCAGAATCAAATCCTAAATCTAAGACCCAGATAGTTAATCAGCCCTCATTTTTATTAGTATAATTTTTATGAAATGTATCCATTGATAATTTCATGCATGTATATGATGCACTGTGGCTAATCTTGCCCCTCCTCATCTCCCCATCTCTCCATGTCCCCCCCCCACCACCTCACCCTTATAAATCCCTTTCCCAAGTTCATGTCTTTTTGTTTCATTGTGTGGCCCACTGAGGGCCCTCTGTGTGAGGATGAGTTTAGAACTGCCCATTGTATCCTGGTGGGTTCACAAGTATACCACTGAGCTTGTCATCAGCTAAACACAATTGGGGCTCATGGGGGGGTTAGCCTTCCTTGCTGAACTATCGGCAGTTGGAGGATTCTCAGGGGAAGGAGTCATTGGTTTTCATGGTGTACGTTTAAAATTGTATTTCATTCAGTTTTTTGCTTGTAGAGTCCTAGCTAGAAAGCATGGACTTTGTGAGCTCATCCATGGCTGAATAAGCCTAGAGGCCATATGTCTAACTCCCTGCTGAACAGGAAGGGTACTCAGCAGCTTTATTAGACTCCACTGCAAGAGCTGACAAGGTAAAATAGCCGAAGAGTCAGTTCCCAGCTCTGTAAGGGTGCTTTACCCCTGAGATGACTTAGAACACATTTCTCTTAGTCTCAATCAATCTGATAACTTTTCAGCATAAGAATGTCTCAGCCCTTTGGCAGGAGAATAATAGAAACAGGTAGATGAAGAATTTCTGGTTTGATTGATGATCTATGCCTTGTAAAATTAACTTAAATGTTTCAATAAGTCTCTCTGATGTGGAGTTGCTCATCTATCTTGGGTTCCGTCCTTCTGTGTTTAACGACCATGCATAGCCCCAGTGGCCATTGCTGTTTTTGAATGGAGGCTTGGCCATGGCAGAAGGCACATTTCATTTGAAGTGATGGATTGCTCTCTGGGCCAACCAGCCTACAGGAGAGATGGCACTGGAAGAGTACTGGGTGTTTGTGAGGTCTGTATTTTCCTACTCAGCTCTGGAAGGAGCTATGTACTCTATTGGGTTGATTGTCCTAAATCTTAAGACAAACAAACAAACAAAAAAGAAAAAGAAAAAAAAGAAAACTTCTCTTACTGAGGACCTGACATGATATACCATAATGACTTCGAGAGAAACGCTAAACAGTCCATCCTGTCAACGGTGGTTGCTGAGCGCCGACAGACCATGGCAGTTCTTTTCGTCAGGTCAATGAGCTGCTAAAAATTGTCTAAGTAGGACCTTGCCATGATAGGCCACCCTGCCTCAGAGGAAGTCATTATAGACTATCAAGTAAACAATACACATTCTAAAAAAATTACTAATTAGGTTCTGTAGCAATACTTTCCATCCTTAGGGGCTCTATAGTGAGATAATTGACCGCGACGTGAGTTATGCCTCCCAAGCTGAAGGCGTGAAGGTTAATTATCATGGTGTACAGCCCCCAGCAAAGGGGGTGGTGGTGATGAGACAATGACATTTCAAACATGTGTTGATGATTCTTTTGCAAATAGAACTTTCTAGAATGGTTTTGATTAAAGGGCAAAGTGAGACAGTTACTATAACAGTCACTAGGAGCTCAAACCCAAAAGGAAGCGCTGAAGTGTGCTAGAGAAAGACAGCAGGAAACTCGTGGCTCACGAGGTTTGTCAGGATATTGATTGACTTGGCAGTATTTCTTGAGGTACAGTGAAGAGAATGAGAGAGGTTTTCTTAAATGAGCTCATGGTGCTGAACGTATTGTCTGGATCTTTCCAGCTTATAGTGTGGAGTCTCCTCAAAGAGTCTCATTTTTTAGCTTACTATTTCAGAGGATTACTTATATATGTGAGACAGGGTCTCACAGTAAAGTCCAGGCTGGCCTCCAAGTCCTTATCATATATCTCTCTGACTAAGGCTTTTGAGTGCTGAGATTGTAAACATGCACCGCTGTGCCCATTTAAGAGAGTTTTAATTCACTCATATGGGATGGGAAGATACTGAGCTTCTCAACACATTTAAATAGATTCACACTGTCTTATTGCAGAGACGCTCATTTTGGAATAAATGTTATTTCATGAAGAGTACTGTTACATGAGATCTAGGCTAAGGATCTACTTTGATCTCTGTGCAATCTACTTGAAAGATGAGATGTGAAGGGGGTTCTTTTTTTTTTTTTTTTTGAACAGGAAAGAAAAATAACACAGCCTACTGCTTTTTAAATTCTTGATGATGAGGAGAAAAGCTGTTGTGTTTTATTGTTATTATCTTATTGGACTATTTGCTTAAAAATGACATCAAAAGAGTTAAGTGGTTAAAATCTAACATGAGTATATATTATCATATACATACTAAGACACGACATCATAATTGAATACAGGAATACAATATTCATACATACATTACCCATGCTGTCCTTTGGTTTCTAAGAAACTAGAGATAAATATTCTGTGTATGAAAATACAAGATGGAGATTTTTTGTTTTGTTTTGGGGAACAGGGTCTCATATACCCAAGACTGACCTTGAGATTACTGTGTACTTGAGCCCAGCCTTTTTAAATTTTGGATCATCTTGCCTCCATCTCCCAAGTGCTGGGATTCCAGGAGTGTGCCAGCAGGGCCAGCTAGGATTAATATTTTAAAGCTAATAAATGACCTATTCTTGAAGTGGCGTATATAAATGATCTGACTTCTTCAAATATTAAACTTAAATACAGATTTAAATGTTAAATCTCAAGTTTTAATGTTAAATATTAATTCTAATATTGAATCCTTTAATATTTAATATAGAAGCTTTTACATTGTCATGCAGACCACTCTGAGGATGGCAGACTAAGTTTTGAGGACCTAGATACATTATCATTGATAAGAACACAGTTGTTTCCAAAATGTTATCACTGTGGTCAAAGAAGTTACACTGCATACATTTTTATCCTCATGTTAGGATAAATAATTCATTTATTAGTTTCTTTTACATCAACAGTCAGTGGCTGGAGAGATGGCTCAGCAGTTTAGAGTACTAGCTGTTCTTGCAGAGGGCCTGGGGTTCAATTCCCAGCAATCACGTGGCAGCTCACAGCTGTCTGCAATTCCAGTTCCAGGGGATCTGACACCCTCACACAGAAATACACGCAGACAGAATACCAATGTACATAATAAATAAATAAATCATTTTGAATAAATGAAAAAAAAGCCACAGTCAGTAACCTAACTTTGCCTCATATGACTTTCATGGACTCTGCTTGGCGTTCCTGATCACATATCACCCATGTTTCTGTACAGCAGTCCTACATGTCTCAGACAAAAGAAATAAACACTTACCTTTCTTGCATGGGTGGAAGTTGGATCCAACTATTAAATCGGGGATCATACCGGCTGACAAAATTTGTACTATGTTTTCCTGTAAAAATACATTTTGAGAAATTTAAAACTTAGACTTCTTTCTTGATTTGCACATTTTTCAGGTTTAACAAACATGAATTAAGTTAAGGAATTCTGTAGCAAGGCATGAGAGGCAGGAAGGCCTTTCCTCAGACAGGAAGGCCTTTCCTCAGACCTGTTCCCTCTTTCCTCATTGTCGTTATGATTGTGGACTGATTCAGCCCTATCAACCATGCCAAATGCATGTTTACTAAACTATTAGAATAAAGTTTTCTGTGTTTTGATATTTTTATGTTTCAAAAACAAGAAATTACTGTCCCAAAATTCTCCATTTTAGAGAATTCCTTGTATAATATATCCAGCTAGTCTTTTTTGTGAATAGAATTTTTGTCCTAAAATACTAAATTGTATTTTCTAAAGAAGTAATGATAGCAGCAAGCTTAACAGAAAAGTAAAATATTTTCCATACATTTAAGCCCCACACTTGCCCAATGTCCCACTATTAACGTTTATTTTTCCTGACCCGAAACCTGACGGTGGTAGAAATTTGTGTCTTCCCATGGAAATAATAGCAGTGGTGATAATGGGTCACACTTATCACAGAAGCTCTGTGTGTGCATCCAAGAGATGCACCATTGTTATGACGTAAGCACAAGTATTGTATGGGGAAGCGCACGTGAGTCTTCTGAGCTGTTTAACCAGCTTATCCCCTCTGTTGAGCTTACCAAGCACATTAGTGCTTCCAAGGTATTAAAATTATAATTTTGCATACATATTGATATCAAAGTGATACATGCAAGCGAACAAGCACACAATACTTTGTGTGTAGCACTAGAGGTGGGTACCAACTCACACCTAGGGCCTCAACCCTAAACACTGCCTTGGTTCATGCCTTGTAACTAGGCAATGGTACTAGATTTCTCCCCACGGATAAAAAGGACGCACACACATGTGTGTTCAAATGGCTGAGAAATGGTCAAGTTTGCAATCTACTGCATAGGCTCCTCCAAACAGCATCTCTTTTTTGTATAAGAGATGGTGCATCACTAAGCATGGTTGTCTGGTTTTTAGCCTGAGTGAATGGCTTGAAGGTCACTTGAAGGTTGTTGGATTGACAAAGACTAAGTAGGGAGAGAAGGAACTAAGGAATAAGTTATGAAGTCAGTTTTGTTCTTTTTTTTTCTCCTTTCAGTGAGACAGAGCAGACAGTTCTATTTTATTGTTCCAAGGATAGGATATATAAGAGCTCATAGGGGTATGGGTGGAAAGGGCTGATTGGTCATAACACAGTATCTAATTATCATATGGGCAGGAGAACAAAGCAGGACTTAGGTGCTGAGTTACACAGTGTTTGCAGTGAGCTTTGTGCAGGGTCATCCTCTGAATAAAGTCAAGCAATTGTGCTCAGAAACACTCTCCAATATTAGAGTATAGAATTTCCTCAATTTTGTTTTAACCCAGAGAAACCTACAGAATGCCACAGGGGATAGCTGCTAACCTAGTGGCTGGATAATGTTAACAATACAAGTTTGGGAGGGCACAGTGCAGAGTTACTATTTAAATGTACAGAGCTGGATGAAACCACTTAAGAAAAGAGGTTGGAATTGAAAGATAAAGGGTTTTAGAAGTGACCTCTAGGGTAGGAAAAAATAGAACAACAAAAGTAAGAATGATATTTTGAAAGCCAACTTGAATAGTGCTTGTGAAAGAAGGGAGCAAGCAGCTGAGACTATGAAGGGTGTGGGTGGTCCTGACAAGTGTCCCGACAGTGAACTGATGTTGAGGAGAAAGCCAATGCAGACAACTCAGAAGAGACTAAAATATAAAGTCATGGAGGTAAGACACTGCACAATGCTTCCCAGCACTTCCTAAACCAACAGAAGACTAAACTAGAAGACACAGATCAAGAGAGTGTTTCGTGGTAATTTTTAGCTATTTAAGCTCAAGAATATTGAAAAGTTCTTGAGCTGAGGCAATAGGGACCCATAATCAGACCTCATATCTGTATAGAAAGAGTTACAAGAAGAAAATACGTAATTTATGCTAGGATTCTGAATTGCCCTTAGGAGCCCATGTGTTGAAAGCTTGGTCCCTAGTGTTGTTGGGAAAAGACTGGACCTTGAGTGTGCTAATGTCATCCATTGACAAGTTCATCACTGAGTGGGCATCTACTGACAAGTTTATCACTGAGTGGGCTAGTGGTACACAGGAGGGAGAAGCCAGGTCCTTACTAGGAAGGGTTATTGGGAAAGTAGTCTTCTCAAAAGATATCCTGGTTTTGAATAGATAGGAAATTAATGAAACCAGTCAAAAGAGATCGAGGAAGGAATCTGCCACTTCTGGTACTGGGGTGGAGGGGGCTTCATGTGCTGAGCAGCAGTGGTACAAACCAGAAATCTTGATTTCTTGTAGAATGGAAGTGGAATTCATTCAGGAGAAAGGCTCAGCAGAGCCTGGTTTGAAGGGGTTTGAGACTGGAGTATCTCCAGAGGCAGGGATGGTGGTGTATAAGAGGGACAGGTTGGGGACTGGGAATATAAAGAGGATGACATTCTGAGAGTGGCAGGGGAGAAGCAGAGGAGATAATAAGCCTTCTAAGAAATGAAAGTGAGTTAAAGTGGACTTAATTTGCTGTCATGGGGCTTACTGTTGAGACTCTTCTAGAGGCTTCAGAGTGGTGGCTTCCTACGATGGACATATGGAAAATAGTTTACCCATATCTTACTTCCTTTTTTCTCTGCCCTCTACCCATCTTTCTCCTGTCTTCTTCCATTGTTTCCTATAATTATTTATCCTCACCCCAGCCCACTCTTCCTCCCCTCTACTTCCCTCCCCTCCTCTCCTTTCCCCCTCTTCTCTCCTACCCTCTCTTTCCCTCCTCTACCATTTCATCTTCCATTTCAAGTTCCTTTCCTTCCCCACTTCTTCCTATTCTCTGTTTCTTTCTACTCCCTTTTCTCTCCTCACTCTTTTCCCTTTCCTTCCTTTCACCCATCTCAGATTTGCCTTCTCCATTCATTGCAATAGAGTTTCAGGAGCTGTCTAGATTGGTTTCAAATCTTGGATGTTTCTATCCCCTCTCTATTAGCACTGGGATTACAGGCTTTCCCCACCATATCTGGGTCTTCATTTTATTTCTGACTTTTCCTTTACTTCCCTTCTCGTGATGATGCCCCACCTCCAAACACCATTGAGTATTAGTGTATGAAGAGATGAATGAGAAAATGGGGGACTAGGGGTCCATAGCCAAGAGTGCCAGGAGAAAGCTACCCTCCCAGGAGCGTCAAAAAGATGTGAGTAGGGTTAAGGCGAGCACCACTGATCACCAGGACCCACCCAGAACTGGCAGGATACAGGGCCTGAGGAGAACTTGGGGACAGGAAACCCTTGAACCTTCCAGTTTCCATCTGTGGGTGGAAAACGCTGCCTGGGCCAACAGGGGTCCATAGCCAACGAGTGCGCCAGGAGAAAGCTACCCTCCCAGGAGCATGGAAAAGCCATGAGTGGGGTTAAGGGGAGCAACACAGCTCACCAGGACCCGCACGGAACCCTTGGGACCCAGGGAATGAGGTAAAGTTGGAGACAGGAACTTTCTGGTTTCCTTCTGTGCCTGGGGACCTCAGCCTGGGCCACAGGGCTCCAGGGGAGAGCTGGTATCCCAGGAGTGCTGACACACCTTTGAGCACAGGCAAAACCACCACTTCTGTTCAAGCTCACTGGAACAAGAGGGACCCTTGCAGAGCCATCAGGACATAGGAATCAAGGGACATCTGAGGACAAGATCCTTCTGGTTTCTGTCTGCACCTCAGAGCTGACCCTGTGCCACAGCTCTCCAAACCCAAATAACTCTCAAAGAGAGCTGGTCTTCGAGGACTATTGACACAGAGGCCTGCAGGAGGGGCAAGCCACAACCAGACAGAGTAAGACCAGCCAACATCAGAGTTAACAAGATGGCAAAAGGCAAGGGTAATAACATAAGGAAGAGAAACCAAGGCTACTTGGCATCATCAGAACCCAGCTCTCCCACCACAGCAAGCCCTGGATACCCCAAAACACGAGAAAAGCAAGACTCAGATTTAAAGTCATTTCTCATGTTGATGATAGAAGACTTTAAGAAAGAAATGAATAACACCCTTAAAGAAATACAAAAGAACAGAGATAAACAACTAGAAGCCTTTAAAGAGGAAACACAAAAATCCATTAAAGAATTACAGGAAAACACAATCAAACAGGCAGAATTACAGGAAAACACAATCAAACAGACAAAGGAAATGCACAAAACTATCCAGGAGCTAAAAATAGAAATAGAAACAATAAAGAAATCACAAAGGGAGACAACCCTGGAGTTAGAAAACCTAGGAAAGAGATCAGGAACTATTGATGTAAGCATCACCAA
>CM052715.1:10445979-10481865 GCA_028551405.1 Uromys caudimaculatus
GAGGCTGGACCACCAACCAAAGAATACACATGGAAAGACCCATGGTTCGGACCACATATGACAGAGGAGGGCCTTGTTGATCCTCAGGGGGAGGAGAGGCCCCAGTAAAGGGGAATGTCAAGGTGGGAATATGGGAGTAGGTAGACGGTGGAATTCCCTCATAGAGGTGGGGGAGTGGGAGGAGATAGTTGGTTTCCAAAGAGGAGACCTAGAAAGGGGGAAACATTGGAAATGTAAAGAAAGCATCAAAAAAATAAAATAAAAAACAAACAAACAAACAAAACCCAAAAAACTTAAAAAAAAAAGAAAGAAAGAAAATGGGGGAAGTTTCCAGCCAATGGTGGGTAGAGAGTAGGGAATGAAAAACTCCTTTTAGTTGTTTGAGGAATTAGTTCAAGTGGTAAATGTAAAGCAAATTTTTATTTATTCTGATAGTATATATGATTACATTCCTATTACTACGACATGGAACAAGTTGACAGGAGGTAATATTTACACTGTAGCTGAGTAGAAATGTGTGTATATTGGTTATTGGTCCTGTAATTAATATTAGTTTTCTGATGTCCATTTTTGGTCATGTAATCAAGACCACCAATAAATGAAATGATATTTATGCTTGATGAAGTGCATTCTTATGTTTTATGAGCATGATCTGAAATTCACAGTTTTGTATTTTCCTCAGGATATGCTTTTCATAACCTATTTTCAAATGAATTAACACTGAACTTGAGTTCTCATCTTTAGAACAGATGTATGTGTGCATAACACTCAAACCAGGTGTTTAATTGTCTCTTGTATAGCTATTACATAAAAGTATTTTTATATTAGCATAAGATTTTTATCCTTTGTGTTGGTATTAAGTTGCACTGGGCATCATAATATGAGAACTCCACATTTATGAGTGGTTCAAGGCTTTTTAATGTTTTTATGAGATGTGGAGTGATTAGAGTTCATGGGAGCAACTGGAAACCACTTCCCATTGGTGCAGCACTTTTTAAGACCAATGGCAAAAATCACATTTTTTTTTAAAAACCATGGTTGATCAGATTAATGAGAAATACTTAGGTGAAAGACAATGTAATAGTTGTTATGGACCAAGGCCTTGAAATCAGACATACCTATGATGGAATCAGTTCCTTTCTTCTTGTGAGCAGTTTATTCTTAAGAGGATACTCTTCAGGGTTACTCTTCTTACATAGAAAAACTAGAGCTATCATAGATTATGGCTCACCAGGTGTTTCTGAGGATTAATTGAAATTTCAGCAAACATTTTCTGGCTGAAAAATTGAGGGCTCATCAACTGCCAATACTATCAGAGCCTACTGTGGTAGACCAGATGAACAGAATTTGTAGCTACATGCAAAGTATTTGTGGAATTGTGATAGATAGTTATGGTACATAGTCCAATTTTCTCAGAAACAGATGCATCCCATTTCTTAGCTGTAATGTCGGCTGACCATGGCCACAGGTACAGCCCTCACTGGATAGGCTATCTCCACAGGTACAGCCCTCACTGGATAGGCTATCTCCACAGATACAGCCCTCACTGGATAGGCTATCTCCACAGGTACAGCCCTCACTGGATAGGCTATCTTGCCTTCTGTTTTTATCTTCCACCTGTAGAAGATGCCCGTCAACAAATTTCTACAGTATTTTTAATTAAAATACAATTTTAATTGACACAGGGAACTAAAGGCTGGCATACTTGCTTGTAATATAACCAGCTCCCCTCTGTTTAAAGAAACCAAATTTCCATCTGGAAGTTTCCAAGATTCTAAAAAGGAACTTTATATAAAGAGAGAGCTTCCAGGCCTGTAACTGAGGGTAATGGTGAAGTTAACATACTAAAACTTCACTCTGAGCTTCCTAGCAGCTAACACAGAGAGGACACAGTTATTGGCGTGATCAGTGATGCTGGTCACACACACCATGCCTTGGTGCTCTGGCATGACAAGAAACTGCCACTAAGTAGCCACATGATGCACCCTGAGTTTCCAGTGAGTGACTCTAGCAGTAAGTGTGGTTTGGGATTGATAGCCTTTCTGCTAGTGTGTTCATGCAGGGTTTTAATCCTGGTTGCTGTTTGCTTCAGGTGTAGATAGAGTGATATCAGTATAGTCAAATGGTGTAGTATGGGTCTCTGAATTAATTTAAAGAAAAAAGTCTCAGTCCTCTTGACTAGAGATTGGAATATCCTCTAAATTCTCCCCAACTTTCTAGCTCCTTCTTTGGGATACAATTTTGATTTGAAGTTGAAAAGGAGACAGATAACAGTTATATTTTCTGGCCCATGCTCATGGAGCATGTGTGTGCGTGTGTGTGTGTGTGTGTGTGTGTGTGTGTGTGTGTGTGTGTGTGCGTGTGCGTGTGCGTGTGCGTGTGAATGTTTGCAGAAGTCACAGGTCACAGTTCGATGTTGTTCTCCAGGTCCCCTTCACCTTGTTGTGACAGGTTTGCTTACTAACCTGGGCTTGAACAGGTCAGGCTGGCTGACTAGTGAGCCCCAGAGATTCACCTATTTCCAAACCAACCCCACCAGACCTAGCCTTTGCAATGTGTCCTGAAGGTCAAAGTCAGGGCTTCCTGCTGGTGCAGCAAGCACAGTATCATCCGAGGCCCCACCCAGGCCCAAAGAGCTGTTTATTCAGCTGTTGATTAGGCTAATGCTTGTACTGTGATTGTTAGTACAATGCTAAAGAGCTTTCATAATAGGAACAAGGCCTGGGGTTAATCCCCAGCACTAAAAAAAAAAAAAAAAAAGTCAGGTATCACGGCTTATGCCTGTAATTCTACCACTTGAGAAACTGAGGCAGGACAATCCTGAGTTTGATGGTACCCTGGGCTGCATAGTGAGATGATTTTTTTTTCTTTTTTAAGGGGAAGACTAAGTTATGTGGAAAGTTTAACATTTTGTTTTGTTTTTGAAAGCTAAGTTGTGGTAAGGAGAATTATTATTTTAACAGAGGCCTGTAGAGGAATGACCAGAAAGTTCTTTGAGGTCTAAAATAGGACTTCCTAAACTTTTCTCATGTTTAGTTTTTTAAAAAACATTTATTTATTTATTTATTTGTGTGTGTGTGTTTGCGTGTGTATTGTCTATTTGTGTGCGTGTGTGTGTTTGTGTGTGTGTGTTAAGGAGTCTGGATGTATGCGTGTCATGGTATATTGGTAAAAGTCAAGACAACCTATGAGCATCACTTCTCTCATTCTACCGTGGATGTTCTAGGAATTGAACTCAGATCATCATAGTTGGCAAAAAGTGCCTTTCCTGGCTAAACCAGCTTGTGGGCACATTGTGTTTAGCTTTAATCTGGCCCTCCCAAGAATGTTTTGGAGACTCTTTGCTTCTTAAATAAATCCAGTGGCTGTGTGGGGTGATTGCTTATGTATTCTACAAAGGTCTGATCACTTCACTTCTAATGCTGAGGTACAGCAAAAATGTAGGGCCTGAAAACATTTCCTTTGTGTGTGCGATCTTGTGTGCGTTTGTTAGTGGGTGGAGGGCATGCATGTGTGGCACTTGCATGTGGATATCAAAGGACTAGGAATAGCATCTGTTATTCCTCTGGTCCTGTCCACTGCAGTCTTTCAGGTAAGAGTCTCTCACTGGTCTAGGACTTACCAAGTAGGCTAGGTTGAGTATCCAGGGATCCCTTGGAATCTCTGTGCTTTATCCCTACTGCAGGACTATTCCACCATGCCTACCTTAATTTTCTAACTCTGGTTTCTGGGAATTGAATCAGGTCCTTGTGTTTGCAAGGCAAACAGTTTATTGACTGAACTGTCTCCCCAACTCTCTCCCTTTCCTATGATTGGGCAGCGTGGCTTGTTTTCCTTTACAATTTTCTAGAAGGAGCAGGTGTTGAGATTTTTACACAATTTACCTTGGTGCAGATTCTGAAAGAGAGCATTCACAGTAAAATATATATATAATTTCAGTGGGATGTTCTGGGGTTTTAAAGTAAAAAATATGTACCTGCAAGCTGTTTTATGGCTCCTCAGTTAAAATTATCTCTGTAACACAGAAGGCTACAACTGTGGCTCTGCCCTCACTTGCAAACTTTCTAAAAGCACCATATTCTGCATATTCTGCAAGACACAATGTTCTTGTGTTTGGTTTGGAATGTGTATCAAAAGGTCTCCTTTCATTTAGGAAGGAATCACAGTTATGGGAAAGATGGCGGACAACCTATGGAGGACATGCTTGTAAAGGCTGCAGTGAAGACAGTGGCTGCGCTGGGTTTGCAGTCCTACCTCCTGCAAAGGAACTTGAATTAGAGTTCCATGCTGCATGAGCGAGCGGGAGAAGGCTTGTTGCAACCTTGTTCTCACATAGACAGAATGGGAGGAGAGTATGGGTGAAGATCTGAACAGCTGCAGCTGACTCAACCTTCCCCTGGGGAGTCCTTGCTTCTGCTTGTGGCATTCCTCGGGGATGGATAAGGACAAGGGCTGGGCACCACTGTGAAGCTAAGTCCCCAGAGAATTGGCACTTGAATGCTCTGTTACAGATGTCCTCAGCTAGCTCCATGAGTCTCCTCCCTCCCTCCCTCAGCTAACCCCATGACCTCTCCATTTGCCCAATGTTACACAGAACTGGATTTTCAACAGTAAGTATAAAAGGGATGGGTAGCAATCCTTTTTACAGTGTGTGTACTTGTTCAGCATTACTACAGTAAATGGGCAAACCACTGCTCACTCAAAGCTCATTTGCATGGTAAAGGTTTGGTTCACAAGATTATAGTATTAGCAAATGGGAAGTTTAGGAGGTAGACCTTTGGAAGGGCCTAAGTTCATCAGAGCCATGTCCTCAGAAGGTATTGTAGGACCTGCCCCTCTTCTTTCTTTTTTATGGCCCCATGGATGGTATCACTGGATCACTCCTTCCATCATGGGTCACCAAAACTGAACTACACAGTTGTGTACCACCAACACTGTGAACTGGATGAATCTTTTCTCTTTAAAGTTAGTTGCCTCTGTTACTTTGTTATAGTTACGTAAAGCTGAGTTGCTTGAAGCAACTGTTCAATAGTTACCATTTGGGTTCCACTGGTCCTCTCCACCCAGCACGAACAGGAAGTTTTCTACCTCTACAACGCAGTGGTGGGCACTGTTGTAAGGCATAACTGGAATCAAAAAAAAAAAGGACATATAAAAATTTCCAATACTTCAGCTTACCAGCTATATACTTCACCAAAGTGTGTAGAGAACACGAGACTCCATCAACAGGCAACAGCATGGTCACCCACATCTCCTATGATCCACACGGCCTGGCTCAGTGGTGTGCTGCCAGTAGTTTCAAACCCAACTCCTTTTGATTAATTTTGCATAATGTTATTCCACAAATTAGTCAAGAACAACCTGCATTCTGCTTTCCATCCATGAGCCTTCCTCATCTGCTCAATGGTGGGGATAGCGTTTCTATGGCAATGACTGACACTCCCAAATGGTCAGGGCTGGCAGCTACTTCCTGAGAGAAGTAACTCTGAATAATGTGGAACCATTTTCTGGCAATCTTTCCGCAAACAGACTGGGGTGCTGTGTGGCTTTCTACTCCACAGCATTGAGCAGGCTGAATTTCCATACAGTTTTAAGTTTTTAAATTAAGGTCCTGCTGATTTAATGCCTCCTCCAAATGTATATGCTTAATTTCCTGTACAATGCCATTAGCAGCACAATCACAGGCTTTCCATCTATCTGCATCGGAGCTCTTCTGTGGCAGAGATGAAAACTGTCAGCAATGTCATGCATACCCATTCTCCCACACTCTCCTTCGTCTGCACCCAGCTGCAGACGCTGTGTGGAGGGATGTTATTCATAAACCCATCAAAGCCAGGTTTCTCTGGCATTTGCATCTCCTTTGGAAAGTCACTGTGTAGCAAGCAGGGTGCTGCTGTCACCTTTGGTGCTGTACAGTGTTGGTCCCTGCTGGTATAACATCATAGGGTGATTGTGGATGTGAGCAGCATTAGTTATCATAGGACATGCAGTGGTCTGGGCCCAGCGACACCAGTAGGAAAAATGATGCCCTTGTTCAGCTCATCATATGGGCACCTTAAATCTAGGTGAGGACAAATGGGGAGGCGATGTGCCTGTTCAGGCAGGGAACTTATTGCTTGACACGGATCAACAGAGCACTTAAGAAACCAGTGCGGTGGGAAATCAATATGAATCCCAGCCAATTCTTACTCTGTGCTCCTTCGCCAATGCAGAGAGAGAGAGAGAGAGAGAGAGAGAGAGAGAGAGAGAGAGAGAGAGAGGGAATGCTTATTGCATACCCGAGGGAGAACCTATCTTATATTTGATTTATTTTGAGGAGTATATATACATCTCTCATTTCATATTGGTTTAATTAGCTCCTAGCTTTCTCAGAGATGATGACCCTTACTAGCATATATATATGAAAAGGTATGGCTTTTAGAAAGAGAACTCAGTAAAGAGTTCTATAAGTGTATCCTTTAAACTTCTTACTAATGTGCCAAAACATTGTAAGGATTCTGATTCATTAATTAATATTTACTGTGATTATTCATCTTCTGAAGTTATAGCCACAAGAGAAAAAGTATTCGTATGTATATCCCTAATTTAGGGAGTTGAAGAAAAGGAGTATAAAGTGGCTTGTGCAATTTATGTGCTACATCAGGGGACTTCATCTTTAGAACGTCCCTAGACCCCCAGTGCTCACTTTAATTTTCAGAGAATGCCCTCGACTAATAGGTCTTGTTGAGCCATGACTCTGAATTCCTGGGTGTACGTCTGTCCGTTTGGTTCACTGAGCAATTAAGTTTGATTATGCTTTGAAGCTGTATTTTTAAAATCAAGTCAGTTAAGTCACTGCAGTTTACATGATGATATCTCTTCCAAACTACTGGAAGGAAAACTAGGCTACCCCATCACTTGCCGTGACTGGCTGTTTCAGCTTGACGTAACGACCTCTGACCTGTGAACTTGCACAGCACTAGCTGCCATTGTGTGCTTCTAGTTACATGTGACATTGTGCAGAAATAGGAGCCAGCAGCACAGTCTACTCACTCCATGTACTTATTTTAAAATTTTGATTTGCTCGGTGTCCAAATCTTTTTTTTTTTTTTTTTTTTTAAGAAAAAATGGTATTTTCTTCTCTTTAGCCGTGAGCGCAGCCTCATAATAAAACAAAATGTCTGAAAAATGTATCAACACTTGTGTTTGCTCCCGCTGTGCATTTGTTCCCATTCAGGCAAAAATTAAGTGAAGGAAATAATACACGATTTATTCCTAAGCCTCTTTCTCATTTGATTACCCCTATTGTTATGCTTTGTGCAAACAAATGAAGCTATTGCTCTGAGCTAACTATGGAACTCCTTAAAGTCAGGGCAAAGGCATTCCTTAAAGTTCTGATGGAACCAAGTTGTGGCGGGAGTCCTATTTCTCCGCATTTATTTTTGTTTGACAATCCTGTGTGTTATACTTCTTGGTTGTGCATTGCAGTATTCACATGTGTGAGTTATTATCCTTTCTGAATTCTCATCGTGAAGTAGAAGGCTATAAACAGACACAAATGACTCTTCGAGATTATGACTGAATGTAAAAGGCTCCCAAATTTATTACAAATAAAATATTTGATCAGTGTTTGAATTTTGAAAGAGCTCTAACTCCTTTGACTTCTGATTAAACCGGAAGGAAAGGAAAAGTAAACAGGGCAAGAAACGATGGCCAGCCGTCCACTGAGAAGGTCACTGTATTCTGCGCACACCCATTCCCTTTCGAAGTCACCCCAAGGCCACCCCTTGTCCTTTCGAAACTTCTCTAGCGGTGGACACCTGTGTGTGCACAAGCAGGTGGTGGAGGAGGTTGGCTCTCCATGTCCATGCACAGCCTGCTCTGAGTTTTTAGCGTGTCAGTCAGTGAGTTAGAGGGAAAGGGGACAGAGAAGCTAATCAGGATGAAATGAGATTAAAGGCTGTCTAATTTTACAGCAACTGTGATCCATCAGCCACTGTGAAAGTGACAGTGGAAATGAGTGATGGAGACAGACAGGTGGGGCTGTACATTTCACTGATTTATCCTCAAATGCATTGGGCCTTATTTTATTGAGTGAACACGACCGCATTTATCAAGTCTGTCATCTAAAGCCACTTTCCCTCCATTTAAAAAGGTCACTTTACTCTGAGGGAGCAGGAGAGAGGCACTTTCAAATCAGATTTAAAATCGAATAACACATGTTTATAAGGCCCTTTGTGAGGAGTCTCAACTTTATCTCACACAAACGAGATGTGCTAGAAGAAAAAAAAATGGGGCAGAAGCCAGAAAAATCACAGAAGAAAATGCTCTGGTCACCCAAGAGAGCACTTCGATGGGTCTCTAAATCCGATGCAGGTTTTTGTTTATTTGCTCTGTTCTGCTCTGTTTTTTTTTGTTGTTGTTGTTATTATGCTTTCTTCAACTCATGCACCTGAAGTTTTATTCTGGTCTGAGCAATTCAATCAAAGCTTTGATAATATTTAATATTTTAAATTAAGCCAGTAGAAAGCAGTAGGGAGATGGCATGGGTGTGCAAACCTGAGAGAGCTCTCACAGTATTGACCCTGCAGAATGACGGATCGTCACACGTGAAACAGATGTCAGGAACTGCTATGATCCTGATCGCTGCTACAGTGAACTCCTATACCTGTTAATTGTTTTCCCACGATTTTAAAGCCATATAAATCTCAGACACACAGTCTTTCACCCCTCCCCGTGCCACTGCAATAAAATGCTTCAGGACGCTGTGCACAAAACTGTATGTGGTTGAGAGACGGTCATGAAGTCCTCATTGTGTAATGTGTTGCTTTTGTGGTAATAACCACCATTTACCACTGACCATGCACCATATGTTAAATTGAATACATAATTATGTTTGTATGATTATAGAAATTACATCTCTAAAAATACACACGTTTAGTCCTTGCTATTAATTTGTTCCCATTTAGGAAAAATATATATCAGATGAACTAACTAATTCATGATATTAAAATTACAATGTATGATAATATCTGATAGATGTCTCTATGTGTATTTATGTATATGTTTCATTTTATACATGTAACTGTGGGTCAGATATAACTCAACCACCATATTTCTAGGAGACATACTGAGGCCCTGGGAGGGTAAGTCACTTGTTGAAGGTCATACTCATGGAATACCACGGCTTTACTCCAAATACAGGACTGTCTGGACCCCGACCCACGGTCTTATGCATTTCACTCTACTGACTTTCAATAGGTGTGTTCAGCCAACCAGAAAATAATTACTGAGTTCCTGAGTGTTCAATGATAGTGTCCCTGAGATTCATATATAATTTTATGCTGCTTCCTACTTTAAATGTGCTTATTACTTAGATATTTAAAATGCAAGTGCTACTTCAATTCTTTTCTGTACATACAAATATTAAAGTGGCTGGTTTTCTTAAAGTAAGATGTGTTTTTATTAGCATGTAGCCCCTGTACAAAGGAAAGGTTTCATTCTGATGTTTCATACATGCACATGGAATGCTTTGATCTGTTCATGCCCTGTCTTATGTTTTCATTTCTACGCTCTCTCTATTCCATTTCTATATCTTAAACAGTCCTTTTACTTCACTTTGGTTCTCCCCTACCCTTCCTGGATTCCACGTCTGACAGAAAACACGGGATAGATTTTTGTCTGAGTCTAGCCTCTTTCCCTTAATGGTGAGTCCCAGTTCTATGTTGTTTTTTTTTTCCCTGCAAGTAACACGATTTGTCCTTTTTGAATGAATAAAACTCCACTGTAAATATACACTACGTTTGCTTTATCCATTGTTTGCTGTTGGATACATGAGAGATTCCATGACTTGGCTATCATTGCTTCAGTAAATATGGCTGGTACAGGTATCTCTATTTCATGCCGCCTTTGGTTATTTGAGGGTGAATATCTGTAAGTAGCTGGATCTTGTGGACATCCTATTTTGTGAATGAAAACCCTCTACACTGAGTTCCATAGAGGCTGGACTAAGTCACATTCTTATCCATGGTATGCACTGTTCCTTCCACATCCCCACTCCTCACCCCAGCACCCTCACTGACATTCATAGCTTCTTGTTTACTTGATGCTAGCGACTCTGAGTGCAGGGAGACAGAATTCCAGTTTCACTCTGAATTGTATTTCTCTGATGGGCAAAGTTTGAACATTTTTAAATGTTTATTTGCTGCTGTATTTCTACATTCAAAAGGAGGCTATTCAATTCATTTGCCTACTCAAATGAGTACAGTTGTTTTATAGAGTCAGAAACAAAACAAAACAAAACAAAACGGTCCATGAAGATAGGCAGAGTCTACTGACAATGGGTTATGACTATTTTTAAACAAATAGTGCCTGTTTTAACCTTGGCAGTAGATGCACAGGATCCTCTCATGGCATAGCAAGGAGCCAGAGGACTCACTTCTTTCTACAAAGGACTTATTCTCCTAGAGATGTAAATTAACTTGTCTTCTTCCATGTTACACCTCCAGGAAATATAACTATCTTCTAGTAGAAAGCATATACATCTCAGAACTCACAGCATTCATGAACATCAAGCAAGAGGTTGCTTGAGCCCAGCCCAGAATGGAGGAGGATTGCCCATTCTGTAGGAATGGAAGGTTTGTTGTTTAGATATAACAGTTATGGGGGCCTTGATATCCTTGTAGCTTCAGAAAAACAAGCTTACAAACCCATCCAAAATGGCATATTTTAACTTTTTAGAAAATCAATTATGTTCATAAGTATAGAAGTATTCATGTATTAAATATATATTTATTATATATAATATAGACATATTAAATAAGTATGTGTTCCTGAACCTTAGCCAGTCAGTTTATTGTCATGGAGGGCATTACTGGAACTGTGTGCTTGACTTTTCCTTTCAAAAAGATTACACATATTAAACTTTATTGATTGATTGATTGATTGATTGATTGGTATTTGTCATTGAACTTAGGATAGCTTGCATGCAACACTAGGCGATGTCCAAGCCATTTTCTAGTTCTTACGTTTTGGTTTTAGGCAGGGTCTCACTAAGTTTTCCAAACTGGCCTTAAACTTGTTAAGTTCCTACTGCAGTCTTTCTCCAGTAGCTGGAATCACATGTCTGTGTCTGGGAACATTTTCTCTAACACAGACAGGAGCATTATCCTAACGTGCACTCTTTAGCATATTGCTGTTTTGCACTAACTAGTGTGTGCATTCAATCCTCATTTGCTGTGTGTCTCTTCCACACTAGGCAGAGCTGTACCTGCTGCAAGTCCTGGGAATAGTGTCTAGAAGATGCCTACGCAGAGAACACACATCACAGGAACAAAGCGGGCTTTATGTCTCAAAAGTTAAATGCAATGAAGATAGGAAAATCCAGGCTCATGTGAGGGAATGATGGGAAGTTATGACAGAGGCTGGGAGATGACCTTCTGAAAGGCCAAGTGGATGACCTCCAAGGTGAGCAGGCATTGTAGTATGGACACCGAGTGGGAAGTAAGAACAAGAATACTAAATGCAGAAGTCTCAGAGCATTGGTTGGTGATGTCTTCAGAACAATAGGACACCAGCACAGTAGAGGCCAGGTATAGGAAGAGGATACAGAGCAGACCTCTGGATGCTGGAGGAAACTGTCAGGAGATGATACTATGCCTGTCTTCCTTGCAAGATACAGATGCAAGCTCTATTATTGATTTTGCCTATTACTGGTGGCTGTTTGTAAAAGTCTTTAATGAACATTTACTAAATATTTTTTATGTGCAGATACTTTTCTACTGATAATGTGGCAATGAATGAAGCTCCAAATACCTCTGCTCTCAGGGTACATCCTGCCTTATAGGGAGAAAGGACACAAACAAATACAGACAATCCAGATGAGCAGGCCAGATGATGGCTCTGGCGATGGCCTTAATTGGGGTTGTCAGGGATGGTCGGTAGGGGAGTGATATTTAGAGTTGAATCCATAGAGTGGGAAGAAGCTATCTGCCTAAAGGCAAGAGGAGGTGACCTACAGAAGTTCAGACATGGCATGAGATGAATGGTTTCGAGAACAGAGAGAAAACTGTGTGAGGAGTACCTAGCAGATGGATGATGTCAGCAGTACCTAGCAGATGGATGATGTCAGCAGTACCTAGCAGATGGATGATGTCAGCAGTACATAGCAGATGGGATGATGTCAGCAGTCAGCTAGAGACTGGCATGGGGGTCAGGATGAGTTAGGAAAAACTGTGTATCTTGTTCTAAGCATGACTGAAAGGCATTTGAGGAATGAAGAGGAAGGATGATAAATCATTTAGCTAATAAAACATCACTTAGGCTTTTACTGATTAGATAGAGTAGAAGAGGAAAATCTTCCTTGACCCAGCCGAATGATGATGGAGACATGTCCATGGCTGGAGCGGAGGGATGTGTGCTGATAATTGCTGAAAACCGATGAAGGGACAAGAACGACCAGAACCATGACTTTCCAGGGACCTGGGACAAAGGCCAAAAGCCAGCAAAGTGTTAATCACACTGACTGCTATCATCTGCTAGCATGTTCATTCACTCCAAACTGCAAGGTCCATGAAGGCACGGGCTACAGTGTTTTCTAAAAATATAAAGTAGTTGATACTGGCTGACTGAGAAAATTGTGCATGTTTTGTAGAGGCCGAGAAAGGTGCAGGGCTCTTTTCCGGAGGGAAATGGAGGAGGAGTGGCTTGGGGGGGGGAGAGAGGGGAAGGTAGAGGGAGGGACTGGGACGAGAGGAGAATGGGGAAGCTGTGGTTGGCCTGTACTATGTGAAAGAATTGTTTAAAGGTGCAGGAGACCCTACCTAGGAAGGGGTGAACCTGGGCGCCCCATGCATCTGTCTCTTCTCCTGTTACTACACCATATTGGCTATAGCATCCTAACACTGACTAAAACAGCCATGTAGCCGTTCCATGCTGTTGTAATGTGTATGACACAAACATTTGTGTGTGTAGAAACATTTATGTTTATAATAGCAGCAATATATAAATCTGTAATACACAAAGAGACAATATATAAATATACAAAGTATACATTATTTGATATAAATATATGATTTTATATTAATATTACACATTGATGTATCATTAAAATGTTTGCTGCTATATTGTATTGTATATTGTGTATATATAGCATTGTGTTGAGGACCTTGCACCACACATGCATGCACACACATACACACACACACACACACACACACAAAAGAATCTATATGTAAGGACTAACCCCTCTACATGGAACTGTTGAGTCAGACAATGGGCACCCTTTCTATGCTGATAAGCACTCCACTCTACATGGCCGGTTGGATGGTCATGAGCAGTTGGTATCTAGTTAAAATTCAGATCTGCATTCATTTATTAAGGCATAGAAAGAGAATATTGTCACACATTTAAAATCCATTTGTATTCTATACATTCTTCTATTGGGTTTAGATTTCCTGATATAATTTGTTTTATATATAAAGACATGAGTTTTGTTTCTAAGGTGTTTTTTCCCTAGGGAGTTATCTAAGCAGTAGAAAAATAAATGATATTTTGGAAGCACAGTATTGCCAAAATATGTATTGTAAAATATTTACTCATTGAAGCAAATTAAAATAGAAATTACATGCCTCTGAAAAGAAATGTAACTTGAAAGGGAGAAACCTCACTCTCCCAATAGCGAATGAAGAATATTTGTCTTCAGATCCCAATGGGTGTTAAAAAAAAAAACCTCATCTCTTCCACTTTATGGTAAGCACATTTGAAAAACAAATGTTTTAAAATTTACCAGTTAGTTTCGTCATACTATATAATCTATGTGAAAAGGTTGAGCAACTTGGAAAAGGTTTCCAGAAGCAGAATGTGTACACAGCAGAAGCATGCTTTTAAATATATATATATTTAAAAGTGGTGTGTGTGTGTGTGTGTGTGTGTGTGTGTGTGTGTGTGTGTGTGTGTGTGTGTGTGTAGGTCAGAGGTGGATGCTGGGCATGTTCTTCAGACATTGTCTGTTTTGTTCTTTGAACCAAGGCCTCTCTCTTAGAACCTGGCACTCATTAGCTAGATTGGGTGTCTGGGAAAGCCCCTCCATCTTGCAGTCTGTGCTTCCTAACTCCAGGATTGCAGGCACATACAAATACCATCATTTCTGGCATGGTTGTTGGGGATCTGAACTTGGGGGCTTACGGTTGCACAAAATTCTCTTTACACACTGAACGCCCCCTTCCCCCAGCCATGTTCTTCTACTTTTTCCTGTTATGTTTAAGTCATGCTACATATGGAAACTACCGATAAGTGGAGGACCTTTGTGTATATGGAGATACTTTAATTATTATGGACAGTTTAGAAAACCAGTCTTCTAGAGGATCCACATGGTCTGAATCTGGTAAGTACTTGGAAGGGTCTCGAATTAGCCCAATATTTTCCCACACCTTCCCTCTCAACCCCAATTTGTCTTGCACACAGTGAGCTGGGATCTCACTTACTACACAGTTTTATTTAAATGGCTTCAAGATGCATAAATCCAAAAGACCACGTTAGATAGGGGGCACATGAGACTTGAGAGCTTTATTTTCTTTTACAGTTCAAGGTTATGTCTAAAGGCGGGCATCTTCATGGCTACAGGGATTGCTTTATAGCTCCTCTCCTCTGCATGTATCAGCATAAATGCATGTCATTACTGTGGTATTTTCTATATGATAATATAGTAAATGAAATGTACCTGTCTTTTGCTTGTCAAAGGATCTCCGAGCTCCTTGAAACCAGACTATATCATCTTAGTAACTTCATGATTACCACAGAACCCTAGGACATGGAACTTTAAATCTCTGGAATTCCTCTAGCTGCTACACTTGACAAAATATTCAGAATATTAATGAATCAATAAATATCAGTGGCATGAATGAGTGAATGTTTGTGATAAGGAAATACTATGTGATTTACTTCTTTGGAAGTTATACTAAGTAGGTGCTAGAGATGGCTCAGGAATTAAGAGTGCTTGCTGATCCTCCAAAAGACCTGGGACCTGTATTTGGTGACTTGTGAACACGTGTGACCTACAGCTCCGAGACATCCATTGCTCTCTATTGGTCTCTATTGGCATCTGTCCTCACATGTAAAAACCCACACACTGACACGTGGGCATAATTAAAAATAAGATAAATAAAAAGGCGAGGTGTCTCAGAGGTCTTGAAGGAAGAGAAGAGCAGAGAAGGACAAGATGTGTCTTTGACCAGAATCCTGTGATTTCTAAGATAAACCTCACCCTATGGAACACAAATGTCTGCTTTAAGCAAAGAAGGCTTGTAAATTCTTCAAGAGTTGGTCATAGGTTTCTTCTTCCAAGAACTATCTTAGTACCTACTTGTGCCAAGGTTAGAGGTTTTCAATCTATCCTTAGTGATGTAGCTTCGCTTTGATTATTCAGCCGGGGCAAGTGCTAATAACTACAAGACTTAAGCAACTTCAAATAGGACAATAGGGCTTTTTAGTTTGTTTTGTCCCTACTGGGGACTGAACTTAGGATCTCACACATGCAGGGCAACTTCTCTATCGCAGCCACATTCACCAGTAGTTTAAAGTAGGAATTTATTAGTAATTGAAATGAAGGTGGCTTCTAGTGTCTTATATTTATTTTAGTTAGAACGCTTATATTAATATGTTCTCAGACTTTAGTTGTATTATTATAATATCAGCGACTTCACTTTGGACACATCTGCTGTGCTGGATATGACAAATACATATTTAATAATTTAATTTATTTATTTTATGTGTATGACTGTGCATGTCTGCATCATGTGAATGTCTGTAGAGGCCAGAGGAGGGGGTCAGATCCTCTGGAACGGGAGTTTCAGATGGTTGTGAGCTGCTATGGGGGGACTGGGGATCAAACCTGGGTCCTCAGGAAGAGCATCAAGTACTCTCTTTGCTGTTGAACCAGCTCTCAAGCCCCCCCCCCCATAGTTTTATTTTTATGTTTAGAGGGTTAAAACAAATCTCTGATAAGGATACTAGCAATCCTTTCAAAGGTAAGTCTTATTCTTGTTTTGATATGTATCTGTCTCATTGCATTTCTCAGACATGTTGACGAAGCATGTTAGTGCTTGGATGTCTGGCTTGCTGACATGTGGCTTGTTGACCACATCTTCCAGGAAGAGTCAGAAACAGTAGCTTTATTTTCTCTATTTAAATAAAATTAGTAAAACGTCTCAATGAATAAAGCAACAACATAATGTTTAAATGTTTGACGCTAAAGAGCCTGACAAAGATCTTCACTGTGGCTAGCAGGGCAATAGGATGGCAGAAGTGGCCATTAGGCAGTTTAGCTTCTCTTCCTGAGATCAGAGGAAGGGAAGGGGGTAGCCCATACAGCAAGGGATTATGATAGACATCTTCTGACGATCACAGGATCTCAGTGTTGGGAAGTGAGCACCAGTGGTTCCCATGGAAACCCATGAGGTATCAGATGGTCCTTCATTAATACATTGTAATTAATTGTATCATTAATTCATTACTATCGTGCTGCATTCTGAATGTATACATAGTAATTGGACATAATTACTGTACTTCAGAGCTTATGGAGAGAGAGACAGAGACACAGAGAAACATACAGACACAGAGTGAGAGACAGAGAGAATATGAATGAGAACACAAGCGAAGAGAAGGGCACTATATGCTCAGGGAAAGAAAGGAAATGTCCGGGGCTGAAGTGGCTTTTAGCCAAGTCATAGATATTTTTCAAGTCAGCAATAGAAGAAAAAATTCATTGTTAGTAAAGGTAACACTAAATCTCTTCTGAAACAGTCTGGTAGTCATGGCTTTTTCACACGTCTCTTGACGTGTGGAGCCACCATGTTCTTCTAGAAGCAGTTGGAGCCATTACAGGAACTGTGAGTAATGATTTTTAATCCTCTGGGTTACCCATCACTACATCTCCTGATTTGGTGTACTGATGGTGCTTTGCATTTATTTGATTTTCAAGAAACTTCACTGTAAGGTTTCAGAAGGATTGGTTCCACAGTCCTCTGTTGGTAATTTCGGTGAGCACATGTGCGTGTGAATACCAGTACAGCTGGCCTGGGAGATCAAGGTTACGTTGACTAAACAGCTTTGTCCCCACAAGGCAGCTGAGCTCTGGGTCCCGGTTGTGGCTATGGTAAATGACATGGAACTGCCTCTTGGGACTATTCTGTTGTCCCTATGGCTGTGTGTGGATCATAGGACAGAAATGTGGAGGCAATATGATGAATTCATGTTCTTAATTTTAGCATTGTTTTTAGTGGCAAAACTAGATAGCCATTGCATATTGGGTGATTCTTGTTTATGAATGTAGTCCTGAAGTTGTACAACTACTTTGTAAATTTTCAGCCTTAGAACATAGGTGGAAATCCTAATTCCCAAGGTATGAATCAAACTCTCTGTCTTGCTAGAGATGTCCTTCAAACTGGTTCTAACTGGCACGGTCGTATGAGTGTATTCACATGCATACCCACTAATCTTATATATACAATGATATGAAAGAATTATTTCTTATTTAAGTGAGTGGCTGTATGAAGTGGGAATAGCTTCCTGGAATTTGACAGGCATGAGGTAGAGATCTGGAGGAAAGAGAGTGGTGGCAACTGACTGTGACAGGAGTGTAAAAGGAGAGCTGGGGCAGAGTGACATTCATGTCTGCATTAGAAAGAGTAACAGTGCCTGGGAACTTCCTGTGGGCTAAGAGTTTCATGGCACCTGGGAGTCGTCTAAGAGGTTCCTGGTTTGGTAAGATTTGTCAGAGTAATTGACACCACGGCCCATTTTGTTTCCTTGGGACACTTACTTCTCTATTCAAAACACTGCTACAGGCATATGGGGGGAGCATTTGGAGGTAGCATTACAAAGGCCCAGGGGTTTTATGTCAAAGAAATCTAGGGAAACAAGAAAGCATTGGGGCATGACTTAGGTAGCAATGTGCCATCTTCAGCCTGTCCCCAGCCATTACTTCTTTTGGTTACCCTCACAGGGTCCATTGCTTTATTTTTAAAAGTAAAACAAAATGAAAAACTTCTTTCTTGCCGTCCTTTCTATCAGCCACAAGAGTGTCCTATTTCCTGGGACCCCAAATCAGACCCACATACACAGTAGTAGACATGGTGAGCAAAGGGTTTAGAGATGGGGCCATTATCCAGCAGAGTTTTCCATGGGGTTGTCATGCCAGCCATGAAGACTCTCCTTTCTTTTCACATGTTCTGAATACATCTTGACAATGGACAGAGAAGGAGCTCATGGTGGGAGGAACAGTGGTACCCACAGAGACAGAAAGCCCTGCTGGGAACTTCAAATGTACTTGTCATAAAGGCCAGCGCAGCCTCCTAGTCTTGTATGCTTCCCCCTGACCTGGGCTGTAGCCCTTTCTGGCTCTCCTGCTGTCATGTTTGTTTGGGCTTGTTCTGCACAAAGTACTCAGAATGGTTCTTCTTTTTCCCTTTTCATTCATTCACATTCACTTCACATGGTACTGGGCTACGTGCAGACATTTTCATCCTAGAAATCATGCTTTGATTTCCCTCATATTGTCTTCCTTTCCTCCTCCCCTTCGCCCTCCTGTTAGTCTTCCTTGTTATCTTCAGGTTAAAAAACTCCATGTGTATAAACTGCAGTTTCTTGTGCCCACTGATGGACACCTTAGATGCTTCCCTTAATTTATCTGTGGTGGATAGTGCAGTAGACATGGATCTGTTTCCTTCCCTGTAATGTGTTGAGGAGGAATCTCTCAGGTAAATAAGCATGACTGGCACATCTGTGTGAGAGGGTAGATTTGTTCTTAAAGTTTGAGCCCATAATTTCTGGACTCATGTACATTTCTACCCGTGCAATGTGTGAAGGTTTTCTTTCTCAGCATCCTCAACAGCATTTGTTGTTATTTGGTTTATTAGTGGCTGGAATTGGCATGAGATGGAATCTCAGTGTAGTTTCACTTTGCATTGTTACAATGGCTAGTGAAATTGGATGATTTCACATATGCTTATTGTCTATTTGTACTTTTTCTTTTCAGAAATCTTTGTTCATTTATTGACTCGATTATTTGATTTTTCATTCTTTTATTTTTGGGTTTTTTTTTTTTTGTATACTTAATGAGTTGGTTGGTGACAATCAATTGTATTCACATCCTTCCTTACTTCTTGTAACTCTGGCATATACTTGAAAGTTTTAGGATGCCCTGTGTGGACCATATAGCTTATCTTCCCAACCTCCTGTGTACCACACCTTTGGCTGATGGAACTCTAGCCATTCAGGTTGTTACCAACCCCCAGATACCTTCCTATTTCAGAGATGTGGTCATTGCTTTTCTTGTATATATCAATGGTTTGCTCTGTTCTGTAATTCAGGATTCTGCTAGAGAGAGACTGGCCCCAACAACTCTGTCTAGAAGGATCTCCTATGACACTATCACTTACTTTCTTTGTGGTTTCTTAATAGCACTTGATGATACCCATAATTATATAGGTGATTCTACTGCATTATCTACTTCTTTATTAGCCTATGCATTAACTGCTTTTCTAATGCTGCGATAAAACACCATGACCAAACAACTTATAGAAGGAAGAGTTTATTTGCACCTGTGGTTTTAGAGGGTTAGAATCCTTGGCTAAAGGCATCATGGCAGGAGCAGGAAGCTGAAGGTTCACATCTTGAACCGCAAGCACCAAACAGGAGCAAACTGATTGGTGTGTGGTTTTGAAACATCAAAGCCCACCCCCAAATGACGTACTTCCTCGAGCAAGATCACATGTCCTCAAACTGCAATCAACTGGGAATTGAGTGTTGCAACATTGGTGCTTATGGGAGCATCTCCTTCAAACCACTATGGCCTGTTAACAGTGTTGGGAGAGTGGACCTGTCTTGCTCACTGCTAAATCTCTGGTGCTTAGAAAAATATTTAGCACTTGGTGAATACCCAATGAGCACTTGATAACCCAGTGGCACAATAATTTTAGTATACTGATTATAGTCTTCTAATGTAGAACCAATACGGTAAAATTCAAATAGAGAAAATAAGCGGTTTTGTTAAGATGAAATACTAATTTGACAATGCACAGTTTTAGTATTTGTGGCCCAAAAGTAGAGTTATGTGTATATCTTGCATTTTGTAATAAAAGTATGTGTGTGTGTGTGTGTGTGTGTGTGTGTGTGTGTGTGTGTGTGTGTGTATTAAAATTAGGGCCTTAAACATGCTCAGCACATACACCTCACTCCAAGATCATGTTTGACATAATTTAACTATGAGTTTAAGAATCTTTATTCTGTTCATCAGTAAAATGTTGATTATAAGATCCACCTCATGAAGCTATTGTGAGAATTCAATTAAATTGGGCGACTTATGTAAAGCACAAGGCTCATTACAGAGAAACATAAAACGTGGGTCTTTTGTTGCCCTCCGTCTCTAGTTCCTCCACCAAATATTCTTATCTTGTTTAATTTCATAAAGGAAAACATTTCCAAACAAACAATAATATTTTACTTAAGGGCTCAAATACATACTAAAGATACATAGTTGCTCAACATTGGATTTGATAATCAACCACGGATTTAGAGTGGAATTGAACAAACTATGGTATTTACTTATTGGAGTAATACTAGAGTTTCCAGAAGGAGATCACATCTGGATACAGGGGGAGGAGGAGGTGGTACAGATTCACAAATCTTCAAGAGTTATATTGACAATGTCAGGATGGTTTAAGTTCACCTCTTGCATTACAAGAGAAGGAAGGGCATTTCATTTGACTAAAATATATCAAGACATTGACGAGGTGCTGATGTGAAACACAATCGAGTCTACGTGTGGAACATGACCATTGCAATCTCACATCTGGTAGCACAACACTGTACATGGCATTAATGCTGCTGTCAAAGTCTAATGTACAGAGAAAGATGAGGGAAAGGACTAAGTTTTTGTTATTATAGTGGCTCAGATGAGATATCCCCATATTCTCTGGTCCCCAGTTGGTGGTACTGTTCGGGAAGGCTTTGGAAGTATGAAGTTGTTAGAGAAAATATTTCATTTGAGGTTTCAGAAGTTCATGCTATTTCTGGTGGAGCTCTTTCTGCTTCCTGCTTGATGTCTAACATGTGAGCTCTCAACTTGCTGCTCCAGTCACCATTCCTGCCTACTGCCACTTCCCTGTCATGATAGTGATAGACTCCTGTTGCTCTGGAACGTAGGCACACACACACACCCTTCCTTCTGTAGTTGCCCTGGTTGTGGTGTTCTATCACAGTCATGGGTAAGTAGTCATCTTGGAAAACTATGGCTAAGGTGGATTTGTGTTGGGTCTTTGAAGGGAGATCAGCATATGGCAGAGTCTTGAGACACCTGGTTGCTATCAGTGGACATGAAGGCTTTGTGCCTGGGGAAGTGTTCAGCAGTTTTTCAGGGCCAGAGTGAAAATAAAGAGAAATAGAATATAGGGAAGAAAGCATCAAGAGACAAGTGGTGGAGTCTGCTGAGGACCAGACACCACTGCTCTCGGGAGCTTGGTCTGGACAGTGTAGAGGAGCTAGCTGGAGGTGAGTAAAACACAGCTGTGCACACAGGGGCGAGGTACTTCCCTTAGACCTTGCTACATTCTTCTATTATTTGGGTATGGCTCTGCTAAAATAAAAGAGTTATCATTTTACAATTCAGACAGCAAAGAGAGAAAGGCATCTATGAGGAAAAAGATGAAGAGTATGAAAAACAAAACAAAACAAAACAAAATTTTAGATGTTGTTCCAAAGAGAAACATAGCCACATGCAAAGACTAAGAGGAGAAGGAATGAGGGTGGGGATAGACAGATGATAGGTAGGTAGGTAGATAGATAGATAGATAGATAGATAGATAGATAGATAGATGATAGAGATGATTGATAGATGCCTGACAGTAGATAGATAGATAGATAGATAGATAGATAGGTGATAGATGATAGACAGATGATAGATAAATAACAGATAGATGGTAGATAGATAAATATACATACAGACAGATACATAGATAAATATATAGACAGACAGATAACATTAACATATAACAACGGGTGTATATAGTATTTGAGGAGAAATATCAAGCAAATTTTATGCAATAAAAAGGAAGAAAAGAGTATTGTTGATAACTAATGAACAGATATTATGGCAAATAATGTCATTCAGACATTATTCTGAGCTTCTATCTCCATTCGGACCCTCCCCTGACAAATGAGCAGTTCTACCATATCTACTCAGCTGCAGTCATTGCCACTGGACAATGTATGAATTAGTACTTAGCACTTACTCTTTAATAAACAGCTAATGAACTGTTCTTTTTCCTAGTGAGAAGTATCTAAGCATCAACACAGCAGTGAAGCTCAAACCCATCAGACCTGGCTCCTTTGCACTGTTGTTCACTGCTGATCACCTCTTGAGCCCTTATTTGTCTCATAACTCAGCTTAGATTCCATGGCTTTTCTTTGGAGTAATTTTCTGCCACATGTTACCCTCCTGTTCCTGTCCACACTCTGCATTGCTATATTACAAAACAAAATCACATGCCTGTTCCCACACAGCTGGGAGTGGCTGGAGAAGGCTGCGCCACTGAGACTGTTAATCTCCATGGTCAGTTTGAGAGGCTTCTAGGATCTGAACAAAGCCTGGTGCCTGGTATGTCTGTGAGGGTGCTTCCAGAAGGGATTAACTGGGCCATACCACATCCCATTGGTAGGGGATTCTGGATAGCATAGAGAGAGAAACAAGACAAAGCCATTTAGCACATACACTCTGCCTCTGTTTCCTAGGTGCCTGAAGGTCTTTGCTCATTCATGCCCTGGTGTGCCAGTCTGAGACTTCTGAACCAGTGAGCCTAAATAAACCGTTTCTATCCTAAGCTGTTTTTCTCAAGTCCTTCATCACAATGACGAAAGAGGAACACAGTGTGAATGAACAACAGATGTGCTTCTGGTGACCCGGCACCCATTTTGTTTTCATAAATAGGGTTTTATTTGCTATTAGCCACACTCAATAGCTATTATAGCCAGTGGCTGCTTTTGTGCTACCATGGAAGAACTGAATAATTTCCACACAGACCTAGTGTCTCACAAAGTCTAGAATATTTGCAGGAAGAAGTTAGCTCACTAATTCTCTTTCACATGTTCTGTCTTTCCTCAACTCTAACATCTTCCTGACTTACTTCTGTTTGAAAGCCATGCTTTCTGTTTCTCTGTCGAGAGAGCCACATTTAGAAATGTACTCTTACAGGTTCCCAACCTTACACTTAACACGAGAACACTTAACAAGGTACCATTACACGCCACCTTGTCTTTTGCTACTGTGGATGGACTGTCCATGTGTACCCCCAAAGTCAAGCCTTCCACCGTGTACCCAGACCCATTTCCTCTCAGCCACTCAAGGGTATTTTTTGCACTGATTTTATCACTTCTTGTGTCATTAATTTTTCCCTCTTCATCAGTTCTCTCTTAGCACCACAGAGGCAAGCTGTTATATCCCACCTCAGAGAAGGACACTTCGTCAATCACTTTCTTTTTCCTACCAATTTCATTTCTCTTCTTTTTGTTACATAAACCACAAAAAAGTTGTTTTTATTCAAAGCATTCAATTTCTCTTCTCCTTTCAGCCCTTTCTTTTGTTATTATTATTATTGTTATTAAATTTACTTATTTATTCACTTTACAACCCAATATCAGACCTTCCTCTCCTCCCAGCAACCCCTCATGTAAGTCCTCTCCCCATTTCTTTTCTTTCTTTCTTTTTCTTTTTTCTTTTTTTTTTTTTTTTTCGAGACAGGGTTTCTCTGTGTAGCCCTGGCAGTCCTGGAACTCACTCTGTAGACCAGGCTGGCCTCGAACTCAGAAATCCACCTGCCTCTGCCTCCCAAGTGCTGGGATTAAAGGCGTGCGCCACCACTGCCTGGCCTCTCCCCATCTCTAATTAGATGTTTAACTCCACCATTCACAGAAATAATTGCTGTTACATTCATCCCCAGGTTTCTAAATCCAGAGCATCTTCCACAATCACCTCATTGATGTTGATCTGCCGCACCAGACACCAGAGACTTAAACTTCAAGCTTTCTCTGGATCTGTCTACCTGATAGGCATTTTCTGTGCTTAGGTCTTTAAATTCTTTTGCATTACAATTGTTTGCTTTTAATTTATTGTCTGAGTGTGTGAATGTGTGTGTTCACATGTGGGTAGGCATGCCGTGATACACGTGTGGAGGTCAGAGGACAACCTGTGCGAGTTGGCTCTCTCCTTGCACCGTGTGGGTCCCAGGGATCAAACTCAGGCTGTCCGGCGCGGCAGCAAGCACCTTTAACCAGGGAGCCATCTTGCTGGCTCTCCATCTCCACTCTCCATTTTACTGAGTGTTCTTTGTATCCTCAATTAGTGAACTCTGCCTTGCCCTGAAGATTTTGTTTGCCTTCATCCATAGACTGGGGTCTTCAGTGATCTTCCAGCCACAAGGCAAAAATAAATAAATAAATAAATAAATAAATAAATAAATAAATAAATTAATTAATTAATTAATTAATTTATCGGTAAGTTACTCTTCTCTGACAGCTAATGTAGCTTCCCAAGACACCATACTCTCAAACATACCCTGGCTATCTCATTCAAATGCTCTTCTCTTCAAACAGATCACGGTAGACCTTTTGTGTTTTATTCACAAATACCTAAAATGGATCCTGTTGTCTATGCTTTTGTTTTCTGTCACCATGGGTACACGGTGAACTTTCATTTTAATAAATACAGACCTTCAGTAGCTTTGGCCAGTGTGGTGCTACCTTTTGTATGGCTAAACTTAGTCAGCAATCTCATGATCGTCAAACAAATCAGGACTGAAATGTCGCTGTTACAAGCAATACTGAGAGGATTATTCTGTAGTATGTGGATAATTGTTTCCTGAGTAATGCCTCAAAGTGAGGCTGTAGAACTCGAGACCATCAAGATTATTGCATGCCTTAAAGCACATTGTTTTGTATTTACATATATGTTTAAACATAGATATACATTTTTGTACATTCCTGGATGAGCGGTAAAAATTATACAACAAATTATAGGTGGTTTAGAACTACTTTCTTGCTAGTTACTTTCAAATCAGCTGTCAGTGGTCCAGATTATGTAGAGACATTATATCGTCAGTCTAAATGGCTTGGATCCTGAGCCTGTAGAGAGCTAAGGAAAGCTGCAGTGTTTACGCTATAGCCCTGTAGAAGCCTACAGACTGGCAGCCGCTGCTTTGGTGGAAAAGATTCATAGAAGGAATGGACCCATTTAGCATGTGATCACAAAAAACCCACGTTTTCTCTTTCATCCAAGTCCCTCACTGCATCATACAGCAGCATGCTATACTGGCAGTATTAATTTTGGTTCTAGCAGACTTGTAAAGGCTCTCATTAAAGCAGAGTCATTATAGATTCATCATGGAAACAAAGTGGGATTTTGACTCCGTTTCCTAGATTTCGACTTTCTGGGGGAAGTCATGGCATCCACGTCAGCTTTTCTCAGGAGAAACGCTGAAGGAAGCAGTAAGCTTGGTAACTGCCAGGGCTGCCAACACCCTTTCCTGCTTCCTATTCAAATGCACTTTGTCAGTGCAGTTCTCATCTGAGCCACTAGATGGCGGACGCTGTTCTTCACTTCCCCCCAGGAAGCAGCAGCAAGAACTTTGCTCAGACACAGCCCTGAGACCACAACCAACAATAAAAAGGCAAACTTCTCCAGTAAGGCAGAACTTAGGGGCGTATTATAAAGTCTTGTGCTTACCCATTTTCATGTGTGTTATGCTGATTTGGACAATACTGTTAAATATTATTTTATCTTCCTAAATAAATTCCAAATATTTTGGAGTAGGACCAAAATCTAACTGATTCTTTAGAAATTCACAACAGCCTGCCCTTTTAATATCATAGTTCTGAAGCAACATAAGATAAATATTTTTGTTTTTCATAGGGCGTGGGCACCCTTTGTTAAACTGTTAAGGATAGATTTTTATAAGAAATAAGCTGCATTTCTTAATATCTTGGAAGATTTTAAGATTAAGTTCAGTGATACCTACATTGCACAGATGAAATAGGGTAGAATTTAATGCTGACATCCAGCCCATAGGCATCTTTAATCCTTGCTTCAATATAAATCAGCTCTTCTGTATTGGCAAGTGATTCCTCAGTTGGCTTTAATTTGGGTGGTTGCTTATTTACTTTCTTGGTCAATATTTTCATTCAAGAGTTAAATATAGTTTTTAAAATGGAAAGTTGATTTCATTTTTAAGAAATAAACATTTTCGAAAAGTTGGCAGAACAAAGTCCTATTCTGTACCTTAAAGCATGTCTTACGATTTCATACATGCGCCGACATTTACCTATAGATGCTGTTTTTAGTAACATCAGGATATCATTGACATTTTACTGACTTTGCGATTACCATTTTCTCACGTTGAAAGTGCTCATTTTTCCTTCTTTATCTAAAGACATTCTCTCGCAATTTCCTACCAGTTCACATATGCTTAACTATTATATATTTTAAGATATCCCCTTTCTCTCTGGGGGCTAGGAGCTGAACTCCAGTTCTCTGAGAGAGCAACAAATGCCCTTAATCACTGAACAATCTCTGCTACCCCAATATTTTTGAAATTAATTAATTTAAATGTGCATTTCATTCTCCCTTACCACCTTAGCTGAGATTCTTTATGGATTATACCTCTCATCTAAGCCACAAGTAAATTTTGAGCCTCTAATAATCAGAGATGACGATGGCAAGTCTGTGTGCTCACTCTTTGTGTAGAAAATCACTCTCAAGCCAATCAGAGCATGTGGGCTGGCAGAGGATGCTCCAGCCCATCTTCAGTGCACACTGATGAGGTGAGATGTGCTGCCTGTCGGTGGACCTTCAGTTGCAAGGATTGGAAAAGTCGGCAAGATTACTAAAAAGGCCACAGTGGTGCTTCTGATAGCACACGCTAATTTTATGCTTTCATCCTCTGCATTCTGTTCATCTGACATTTAGACATCAGTTTAAGGGGAACATTTTTATTAACTGGGAAACAAGACTTCTTACAGGATAATGATGAGTGATGACTGTGTTTGAAAAAAATACAGTCAACTTCTGATGATTCAATGACTGACCAGTGGTCTGCTGCATCTCTTGCCCATTAATTACTGTTTCTTTTGCTGCCTCCTTCAGCCATGCTCTCTGGTAATCTAATTCTTCAGAGAGCGGAAAGAGGCAAAGGGCAGTGGTTACTGTGACTAACTTGGTCAGATATCAGCTATGAAAAAAATGATTTTATTTTGTGTGCAGAAAGAATGTGATAGTTAAAGTTAAAATCATAGAAATTATGTTTTTAAAATTTTTTATGTTTACTTCACCTCCTTATCTACTTTTGAAAAAACTGGTATTCATTCATTATTTAAATCATGCATTCATAGAATGTATGGATTCACTCTTTATGTGAGACAATGAGCTTACATAAGCCTGTGTTCTTAGAGGTGACCCATTAGCTCTCCTCTCTGCCCCACTCTTTCCCGGATCTCAGTGATGTTGCCCCACTTACATGCTGACTTCTGAGTTTGTGTTTCTAACCCTTTTTACTTTGTTGAATAGATAAATTTTCTAGACCTGTCTGAAAAAAAATCCTGAAAATATCTTAGTCAATATTTCTCTTTCTTTATTGATACATGAATGGCTCTCAAAATTCCATGTATAAAGCTGATTATCTCTCTCTCTCTCTCTCTCTCACACACACACACACACACACACACACACACACACACACACACACACACACACACACACACACATTAGGAAGTTCAATACCAAATCCATTCTTCCTACCTCTGAATATGCCACATCTTGCTCTTTGGCTCAATGGTATCAGCTCCATCTGGTCAACCAAAGCTTCTCACCTTGTACTGCCTAGCAAGTGATGTTTAACACCACTTATAAAATTACCTTCAAATTGGCTACCCTTAGCTCCTGTAACTATCACTATAAATCAGGCCCATATTAGCCTCTGCCTGGGTTGTATAATAAATGGTTATCCTGGCTCCAATCCCTCCTTTTCCAATTCATCCAAAATTAGCTTCTTAAAGACAAACTTAATTATGTTATTTTTCTGCTCAAAGATATTTGGTGGCTCCCTACTGACTGCAGTATAAGATCCAAATGTGTTTCATATAATCCATTACACCTGGTCTTAACTCACCTTTTTACAGTTCCCAACTCTGCCATTTCCTAAACTGAAAATGCAGTGTCACAGTCTGTCACAGTCTGCCTCTGTTCAGGCTGTCCTCTCTTTGCTGGATACAGTAAGGATGTATCACACTTGTGGGACACCTTTCAGTATAGAAAGGACTTTCTTCCTCTGAATTTAAAGCTGGTAGAACTTATGTTTCTAAATTTGCAGATGACCTATCTAGCAAGCTAATTGCATGGATACTTAGCAGGAAATCCCAGAGATTCAACAGCAGCAGAAAACAAACCAACCAAACCAAATGATCACCACTACTATCACTACCACAACCACCTGATAGGGATGGAGAAAATGGATTCAGAACACAGGTTTCCATCAATATTTAATATTACATATTCTAATCTAAAATTTCTTTTATATAGACAGCCAACTTCTAAGTCATATACTTTTGATATATGACAAGAGTTTGAACAAGAGTTTGAAACATATCAATGTTTCATTCATAGCCTCTGTGATAATCTCTATCCTATTTAATAGTGCTTACTGAAAATAGGGGCCCAATTCAAAACAGTTTGTAAAAACAGTACCTCCTAATATCAAAATGCACCATACATATAGCACCATAACTTGCTAGAAGCATTGACTTTCAGCATCTGCTTAGTCCCTGCTCTGCAAAAAGAAGGGTCCGCAGGGACATTTCTGAGTTTACCCACAAGTTTCAAACTTAACAGTATCTCTGTATCTCCTGAATTCCCTGCCTCTAAAGAGCCAAAGTCCAGTATGAACTTCTGATAGTTTGCTTACTGCTAACAATATGTTGAGCCTCCCAGTATAATATTTTATAAAGATGAGTCAATTCACTGTATAAATAATATGTTGGGGTGAGATGACTTTGATGTCAGTTTATTGATTTCTGGGATGGCTTAAGTTGGTCTTACTGTTTAGGGACTGCTTGCTCATTTTTTTCAATAATTACTACATGTGCCTGACACAGAGTGGCTATAAGAACATCAACAACAAGGCATAATATCCTTGTTTTCAGTTTAGGAAGGAAGGCAGACATGTAAGTGACTATGGCAACAATCATTTTTCCAAGGGAAGTATAGGCAGGGTATATATATATATATATATATATATATATATATATATATATATATATATATATATATACACACACACATACACACATTGAGACAAAACAGAAGAAGTGTAAGGTATATTATTAGAGGCGGGTTCAGGGTTTCCTCAGTTCCTAGATTGAATGAAATGCAATGCACACACTTTCCTCATATCCTTTATCTACTTTATCTTGGTGTTGTAGAAAGCAAGTTGTTTGTGAAAATTGTAGAAATCTTAATATGAAATTTAATAGGCAAAATATTCTACACAGAGAAGAAGGTATGAACCAGAAAGAGAGCCCAGAATATTGAGAGGAATCTGTAAGAATCAGATTGGAAAAATTGAAGAAAAATATGTGAAAGAGCAGAAATAGCAGAAAATGAATCTGAAGAAGTTGAGATGCCCTGAGGTGGGTTTTATTCTGAGTGTCTTTCGGATTCATTGATAGATTTTACCCTTGGGCTTGACAGTGTGAATGGAGCTGAGACAGTGGATTAGAATGACATAGAAGGTAACGGTGGCAGCGTTTGTTGGTGGGCTGTGGAAGGAGTTGGAGAAGAGGTTTCAGGGACGATGCAAGTTTTTCAGAATTGGGAGAAGAAGGTGCCATTTCCTTAATAGAGAACAATAAAGATAGAGTGGATCTGAAGGCCTTATGTCAAGGCCAAATGGAAGTGTGTCTCAAAAGAGAGGGATTTGACAGAAAAACTGTCACTAGCTATTATAGATGCCATGGCACTGGCCAAGTGCACAGAAGGAAGAGCACTAGGGATGACATTTTGTCAAACACTGGGACTTTAATTTGGAAAAGGTATCAGAAAGATACTCAAGGAAGCACAGCTTTCCCAATGCTGTCTTCTCATTAATGTCTATCACCAAGATGAAGGATGCACAGCCAGTCCTAAAATGTGCAGAATGGGTTCTATCTGGACCAGAAGTCTTAGTGACCTGATACCTTGCTCCACCTGGCTTCCATGCCACCATGTTTTCTCACATATGTTCAAAATGGCTGTTATTCTCCTTTTCCTCACCTTCTTCATCTCATCTTTTGGAAGCATGAAGAATTTGAGACGGGACATATGGGCATCTGACAAGATGGAGGACAGACAGGAGGGAAAGAAGCAATGGGTACTGAGGCTCTTTTGCCCTGTGAGTGAGGATGCAGTGGTGTGATAAGGTTGGCTGATTTTAACCTTTCTTGACCACTAGTATGGTTGTTCTCAATTTTCTTGGCACTTAAATTATATAAGCAGGTAGAGGATAACAAAATAACAAAATCCATCCTTGAAATCCTACACAGAGGAATCCTGGGTATATATGGTTGACTATAAAGCAATATTTACCTGTGGACAGTGTGAGATCAGCTGGTGGCATATGGAAGGGTTTCCCTGATGCCCTGATGCCTGGCATCAGAAGAAAGCATAACTTTCTTCTGATAAGAGAATAAATATCCTTCTGAAGAGGATAAATATGCCTGATAAGAGCCATGTATTTAATGTGGAACAGAATGAGTTTTAGAAGCATGTGTGGTGTTGCATGTCTATGATCTCAACATGAAAGAGGCCAAGCCAGGAAAATGATGTTTTTGAGATGATCCTGGGCTACATAGCAAGTTCCATGCCATCCCAGACAAAGTCTCAAAGGATGACTTTGATATTTGATTTTTATTAAAGTTAACACAAGCAATTCCTGTGGAGATTGATACCCCTGAATATCTGGTCACTTGTTTTCTGTTCCCCAAAGGGAAGCAACCCTCTTCATAACCTTGACGCATTTCTTCTTGAAAGTCAGGCGAAGCCAATGTCCATTCATAGCAAAAATAATAAGAAAAGAAGGAGACTCCTTGGGAAGAAGTAGAGAGGATATAGACCTGGAGTCCCATTTGGCATACCAGATGATACCAGAAAAAGAAAAGAATTTAAAAATGGACCCAAACAGAAGTTGGAGGACAATTTCCTTAGAGCTTAAAAGAAAAACTCCAAGGCAGGCAAATTATAAATCACAGCAGCTGCCAGAGTAGTGGAACAGAGGAGAGAAGGAAAACGAAACAGCTCTGGGTTTGAGTTAAAGCACCATGGAGGTCAGCCACATGGAGGACAGCCAGCCAGTGGTGAAGAGGGAGGATGTAGAGCATGTGGTGGTTTGAATGAAGATGGCTCCCAAAAGCTGATATATTTGAATCCATAGTCATCAGGGAGTGGAAGTATGTGAGAAGGATTAGAAGGATTAGGAGGTGTGATGCTGGTGGAGGGAGCTGTGTTGCTGATGGTGGGCTTTGGGGTTTCAAATACCCAGCCAGGTCCAGTGTCTTTTTTCTTTGCCTGCGGATCAGGATGTAAAGCTCTTGGCTATGGCTCCAGCTCTGGTCTTTCTTTCTTTTTTTTTTAATATTTTTTTTTCTGGTTTTTTGAGACAGGGTTTCTCTGTGTAGCCCTGGCTGTCCTGGAACTCACTCTGTAGACCATGCTGGCCTCGAACTCAGAAATGCACCTGCCTCTGCCTCCCAAGTGCTGGGATTAAAGGCGTGCACTACCACTGCCCAGCTCCAGCTCTGTTCTTATCTACTTCCTGCCATGGTGATCATGGACTAAGCCCCTAAAACTGTAATGAAGCTCCCAATTAAATACTTTTTTTATTTTTAAAAGAGTTGCCTTAGTCGTGGTGTCTTCTCCAGGGAAATTTTAGCCCAGCAACATGGCTGCTTTGGCAAGGGATCATATCCAAGTATTATATCTGGCCAGAATGCAGACATGCCTTGGATTACAGTATGGTCTTTCTGAACTACAGACATGCCCTTGATATACATGTTTTATCCCAAACAAAGTAAAGTTAGTTTGTAGAAGGAAGCAGCCATGTTTGAACATGCCATCTAATTGAGGGGCAGACAAAGTGATGAATCACAAAAAGATTTGACAGAATGAATGAGAGGATAATCCAACTCTCAGGAAAATGGGCAGGAGAGTCTACTTAAGAGAACAGCAGAGGCAAGAGAATACTTAAAAGAGCAGTGTAGAGAGAAAGGGAGAGAGGGAGAAGAAAGAGGAGGCAGTTTTATAGAGACAGTTTTATAGAGACAGGTTGTAGGTGAAGACAGAATGAGTCAGAGAATGAGAATGAGCAAGAAGATTAGAACAGATGGCCAGAGTTAGTTTGAGACCAAGTAGAGCAACTAAGTGAGAAGCGGAAAGAAGCCAGTTTGAATCAGTCGGCTTTGGAGAAGAGTTTTGAGTCAGAACATCTGAGTTGAAGCCCAGAGTTCAGAAAGAGCTAGAAAGAGTGAATTTACTCAACAGTGAGCCTCTGTCTAAGACAACAATTATATCTGGTGAAATACAGTCTTGCACAACAATAGAAGAGTAACTAAGACAGAGAAAGAGAAAGGAAGCCCAGAGTACCAGAGAAGCATACTCATGCTGTGTCCAGATCAGAAAGAAAGTGAGAACAAAGGGAAAGGAAAAGTGAGCAGACCCTGCAAACTTCTAGGTGGATTGTAGTGACTATACGAAGGGCAGGGAATTCTGGGACAGAAAACAATATTATCTAATTAAAGGCACAATTATTATGCCTATCTTTTTAGCCTTGGCTTGATGTCAGCCTGCTTTCCTACCAGTGATCTCTCCTTCCTGAAGGGTGGTCCCTTAGGCAGGTGACTGATTGGCTCTACTGGACTCAAACTTATAGACTGGACAGATTAGAGTGTTAAGTTTCCATCCAGAACAGAGATTTCATTCCCTTGTCTATAACTAAGTAGTTTCCCTTTAATGGGCCTTTATTGATGCTGTTGACACATTTCTTTCTCTTTTTTCTTTTTAATTTTTGTTTTTTGGTACTTTATTTACAATTCAAATGTTTCCCCCTTTCCAGGTCTCCACTTTGGAAACCCCCTATCCCCTACCCAATCCTCCTGCCTCTATGAGGGTATTCCCACACCCACCCACCTGCCCACCCACTTCCGCCTGCCCACCTTGGCATTCCCCTATACTGGGGCCTCTAACATCCTCAGGCAAAAAGACTTCTCCTCCCCCTGATGGCCAACAAGGTCCTCCTCTGCCACATATGTGGTCCAAACCATGGGTACCTCCCTGTGTATTCTTTGGTTGGTGGTCCAGTCTCCATGAGCACCTGGGATTCAGGCCAGTTGGCACTGTTGCTCCCTCCATGGGGCTGCAAACTCCCTCAGTTCCTTCAGTTCCTTCTCCAGCTCCTCCATCTGGGACCTGACACTCAGCCCAATGGTTACTGTGAAGTGAAACTTGGATATACCGAACTTTTGGGCTAATATTCACTGATCAGTGAATACATACCATGTTCTTTTGTGACTGAGTTACCTTGCTCAGGATGATATTTTCAAGTTCCTTCCATTTGCCTGCAAATTTCATAAAGTCATTGTTTTTTATAGCTGAGTAGTACTCCATTGTGTAGATGTACCACATTTTCTGTATCCATTCCTCTGTTGAGGGACATCTGGGTTGTTTCCAGTTTCTGGCTATTATAAATATGGCTGCTATTAACATAGTGGAGCATGTGTCTTTATTACATGTTGGAGCATCTTCTGGGTATATGCCCAGGAGTGGTATAGCTGGATCCTCAGGTAGTATTATGTCCATTTTTCTGAGGGTCCGCCAGACTGATTTCCAGAGTGGTTGTACCAGCTTGCAATCCCACCAACAATGGAGGAGTGTTCCTCTTTCTCCACATCCTCACCAGCATCTGCCGTCACCTGAGTTTTTGATCTTAGTCATTCTGACTGGTGTGAGGTGGAATCTCAGAGTTGTTTTGATTTGCATTTCCCTGATGACTAAGGATGATGAACATTTCTTTAGGTGCTTCTCAGCCCTACGAGAGTCCTCAGTTGAGAATTCTCTATTTAGCTCTGTTCCCCATTTTTTGATAGGGTTATTTGGTTCTCTGGAGTCTAACTTCGTTAGTTCTTTGTATATATTGGATATTAGCCCTCTATTGGACATAGGATTGGTCAAGATCTTTTCCCAATCTGTTGGTTGTTGTTTTGACCTATTGACAGTGTCCTTTGCCTTACAGAAGCTTTGCAATTTCATGAGGTACCATTTGTTGATTCTTGATCTTAGAGCATAAGCCATTGGTGTTCTGTTCAGGAACTTTTCCCCGGTACCCATGTGATTGAGAGTTTTCTCCACTTTCTCTTCTATTAGATTCAGTGTATCTGGTTTTATGTGGAGGTTCTTGTTCCACTTGGACTTGAGCTTTGTACAGGGAGATAGGAATGGATCAATTTGCATTCTTCTACATGTAGAATACCAGTTGATCCAGCACCATTAGTTGAAAATGCTGTCTTTTTTCCACTGGGTGATTTTAGCTCCTTTGTTGAAAATCAAGTGGCAGTAGGTGTGTGGGTTAATTTCTGGGTCTTCAATTCTATTCCATTGATCTACCTGCTTGTCACTGTACTAATACCATGCAGTTCTTATCACTACTGCTCTGTAGTACAGCTTGAGGTCAGGTATGCTGATTCCCCCAGAAGCTCTTTTGTTGTTGAGAATAGTTTTTGCTATTCTGGGATTTTTGTTATTCCAAATGAATTTGAGAATTGCTCTTTCTAATTCTATGAAGAATTGAGTTGGAATTTTGATGGGAATTGCATTGAATCTGTAGATTGCTTTTGGCAGGATGGCCATTTTTTACTACATTAATCCTGCCAATCCATGAGCTTGGGAGATCTTTCCATCTTCTGAGGTCTTCTTTGATTTCTTTCTTCAGAGACTTGAAGCTCTTGTCATACAGATCTTTCACTTGCTTGGTTAGAGTCACACCAAGATACTTTATATTGTTTATGACTATTGTGAAGGGTGTGATTTCCCTAATTTCTTTCTCGGCCTGTCTATCCTTCGAGCATAGGAAGGCTACTGATTTGTTTGAGTTAATTTTATATCCAGCCACTTTGCTGAAGTTGTTTATCAGCTGCAGGAGTTCTCTGGTGGAGTTTTTCGGGTCACTTAAGTATACAATCATATTATCTGTAAATAGTGGTATTTTGATTTCTTTCTTTCCCATTTGTATCCCTTTGACCTTTTGTTGTCTAATTGCTCTAACTAGAGCTTCAATTACTGTATTGAATAGATAGGGACAAAGAGGGCAGCCTTGTCTAGTCCCTGGTTTTAGTGGGATTGCTTCGAGTTTCTCTCCATTTAGTTTGATGTTGGCTACTGGTTTGCTGTATATTGCTTTTACTATGTTTAGGTATGGGCCTTGAATTCCTGATCTTTCCAAGACTTTTATCATGAAGGGATGTTGAATTTTGTCAAATGCTTTTTCAGCATCTAAGGAAATGACCATGTGCTTTTTTTCTTTGAGTTTGTTTATGTAGTGAATTACATTGATGGATTTCCGGGTATTGAACCATCCCTGCATCACTGGGATGAAGCCTACTTGATCATGATGAATGATCGTTTTGATGTGTTCTTGGATTTGGTTTGCGAGAATTTTATTGAGTATTTTTGCATTGATATTCATAAGGGAAGTTTTCTTTCTTTGTTGGGTCTTTGTGAGGTTTTGGTATCAGTGTAATTGTGGCCTCATAGAAGGAATTGGGTAGTGTTCCTTCTGTTTCTATTTT
>CM052715.1:10482365-10539186 GCA_028551405.1 Uromys caudimaculatus
ATTTCCTTCTTAAAGTCTTCTATCATCATCATGAGAAATGATTTTAAATCTGAGTCTTGCTTTTCTAATGTGTTGGGGTATCCAGGGCTTGTTGTGGTGGGAGAGCTGGGTTCTGATGATGCCAATTAGCCTTGGTTTCTGTTCCTTATGTCCTTGCCCTTGCCTTTCACCATCTGGTTAACTCTGGTGTTAGCTGGTCTTACTCTCTCTGGCTGTGGCTTGTCCTTCCTGCAAGCCTCTGTGTCAATACTCCTTGAAGACCAGCTCTCTCTGAGAGGTATTTGGGTTTGGAGAGCTGTGGCACAGGGTCAGCTCTGGGGTGCAGACAGAAACCAGAAGGATCTTGTCCCCAGCTGTCCCTTGCTTCCTGTGTCCTAATGACTCTGCAAAGGTCCCTCTTGATCCAGTGAATTTGAACAGAAGTGGTGGTCTTGCTTGTGCTCGAAGATGTGTTGGCACTCCTGGGATACCAGCTCTTTCCTGGCACTATTTGAGCATGGAGTCCTGTGTCACAGGATCAGCTCCCCGGCCACGAAAAGAAATTAGAAGACCACTCCTTAGTCACTGTGTACTGGGATTCCAGGTGGGTCCCTCTGAGCAGACAGGCTTATCCACACTCCTGGGAGTCTAGCTTTCTCCTGGCACTTTTTGGCTATGGAGCCCTGTGGCACAGGCTGAGGTCCCCAGCCACAGATGGAAACTGGAAGGCTCCTGTTCCTGGCTTTTCCTCAGTCTCTGTGTCCCAAGGATTTTGAGCAGGTCCTGCTGAGCAGTGATGCTTGTCTTAACCCCACTCACTGCTTTTCCACACTCCTGGGAGGGTAGCTGTCTGTGGCGCTATTTGGCTATGGAGCCCTGGTGACCCAGGCAGAGGTCTCCCGCCACAGATCTGTCTCTCATTTTTTTTGACACATTTCTTTTTAATGGCTAATTAATCAAGCTTTTCTTCAAACTCTTCTTTTTCACAAGACTGAGTTTCCTCAGTTACCAATTGGAAAATCTCTATGTGGAAAAGGAAGTTCTCAATTCTCTAGCTAAACAAGTTTGGGGCAATCTTGCCCTAAACCTTTTTACCTTCAGATTACAACCAGAGACCTGATTACCTGTTGATAATCACAAATATTCATGTGCCTTTCTCTGGGAGTGACCTGATCCCTTGCTTTTTTCTTCAGTATTTGATAGTTCTCACACGCTCCCTGCTCAAGACTGTAGCATCCCTCAGATATGCTGCCTTTCTTTGGTCAGAAACAGCCTGGAGTCAAATAAATATGAACAAGAGTGCGAGAGAACTTGGACCAATGGAGCTGTACACTGGGCAGTCTGCACTCTGGAAAATAAAGGCGATGAGAGAAAGCAGCAACCATTTGCCACTGCTGTTCTTGCAGGGGCATCCGACTCACTGCAGATGCCATGACATAGTCTGTAAAAGTGAATGATGTGTGTATTCTATAAAACTGAAGGGAACCACAGCTTTCAATCCATAGTCAATGTCCACAAAGCACATGCTATACTTTTGGCAGTAGCTTTATTTAGGGGGGAAAACATGGTGGAAGGGGATAAAAACTGTCCAACGCTGGTGGTCAGATTTGCTACAGAGGATGGGTCTAGGACAGACTGATCACCCATCTTTTGGGGAAACTGTCACTTGGGCAGTCTTGACCAGTCCCTAGTTCGTCTACCTCCCTCCCTTCCAATTTGCTTGCATGCATTTGGGCCAATTGATCCCAAATACCAAATCTAAAGCTGATAAGAATTTAAGGAAGCTTAAGTGAGTCAAACCACATAACACTGTTCCCAAGAACTGAAAATAGATCGATCCTTTGACATTCTCAGTTATTGATTTGGGCCTCTGACATAGGGTAGCAGTCACAAACGATATGCTGGGCATGTGATTGTCCCCCAGAGCCACACTCTCCTCTGTGACCTGACTCTGAACATCTTGTGGCTGCTAGCTGCCAGCTAGGCGCAGTCTCAGACTGCTGGAGGGAAGGAGGAAAGGCAGAGTCTTTTTCTTCTTGGGCCTTTCTGTAGGCTGTTCTAATTTGTGTCAATGGGCCAGTCTGGAAGCTCTCCCCTTCACTTACCCTTCAGAATAACGTTGGTAAGATTGCCCAGAGGTTAGTAGCCCTGGGTGGGGGAGGGGCAGTGTGTCTTCCTCTTGCTGCAGTTCTCTAAGGAGCTTTTTCTACTACAGGATATTGTAGGTTTCCTCCTAGAATTTGAGTTCTAAGCCACCAGCGTGCCTGAATTTTAATAGAACACTGTACTCTATGTGTTCACCTCTGCATTTGTAAGCTGGGAATTATTTTCCATTCACAATGGCTATGGTGGTAATATTTTATGGTGTTTTGGAGACACAGTCCCATTGTATATCTGTAACTGGATGGGAACTCACTACCTAAGTAAACTACTCTGGCCTTGAACTTGTAACGATTCTTCTGCCTCTCCCTCCCCAGTGCTAGATTTACCAGTGTGTACCATAATACCTGGCTTAGCTATGGTGATTTTAAAACTTCTGATATAGAAATAGTTTTCTAAATAATCTGGTTGGAAAAAAAATTGTGTTAGAAAGAGATCAAATAATGTCAGTTACAGGTCAAAGAAATCCTAATAAGGTTTTACAGACCTTGGCTTAATAGAAAGAACGCTGAACCAAATTAGGTCAGAAGCCAAGGGCTTGAGCCACGAATTCATCAATTATTGTGTGACCTTGACAAGTCACTTAACCACTCTGAACTTTAGTTTCCAGAAATGTCAAATATGGGGAATAAATGGTGACCTGTTTATCTCATGGGATATTAGGGGGTACCCATTGACTAATAGCCCCTAAAGTGCCTTGCAACCGAGAAGACATACAAAGTGTTACCCAGAGTTGTTATGAAGATTAACTTCATTCAATAAATAAACACACACACTTCCAGAGGGTCCTTAATACCTGCCCACCATTAAAATCACAAGCAGGAATTAGTGATAAAATTCAGTGGCTAAAGCAGCTAGTGACCAAATCTGATGATCTGAGCGAGGTCAGTCTGATCCACAGGGCCTATGTGGTAGAGGGAGAGAACAGATGCCCTTAAGTTGTCCTCTGACCTCTACGCAGTCACTGTGGCATGAGAGTGAGCACATACACGTACATGTTCATTACCCATTTTGATGTTGCTAAAATAAAAATTCTTCTTTGATTTTTCCTCCCCTACTTCTTTTGTATATATAGTCCTCAAATAGGCCTGAGCTAAGTAATAGATATTTGCAAATTCAAATGCATAATGTACTTAACCATAAACCAACTACATCTATTGAGCTGTTGCAATACTGTTGGAAGGTTGTAACCTCATCACAATCTCTATTTGCCCTCTTGGGGACTCCAGGTCTTCTGAAGCCGTGTTTGTCTGCTTCTGGTACTTCAGCATGAGATCTAATCCTCTGACTCAACTACGTGTCTGAGTCAGGCATGGGGAAGCCAGTGATAGACACAGTGTCTGTTCTCAGGTTGCTGGCAAAGAAATCAGTTTGTTTGTATTCAGAACAGTGTCTGCCTATGATGTTGAGGTCAGCCAATTCCTTGGGAGTCACTTAGCTGTGTGGTCTAAGGATTGAACTCTGGAAGATGCCCTCAGAATATGCCTGTGCTTCTGACTTGTGGAGTCTGACAAGTTCTTTCAGTGTACTGTGCCTTGGAGTCTATTAGATAATGGGAGTCATTGAACTGACATCAGAGTATGGCGTGAGCACTAAATGAATTAATACATGCAAAAGACTTGGGCAGTGTAATAAATATTAATTATTAATATATTACAATAACCATTGTTTCATAACCAAGTGGTATAATTTGTGAACAAATTAATAGATGATTTGCCTGCAGCAGTGGTTCTTAACCTTCCTAATGCTGAGACCCTTTAATACAGTTCCTCTTTTTGTGATGACCCCCCAGCCATAAAATTATTTTTGTGGCTACTTCATAACTGCAATTTTGCTGCTGTCATGAATCATAATGGAAATATCTGCGTTTTCCTGTGTCTTAGGTGATGCTTGTGAAAGGGTTGCTTGACCCCCCCTCCAAGGGAACCAACCCAGAGATTGAGAACTGCTGGTCTGGAGAGTAGTTGCAAACTCCAGCCTGCTAGCCAAATCCTGCCCTTGCTCTATTTTACTGATAAAGTTCTACTGGAATACAGCTGTGCTTATTCATTGATTGTTCATGACTGCTTTTGTGCTACAAGGACAAAGTTGAATAGTTGCAACAGGAACCTTATGGCTGCAAAGCCCCAAATATTTACTAGCTGGCTCTTTCCAGGAAATCTTTGCTGACAACTGGATAAACAATGACTGCTAACACATTTTCTCAGAAGAAAAAGTTGGCGGTGGAATTATTTATCTTGGGAAATATGTTTGTATGCATGCATTTGCTATTTGCATTCCTTCAAGTGACATGTTGTATTCTGCAAACAAGGAAAACAGACGCCCTCACAGAGCCCTGGACTCTCTCTGTCCCCATCAGTTCTGCTTAATGAATTAGCATGCATGAGGACGATGCTAGGGAGCTACTGTCAGCAGAAGAGATATCCTGCTATTTTCCAAGAGTATTAATGGGTTTGTGCTGCTCTTCCTATCTTTCCATAGACTGTCGCTTTCAACGACCACATTCACTTATAAGGGGCTGGTTGAGGTGCACACAGCCTATGGCTTGCAGGTTTGTTTTTCCTGGGTAGGAAGCCAGCTGAGCTGAAAAAGACACTGAACTCTCATTGTTGGCTTTATGCAGCCCACCAGCTGTCATATTTATAAACACTAGCAACTTTTTTAAAAATGGCATTTTGTTTCTGTTTTTAAAACATATATTTCATTGACTTTCATAAATTGATTTTCATAAGGTATTCAGTGTACTTTGAGCATATTCCCTCCATAACCCTGTATTCTCTCCCATCTCAGCCCTGCCCCAAAAGTGATAGACAATACATAATATTTCTGTTTGTGGGACTGATTTAATTTAAGTTCATCATACCCTGTTTTAGCTTAATTTTTTTTTCTAACAGAGTACAGGAAACCTAACTCTTTCTAAATGAGAACAGAAGTGATTCAGTGTAGCAGAGGCGTTTGGTAGCCCTGGCCCTGGCTTTGTGTTGTGCCTGTGCTTACTGAGACTTCTCAGTTTGGGGCTGAACCTAACTAAAGGAAGGCATTGAAGATGGCGGTGCAAGGCCAGATTCACAACTGAGATGGACATTAGAGATCCAAGTCAATTCTGAGAGCTAGCCTGGATTGTTGCCTGCATTATATTTAGAAACCTATTTGCATGTATTTGTGACAGTTACAATATGGCACATCAAACCTCTGTAAATTTCATGATATAGTTGAAAGCAAGCAGCCATTGCATAGCCCCCTCGTTCACTGTGTCTATCTTTTGATTGTTGCTCAGTTGAGGTGAATGACTCAGGGTTTTGACAATAATACAGAATAAAAGGATGTCTTATTATTTAAACGACCCTGAAGACCCTACAGTGGAAGAAAGAGATTTTCCCATGGAATATTTATGCACACATGAAAGTAGATCCTGAAGAATTGAGTTGGAATTTTAATGGGGATTGCATTGAATCTGTAGATTGCTTTTGGTAGGATGGCCATTTTTACTATATTAATCCTGCCAATCCATGAGCATAGGAGATCTTTCCTCTTCTGAGGTCTTCTTCGATTTCTTTCTTCAGAGACTTGACGTTCTTGTCATACAGATCTTTCACTCACTTGGTTAGAGTCACACCAAGATACTTTATATTGTTTGTGACAATTGTGAAGGCGGTCACTTCCCTAATTTCTTTCTCAGCCTGTTTATCATTCGAGTATAGGAAGGCTACTGATTTGTTTGAGTTAATTTTATATCCGGCCACTTTGCTGAAGTTGTTTATCAGCTGTAGCATTTCTCTGGTGGAGTTTTTCGGGTCACTTAAGTATATGATCATATCATCTGCAAATAGTGATATTTTGATTTCTTCCTTTCCAAGGGATTTGTATCCCTTTGACATCCTTTTGTTGTCTAATTGCTCTAGCTAGAACTTCAGTTACTATATTGAATAGATAGGGAGAGAGTGTACAGCCTTGTCTAGTCCCTGACTTTAGTGGGAATGCTTCAAGTTTCTCCCCATTTAGTTTGATGTTGGCTACTGGTTTGCTGTCTATTGCTTTTACTATGTTTAGGTATGGGCCTTGAATTCCTGATCTTTCCAAGGCTTTTGTCATGAAGGGATGTTGAATTTTGTCAAATGCTTTTTCAGCATCTAATGAACGCAATCCCCATCAAAATTCCAACTCAATTCTTCATAGACTTAGAAAGAGCAATTCTCAAATTCATTTGGAATAACAAAAAACCCAGGATACCAAAAACTATTCTCAACAATAAAAGAACTTCTGGGGGAATCAGCATCCCTGACCTCAAGCTGTACTACAGAGTAGTAGTGATAAAAACTGCGTGGTATTGGTACAGTGACAGGCAGGTAGATCATGGAATAGAATTGAAGACCCAGAAATTAACCCACACACTTATGGTCACTTGATTTTCAATTAAGGAGATAAAACCATCCAGTGGAAAATAGACAGCATTTTCAACAAATGGTGCTGGCTCAACTGGCAGTCTACATGTAGAAGAATGCAAATTGATCCATTCCTATCTCCCTGTACAAAGCTCAAGTCCAAGTGAAACAACGACCTCCACATAAACCAGATACACTGAATCTAATAGAAGAGAAAATGGGGAAAAGTCTTGAACACATAGGCACAGGGGGAAAGTTCCTGAACAGAACACCAATGGCTTATGCTCTAAGATCAAGAATCAACAAATGGGACCTCATAAAATTGCAAAGCTTCTGTAAGGCAAAGGACACTATCAATAGGACAAAACGGTAACCAACAGATTGGGAAAAGATCTTGACCAATCCCACATCCAATAGAGGGCTAATATCTAACATATACAAAGAACTAATGAAGTTAGACTCCAGAGAACCAAATAACCCTATCAAAAAATGGGGAACAGAGCTAAATAGAGAATTCTCAACTGAGGAAACTCGAATGGCTGAGAAGCACCTAAAGAAATGTTCAACATCCTTAGTCATCAGGGAAATGCAATCAAAACAAGTCTGAGATTCCACATCACACCGTAGAATGGCTAAGATCAAAAAGTCAGGTGACAGCAGATGCTGGCAAGGATGTGGAGAAAGGGGAACCCTCCTCCATTGTTGGTGGGATTGCAAGCTGGTACAACCACTCTGAAAATCAGTTTGGCGGACCCTCAGAAAAATGGACATACTACTACCTGAGGACCCAGGTATACCACTCCTGGGCATATACTCAGAAGATGTTCCAACATGTAATAAGGACATATGCTCCACTATGTTCATAGAAGCTATATTTATAATAGCCAGAAGCTGGAAACAACCCAGATGTCCCTCATCAGAGGAATGAATACAGAAAATGTGGTACATTTACACAATGGTATACTACTCAGCTATTAAAAACAATGACTTCATGAAATTCACAAGCAAATGGATGGAACTTGAAAATATCATCCTCAGCAAGGTAACTCAGTCACAAAAGAACAAACACGGTATGTTCTCACTGATAAGCAAATATTAGCCCAAAAGTTTAGAACACCCATGATTCAATTCACAGCAACTTTTGGACTGAGTGTGTGGTCCCAGATGGAGGAGTTGGAGAAGGGACTGAAGGAGTTGAGGGAGTTTGCAACTCCATGGGGAGGGAGCAGCAGTGTCAGCTGGTCAGGCCTCCAGGTGCTCCCAGAAAATGGATCACAAACCAAAAAATGCATATGGAGGGGCCCATAGTGCTGGCCACATAAGTGGCTAAGGATGGCCTTGTTGGCCATCAGTGGGAGGAGAGGCCCTTGGGCCTGAGGGTGTTAGATGCCCCAGTATAGGGGAATGCCAGGTAGGGAAGACAGGAGTGGGTGAGTCGGTGGGGGAGCACCCTCATAGAGGCAGGGGTGGAGGGATGGGATAGGGGGTTTCCAAGGGGAGACCTGGAAAGGAGAAAACATTTGAAATGTCAATAAAGTATTAAATAAAAAAAGTAGCTCCTGATAGGTGGTAAAGATAATGGTTACTATATTGGAAAACTTCAATTAGATTTGTGAGTGAACACTGGTCCTGTCTTAAGGGACCCAGTGCATACTCACGATGGCTCTTGAAATGAATATTACCAGGCAATGCACACACGAGCATTCATGAAGTTAGCATGAGAGGGCAGGAGGTGAAGAAGTCCTAGTATAGGACCGTGGATCCCACGGACACATCCGTGCCTTTCAGTTTAGATTCTATACGTGGAGCTCACTGGGATGGTAAAGTTTACGTTGTTAAAGTTCCATACTCCAGTCTCCTATGAAGAGAACGTCGATTGTCTGAAAGGTCTGAAGTCCGCTAACATTTCAGAGATAAAGAGTACCTTTGAATCATGAGCACATCATGAGATAGAATATCTTTTCCCTTCTTTTTATAACACAGGATATAACTATGTAACCCTGGCTGGCCTGCAACTCATCTGTCTGCTTCTGTTTCCCAATTGCTCAGATTAAAGATGTGCACCACCATACTAGGCTGAGGCTCATCTTCCTTAGAGGTCTTCGCACACAGATCTTACAGTTAGCATTTTTTTGAAAGAGAGGAGTCCACAAAAAAAGGGGGGTGGTGGAGATTTCTAGTGTTCTGGGAATAAAGAACATATTATGGTAAAATAACTTTTACCGAAATAATACAAAGCCCTCCTTTCCGTCCTTCCTTCTTTTTTTAAAAGGTTTTTATGATCTAATTTATTCTAGGGAGGCAAGGGAATTATAACATGTACAAACAAGCTGAAGTAACTCCTAACATTATCAGGATTAATTCAGCAAATTACACAATAGATGTCATCTAATAGATGACAGGATCGAAGGATATAGAAAAGGCATTTGCTAGAATTCATTGCTGTATTCTTTCTTCAGTCTTCAGTTAAAAGAAAGTGAGCAGGGCTGAATCCGTAGGTAAGCATGCCTGTGATGTACGCACTTCATTTGTGCAGGGCATGCTCCCTTTTATTCTGCGGAAACCGACTGTTCTAGTTCCCCCTCCTTTACAGCACACACTCTGCTATTCCCAGGGTAATGAGAAGCAGCAAGGGTGCAGGCTCTGGGGCTTTATTTGGTATACATTCTGGCTTTGCCATTTACCATCTGTGTGACCTTGAACAAATCACTGCATGTCTCTGTGTCTCCATGTAGACATCCGAAGCATAAATAAAAGCAATGCCTATTGCTGCAGAGAGCTACTGTGAGAAGTAAATGGATAGATATGAGTGAACTGACTAGAAGTTTGTTTTTCCTTTGTATGTGTCCTTATTTTGGTGCAGGAAGTCATTTGCATTTCCAAGAAAAGAAAGGTCAAATTCTGATACGTAGGATCAGTGTATGAGACCTGATTTGGAAACAGCATCTTTAGAGATAAGAGTCAAGGGTAGAGGAGGCCACACTACATCAGGGCAGACCTAAACACAAAGGCAAGTATGCTTCTATGAGAGATGAGAGAAACATCAGTTATGGAGGAGCGACACAGGGAAGAATGCCATGCAAGAAGCAGACACACACTGGATAGTGAGGCTGCAAGCTACAGAGCACTGAGGGTTACCCGGAATCACCAGAAGCTAAGCACTTCACCAGAGGTAAAGTAGGAATTGATTCTGCCTTAGAGATTTGGATCCCAGCATGGCTCTGCAGATACTTTAAACTTACTACCTTTCGAAACAGTGAGAAACTATTTTTTGTTGTTGTTGTTTTAGGTGCTTAGTATATTATCATGTCAGCTCTTGGAAATGCATACACCAGGCAGCCCAGTTCCCATGCTGGTATCCAAAGGCTCCAAGACAGTGACCTACCTATGGGTCATGACCGTTTTGAGTGGGAAGTAGAACGACCCTTTCACAGGGGTCACATGTTAGATATCCTGCATATCAGATATTTGCTTTATGAAACATAACACCAAAATTACAGTTATGAAGTGGCAACAAAATAATTTTATGGTTGGGGGTCACCACAGCATGAGCAACTTATTAAAGTGTTGCGGCACTTGGAAGGCTGAGAACCACCAATAGAAGCAAACCAGATTCTTCCTTACCACTTAGCTTCTCAGCCTACCTTTGCCAACTTCCGTGTATTTGCCTACAGCTTTTTGGTGCTGTCTTAAGGGACCCAGTGCATACTCACGATGGCTCTTGAAAATGAATATTACCAGGCAATGCACACACGAGTGTTCATGAAGTGAGCATGAGAAAGCAGGAGGTGAAGAAGTCCTAGTACAGGACCGTGGATCCCATGGGCATATCTGTGCCTTTCAGTTTAGATTCTATACGTGGAGCTTACTGGGATGGTAAAGTTTACATTGTCAGTGCTTCACAACCTACAAAAAAAAATCACCTATGAAGAGAACATCGATTGATGAATTGTCTAGATCAATTTGGTCTATGGAATGCCTGGGAGGCAGTCTCAATGTTAATTAATTGACCCAGTCCAGCATGGGTACTACCATCTTACATCTGTGGTCCTGAACTGTGTCTGAGTAAGGAAAGCGGGAGAGCAAGCAAGCAAGGATGTGTTTGCTCTCTCTTTGCTCTTGACTGCAGATATGATGCTCCTGCATTGGCTTCCCCAAAACAATCATCTGTAACTTGGAACTAGTTTAGGCCAGATAAACCCTTTCTTTCCTAAGTTGCTTTCTGTCAGGACATTTCTTCATAGCAACTGAAATGAAACTACAAAAGTCACTTGTTTTTATTGCTTTCAGGGGTTGGGTTGACATGGTGGACAGTGCCACTACTCAGCTTTAATTACTCAGGGCTGAGCTATCGATACAGAAGCCACTTGGTATAAGAGGGTGGCCTAAACCTAAATTCATTATGGTAAAATGAAAAGGGAAAAGACAGTGTTTCAGAGAGTCATATTAGCCTCATTTAAGTGTCTAGAAGTCACTGGTGACTAGTAGTTACCATGTAGGACTGCATAGATAGAGGTTATCTCCATGACTGTATCAAGTGCTCTTGTTTGGTGTTGGGTGATATTCCTATTGGAAGAAGATTTACTTGGGACACAAGTAAAACAAGCAGACAGGCTGTGTGGAAGGAAGGAGGTGCCATACTCTTAAATTACAGAGACACCTCCATCATTTATCAGAGAAAGAGGAAAACACGCCTGTGGTGGAACCAGTCCTTCAGTGACTGCTCACAAAGAGGGTCTTACTTGTTCAATGATCTGTAGTTTTCTTCTTCAAATTATCTATCCTTGCCTTATGTAAATTGGATGAATCATATATATTTTATACAATTATTTTAAGTTGCAAATCAATATGAGCAAAAATTAGCCTCTATCTGAGTTCAAGCATCAACTGGAGATGCTATCATCCGCTGTCCTTTGACCCGGTGGGGATATACTCCTGGCCTAGAACTGGTTAATATTTCAGTCTCTTTGCACTGTGAAGGAGGTGAACGTTGCAGAGCCACAAATGCGATCAAAAAATCCATGCACTCCAGTCTCTCTCCTCCTCCTCAGATCTCATCATACAGATGAATAAATTGCTATAAAAATACCCAAAATAAAACTAAAAACAATGACTGAATCATTTTTTTTTAATCTCATGCACTGTGTGTTCAGGTAGCAAGAAATTTAATTCCAGTCGGACCAGTCTCCTGTGATTTTTTTCCCTTTCATCTAAGATATTTTTAATGCTCAGAGGCACTATAATGGAAAAGCATGTATTTGTGCCTGGTTTATACCCATCATCCTTACCATTACAACAAGACAAAAGCATTAAAGTAAAATTAATCATGTCAGGAGATTTTAGCAAAAACAAGTGAGCCCATGCATAAAGCATCGCTTTGTCTAGTGTGAAGTCACGCTCTGATTAAAAACATATAATGGAAGGAAAAGTGATACATCATTGCCTTAGCAGTAGGCTTTCTGAAAGTGCTTTAGCAGTTCTCAACATAGAAATGTGGCAACATTTTCATCTTTGAAGCTCACAATGATTTTCATTCTAGTTAAATAACTGGGATTCAATCTTAATTTTCTTCTTTAATAAATTAAGACTTTAATGACTAGACAAGAATTAATAATTAGAATGTCTGGCGAGGAAGAGTTTTCTGCCTTGTTTGCTAGGCATAGTTATAAGGACATGTCTGCCCCTCCTTTCATGAATGCAACCTTTATGCCAGCTGAGTCCAGTCTTCACCCATCTGTTCCATATGCAAACAATATGCATTACCGTAGATACAAATGCCATAGACACACATGATTCACACGGCTCTTCCAGTCTCACAGCGGTTCATAGCAGTCAAAACATTTAATGAGAATGGAGCTGTGGTGGCAGAATGGCCATGCGTTCCCCAGAGTGGGAGTCAGTTTGCCTGGGATACAGCAAACCTCAAATCCATAACACATACATTTGATAAATGACATCCCCATAGGGTCATCTCATGGACTAGAAAAGCAACAGTATCCCTCTACGCATTTTGCTTTCATTACTTCTCACTGTGTAGCCCAGGCTGTCATTGAAGTCATGCAATTCTCCTGCCTCAGCCTGCCAAGTGAATTACAGGCATGACACTAAGTTTGGCTCGTCTGCTTTTTTGAAAATGCAGATATTTACATACAATATTCACTTATCATCAAAGGCATCTTTTTATTACTCTTGGTGGTTATTGTTAAAGCTATTTTCATTCTCATTTTATTTGGGGGATACAGGACCTCATTTTGTAGCCCAAACTTGTTTCAGGCTCACCCTGTAACCTGTGCTGGCCACAAACTCTTAATCTTCCTGTCTCAGCCTATTGAATGCCAGGGTTACCGGTGTATACCACCATGCCTGGCTCCTCTTTTGTTTAAATAAGAACTCCTTGATTCTATAAGAATTGAGTATATCTGTGTAATTTGTATCTACAGCAGTATTTGTGTAACTATAGTATAGATGCACATTTGATATAATAAATAGTAAAAATAGGGATGCTGTATTAACTCAAGCACATTTACATTATTTGAAGGATTTGAATATTTGAAAAGTTATATCCAAAAGCATTATAATATAACAATATTTGGAATGTACTTCTAACCTTTTTCCTTACTAGAGAGGCATCTAATTAGCACCAGCCCTGACAAAAGTTCTCCTGAGCCAGAGGATGCAGAAAGAGCATGAGATAGCTATTTATCTTTACTAAAGTTTTCTCATTGAATACATGAGAATATTTTGCATGTTGCAAGAGTAAGCCCAGTCTATGCAGAAATGAGACGCTGTGTCGTATTGATTTGGGTTTGAAGACTTCCTCCAAGGTTAACATTCAAAGTTAATCCTCGATGTGGGACATAATGGGGTTGGGATAAGGCTACCCAAGAGGAAATTCCATGGTACTCTACAGAGGATGAAGGGGCCAGAGCACATTTGTGATGCTTTGTGTTACTTTCGGACTCAGCTAGGAAGAAGTCCCCTGGCAAGATCCATCTTTTGACCTTGGACAATAACTGTGAGCTACAATCAACCTCTTTAGAATTTACCCAGTTTCTAGTATTGAGTTATTAGCAGTAAAGAAAAAAATTGAATAAGACAGGGTATTAAATATGATGGGGTCGCAGAGATAGCCTGGGGGTGCACTTGCATAGTGTTTGCAAAGCACTGGGTTTGTTCTCTAGCACTGTAGAACAAGCGAGCATTGCAAAAAAAACAAAACAAAACAACACAAAACAACAACAACAAAGCCCAACAACAAATTAGATAAAAGTTGTGTGGTGGGAGGTTGTGAAGGATAATACTGACTGTCAATTTGGCAAGCTCCAGAATCGCCGAGGAGAAAAACCTCTGGGAGCACCTGTGAGAGACTGCCCTGATTAGATTACCTGAGCTGAAAAGACCACCCACAGGTGCTCAGTGCCATCCCCGGGCTTTGAACTTGGACTACATAAAAAGGAGTCTATGGAGGTGCGTGCTCATCCTTTCTTTTTCCTGAGTGTGGATTCAATGGAAACTAGAGTGGCTAAAACAAGATAGTGAAGAAACAACTTAACAAACAAATATATTAACCCTTCTTCTGACACCTTGGCAGGACAGTCTGTGATGCACATTGGAGTTAGGTGTGGCCTCATAATTTTGGGGGAACAATATGATGCTTTAATGAGAAGCTTTAGGAATCAATTTCTAGCAGTCTAAGCATAAGAACAGGATATAGAACAAACCCCCACTTAACCTGCCATACATATGTACATATCTTGATATAATTTTGAGGTTATTATGAATGTTTAATTGACAGATGTATTGTGGCTGACAAGAGAGTCCCCTGGCCAATGATGAGGGACTTCCGATGGAGTTGGGGAAGAAAGGCTGTGTTTGCTGGGGTCTAGAAGGACTTGGTGACATCTGTTCCTTGTTGGAAGGCTAATTGGTTGTTTAGTGAACCTCCAGCTTTAAGGCGGAGCCTGAAAAGCACACTGCTGGTCACATGTGTTGGGTGCTGTCAGCTGCACTTGATAAGCTTGTTTTTAAATAATTTGCTCTAAAGTCTAAATGGGTCCAAAAGGAAACAGAATCCAGATCTATCTGTCTGTCTGTCTGTCTGTCTGTGTCCCTGCCCTGCCCTGCCCTTCTGTGTGTGTGTGTGTGTGTGTGTGTGTGTGTGTGTGTGTGTGTGTGTGTGTGTTCATGAACACAGTTTTGAATGTCCCCTATCTGGCAAAAGATGAAATTGAGAATTTTAAGCAAATGTGTAAACTGAAGCTCGATTCATGACAAACACAAATTAAAGTTACATTTTTCCATAGTGATTTCATTGAGTTTTGTTGTCAGGGAAGAAAATTTCTGTTCAGGGGACTGGTGAGATGGCTCAGGAGGTACAGATGCTTGCTGTGATCTGAGACTGACGACTGGAACCCATGGCGGAAGGACAGAGCGAAGTCCCAACGTTGTCCTCTGAGCACACATTTGCTGTATCATAAGCACACTATACTCTCACCCTCAACTGCGCAAACACACAAATACAATCATAATAAATAAAAATTTAAAAAGAAAACTTCAGTTAAGAATGAGACACCGAGTAAACTATCCTCAAGAAACAGTGAAAACAAAATAAATAGAGAGAGCACTAGAAGGTGTGCGTGCATACACACGTGTGTGTCTTTGTGTGCAAAGGTAGTAAACAGAGACAAACAAAACAAAGAAAAAAGTAACCTTAGAATATATCAGAAAATAAATGTGGACATTGTAAGTCATTCAGTGGGTGGAAACGTATGACACCACTGTCATTTCTAAACCTTTAAATTCCCAAAGATCCACCAACATACTTCAAAGAAGGTGCTAAGAACTACATACTTAAAACCCCAAATATCCCCCATTTATTTATCTATTTTAAAGAAAAGGTCTCTGTACATAGCTGTGGCTGTCCTGGAACTCACTATGTAGACCAGGCTGGCCTCATAGGGATTTATTGAAGTTTTATCTGTTGCTATGTATTTTAATGCTAAATTCTAGACCTACAAGTGAATTCTCTTTGTTCCCAGCTTTTGTTGTGCAAACCTTAATTTAAAACTATTGGTTAAATAAACATGGCTACAGCCAATTACTAGAGGGATTAGAGGTAGGTGGGGTTTTTTTTTTGAGTTATCTGATTGAGCATGAGAGAAGGGAGAGAATGAGGAGAGAGGAGAAGCTGTCATGAGAAGGGATGGACCATGAGCACATGGCCAGGAGAAACAGCAAGTATTTGGGGAACAGTGCTGGGGAGATAGCCATCCAACAGTTAGAAAAGTAGATTAGGGGTCGCCCCCAGTAATTGTCAAGGCCAAATAAAATAGCCATAGTCTGAGTCTCACTTATCTGTATTTATTTTAGTCGGGGGATGAGTTTAAACTGGCTGTACTTCAGGATGACCATGCCTCTGCCTCCTAAATGCTGGGCTTAAAAATGTGCACCACCATGCCTTGCCCTCTAATAATTTATTAACGTTAAATGTAGCTAAGAAATTATTTTGCTCCCCCCAAATGCACATCCTAAAAGCACATGCTTCAACCTCACTTCTGGTATGGCCAAGGAGAGGAATAGAAAATTGTTTCCATGGAGTTGAACCTATGGCTGCAAAGAACAAAGGGTTGGAAGCTAAATTGAAGGGGGCCCAGCAGTAAAGCAGAGCCACGCCTCAACAGATTCCCTTCACAATCTCTATTTGTCTTTTTATTTTGGGTCCAGATCAAGAAAATATATCTGAAATAAACTTGATGGTGAGATGATGCACCACTGTCCAGAGCTCTCCACGTGAGGAGACTGGAGGCTATCACTATCACCCAGGGCTCTCCACGTGAGGAGACTGGAGGCTATCACTATACCCAGGGCTCTCCACATGAGGAGACTGGAGGCTATCACTATCACCCAGGGCTCTCCACGTGAGGAGACTGGAGGTTATCACTATACCCAGGGCTCTCCACATGACGAGACTGGAGGTTATCACTATACCCAGGGCTCTCCACATGAGGAGACTGGAGGACGGTAGTAATGTCCCCTTGGAGGAAGGGACTTGGCTACTCTGAGCATAACTCTGAACATGAGTACTTATGGGAAAGATATAGAAGGAGCAATCCCTTGTCCATCCAATTCTCTGGTTCTTTCCCTGAACCCTATGAGGATGGCAGTGCCTTCCCAGGAAGTACAGTCATGTGATGAAGTCCAACGGACAATTCCATCTCTGCTCCAGCACAGGTCTGTATGCTATATCCTTCCCTCTGTGTGTGTCTGGAGCCCATGTGCTTAGACCCCTAAACAGCCCCGTGGAGCAGAGTCTCAGAGCCAACATGTGATCAATATGTACTTTGAGTGAGGAACTGATTTTTTTGTTTGTTATTTTCAGTCTCTAAAATATTAGTCCTTTATTGCCAGAGTGCAGCCAAGCCCATGGGAGCGATACACAGACTCTTCATGGGATCACTTACGGTGTGTCATATTTCCCAAACGTTTGTGAACATAGGAGTAAACTTTTAATTTTTTTCTACTTGGCTATGAAAGAATATAAGTTGGGCTGGAGGGATGGCCCAGTGGTTAAGAGAACCGGCTGCTCTTCCAAAAGACCTGGGTTTGATTCCCAGAACACATATGAAGTCTCACATCTGTATCTCCACTCCCAGGGTTTCCAATGACCTCCTCTGATATCCATGGGCACCAGGCACACACATAGTGCAACAGATATCCATGCGGCCAAAAAAGTAATGTTTTTTGTACATAAAATATTGTTTTTTAATTTAAATAATATAAATTAAACTAAAATAGGATAAAATTGATTGAGAACAACTCCAGTCTGCATATTGAAGTTGGAGATTTATTTGAATAGTTTGATTCCAGTAAGAATCCTGTGAAGTGAGTATAATTAGCTTCAATTTGCAAAAGAACAAAAAGGATCGGAGAGGAAGAAACTCACATTACAGGCAACAAATGCCTGAAGGTAAGTTTCAGCTTAGATCTATCTGTTTCTAAGAATGTTAATTTGTGTGTATGTATGTGTGCACACGTATGAGTATTCACATGATTGTACATAGCTTCCAAGACACAGATAAGTTGCACTGAATTATAACTTGCCAGAAATCGTGTATGTAAAGCCTGTGGCTCACACATCAGAATGTCCAATTTACTCCTTAAACTTAGATTATATTCTTGACCCCTAAGCATCAATTGCTTTGGTTCATTTAACCTGTGTTAGTTCTGTTTTATAAACCTGCTCCTATGCCAGGAACACTGGATTCGTGTAGATTTTCATGGCTACAGTGGGTCAGCACAGATTAAATCTCATGTGCTTGGACTTGGGTGACTAATAGCACTTTGTGGTCAGATGGGCTGACATACCATGGCCTGATGAGACCCAGAGGCTATTGTTCCCATTTCTACTCTGCAGTGAAAATGTGGCGCTGTGCATGACACCTCCTCTCTACATATGACGTGGAGACTAAAACTGTGAGCCTGCCATAGAAGTTACTGTGTGTCTGGATTCTGCTGAGCACTTTAGACAGGCTGTTCCTAGCTCCTCAGCTCACTCTCTGAATTTGGCCATGCATCTTCTTTCCCAAATGTTATGTATGTGTCTGTATGTATGGGTGCAGATATGTGTTTGTGCTGGTTCACACCCGTGTGTTGGTAAGTGTTCACATGTATGTTCACAAGTTCACAGGTGGCAACCAGAGATTAACCTTGGATGCCTTTCGTCCTAGCCACCTTTCTTTTGAAAGCAGGATATCTCATTGGGACTTGGGCCTTCCCACCTTTAGGTTAGGCTGGCTGGTCCATGAGTCGCAGGCACCCTCCTCTCTTGGTGCTGACATAACTATGTGTAGCACTTGTACATTTTTTTCACTCATGTGTTCAGACAGAACTCTGGTCTTTCTGGCTACACAACGAGCACTGTACTGACAGAGCCATCTTCCTAACCCTTGAATCTTCTTGGATGATCTTTGTACTTAGTTTTATTTATTTGAGCAATCTCTCTTCCATTGTCTACCTGGACCTCTGCCTGCCTTTAATTCTCAGCTTGAATGCTTCTTCCTTGGTGATACTCTCCACAACTCCTAAATTGTACCATGTCCCTCAGTCTGAGACGTCCTATATTGTCATTCTTCTAGGACACTGTCATGCTTTGGGATAATATACTGCTACTTTGGTTAATGCTGGTTTTGTCCACAAAAGTCTAAACTTGGTAAGGGCATGGTAATCTGTTTCAGCTCAGAGTAACAGAGGAGACATCAATTATATTTGGTAAGGGAATAAAGGTTGGGAGAGGACTTCAGTAAGTCAGTGCTTATATTTAAGAGGTCCCCACATTCTGTCCACCGTTTACCTACAAATGATGTCGGCCATATAAGGAACCCTAATGAATTACACCTCCAAGCCGCACTCAATAGCAAATCCTACAACCTGTGTGTGAAGAAGGCGTTATAATTATTTGTACACATGCTACTCTCTGTAGAAAAAGCAATTACTATATTTAAGGGAAGTATAATCTGGAAATAAACAAAAGAAAGTCAAAGCCAGCCTACTGGCTTTGTGAAGCACCCAGCTCCCTTGAAACACAGGATTGGGAGTGACTACCACACATACATTTAAAAAAAAAAATCTATGAAAAATCCACTAAAGCATTGGTGCATGAATCTTCAGCAGCAAATAATTCAAAATATATAGCAATGAGCAGCCATGTATTTCAAATTAGAATGAGCTCATTGGAGGTAAAATTAGATGGTAACATATTTAAAAAGTCAAGGCACAATTCTTCCTATTTTTATTTTTTGCCAAAAGCCATGGGAACAATTGTTTCATGATCTCAAATTCCAAGCTACGAGACAATTACTACCATGATATAAATTCCCTAGATCACTACGTTTTCACCTCTAAATCAAAAATCTAGCAAGGCAGGCATACCCAAATAACTAGTTTGTCTTCATCTCTCCCTGTGCAGCTGGAGAGCCAATGGCCTTGCACAAGCTGGACAAACACCCTTGCCGTGAACTTACTAGTTCCAAATTCTTAATTCTTGAACCAGTCTGGACAATTTCTTGATGTGACATGCTTCTTGGTTAAGTTCTCAGGTCTGTCACATACTACGCGCACCAAGCTCAGATGTTCCCAGAACTTTCAGTTCCCGTTGGTGTCAAAATGCTCTCCGGTATTCTGAGGTATTGTAAAAGCTAGGTCCCCTTACCAAGATGCTTTTTTGTTTACCTCTTCACCTAGTTAACTCTTACCCATTTTCTCCAAATTAAGGGTCATTTTAAGAGAGTTCCCATAACACCCTTGTTTGTTCTTTTTTTTTTTTTAAGATTTATTTATTGATTTTACATATGCAGTACACTGCCGATTTCGTCAGACACACCAGAAGAGGGCATCAGATCTCATTACAGACGGCTGTGAGCCACACATGGTTGCTGGGAAATGAACTCATGATCTGACCCATCTCTCCAGCTCCGCCCCCCTCCACTTTTATTCCCACAGTAGCCTGGTGTTTTCTAGTCTACTCTGTAGCACACTGTATGTTGTAGTGATTCCCCTTGGGCTATTGAGAGGGGAGATCAATGTCATGATTTACCTGGTCAGACAACAAGGTGGGTATTCAGCGACTCTTCGCTGTGTGGATGGGTAAGGGCTGCTAGGAGGTCTAAATTCCTCCTGGGCCTTTCTCAAATGGTTTGGAAGCATCCCAGTGTTTTTCTCAGTGTCTCCTGAAATGCAGTATCCACTCTCTATGGATTATCTTTCTGTCAAGTGGTCTGATTATTTTAAATAATTTGTAGTTTGGAGTTTCTGGTAAGAAAGATACTATAAATAAAGGGACCACACACACCCACACAAACACAACAAAACAACTGAACTTACTTATTTTTGTCAAAATAGCTAATCATAAGAAACAATTATTAGGGGTTTTGAGAAGGCTGAGCAGGTAAAGGTGCTTGCTCCAAACCTGACAGTCTGAGCTGGGTCTGTGGGACCCACACAGTACAAGAGAACTGATTCCCACAAGCTGTACTCTGACCACACATGCACTGTGCACTACACACAGGTCAACACACACAAACACACAACACACACTAAACAACTAAAAAATGATTATTAGCTTTTTGACTAATTTTTATCCTCAATTTATTCAAAGGACAGAAGCGGACTGAACTCAAGAAACAGAAGAATCAAGGGAAGAAGCCCCATTGGATGTGTTAGCATATGGAGTCGTGCTCTGCCAACAAATCAGCACGTACACTGTTCTACGTCTTCATTATAGAATGTGATCAAACCTGTATTATCTGTGGGCACCAAAGTTCAGTGTCAAGTATATCTATTAAGTTTCTTTCTTATTGCCATTCATTTGCTTCTTACAGAAAAATAGATTTGTGTGTGTGTGTATCTGTGTGTGTGTGTGTGTGTGTGTGTGTGTGTGTGTGTGTGTGTGTGATGAAAATGAAGAGAGGACCATTTCATAGAGAAGATGGAGGGAGAGAGGGAGGTGAGGAGAAAGGGGTAACGGAGCACCTATGACATGAAAGCAGAAGAAGTGGCTGTTTGGAGGAGGGAAGGGTCCAGGAGGAGGAGAAGAGGAGGGACACAGGAGAGCAGAGGGGGAGGGAGATAAACAAAGCAAAGCACACTGGGATCTATGTACGAAAGTGACATAATAAAATCCATTCTGTTTGGGTGGTTAAGAGCACTGGCTGCTCTTTCAAAGATCATGAGTTCATTTCCCAGCAACCACACACACACACACACACACACACACATACACACACACACACACACACACACACACACACACACACACACACACACACACACACACACACACATGAAACCCTTATCTGAAATGTAGGAGAAAGGGAGTTTGCTCCAGGGAAGTCCATTGACTTATCAGCAAAGAAATGCGCCTGTTGAGAGCGGAATTGAAATTCCCCAGCTTTTCAATGTTGTCCCCTGGAAAATGGTCCAGGGTCTTCTACATGTGAGATTTATGAAAACCCGAGTGTGTACCAAGAACTGTGTTACAAAAAAGTACACAGAGGCCAAGGGAGTTGACTGGTTTGATCTTTGTGCCAAAGACTGAGGGCTTGCAGGCCAGATCTGCTTTCCTACCTCAGCAGTTATAGTATTCCTGCCCCTCCACTGCTTTCTAAGAAATTAAGAACAAAATAGGGGGTAGGAGAGATGGCTCAGCGGTTAAGAGCACTGACTGCTCTTTCAAAGGTCATGAGTTCATTTCCCAGCAACCTCTTGGTGGCTTGCAACCATCTGTAATGGGATCAGATGCCCTCTTCTGGTATGTCTGACGAGAGCAACAGTGTACTCACATACATAAATAAATAAATCTTAAAAAAAAAAAAAAAAGAATAAATGGGGAACTGTGAGGACTAAGAAAGAACTCTGCAAAATAAAAATGAATAAAAATGCATCTCAATTTCCCCTTTCTTCTAAAGAAGATTTATTTACTCTATGTGTGTGTTTTGCCTGCATGTATGTCTGTTCACTGCATGTGTCTGGTGCCCATGGAGGTCCTCTGTAACCAGAATAATAACAATGTGAACCCCGATGTGGGCATTGGGAACTGAAACTGGGTCCTCTGGAGGAGTAGGTGTTTGGGTGGATCAAGGCCCTATTCCTCCATTTATTGATCGATTTTGTAATGGCGGGATTTGAACCTAGGTGCTTATGTATTTTAGGCAACTGCTTTATCAGGGATACATTCATGATGCTTGAAGTTTTATTTCAGTGTTACTCTGGTGCTTTTTCCCTCCTGTAGCTCACGTGTACTCTTTAGTTTATTATTTCTTAGGTAATGATCCCTAAGTCCGTTCGCTTCCTCTTTTTGTATAATGTATGCAAACGAAGTAGCTCCCATAAGGCAATGTGTGTGACTGGCTAGGTAGCAGTCTCTTTGAAGGGGTGGGGTAGTATCTGCAAGACAGAGAAATTCTTGCTCCAGTTAAGTGGGAAAAATACTCCAAGGCTCAGAGACTAGCTAACTCCAGGAGCTTGATGGCTGATGTTAGTCTGCGTGAGGACAGTCTTTGAATGAACAGGCTGACCCTAAGCTAGGAGGCTGAGGAGACTGGTACTCATCCTGAGCTATCATCCTGCCCCCTCTGAGAACTAGCTTAGCACTTCTAGGTCAAAAGAATGGCAGCAGAACATTCTACAATCCCTAATATTTGGGGAGAATTTGAATATTTTTGTTTACTAATGAGAGACTTTTGTTTCTCATTTATAATTGCCTGTCTCAAATAACATGGTAACCCTGCGATGGCTATGACATTCCCCCCCCCCCCCAATTTGGATAAATTTCAAATTTAGTTTAAAAAATACAAGCCAACAAAAATGATCCATGTTAAATTAGCATCATTTCTTCAACAAATGTGAAAATAAAGCTGTCACTTGGGGTCACCGGGTCCCAGCCTCTCAGGAAATACAGGATATTTTCGATGCACAAATCCCAGAGAAATGAGGAGCGTTAGGAGAGCACACTTTCGTTTCAGAGCGCTGAGTGTGCCTCAGGATAAGAGAGACGGTCAAGATCTGTAGGCACAATCTCACTGTAGGACTTATTTATGCCATTCCGTGTGCACCTTTATCTCACCTCAGACAAGTGGTGTTGATAGGTGACCATCCAATATTTTTACCTAGTCTGTAAATTATTCCATCTCACATATGAAAACTATGAAAAATAAATGTCCTACTCTGGAGGAGCAGCCTGAAGTATTATCTCTTTGCCTGGAGAAGTTGCAATGATTGACACATCTAGTATAAAAACACAACTCTTGGGCTAACACTCGTAGTAGCGCTGACAGTAGCGATTGCATTTGCAATTTATTGAGTACCTGCTGCACGCTAGATGGTGTGTAAGTGTTATTTTAGAACACTCGTGTGACTGACAAGGAAGAAAATGACCCAGGACGTTTGTCGGACGTGGCCACAGTGAGAGATCTGTGTTCAAGTCCAGATTTGAAGGCTCGTGCTTTACCACCATGAAAGCAGATATTTTCGGGCAATAGGAAAGTTCTAAATCAGTTGACTCTATGTTGCAGCCTCTGGTATAATTAACAGATCCTCTTTCATGCTCAAAACTGCCTCAGTTTAGGCAACAAACCTGGTCATGTATGTCTGAGCATTGCTTAAAATGAAGATCAGGGGCTGCTGAAATGGCTCAGTGAAGAAAGGCTCTTGCTGCCTAGGCTGATGATCTTGTTTGCTCCCCTGCACCGACTTGGTTAAGGGAGAAAACAGATTCCTCCAAGTTGTCCACTGACCTCCCCGTGCGCCTCGTGACACCCCTCCCCACATACCACAAACGAGTAAACAAACCAATAAGTAAATGTAAAAAAATCAAGCATATGGTCTTCTGGAGATAATGTTTGTGATCCTTCTCCCTGGCCTGGAGGGTCTCAAATAAATCCCAAATTGGATGTAGTGTGGAGTATTTGGGAAAGCAGATGTGTTTGTCATAATTATCTTTTATTAGTGGAGTTTAAGATCTTGCTGTCCCTTATGTTCTTCTTATGTTTTTCTCTCCAGAAATCTCTTTGTACTTTCCCCATCTATCCTTTGAGTGTGCACGCCATCTGTACAGGAGTTCTCTGTCAGTCAGGTGTTGTCAAAACTGCACTTCTCTGTCTTTACTTTGGCTTTAGCTTCTGACGCACCTTCAAAACACAGCTGGCTTTAAAACAGTTTTACTAAGATATCTAAATAACGGTAGATGCTATTTTTTACCCCAAAGAGAATCAAAAGCATTTTAAAGACACCACTAATTTATTTTTTTCCTCCTCTCCCTGCTTAATCTTGCTGTTTCTTACCAGCCACCCCCTTTCTGCAACCATACTATTGTGGCGTCCAGGGAGCCTTCTTGAGCAGTGCCTGGACCCTGCTATTGTAGATTTTGTTGGGTGTAGGCCAGCTCCTAAGTGTATTGTTTCAGCCCCACCTTACATGTCTTCTCTCCTATTCTGCTCTTAAGGAAGAACTTCCACTGCTTCTATTAGTTTAAGGGGCTTTCAGGAAGAGTCAAGGAAATGCTTTTACAAGAGTGATCTGCTAAAATACACAAATGCTTTAAAGACATACACACAAGGAAGTTAACTTTCACTTTTGTTGGTTTTAAATGTATGGCTTTGATTTATGGATCAAAATTGTTCATTTATTATTTTATCTATACAGCTCCGGGCAATTTTGACAGTTAAAATTTAGTTTTATTGACCAGTGCAGCCACTGTGCCCACAAGGGGACTAGTGTGAGCAGCCTACTGCACTCAAGAAACGATGATTTTTGATTCCATGACTGCATCAGATCAGGAATCATAACCGATACAACAATACGTTCCAAATCTCAGTGCCCAAGGCAAGAGTTCTGCTGTAAAACACAATCACCCTTTAAGAGGAGAAGAGAGCCTTGGCTGAACGTTTGCAAGCACAGTTTAATGCAGCTGAGGGAAGCCATGAATATATCTGCCCATCAAGCTTTGGAGCAGCCTAAGCAGGCCATTTCAGGAAATACCTGGTTTTCCAGAGTAAAGGTAGGCAAGGATGCTTAAAGGGCAAATTGATATTAGTAACAGAGATAATGAACTAAGCTACTTAACCATTTTGATTCGGGGAAAACTTACTAGTGTTACTAAACAACCTTTCAGTTTTGTATCAGTGACAACAAAAATCTCCAACTGAAGCACTTCTAGGGGACGATTTCTGTTCCCTGCACCACCCCATTCATTCTGACACACAGAGAAACACAAACCAGGCCAGTTTTAATTTAGGCCCGTTCATCTACCAAATTGGCTACCTCGGCAATGTTAATTTAGCCTTTTACTCTAAATCTCCCATGATACATAAACAAACCTCCAAAGAGTAGCAGATCGATATAGTGTCTGATTTGATTTAACTGCGGTTTTTAATTCATCAAGACAACTCCAACCTGAATTAAACAGGCAAGGAAAGAAGTAAGTGCACTCACTTGTGAGTATTTTCCACGTCTTCTTTTCGTCGTCATAATACTGAACCAGATTGCTGGGGAGCCGGTCTGGTCCGGGAGGCAACCCTCCAACCAACAGCAGCATTTTCTTGTTAGAGCGAATTCTTCACCAAAACAAAAGAGGAGAGGAATAGCGGCATTATCATTACCGTAGAGCCTTTAGATAGCAAGGAAATCATGGCTACCAAATACCACTTCTGGCTTGCACATTTCCGTTCCCTTTGTCCCCCCTTCCTTCTTTTCCCATTCCTACCTCAACCATTCTTTTTGAACCAAGGAGAAAAATGATCGGAAGAGCTTCATATCCCTATCCTCATAGAATAATAAGCCTTCCTTTATGCAATTTGTTAGAGGTTCATTCTAGAACGACCTCTCCCTTATATTAGCTCTTTAAATCATCACTCTTTACAGCTGAGTACACATGAAACGCTCTAAAGTTGTGCTCAGGCTGAGCATCCAAGTTGCATGTCAAAAAATGTATTAGTCAGAAGCATTATTATAAGCCATTCTCTACTCAAAGAACCTTGAAAAAATTAAGGTTATGCAGAGAGTTTGGGAGTCTACTCTTTAATCACCCAGTGAACTTCAAATACCAGTTTGGTACAATTAGCATGGGCTAACTAGGGGTGTGCAAACCCGTCTGAGCATGCATTTTTGGTTTTGTTTGTTTAATTTAGCTTAGATGTCTGCCTCCATCACCACCCCACCCCCACTTTGGCTAGCCCTCCCCTCTGCTCTCCTCCTGTGCTCCTCTGGTAATACAGCAGCACCAATTGGTAAAAATGAGACTGTGATGTCGTTGTGAGCCTCCCCAGAGTGGGGTCCTGCCAATGCTTACCACCGATCCAGCGGCATGAACCTGCTCAACTGTGCAAAGCCACTCTAATTCCCTCCCTCTGTTTTTCTACCTTCTCCCCCAGGGGGCAACCACTGAAAGGAGTGACTACCCACCCATCAAGAGCTGGCAATTCGCTGCTATTAACCGTGACTGTGATTCCCAGTCTGCCTGGCAGTTCCTGAGAACAGGCCTGCAATGTCTCATATGCAGTAAAAGCTATAAGATGCACCCTGGCCAGCCCACATGGATGTACAATCTTTAGGAACAGTAATGGATTGAGCACACTTGCCACTGAAGCAGGGAGAGAAAGCCCAGACCCCCACAAGGGACCTGCTGATTTAACACTCACTTTACATGTAATTGAACTTTTCATTTACCTGAAAGACTCAAGGTGGTTGGTGGGGAGAGAAATGGAACAACCATGATTGAAGGGGAAAAGTCAATAGATACAAAAGGGTTCCTCTTAAATCTAATCACAGCCCACGGTGTGACTCTGGATCCAAGATGACAAATCCAGTTCTGACTCAAGGATGCCTGGTGAAATAGGCCCTGCGGAGAAGCTTTGTGTGTTTTTAGGAACCTAATACTCAGAGTTAACTGAATCCAGCTAATGGCATTTCCATATGAAGGAAGGGAACAAGAGAATTCCTTTAATGAAACTCTGGTGCCTTTGGATGCATGGAGCGAGTAGAGCGTGCCTCGGTAGGAAAAGTACCTTCTGGTAAAATGACACCCCTAGCCATCAATAGAGGGAGCTGTACCAAGAGATAAATGACCCACACAATTAGCAGCTTGAAACACTCATTTTTCCATCTTTTGGATGTAAGTGAACAACAGTGAAAAACGCACTGGCCCAACTGCTTCAAAGTGAATACACTCAAACTGCACCCTGACATCTTCTGGACCTCTAGCTGGCACATACAAACAGAAGATGTACCAAAGATTACCACATGGTGCGAATTTCAGTCATGAGTGACTTGCAAGACAAATGAGGATGTGCATCAAGCTTTTCTTCTTTTCTACTTGGAAGTAATACACGTGTAATTCATGCGCCATGCAATTTTGTAACTGCATGGTCACAGAATTGATTATATGAAGGTGTTTAGTCTTTAAGCTGTTATTTGGGACTTAAATAATCAAGCATAAGAGAAGTCATGATGAAAGCAGTTTGCTGTATGTAAATCAGTGACAGTAGCCTGGTCAATGGAAGGCACTGTTTTGTGTCATTGTATGTATACATGCTGTCAGAGCCCACGGGACCAGTCTCCACACACCTGATAGTGGAGGAAAGGGCTCTAAGACGTGGGGTTTGCTTAAAAAGAGTAATAAGGCTATCTTATATTTATTTTATTAAGTACTGTTTTAAAATATGTTTAATAGATGACTAAATGAGATACATGCTTGGCTCATGTATGTTGTCAAAGTCATCTGATTCCCTGGTAAAGCCAGTTTCCCTGGACCAATCTTGCTAATGTTTTTCTAGAATGGTGTTGATGTCCATCATTGAGGATGAAAAGAAGGCCCAGAGTCTTTGTGGCATCTATGCAACCTGTCTGTGTCAAGAACTGGACTGTCTTTCAACACAGGGAGTCTTGAGCAGTTTGTAAATAATGGTCAAAGCCTCCAACCTTCTCAAGAAGAACACAACTGAAGGGCTAGATAGCCAGTAACATTTAAAGACTACCTAAGTGAGACAAACCCCTAACCCATTGAAATCTCCATGGGCAATACAGTGAGGAATTACATGGGAGGAAGAGAATTCCCATTTCCTTCATTGGTTTCATGTTTTCCACCAGAGGGTAGGACTTGTAGCTGACATATAGAGCTTTCTTGCAGGACAAGGACAGGTTTCAACCCTTTGGTACTATTGTGTTTATATGGTTGTTTATTCAATTCATTTCTAAAGTTTGTAACTCCATTGTCCTATCCAGTATCTACAACTTTCAATACGAAACAAAACTTAAAACTCTGCTTTGTCAACGTACATGACATACTTGAAAGAAATTGTCCTTATGAAACCTAACACTTCATACAAAGAATAGACACAATGTGAAGTATATAACATATATCTTGTTAACTGCAAAACTAAAATTCAAGGAATCTGTTCTAATGAGCTGAGGGAACTTTTAATGATGTATTTTTCTAACTAATTACAGCAGAGCTTTCAAGCTAAAATTTAGGCAAAATCTACAAGTGTTGTCTTATTGCAAGAATTTGAATTAATAAAGAGCAAGTTGGCACACATTTTAAAAGCTCTTTCCATAGAGTAGTCTTCATTAACACGTTCAGTTTATGACATTTATTATTTAAAAATATTCCTTTCATTTCTCTCTCCAGTATCATCACCAGGACCAAAATCAAACCAAAACAAAACAAAAAAAACCAATATTTAAAAAAATAAGAAATGAGAGAAGTGTAAACAAAACGCTAAAGCAGGTCATGCCAACAGTATTTGGATGCCTTTGATTTGAGTCCCTAGATTCTTGCATCCAAAAAATAAGGTAGGGAAAGTGATGGGATTTGAAGGTCTCCTTCATTCCGGCTCAGTGGCTACCCAACATTTACCATGTGTCACATTTGGGGGGGTGTGTGTGTGTATGTGTGTGTGTATGTGTGTGCACTTTCCTGCATACCTACTTTGGTTCAGGGGATGAATGATTGAAAGATGACCTAAAACCTCTCGGTGTAAACAAATTTTTCATCATACTGGTGCTCTGAGTATGATAAAGTCTCATTTATTTATATCTCAGTGATTTGAAACTTCCATAATTGGGACACAGGCCAGATAAAGTGATCTGTTCCACGATACACGAAAAAAGATCCCTTTCCTGAGATTACATGAAGAATTTTAACCGGTTGAAAAATTCAGGGGGTTTACAGTCATTTGCACAAAACTTATTTCATAAATGCTATATAATTTTCATCTTTGTAAAACAAGGTATTTTGTAAATCTACAAATGATTAAATCATGAAATTGAAAGATAACATTGAGACAATGAAGTTTAGTGATTCTCAAGTTTATCAGGTTTCCAAGATTACCTGAGGGGCTTAACTATTTTAGCTTCATAGTAAAACTCTCAGTCTCTAATTCTCAGAGATTTGAGTCCATTGGATGATTAAAATATCCGTAATGTGGGGCTGAAGAGATGGCTTAGCAGTTCAGAGAGCTTACTGCTCTTGCAGAGAACCAAGGGGTGGTTGGCAGCACCCACATGGTACAGCTCACAAATATCTGTAACTCCAGTCCCAGGGGACCCAATGTCCTCTTCTGGCCTTGCAGAGCAGCAAGCATGCATGTGGTACACAGATATAAACAGACAAACACTCATACATATAAATTTTTTTTAAAAAACCCAAAGAATCAGTGTATCCCAACTGTGATGATTTAAATGAGAATGGGCCCCACAAGCCCATATATTTGAATGCTTAGTCCCTAGCTGGTAGAATGTTTGGGAAGGATTAGGAGGATAGCCAACCTTGTTGAAAGAGATGTGTCACTGAGGGTGGGCTTTGAGGTTTCAAAATCCCAAACCATTCCATTTGGTTCTCTCTCTGCCTGGTGCTTGTAGTCTCAACATGTAAACTCTCAGCTTCTGCTCCAGCGCCACGCCTGCCTGCTTGCTGTCATGTTTTCCATCATGATGGTCATGGACTCATGCTCTGAAACTGTAAGCATGCCCCCAGTTCTCTCCTTTTATAAGTTGCTTTGGCCACAGTATCTTTTAACAACAATAGAAAAATAACTAAGATATCAGCCTTCCTAAAGATCTTAACAGCTACACACACACAGTTAGGGCTACTGACTTGGTTTAGCTCTCAACATGATACAAGAATATTTTACGTTTTAAAGATATTTGTTTCTATTTTAAGTGTGTGATTGTTTTGCCTGAATGTTCTCATGTGACAGAAGGCAGAAGAAGATGTCAGGTACATTGGAACTGTAGTTATTGGCAGTTGTGAGCTGTCCCATGTGAGAATTGGCAACCAACTCCCGCTCCTCTGCGAGAGTAGCAAGCTCTCTGAACTGCTGAGCCATCTCTGCAACCGGTATTTTTTAAAGTCAGTGATCTTTGTTAACTTTTTAGAAGTTTATGATGAAATAGACCTTACTTTTCAAATCCACTGTCTTGTTGAAAGTACTGGATGTGTTAAATTCATCCCCCGCTTATGAATGACCCTCACAGAACTTTTAGAGTACAGCTTCTTAAAAAAGAATTGACAACAATTAAAAGGCTTCTGGGTCCACAATGACCAAAAGTTGATTCAATATTGGTAAAGAATCTGGGTGATTTGAGCAATGCTCACCCATGCTGCATTGGGTGACTTTACTGCAACCCTTGTTCTGACATAGGACATGTGTGCTCTGCACACATGTGTTTGCATGTGTGTGTTCTGCACACTTATGTTTGCACTGTGTATGCTGTCATACCACAGCACCAGCAGCCTCAGAGTCAGGACACTGACTACTAAGAGCTGCAGCATCTTTTCTATATATGTACTTCATGTTTTTATAGCAACATATGGTTTACATATATGTGATGAATTCTGGCTTCGAATTAGGGCAGAATTTTTAACAATTTATGAAATGGCCCCAAACTTATTTCTATCATTTGTACTAAATATTTTATTTATTTATTATTTATTTATTTGGAGTTTTAAAGACAGGGTCTCTTTACATATCCCTGGTTGTCCATGGTCTACTCATGTAGACCAAGCTGGTTTCAAACTCACAGAGATCTGCCTGCCTCTAATAGGATTAAAGGTGGGTGCCAGGACAGCCAGTTGTAATAAATATTTATGCAAAGCAGTGTTTTGAGTTATTATTGTCATCTGTATAAACCGTGTCATTCCCACATTTGACATCTCCATCCAAATCAGACTACTTAGACTCCCCGGAGGTCTGCATCTAGTTCAAGTGTAGACTCTCAGCTTCTACCTTGTTTTAGTATGATTTCCAGTCTCTTTATAATTCACTGCTGATCTTCAAGCTTCTGGGAATCCTACTTTCTGCTTCCAGTTTTGCCAGAGAACCACTGGGATTACATATGTACACTACCATACCTGGGTTGTACGTGGCTTCTGGGGATTAGAACTCAGTCCATTATTCTCAGCAAGCTATTTGTCCCAAGTCAGCTCCTCAGCTCTGCTTAGATTATTTAAATTATTATTAAATACTACTATACTATTAACTATTATTAAATTATTCTGCCTTCTGAAATGTTATATATTATTGAGACGTTTGCTCTGTAATTCCTTGCATATATTTAGAAGAAGTGATATTTTCTCTTTATTTCAACAAAGACTTGATAAAAAAGCAAGACATTTTGAAGACTAGTCTAAATTAGATTAGGTAGTTACTATCCCATCTTTAAAGGGCTGGATTTAGTTTGAGTGAAGGATCAGTCGAGCTACATTTAAGTTCCCTTTCTGCCACATCTGAGGTTTCTATCCCAGAGTTCACTCTTGGCCTCAGCTGCCTCATGGTGGTTAAATGAAGCCATGCAGGCATTCTGAGGCAGTGAACGTTGTTTACTATAATAAAGCTAGTTCCTTAGAGAATGACACCCCCCAAAATGTCTTTGCATTATGAAGGGAGATCAGAAATTGATGCTTCCAACCTTATCCAGTAATGAGGGGTTGGAAAGATGGAAAGGCATTGTGACTTTTTTCTTTGAACTTTAAAGTCCAGTGGTGTTGACCATGCCCATCGGTGGCTGACGATGTATGAGAGCCGTTTTACATCTGTAACTATGGCAGCCATGTATGGGAAGGGCCCAGTAGGGACAAGAAAACACAAGCTCCCAAGAGTTACAGGGGTAAGGATGGGTGTCTGAGTCAGTTCAGGCTGTGTAACAAAATGACTTCAGGATGAATAACAAACCTTTATGTCTCACTTGGGAGGCTGAGAAGTTGATGTGTCAGCAGAGTTAACTCTTGCTTAAGGCCAAGCTTTTGTTTATTCTTCAGGAGGTGAGAGGAATTAGGAGTGGGGGGAGAAAGCAATCTCTTTCCTGTTTCCTACTTAGAGTCCACTGATTCTATTACACATGTACACCCTTATGACTCAATTCACAGACCCTATACCAAAACAAAACAAAACAACCAAACCCCAAAATATCCCCAAACCAACCAACTAACCAAAGAAATAACCAAACAACCAAACAAAAACCAGTCATGATGGGAGATAATTTTATGTAGAAAATTTGAAGGTACAGGGACACAAACTTCTAATCCACCCAGTCCGTTTTCCACAAGTCATGGAACTGAGTGGGGTTTGTAGGAATCTTACCAGACCTAGAAAGCCACTTAGCTGATTATATACAAAAAGTATTCATGCTGTTCCCATAGTGATCAATTGGTGAGTGACAGCAATTATTACTATGCATAATTTTTAACCTTACAAAACACTCATGTGAAAGTGACCTCTGGAATTCTGGAATTTTTATTGCTTAGAAGCCTTTCATATACTATATATTGCACTATTTAGAAATAGCCAGAATGGTTAACTCCGTAAGCAAGATTAACAAAAATACAAAACCAATGGGCTTCTGACAGCGATGTTGTCCTAGATATTATTCACATATTCAATGTTCCCGCTTTCTTAGCCTACAGCCTTCTCTGTAATGGTGGCCCATGAACCCCAGGATATCCAAGTCACCAGTTTTTAGCTGCCCATGGTTCTTCTACTTGCTTGCTATAGTTTCTTTTCATTTTTAAAAAATTAAACTCATTTATTTATTTCATATATACATGTGAAATACACGCACACACGCACGCACGCACGCACGCACAGTGGGGGAGTTGCCTGTGTGGTGGTGTGTACTTGCAGGAATCTGTTCTTTCCTTCCACCACTGGATCGGACTCAGGTCATGAGGCAGCTTGACAGCCTGTGCTGTTAGCTCCTGAGCCATCTCACCAGCCCTGAGCCTCTCCTTCCAGGGACCTGCCTTCACCCTGCTTCCACTGTAGTAGATTCTGGCAAGGAAATTAGAGCAGAATCCCTGTTTTCTGCACACCTGATCCTATGGGTCCATAGTTTGTCAATGAATCTTAGCACAGCTTGCTGTTGATGATCAATTACTTCAACCCTCCTCTTTTAAAACTGTGTGTGTGATATGTGTGTGGTTTTGTGTGTGCAGGAGTGAGCCTGCCACAATGTGTGTGTGAAGCTTAGAGGACTGTCTGTGTGTCGGCCCTCCTTCTTCTACCTCATTTAAAGCTCGGTTTCTGTTGTTTGCTAATGGGTGTGCTCAGTTAGCTGCCCGGCAGACTTCCTCCTCATCTCTGCCTCCCATCTCACTCCAGGGGTGTTAGAATTATCGACAGTGCTGCTGTGCCTGGCTTTTCTTGGGTGTTTAGGATTAGAACCCAGGTCTTTACTTGAACTGCAAGTGCTTTTCCCAACAGCCGTTTCCCCAGTCCTCAATCTTCTTCAAAGCTTCCACAGATACTTTTATTACCTGCCATCTCCGAGGTGCTTATTTCCCCTCGTATTACAGTGTCTATGTCCTCTCTCTTTTCCTGTTCTATAAGTGAAAGCCTTGCTTGAAATCCATTTTTTATGCAAGAGACTTGGTGATTCAAAATGTGAAAAACAAGAAAATCAGACACACAAAAAGCTTGAAATCTCCTAGACTCTAGGGAAAAGGCAGGCAGGGGAAGGTCCTGAGTCCTTGGGCAGGAGGAAGTTCCAAAAGTCAGCTAGCTTTCCAGAAACCTAAAGCCAAGGGGGACCCAGCACTCTCAAAGAAGAGCTGCTAGCTACCCTTTCCTTAAAAATTTCCAGAGAAGTAAACTCCCTTGAGCATTGGTTCCAGCTGATTCGATGTTGTATTTAGGTTTCTTTATCATAGCTGTTCTTGGTAATTACACAGCAGCTTTCATGGGAAGAGCCTTTAAATAGAGCTGATAATGTCTCTCCAAGGTAGGTAAACACAGTGTCATTATCCCCATTTAACAGACCAAAGACTAGAGGAAGGGGTGTGGGCACCTTCTCTGGCTTCTCTGGGTGCTTTGGTTTTCTCCATCTCACCCAGGCAATGCCCCTGGGGTTTTCTCCCAGTGCTCTCCTCTGACTCCGAGGTGACTGTGTTGTCTTAGCTTCCCACACTCTGCTTCAGAGTCACCCTCCCCTCCCACCATGAGTCTAGCTATACTATGGCTGGAGAAGCACCAGTCCTATGTATGATATAGACTTCATAAGATGGAAGTATGAGAGTTGGTCAACCCCACCATCATGACAATTGCAGGCTGAGAAAATCGCCAGCTTTACTCAAAAGTAAAACCAGATGTAGTACACAGAAGGTGTTCCATAAATGCTGCTACATGATTGAAGGTCCGCTGTGATACATAAACAGATGTAGTACACAGAAGGTGTTCCATAAATGCTGCTACGTGATTGAAGGTCTGCTGTGGTAAATACAAGAATGAATGGGGCAATTTGAAGTCCCTTGTACAGTGAAAGCCAGAAACACATTAGATTATGTATGTCATCGGCTTCTTACCTGCTTTAGGGTCCAGTGAGTGGGAAGTAAGGGAGGAGGGCCCAAAGAGCAATGATCGAAAGGAAATCAGAGAGGTTCGTTGAAGAAAGAAGTGTTGATGTGAACTATTGCATAAAGGCCTAAGTGATAAACAGTTGCTCCTTAGCTAAGAGTTAGGGAAAGCTTTGAAATCTTCAATAGGTAGGGCTTTAGGGCTTTGTGTGTGTGTGTGTGTGTGTGTGTTTTGACTGGGAACACAGGACACTGGTTTCTCATTGTTTCACTAGGCAGGCACTTGCTTTGGACATGTGTTTTTGATCACGATGGGCAAACCTCCCGTAACGAAACAATAGGTCTATGACTGAAGCCTGCGGGACCTCCAATAAACCTTTTCTTGTTTTTAAGTTGACTGTCTCAGCAGAAAACTAACAGTCATACTGATCACCTCCCAAATCCAACCCCATCTTTATTATGTACTGCCCTAACCGCTCCTGATTTTATTCCCACTGGAGACAGATCCAACAATTGCTGTTGTCATGGCCATGCCCTCTGGTTTTGTTGTTTTTGTTGTTGTTTGCTAGTTAGTTTTGCTTTGCATTTGTTGTTGTTTTTCTTGAGCATTTTCCCTACTCTTTATTTGTGGGTGTTGGTGAGATTTTGGTGGTGGTGGTGTTTTGTTTTGTTTTTGATATTCAAAAACATAGCCCAGGCTAGCCTAAAACTCATCATTTAGACAGAAATAGCCTTGAAGTTATGATCCTCTTCCCTCCAGCTCCTGGGTACTGGGATGACAGGCATGTGTAGCCCTAAAATTTCCCTTGGTTACTTTGGTTCGGTTTTGTCTCACAGAATGGGAGCTGCCCACCACAGTGCAAAGCTGCCCTCGACAGTGCAAAGCTTTAGTTATCAGCATCATTTAGAACAGATGTAGTAGATATGATATATATGTGTGTATATATATACATATATATGAACAACTTTAAGTAAATACTATTATATTTTTTTTTCATTTAAACAATGCTTTAAAACAGTTCTCTTAGCTTACCTTAGTGCTTCCCAATGCAGGTTAGAAATCTTAGAGACTGTCTAAGGTAGGGGCGCCTCATCTCTGGTGTAATGATCTAGGGTAGGACCAATATCATTTTCTTGTTGTTTTTATATAAAAATATTTCCCTGGGTGATAGTGCTATGTAACTAGTACGACAAAGCACAGTTTTGAGCAGTTGTGTTTAAAAGATCATGGGCTTTGTGGAAGTGTTTTATTTTCAATACTTGTTAAACCTCAGCAATACACAATCTATTATTTTTAAAATTTCTCACATACCACCCGGAATTATCTCACCTCTTACTAGCAGCAGAATAACAACTAGAAGCCAGAACCTTAAAACCTGGAGCTCTGAAACCTGGCTAACATTCCAACTCTGCACCTTCAACAGGCACACTAATGAGAGCCTACCACTACCTAGGGTTCCACTAGCTAGCTACACTAAATAGTACTACTTAGTGTTTTGTTGTTTGTTTTTGTTTATTTGTTGTTGTTGTTTGAGTCAGGATCTCATGTGGCCCAGGATGGACTCGTAATTGCTCAGAGCTAAGGCTGAATTTGACCTTCTGATCCCCGGCCTCCATAACCCTACTATTCGCATTATGGGCTTGCACTAACAAGCCCAGTTTTCTGCAGTACTGGGACTGAACCCAGAGCTATATGCCTATGAGGCAAGCTCTCTACACACTGAGTCATGACTTTTGCCCTTGTTTTGTTTTTTGAGATAGGAGAGCATAATAAATCTTAGCCTCACATTCTGATCTAGTCTCAGCCCCCTGAGAGCTGGGGTTACAGGTGTGCCTGGCTCGACAATAGCTTTGTATATTGCAAGTGTGGTTGACCATTCTTGTGTGTGTGTGTGTGTGTGTGTGTGTACCTTGATTCTTTACTTCAGTCCCCTTAGCTCACAGACCTCATCAGCACTGTGCCCAACACATGCTCACCCCAGAAGGACACTATGTCTGTCCTTCCGCATGCAAGTGGGGTGTATTGTTTCTGCGTTTACCACTTTCTTTTTGTCACCAAATCTGGATACCAGCTGATGACAACTGAGGTAGATAGGACAGGAAAGGGTTAATGTCTTCATCTGAGTCTGTGAAGTGTAGGCCCTGCCCCTGACTTACATCATGACCCCCAAGGTCAGGGCAGATCCATCTGGATACCCCATTCTTGCTCCAACTTCCAGCAAACTGCTTACCTATTCATTTCTATCCTCCTCCTTCCTTTCCAAGAAAAAGCAATACTTGGTTCATTTTTATATTTTATTACTTACAGATTGATTTATTTTTAAGTGTGTGTGTGTGTGCACGCGCGCGCATGCATGCGTGTGTGCTTTTTGTGTGTTCCTAACTGGAAGAGAACCTAGAGACAGGATTTGTCATTGGCTTGAAGCTCAGCAATTAAGCTAGTCTCCTAGCTAGTGAGCCTCGGGATCCTCCTGTTTCTACCTCCCCAATGCTATGAGTACAAGGGCACCGCCAAGTAGAGCGTTCTTACATGGCTTCTGGGATCAGATTCAGGCCCTCATATTTGTAAGGTAACCTTATGCCACCTGAACCACACTCTCAGCCTTTGGTAAACCAGAAACAGTTGAATATCTCCTGTGCTTGATTGACTATATATCCGTAATTCCAGACCTAGTGCTTAGCACCTCTCTTTTGAAGAGCATCGGTTGTAACAGAAATAACACCTCATTAATCCTCCCCACATCCCTGGGAGGAAACTGCATGGCAAATATTAGCTTCAGTCCAACCCTCCTCCCATTTACAAGGCAGGGTCTCGCTACTCACTGGCACGAAACGTACTACCAGTATTCAGTGCCTGTGCGAGAGGACAAAGGTCTTCTCCTTGTATCCGAGAGAAGGGGAGGTTCTATACAGCTTCATGAAAAAGCCCTTTAGGTTCTGTGTAGCTACAGAGCAATGCACTCCCAAGTAATGCCTGAATTTAACGATTAGACTACGTGTCCTTCCCAAGAACGAGTCTCACTGCTGAGACTTCTCTCTTGCTCTGTCTCCTGTCTGGCTGGATTTCAGAAGAAACATGAATGCCTTTCTGAGCTAAGGAAACCTTGACATCTGATGCATGCAAAAGCTGCAGAAAGACAGAAAGACACAAGATCATGGAAGAATGAAGAAAAGTCAAGTTAGATTTTAGCATATCTCACTAACATGATGTCTCTCAGCGTCTGAGTCAAAAGGAATGTTTTAACAAAATGATATGCTAAAGAGAAGAAAGTCCACTGTTCAAAAGACCTTAAAGGAACAGTGGTCGTGTCCCACTGTGCGATCTGGAGCCAAGTTTCCTCCATTACTGTAACTTCAGAGAGAGATTCCTCCTGGGGAAACTCTGAAGCTGGCTCTGAGGCACTGGAGCCAGCCTCCTGCCAAGCAGGCTCTTTCCAGTTGGAAAGTCACTGCAGGAGTGACCATGCAGGGAGACAGCAAGAAAAGTTAGTTAGCAACTGGCTATGTTGACTCCAGGCTTTCCCTGGGACCTTCATGGCAAGGCGGAAGTGCCTGTTTACAAGAAAAGGATTTGGACTGCTACTGCCTATTAAGGCCCAGGGTATGTTTGTAGGATAGGGAGGTGATTCTGGGAAGGCATCCTAGGGCTAAAGTAAAGGAAGATGATGTTCTTATTTGAGGAAGATCTGTCACCTGGGAGTGAGGGGAGCGCAGGTGGGTGTGCTGCAGAGACAATGAGCTGTGGCCTGTGGGATCCAGCTTAGGGACACCCTGCTGCTGTGAGTGAAATAAGAATCTCTTATCTTCCTCTTCTTTTCCCTTCTCTCCCTATAGGGAGCCAGTTCTTTAGGTTCTTTGCTGCTTCAACAACCCAAGAGGGGTGGGACAGTAGTGCCAAAGAGAACCCTGGCTGGAAGACAATGAGGTCTAGGAGACCTTCCCATGGGCCCTCTGAAGGGACATTCCCAAGGGGCTCTGAGATCCAGCCACTCAGTCAGTCCACTGCAATAACCTTTCCAGCCATCAGATCTCTGACTCTTTGAAACAAATTATTCTGACAAAGTTTACTGCATATCCTAAAACTGAATTGTGGACACTCTGCTGTGAGGCTTGAATTATTCCCCAAATGCCTGAGGGCAGCAGGTACCCAAATTTCATCACTAGGCAGTAAATTCCCTAAGGACTAATAATTTCAAAATGTTCCCTCGGAAATATTCCCCCTTTGCCCATGTTAATAAGTCAGAATTTTAAAATACAAATCTCAACAGATTTTCCTCATACTTACTTTTCAATAAATTACTATTGTTACTTTCTTCTGTCTTCTACAGAGAGATGGAAAATAGAAACAAATTATTTCAGCCCTGTGGTTTTTCAGCGTGATTCAAAGTCTAGGAGACTTTGTGGGAATTATTGGTGACCTAGGTTACTTTCTCTCCCATTGTCTAATTCTGTGTCTTAGTGTTGGTGTTTGTGATAAATTGAATTGTGTTTTCTCCAAATTCAGACAGACACCTAAGTCGTAAACCTTAATGTGACTCACTTTTCTATGTACCTTTAAGGAAGCAATCAAGTTAAATAACTTCTACAGAGGAAACTCTGATCTAACAGCACTAGTTTCTGGTAAGAAGAAGAGACAGGAGATTGCATAAAACACAGAGGAAAGACCATATACAGGAAGGAGGAGACCTTCCATTTAGGGAGAAAGGCACATCTAAACCCAGCCCTGGTATGCTTGGCCTGAAACATGCAGCTTCCAGTCGCCCAATCAGTAATGATAAGTTATCACAGACCAAATGAGTCAATACAAGCCTCCCTGGCAGGACTGTCACATACACACAAAGGGCTGACAAGGACCAGTGAGTGAGTTTCATGTTCCGTTTTGGGAATGAACATGATGAGACGTGGATGGCTGCCTTGAGAAAGCTCTTGAGTTCACATGTGATCACTCCATCTTATGGTCCTGTGTTGTGTCACCCGCACTGTGTAAGGAGTGCCTAGAATGTGCAAAACAGGTCCTTAGTACTTCCTTGGTGTTCTGAAGCTGTTTGTGTATGGAGAGACTTCATGATGGTGTTGCGACGGAGGAGAGGCAAGCTGAGGAAACAGATAACGCTTCTGTGGTGGAGTCTGGATCTGTAAAATTATACACCTGCGTTTCTTTGAGCTTTCAAAAAATTTAAATGATTCTCATATTCTGTGGCTGAAATTCCTTAAAAAAAAACAAACAAAAAAATCAAAGCACTCGCTAGAAAAATTCTTTCTAGAATATTCTAGTAGATTCTTTATAGGACACTGTTGTGTTCTGGAGCTTGGACTATAGTTTGGCTGCAGTGATGGAAGGCTCCAGGGCTCTTTTTAAAAATCTTCTCTCATATAATACACCTTGACTGTAGTTACCCTCCCTCCCTCCACTCCTTCCAGAACCGCTTCCCTGCACTGACCCTCTTCCCAAGATCTACTGCTCCTCCTCCGTTTCCCTTCAGAAAAGAGCAGGCCTCCCTCAGAGATCAACGGAACACAGCATAACAAGTTACAGTAAGACTAGGCCCAAACCCTCATATCAGATTGGGTGAGGCAACTTAGTAGAAGGAAAAGGGTCCAAAAAAGCATGTGTACGAGTCATTGTAGGAGTTCTACAAAAACACCAAGCAGGCAACCATAACATACATGCAGAGGACCTAGAGCAGAGCCAGCAGGCTCAGTGATTGCCACTCCGGTCTCTGTGAGCTGAGCAGAGCATTATTCTGATTAGGGTTGTCCCCTTCCTAGGGACCTAGTTTCATTAACCTACCTGCTACCACCTAGACTTGCTGTTCTCTAGTTCTGGACTTTCTCTGACTGCATTAAAGGTGGCCCCTAAATGTTTCAGTTCCATAGTATCTGCTCCCTCCCTCCCACTTGTTTCAATCTGAGAAGGCCGGAATGGCAGTTAAGGTCTTTCATGATTCTAAGGTTTCTATCTGGAATTGGGCAACTGCTGTATGATGCCTGCCCAGGGTAGATGATGCTCGTTACAAACTGACAAACAACTAACCCAGCTCCCCAAACAACCACAAACCCATAATAACAAACCCTGACAGGTAATTTGCTTCCTCAGCAAACATAGGTAGTGCATTTAAAAAACAATGTTATCATTTACTTTTAATTAACACCCCAGTCCCTTGACTATCTAACTAAGGAAATTTTTGTTTAAATGGTAAGCCCCCAACACCGCAAACTCAGAATCATGACAGAAGCCTACAGTATTGTTGTTGTTTGTATGTGTGTTTGTTTTAGAGACAGGGTCTCATACATCCCAAACTGACCTTGAATGTGTTATCTTTGTAAGAAGTAGAGGATGACCTTGAACTTCTGCTATTTCTGCCTCTAGTTCCCGAGTTCTGGGATTATAGATATGTGGGACCATGCCTGGTCTATGTGGTGCTGGGAGCCAAACCTATGCACGATAGGCAAGTACTCCGCCACCTGATCAACACCACGTTCTTCTAATGCAAGAGTGTACATTTTAACAGAAAAAGAAATTATTTGTTCATAATAATTTAGATATTGCTCTGTCCAAAACTATTAGCATTGAATCTCCAAAATCATTTGCTGTATGGTGTCCCCACACGGTCACAGTATCTAACCACAGTGTCCCCACACGTCACAGTATCTAACCGCAGTGGTTTAACAGTACCTAAGGTCGCAAGAGTAGAAAAAGTCATTTCTTTTCAAACCTAGGGATTCTTTTGTCCTCAAGGAAATCTCCGAAGAGACTGTAGGAAAGGGGAAGCTGCCAAGCTATTCTGACAGAGGATTTAGCTTTTCCCGCTCAGAATCTGCCGTGGCAGACCATGGTGAAGCCTTTAGCACCCAAGGCCCATTGCTCTGCTCCTCCCTGCTGACACAGGAAACCCACTGCATCTCTGTTAAACTCAGAGAGTCCTGGGCTTTGTTTTGTTTGCTTTTGACATTATTTCTTCTCATCCTGGAGTGACTCTTTTGAGCCACCACTGTCTCAGCAATCAAAGAGGAATTCCACTTCATTCCTTTAGAATAATTATTACACACAATTATTCAACAGTGTTGAAATAAACACTTGTATGCCTTTAAGGGCATTTAAGTAAATGATTTCTGTGATAATTTATTTTTTCAATTAAAGACTTACTTAGCTAAGTCTAGACTACCATTTGAGAAATATAATGGCTGAATCAACAAAGCCAAAATAGTCACACAAAGATAAAAACAAACAACACCAACATCAATAATGGCCAATTTTTGGTCATGACAAACACCAAAACACCAATATTTTTAATAGTAGCCATCTGCACCAAATGCAGAACAACTTCCACAGTATTTCGACATAAATTTTCCTTTCAACTTTTGTCAGCAACAGCATCCAATTCCTGCAGAAAGCTGTCTGGGCTGTGACTCAGGAGCTATAAGAGGCCTTCCTAAAAGGCTGAAAGGACTTGCGGGGCTCTGTATTAAAAAGACAAATAACAAGCACCCCCAAAATGTCCAAAGTATTTGGCTAGGCATTTCTCAGAACAAATATGGGACCAATAAGCAAACGAAAAGGCGTTTAGTATGGTAGCCAGTCAGGAAATGCAAACCACAGTGACGCGGCATTTCACACTCATAAGGGGAGCCGTAGGAAACGATGTAAGCATGGTTGCTGTGGGAAAGCTGGAACCTCACACACTGCGGCTCACATGCAAAATGGTACACAGTCCCTCCAAAGGCTCCCCTTGGCTTAGGCTAGCTGAGGTCTCCATGAGACAGCAGCAAATCTACTCATGGGGAATAAAAGCATAGGCCCAGGGCCTGGACAGAAGATGGCGTGGTGTAATGGTTTAGAGCACTTGCTGCTCTTTCAGAGGACGCAGATTCCTCCACAGGGCCGCTCAAAGTAGTCTGCTACCTCCATTTCCCAGGGACTCAATGCATCTTCTGACAAACACATAGGCTCCTTGGGCACACATACATACACAAAAAGTAAGATACACAATAAAAGCAAGACCAAAACCCCAACAACATAGGTCCATCAATAATTGTACACGGGAACCTCTAGCAGTGTAATTCATAATAGCAAAAAGCAGAAAACAGTCCAACTGTCCATCAACCAGCCTAAAGATAAAACCTGGCATATTCATGCAACAGATTACTGCTCAGTGATAAAGAGAACATATAAAAGGAAAACTTTTACTATTACAAGCATACATAGAAACCTACAAAGTATCGCCACTTTGCATGTTATGATGTGGATTCATGTATGTGCTATACCACATTAAAGACGCCAGTCAGAGAAGATTGTGTATTTTCCTACTTTTCTTATGTGAAATGTCAGAACTGGCAAATCCATGAGAACAAACGTTAGACTGATAGTTACCCACTAACTAAGTATTCCCAGCCAGGTTTTACAAGAGCTGTTCACACAGTGTTTGAATTCTCACATTGCTGTGGGGGACAGGGAGCTGGTGAGGGATGAAGATCCAATAGGTATGGGGTTCTGAGGGAAGGAGTGACAGAACGCTCTGGTGTGATGATGTCTTCTTCACAATTCTTCTAACACACCCACTAAACCATATGCTCTGGTTGGGCAAGATGTGCAGGGTGTACATTACAACTTAATAAACCTCTTAGGTATGAAGTTACCAGGGTTTGTCCAGCTTTTCTGATTGCTGACATGGACCAAGAGGACAGAAGTGACTTGAAGATGAACCAGAGTACTGCTGGTAACTCAGAGATAAATGGATAAAATGAGCATAATGTAAATCAAGAGGCCGCAGGTAAATAGGCAGTGTTCTTTCTGCAGAGGCATCCAGCTCCCAGCACAGTGACAGGACCAAGGCTATGGGTTCTGCCCTAGATAGGTTGTGTGTCCTCCTTAAAAGAAACATAGATAAATATGTGAAATGCACCATAGAGCTATTTCTGTAAGACTTCCTGGCCAGGCTTCAGAGGGCAAGATGCCTATGGTGTGCATCCAGAACCCAAATGTTCAAAATCGAAACAAGGCGGGTAGTATTATGTGTGTTATGTAGGTAGGGAATCTGAAAATAGGTTAATTACCCAAGGTAGAGACAGCTTATAAAAGACCGAGGTGGGATTTGAACCCACATCTGTCTGACTTTTAGGTTGCATGAAGCATCCAGCAAAGCTGTTGAGGATATTTACATTATAAACTTGACCTTTCGCGTGTCTCTTCTGTGATGTCCCTCTGTTTGCCCTTTTGTCATTTTGAAATGGATGCTTGTGAACGCCTTAAGAGAAGGAGATTACAGAAACTGCCACTGACAGTGATGGTACAGTTGCTATAGTAACCAATCCACCAAATTGGTCTGTGCTACTAGGCACACACTTCTGCCTCTGCAATACTCCCATGCTGACTAGAATGCTTCCCGGCCCCAGCAAACCCCTGTAAAAGCCTAGCAAACAGAACAGGCTGACGGCCAACTGTGTGTGTGTAGCATGAGCGTGTTCTTTCCAAAGTTTGCCCTCCCGGCCTCCTTTTTTATCCCCCTCTTGCAACTCTTTCATTTTACACAGTGCATCTGTGTGGTACTTGGTTTTAAGGGATGCTGAACACCAGGGCTAAACTGCATTCTATTGCTTTGTTCTAAGCGGGATTTTTATAAATCAGACAATTTTCTTTTGGGTAACAAACTGACCCTCTCAACCCAATAATTCCCTGACACCGTGTTAGACTAAGAACGGACCACCCCCTCATTTCCAACACATAAACACAACGAACGTTCATTTGCTTTTCTTAAAAACTCACAGAAGTCACTGTACAGAAAACCAGAAGCCAACAAAGAGCACTAGTGGTGGGCACAGACAGACACATGCAAACATCGTCCAGTTCACATTTTTCTACAGTGTTTCTGTGTTTTCAAGGACTCCTTTTTGGATACTGATGCTTTTCTCTCTTCCTCCCCCTCTCCGTTTCACTGGCCTTGCCTGTCTTCAGAGGCACCTGAAGAGACATAAGGCAGGGAAGTGAAACCGACTGTAATTCTTCAGTTCACTTCTCTGCAGCCTCCAGTGAGCCAGGCTCCATACGGTGGCCCAGCTGAGCTCTGAGAAGTTCAGAGTCCTTGCACAGGTGCAATTTACCAGCCCTGCTCACAGGCGCTCTGGGAGGAGAGGAGCTGGGCGTGTGAATGTGGGGGGACTCTGGAGTTGACATGTAGGAGACTAAAAGAAGACCACTCCTCTCTATGAAACTGAAATTCTGCTGTCTTAGAAGCTGCTATTGCCCGCTGATGGCTTACATACAGCTGCTGAAAGCCAGTTCTCCCAACGGCTGATGTCCTTGGTTTCACCTTTAGGTCCCTTCTGCTTCCTTCTGCTGATCTTAACATTTTATGCTATAGATGAAATTGCAAATATCTCCCAAAATCTTCTTGATAAGAAAATGTGTATTCAGGAAAATTCAGGTTCTTGTGGCTTTAAAAATCAATTATAAATACATTTTAGTAATGTTTTGTGTACACATCTTTGTTTCCCTTCCTTCCTTCCTGCCCCCCCTCTTTCTTTCTTTCCTTTCTTCATTTGTTGTTGTGCTGTATTTTTATTAACTCAGTTGGTCCAAACCAGAACTCTGGGAAATCAAGCTACAGTACAAGCCCATTTTACAGATTCAGGGCTCTGCTAAAGAAAAGCAATGGCAGTCGTTTAGATCGATGTATTCAAAGGCAACAGCATTTGCATAATTGTTTTCCTATTTTCACAGTTCAACTAAAAAGTAAAGCTGATTTTTCCACTGTAGAATGCGCCTCTGTGGTGGGAGCTCCTATCCAGGGGCTGCATATTTTTCTGTGATGAGTCCGGGTCTCTACCACAGCCTTTAGACATGAATTCTTTCTTGGTTCCTGGAAGGTGCCTAACTCTTTTCTGCCTGGGGGCTGTGCACAGGTTCCCTTGCCTTGGCCTCATCCAGTTGCATATCCTGGCTCTTCCCAGACCTGTTACCCTGGATAGCGCACTATTCAAGGCTCATCTTCAACCTTGTCTACAGAGACAGTCATCTTTGGGTAGCCAGAGAAGGTCATGACCCTCTATTCCACGATGTTCTCATAAGAAAGTATTTGCTATGTGCTAATCTAGCAGTAGTTTGACTAACCTTTGACCCCCTCCCCCACCTCCTTCTCTTATTTCTTTTCACTGTGAGCTTCAACATTTCAGGAATGTGCCTCCTTGTCCAGCTCTGTATCTCAGAGCTCAGCCTAGAGTTGGGCCCCTGCATATGTCCACTGCAAATGTGTGGCTATTCCACAGCACAGCTTTTTGTTAGTGACAGACTGCAGTGTCTCACCCCAAATTCCCTTGGTGGGAATTTAGAGAAGCCACCCAAGGTAGTGAATGTCACCTTGCTTTTCAGCTCAAAGGATGCTGGGAATTGAGACAGTTTTGCATAGTATACAGTTATATTTTCATCTATATTTGACAAAGCAGTCTGTCACCTTTGATCTCTGATACTTCTATAATGACTGCATTACAAGAATAAAGGTTTGCTTTTATTTTAATGACATCTTAGTCACTTAGTCTTCTAATGCCATAACACCTAGTAGACAACCATAATTATTGAACTGAATCAAATCATAGAGCTTAAGACAGCATGGTAGACTTCTTTGTAAACATTATATTTTTGTCGTTGATGTTTTAATGAGTAACAACTCTTTGCTTTGCAATGGATTCTGTTGCTAACTTTAAAACATGTTAGGTGAGCGAATGGGGTCACAAGTGCTTCATGAGTTGTATTTACCTGCCCAACACCAAACCCTTATCTCTAGAGTTTCCTCACCCACCTTCCTGTATTATTGGTTCTCATTTTTCCTAGTTTATATAGTTTGCCGCTTAATAGCTTCTCTGCTTCCCTGTATTTTCTGTATTTTTCTTGCTATTTCTTATTCTTTTCGCCCTTTCCCACGATTTCTTTCCCTCTTCCCCCTACCGTGGGCTTTCTCCCATGCCTACCACTTTCCTTCCAACACTACAAACGGTTCTAACTCATTTCCATTGCTATTATTTGTGAACAGATAAAACTCCTTGATATTTACAGCAAAACCCTCCATATTCTGTATATCGCATACAGTGAAACTAACAGTTCTTCCCCCTACTTATTTTATATCTAAATATGATTGCTTCCTTTTTTATTAAAGATGTTATCACTAGTAATTGAAGTCTCGTGAGTATTTTGGAAGCCAATGGGAAGGATGGAGGAAATAGATGTGCTTCCCGAAATTCTAGGATGATGGCGGCATAAACAGTTGTGCCAGGAAAACAGTTAATAAAATCATTTTCTTGAAACAAAATATTAACAAAGGTATTTCCAAAGAGGGCATCTTGTTTTACATTATTACAGTATGTGAGCATTTTTATAGCTGTACTTATTGGCCTCCTGTACATAGCTCCTTGAAATATCATTCACATGAATAGAATTCTCTCTTTTTTTTTTTTTTTGATTTTTTCGAGACAGGGTTTCTCTGTGTAGCTCTGGCTGTCCTGGAACTCACTCTGTAGATCACCCTGGCCTTGAACTCAGAAATCCGCCTGTCTCTGCCTCCCAAGTGCTGGGATTAAAGGCGTGCGCCACCACTGCCAGGCTGTGAATAGAATTCTCTTGTCTCCCCTGAACAAAGCTGACACCCTAATGCTCTACACCACAGCAGTCCTGAGAAAATGATGTTTGGTTCAAACTTGAGCTGTGTAGATTTGTTGTATTTTGCTTTTATTTTCTCAGCATTCTGTAAGCTCCATACTCTCAGGACTAATAGTTAAAACATGGTAGACCAGTAGGCAGGAATTCTAGCTTTCTAGTCTATTTTCTTGTTTTTTTTTCTTGACTAGATAGCTGTAAAGGTTAAAGGGTTGCAAACTTCAGTCACTGTTGTGCTGTGGTGAAGCCAATTTGCAGAAGGTATAGATTAGCAGTTGATTTTAGCCATACACATTCACCATGTGTGGATATTCTCCCCACACTGAATATTCAAAATAAATGCTGTTCTAACGATTGTCAAATTATGCTTCAGCTTCCCAGTCTCTCAAAAGACTGAGTTTGATGTGAACAATAGTAGTGTGTGACACTCCTAGTAGATGTTCAATTAGTGGTAGTTACTATACTGATAAACAACATGTAGACAGGAAGGAGAGACAGACAGACATACACAGACAGACAAACGGACAGACAGAGACAGAGACAAGGAGACAGACAGACACAGAGCAGGAGGGAAGGAGGAAGAGTCCACATTTTGCAGGTTCTGGATCTCATGTGCTTGAAAAAGTTGAGTATCGAATTTACTCATTTTTTTTTTTTGATTGATCATACTATAGTTGTCAAGGATTGCTAATAAGTTCTTAAGTCTCACCATGGAAACATGAAATTCTAATCTGACACGGTAGAACTAGTCATGAAACTTCTAAATGGAAGGCAGAAGACTGATGGGAATCTTTCCATTAGAATAAGGGTCAAACTATGTTGTCCTGGTTAGCCTGGTTCTCTACTCTCAGATTGGTCTAAAACTTGTAGCAGTCCTCCTGCTTCAGCCTCTGGAATGCTAGCATCACAAGAGTGTGTTGCCATGTCTAGTTAGTTTTTGTCTGTTTTGTTCACTGATACAACCTTAGTGGCTAGAACAAAGGTTAACGACCTTGGCCCAATGAGTAAAGTGAGTCCACTTCTTAGTTTTGCACAGCTCCAAAACTGAGAATGGTTTACATGCTTTTAAATGGTCGAAAATCCTGATGTGAGAATTACCTGGAGGTTCATTATCTGCAAGGCAGCTTTACTAGAGCATACCTGTGCTTAGTCTCGGATACACTGTCTACTCTGTTGTACTGTGAAAATAGGATTGTTGCAGTGGAGAGCTTGGGACCCAATAGCCAAACACCATTCTTTGGCTTTTTATACAAAAAGCGTTGCTGACAACAGGACCAATGCTTCTCTTTGTGTGTGTGCTCCATGCATGTGTACATATTTGCATGTTTGTGTCAACATCTATGCATGTGCACACACATGTGTGTAGAGGTCAGAGGCCAATGCCAGGTGTTTTCCTTAGTTGTCCTTTACTTTTTAAAGACAGGATCTCTCGTTGAACTTGGAGCTCATGGTTCAGCTATCCTGGCTGGGATCACACTGTCTATCTTTGACTTTCTGGTGTTGAGATTACAAGCACTCAGGGCTGCATTCATCTTTTATGTAGGTGCTGGGGGTCAAACTCAGATACTCATGTTTGTGCTGCAAGTGACCTTCCCAACCCTCTCTAAGTACTTTTAAAGTCAGATACCTTGATGTTTAACCCATTCCAAAAGGAAAGCTTTAAGTCTACATGTGAGTCCAAGGTCAGTCACAGAATAGTAGCCTAGGTTAGAGGTCATCACGGTAAGAAGTACCTAGTGGGTCGAAGAGGTCAGACTCAGGTGCCACACTGTTTGACCTCACTGTGCAAGTCTGGGCACGAGGCTTGACATCTCTGTGCATCAACTACTTCATCTACAAAATTAGGCTAATGATGAGAATATAAAATTAATGTTTGTGAAGTGTTTACAACAGCACTTGGTATAAGTACCTTCCTTCCTTCCTTCCTTCCTTCCTTTCCTTCTTTCTTTCTTGATGAGGTCTTGCTATGTAGGTCAGATTGGCCTCAAATTCACCATCCCCTTGTTTCCTAAGTGTTTGTGATTACAGGCATGAGCCACCACACTTTACTAAGGCAACATAATTTTAACCATGTTTTTCTGTTAGGAAATTTCAGTTGACAAATTATCCAAGTAAATGAGTGAATCTCAATATGCTTATACATACAATATAGATCTCATCTATAGAGAAAGAAAGAAAGAGAGAGAGAGAAAGAAAGAAAGAAAGAAAGAAAGAAAGAAAGAAAGAAAGCTACTTATACCAAGTGCTGTTGAAAACACTTTACAAAGAAATCCAAGGATGAAAAGCATTGGAAATGTCCATTTTTGTCAGCAAGTCATCTATGTGTAGAGAACACACAAGTGTGTGCTCTAATTGCCTTTGACTTGTAGGAGAACTGTTGGCCTCCCATACCTATGATATGATTTTGTAATCAATGGCCTTGTTTCAGATAATAAACAAATTGTATTCTAAATGGTTGAGTAAATTCTGATACAAAATCTAACTACCTAACAACGTCTAATCTGAGGGTATCAAATTGGCATAAAGGCAAGCAACGATTTACAGAATGTAGATTGGTGTGCTGTGCAGAGGCTGTCACTCAGTTCTTAGGAAGAGAGCCAGTAAAAGCCACTGTCCTGCAGGACAGCTAGGCATCAAGGTCAGGAACTGCACTTTGGCGTTAGCAAATGCCATTGCTTTTAAGCATTGCAAGCCATGCTGGGATTAGATACTTAGGACTCTAAGTGTGTAAATAGATTTTAATATTAGCATGTGCAATCTTTAAATAGGCAGTTAGATAGGAAGTAAAAGCTTTGTGTGGTTGCTTTCTGTCATTTATGTAATACAACTGCTTGAAGATAGGCTCCAGTGTGTGACTCTATAGAAGGCAGGGTATTAGCTCCATCATTATTTTCATGAACGTTTTCCACACACGCGTTTTCTTTGTATGTCAACAGTAACTACATCCTCACCAAAACCTGAATGACACATCTTTCTTGCTTCATAATCTTAATTTGTTCATACATCAGTAGCACAGCATCTATTTAGCTTAGATTGTAGAAGCCACAATGAAAATATGGGCAAAAGTTAACTACTCCAGTCTAGTTTGATATCATTACTAAATCATACAATGAAATTAAAAAATACAAAGCAAAAAGAAACTGTTGGTTCCTTTAGGTAGTTTAGACCGAGGCCTTCAGTATTATAAGTGGACGTGTGACTAGGTTTATTCTCCACTAGTCCACGCACCTTCTGCAAGCTATTGTTCAGTGCTAACTGTATTACATGAAATATTCACACTTTAGAAGACTTTAGTAGTGACTTTCCCAGGAACTTTTCCCAGCACTAATTCATACTTTTCTTCAAAGGGACATAGATGTCCTCATCTTTTAATAAACCTAAAGAAAACAGTTAAGAAATCTGACTTCAAAATGTCTTATGTGTATATGTTCAAACACTCTTTCAAAAAAAAAATCCTGATAAAAGATGTGTATTTGGGGGCATAATGTGATATTTTGATATGTGCATATAATATTCAAAGATTAAGGTAAGCTATCTAATATATTTATCATCTTCCTGCCTCTCCTTTTCTATGAGAATGGTAAGGTCTCTAATCTAATTTAGCGCTCTGTTATTATTACCTATCCTCACCCATGCAACAGACCACTAGCTCTTATTCCTCTTGTCTAAAATGTCATATTCTTTGTCAAGTCCTATCATTTTAAATTACTAATTACTTGAGGATGTGGCAGCAAGTATCTTATTTCATTTATTGAACTAATGCTTACTTTATTGAAACAGAATATGAGCCCGAGTTCAAATGACATGATCAGAAAAACTGAGAAACTAGAGAAAAATATAAATCGACTCCACAGCATCTCTGAAGACGTCCTCAGCTGCTTATTTTTCCAGATAATACACATTCAGAATTACTTAATCATCTTTAAAGTAATATTTTAAATGACTATATTAAAGTCTTTATTTCTGCAGATACAACATATATTCTTAAACACATGAATTCTTTTACCTACTTTATTTGGCTGTATTTTGTGTTTATTATGACCAACTGGTCAATTTTAATTCCCCACCCCCTCTCTAAATTTGAGGCATGTATTCATATTTGGGCTCTTAAAAACTATAGGTAAATGAAAAAGTAGTAAATAGAATGCCCTTCTGTTCAGCTGTCTTTCATAAAACTGACATAATCTCAACAACAATATGGTGACATATCTAACCTCTTGTTGACCTCTGCGCAAGGGTAAGAGAACCGTTTTCTATCACACCGACTATAACCCAGAGATCATTTAGTATTAAAGGGTTTTAACCTAGGATATTTTTGTCTACACTCATGTTAAAATTTTGCATTCTTCTGTGATTTAAAATTAGAATAATGTGATTGATCCCTACATTGAAAATACTACAGTTACTAGTAATGAAATGGAGTCAAAATTATATTCCTGAGATCGGCAATAGGTTTGCTGAACTATTTTCCTTTCTATGTCTTCCTCTTCTAAAGGAGAAATACAGTTTCCTCCTACTGCCGAAGTATCAGATCCCTGCAGCACCCATGACACTTGTAAGCATTCAGTGGTCAGACACCACTACATACCCTTCAAATGATGTGGCCCAGTGAAGCTTCGAGGTCTTGTCACAGAGTCAGGCAGCCTGGTATCTTAGCTGCCCACCAGGGCAGAGCCTGCAGGCCCCAGCTGGTGTGCTGATTCCAGACTAAGGTAGGATTTTTGACTGACATTTTGCATTTTGAAAGCGAACTCTCGTGACACTGAATCTTAGGACATACTTACATATAACAGTGCATTGAGCATGCCAGAAATTATTTACTAGATCCAATTTATAAGGCTTGTCTGCCCAAATTACTCATAGGGCAACAAGTTAAAATAGATTATCTCCTTTGGGTTTCTGAATTTATCCTAAATTATATATGTTTTTTAATGTAAAAGGTAGTCTCAAAAGTCTAACTATATAGTCTGAATTCTTGACTGTATAGGATACATGCTAAATGAATTTAGTCATAGGTCATCAGCGATGATGGAATCTAACTTAGTGGACTGGGTGTTTATTCACTAATCCCTTGGGCATGGCAATATCTGCCCATCACAGTGAACTTGTCATCTTGGTCTTTAGACCTTGACAAACACATAGGATAACACATTTCCTACTTCGTTCTGACATGGAATCTTGTGCTCATTGTTGATGTACAAGGGGCTTTGTATTACTCTTTCTGGTACAGACATCTCTTGACATGACAATACACAAACTCATCTCCCACAGCTATACCAAAAAGTCAATCCACAGGATCGGTTACAAGTTCAAAATTTCTCATCCCTCCTGTTGACTTAAACTTAACAGCAGTGTTGCCCAAACAACTGTAGATAATGTTAACGCTTTTAAATTTCTGTTACCTTCAGACTGGTAGAAATAGTATGAAGAAACACACACACACACACACACACACAGACACGCCTACTCTCTGAGGTTGCCTGGAGTGGTTTGCCTTGGCAGATTTTCAAGTCCATATCCTTTTGTCATGTAACACTTGGAGATTTAGGCTGGCCTCAATAGCCTGGCATCTGAAACCTGGATGCTTAATCATGAAAAGGAGGGGCTACCATACCCCCGAAAACCAGGAGCCCTTTGCTAGGGCTCATTTAAAAGGGTTGTGAAATTGGAGCCAATCAAACAGGATTGTCAGTTTCTGTAGTCCTCATCTCTGCAGCACTTTACAAAAGCATGGTTTCTCTCTCCCGTTAGACATGAGATACTGTGTGCAACACAAACAAATACTTTCTAAATTGCCATGGCAGACAGCGTCAACAGTTCCCTAACTTCTTTGTGACTCCTGCCAGACACACAGGCTACTGGAGCTGCACGACTCTGCTCCCTGTCCCTCTCAACTTCCAATGCCCTAGTCTTCCTGGGGACAGATGTTAGAAGGCAAGATTCAGCCCACCACCCTGAAAAGGTTAGCTTCTCTTTCCTTTAAAGAGTGAAAAGAAAGTGTTTTCTGCAAGGTAGAAAAGTTCCCTTGGCCACAGGATGCCATCCTTAGAACTAATAGGAATAGACAACGCCTTTTGGGAGTTCCAATCTTGAAAGAGAGCAGATCTCAATCACAGCACAAAAACCAACTAAACAACAATTAAAAACTTGAGTGCATGACAGAAAGACTACGAAGTTCTCTCCTGCTGACACTGAGAGTTCCTCCTGGCTCAAAGCAGGAACGAGAAAGGTCTGCACCACAGACTTCATGTCCTTGAACAGGTCCACTTTAAGGGGCAGGCAGAGCGAGAAGCCCAGAGCTGCCCTTCTAAACTGCATAGGCCTTTGGGCCCCACCTATCTGTTCAGTTTCAACCTGAGTCTGAAATCTTCAATGTTTCTTGCCCTGAAGATTTGGGAACCTGGGCATTCAAGCGCTCAGGGATGCTGTTAGGCCAGGTGTCTGTTGCCCCTTCTGATACTCTAAAATTAACTTTTCCCACACCAGCTGAAATGTTTGAAATGGCTTTTCACGTGCAGGAGCCTCCCGCGCAGCCCGCCCAGTTCTCCCTTCCTCCCTGCCCCCTCCCCTCCCTCCGGCCTCTCCAACTCCCCCCCCCCCCCCATCCCACCCCGCCTTCCTCTTTGTTGTCTCCTACCTGCTGGCCAGGCTCTGCCTGCAGTGCTGCCTGAAGGGCATCAGGTGGTAGTTCATGGCGTCCAGTAGCAGCTTCTGGCAGACCGGGTCGGTGCGCATGAAATCCACCGACTGGACCCGCTCCACCAGCTCCGGGGCGGGGATGAGCGCGAAGCGGAGGCGCTTCATGAGGTCGGGCGCGTACTGCATGCGGGTCTCACGGTCGTGCTCCAGCCACAGCACGGACATCTGGAAAAGTGCCAGCTCCGACTCCACGGGGGGCGGCAGCGAGTCCAGCAGGGCACGCATCTCCTCGAAGTTAAGCAACAACACATCCTCCACCAGGTACTTGTTGGCCAGCTTCTTGGTCTCCTCCAGGCCGTGCAGTGCGGCGATCTTGCACACCTGCTTGTAGTTCTGCACCGAGATCTGGTCGTTGAGGAACTGAACGCAGAGCTTGGTGACCTGAGGAATGTGCAGGATTTTGCTGACCGACAGCACTTCCTCCACGGTGTCCAGGGAGAGGGTCACGTTGGCCGTGTAGAGGTATTCAAGCACTAGGCGCAGCCCGATGGACGAGCAGCCCTGCAGCACTAGGTTGTTGATGGCTCGGGGACTGGTCAGCAGCTTGTCGTCGGGGGAGGAGGAAGGAGTCCCAGGCTCCTCCTGTGGCGGCGGCGGCTGCTGCTGTGGAGGCTGCTGCTGCGGCGGCTGCTGCTGCTGGTCCTTGGGGGCCCCCAGGCCGTCCTGGCCGCCGACCCCTCCCCCGAGAGGGGGGTGGCTGGAGAAGAGTGATCGGAAGTACTGCGAGCAGGAGGCCAGCACGGCCTTGTGGCAGTGGAACTGTTGGCCTTGGGCTGTCAGGGTCACGTCGCAAAATAGCTGCTTCCTCCACAGCAGGTTGAGACCGTGCAGCAGGTTGTCACTGTGGCTGGGGTCGAAGGTGGAGGTCCTGTCCCCGGATCTGGACATGGCGAGCTGACTCTGCGCACCTGGCTTTAAACCCTCCTCCGACCTGGCAGACAAGGGTGGGGGATGGGAGGGGGAGCAGGGAGGTGTAGGAGGGTGGGGTGTGGCCGGGGTGGGGAAGGGTGTGGAGGGGAGAGAGGAACAACAATCAAGGCCCCCGCTTGGCTCCCTCCCTGTGCGCTTAGGATCCGAACCTAAGAGGGAGGTGTGAAGGCGCCCGGTCCTGAGCGCCTCCAGAAGGGTCCTCGTCTGGGGTCGGGACTCCGGTTCTGCTCCTTGCTACCTCTTACACACTTCGCCCCTCACTTTCCTAAAAGCACCCAGGCTCCTCTCTTGGCAGCGACAGCGGTGACAGCAGCGGCGGCAAAAGTGGAGGCTGAGGCCGTGACACCTCGTGGGCTCCAGTCCATGCCCGGCTGGATGAACGGAAAGGCCGGGAGTGGGGAGTCAGGGGGTGCCCCGAGAGCTCAGAGGCGACCGACGGCGGCGGTTCCAGGTCAACTGGTGCTGGAAGCTTTGCTTTTTCTTAGTTGGCCCAGTTTGGGGGTGGGGTGGGAAAAGGAGGGGGCAGGCGTGCGGGTGGGCGATTCTTAGCTCTCTAAAAGCTGGGGACACCTTCGATTATCCGCGCTGCCCCGAAAAAGTCCTAGGCTCACAGTCTGAGGGAGGAGATAAAGCCCTTTCTTCTCCCGGGGAAGTGCAGCGGAGCGCGATGGGGACCCGCTCAGTGGACTCGGCAGAGGCGGGAGCTGTCCTTATCAATTCTAGCTCATTTCCCTCACCCCGGCCCTGCCCGCTTCCCCGCTTCGCAAACTGTTGGCTTCCCTGGCCGCCACCCCGTTTTGCTAATTTTCCAGAGAAGCCTTTAAACCTGGCCAGAGACTCTTTCCACCCACACTACTCACCCCACCTCGGGCCCCCTTCTCCCTGCACCTTTGCTATGTTAGAGCACGGAAGTTCAGTCATCTAGTTCCCCTTCCAGTGCGGGGCGGCCCCGAGGATGACTGGGGGCAAGTTGGGGTGCTAGGTTGGATTTAGAGCAGGAGATTAGAGGCCAGGAGGGATTGGTGTGGACTGGTCTCCCTCCCTCTCGAGCACCGGGAGCAGCCGCTTTAACAGGAGGAACTATGAGAAGTTCAAGTTAGAAGGCAGGTGTTGGGGGAGGGGCGGCGGCCGGGAATGGGGTGGGGGTGGGGGCGCAGTCCAGTGCGGAGGGGTCCCTGCTCCGCACCCAGAAGGATCTTGGGTTGACGAGCATCCCTTCGATCCCCGGGGTTCAGCTTCCAGAGGTCCCCCACTCGAGCACCCCCACTCCCCCAACCCTGGAAGTACTTCTGTAAAAAGTCTGAGCCTCCCGCTTCTAGGTGGTAGGAGGCCGGGGAGGGGGAGGCCAGGTGAAATCCACACACTGAGTCCTTAATCTGTAATTGCACCTTTCAGAGCTGAACAGGAAGGGACCCTCTTGCCCGCGTCCCGCCCGCGCGCCCGCCGGGACCACCGCCGCCGCCGCCCGGCTCCGAGGGACCCGCCGGACCTGCCCCTTCCGCTGCGGCTCACTCTGCCTTGCCCGGCGCCGCTTCTGGATCGCCGGCTTCTCATTCCTACCAGACTGGGCTCCTCTCTACTCACTTTCCCATCCGGTTCCAGGTGGACCCTAACCTCCCTCCCCCAGCAACAAACCCCTCCCCCAAAGCTCGGGCTTGCCAGGAAACATTTGAAGTGGTCCCGGTCATACCT
>CM052715.1:10539286-10559861 GCA_028551405.1 Uromys caudimaculatus
TAAGTATCCCCCCCGCACCCACAACAACCCCAAAAGACAAGAAAAATACAGGCAAGGCAAACCCAAGGCCAGAAACTTACCTGCTGTCAGCCAGCTGCAAAGTCAGGGCTCACTTAAGCTCCCCCCAAAATCAATTGTCCTTCCTTTTTAAAGGTTTGCTCTCTCCTTGGGAGGGGAACACACACCTTCTGGCTCCCAACTCCAGGCAGTCACTCTGTACAATTTATTTTGTCGTACATCATTTGATCACCATGAATTAGCAACAGCAAGAAAATATAGGAGAGGGAGAAAAGAGAGAAAGAGAGAGGAGAGAGAGGGAGAGAGAGGGAGAGAGAGAGGGAGAGAGAGAGGGAGCAGAGCTTTCTGCAAGAGAAGAAGAAGAAAAAATGTACGTGTGACAAATTATGCTACCAAGAAACAACACATCATTATCCTTGGGCCTGGGGCTCAGTGAGTCGTAACGAGAGTAATAGGAAATCCACGGTTGGGGAGAGAAATGGTCGTGCTTGGCCAGTAGAGAGAGACCATACAGGGGGATGGATGCTGGAGAGACTCGCAAAATTATGGCTCAAGGCTATTGTAAAAATTGTCGAGCGTAAATGACTGCGATTTCAAACATCTTTGGAAGAAAGAAGGGGAAAAAGCGAGCCCCCCTCCCTCCCTCTCCCTCTCTCACCCTCTCTCTTCTCTTCTCTCTATAAAGAACCGTCAAGTTTTAGTGCGCATTGCTAATTAGTCAATTTCTCTCTGCCTTCACAGGCTGGCGACTTCGCTGCTGAGCTGAAACTGCTAATTTCTGTGACCAGCTTTTTTCTTAGCTGTGATCTGGATGAATGAGTAGCTGTCTCACAGAGATGACAAAAATAAACTCTAATCCCCCCCAAAATTTCCACTACATCTTTCTCATGCATAGATTTATGATCTTCAAGCGCTCTGTGCAATATGCAAACTTTTTTTGTGTCTGTGTATATGCTGTTGTTTGCTGCTTCCACAACATCGGTATGCTGGCTTTTTCCTCCCACCCCCCAGCCCCCTCATACTCTCAAATGCAGAAGCTGTCTGATCTCAGAGTGTGCTAGGATGCCACTTTAGCCTGTCTTGGTATCTAGGGTGTGGGGCTGACTTGGAAGATGTCAGTCCCTGCCTAGGAGGGCTGAGGACAGGCCAGGGGTGGGGGAAACAGTTGGTAAAACAGAGGACAGTTCCTTGTTTTTTTCTCTCTCTGTACTATTCAAGCTTTATGGTTTTGTTGGAAAACATATTTTTTTCTCTTATCATTTTTGTCTGGTTAAACAGCCTCTTTTGAAGTTCTCTGTCAGTCTTTGACACATAAGAGTACAGAAACCACGTTTTTACTAAAGCATTAGCATATTGTCAGATTTGTATTTCAATTAAGAGTTTTTGGTTTGCAGGAGCTAGGATTTACTGTTAGGGGACCCAGCTGCAATTTCACAAATGTAACCTTTCAACTTGGGAGTTCACTTGATAAATAAGGGCCATCCCATAGGGCTCACTCTCTTGACCCTGCTTAGCATTCAGAATGGACCTCAGCCTGATTCTAGGACCTTAAAGAAAGACATGTGCATTTTGGTAGAGGACATGTTCTTCAGATGGATCTCATGGTGTATGGTACCCTCGTTTACGCTGCCAATGGGAGTTGGAGGTATACAAGAACCCACCTATCTCATGCACACCCCACACTAGGAGGGGGGCAGAAACAGAAAAATATGCCCTTGAATAAAATGATTATAAGACAATGCTAGACATGAATTAAATTGAGTTTTGTTTGTCAATAAATATAGAATATGATCACTCTAATGTGCTCTGGTTAGTAAACTTGTTAAAAATCACCCAAGGCTAGTCTTTTTACAACCCCCTCCTTTGATTCATGAGAGATGGAAAGACACCTGCTTAAGTGAGGGGGGAAGCTGAAATTTTCAAGGCTTAGAAATGGGGAATTTCCCAGCTAGAATGATAATATCAACATGCACATGGGATGTTTACTCAAGTAAAAGAAGGGGAATGAAGCCAACGCCCTTGCAAAGACCCTTTGCTCTCCAGGGTCCTGCCTTACTGGAGAGTAAGACTCCTTTAGTTTGGTCCGCTTGAGGTCTTGCATTCTCCCCTCACACTGACCAGCAAAACTGAACATGGAACAAGCCACAGACGGGGTCTATTTGTTGCTGTTGCTCTTTGGGACCAACGAAAGAAAGAAAACAGATGAAGTTATCTGGTTCTACTTCTAAAATCTTTCTCATTTTTGAACGTCCCTTATGAGGGTCTTGCAAAGGAAGACTACATGGTTGCAACGCACTGCCTTTGGGGGTTCAATGTCATTAAGAATTAAAGGTACTAGGTATGTGGAGCAGTAACCAAATTCCCATGCATGCAGAGTGCATGCTCATCTTATATTTCCTGTTGGTTGTATTGGAACTCAACCCAACATTGAATAATGACAAGACCATTTACATTACAGCTTTCTCATTGTATCCTGAAGGAATTAATGCATACTTTGTAGGGATTAAATTCTGTTTTGAATTTTTAAACTCTTTTTTCTTTTTACTACTAATATAGATAAGTCACTAATTATGAATATTAGAGTTGCCGCTTCCCAACAGTACAAAGGACATGTTTTAAGAATTATGGGCATTCTGTAAGAAACCAATTCTAAAACCAACCAACCAACAAACAAACAAACAAAAATCCCCTTGTAATCAGCGCACAATGACCATGTATATCTCATAAACCTCATACCTCTAGCATCTTGCATAGGCTTTGGCTGCAATGCTTGCTGGACTCTCAAATGCAATGGCACTATTTACAATAAATCCTGTTATGAAAGATTCAGTTTGCAGCAATCAGATGGCAGCTACTAAGCGACTGTAAGCATTTGGATTTTATCCCACTTCACTGTTCAACATACAGAAATTGCACCTGTGTGTTTGATCTATCCTGCTGAGCACTATCAGTGGCTTGCAACTCTGCCACTGTTGTTTTTAAAATGGTAGGAAGGACGTGACTCTTCAAGAGGGCTCAGCAGGATAGATTTCACATGGCAGAAGAGGATCGTCTTTGAAAAAACAACAATGACAACAGTCATGTAGTCTTTATACTTCGGCAGAATTATCAAAAGTATTCATCAGCTAATTTGCATTAAGCTATGTATAGTGAGAAGACCCTAAAATAACCACACTGTCTAAGGGGGCAGCCTTCAGTTCTGAGTGATCTCGCCAGCCTTTTAGGTGACAGAGAACCAGGCTTATGGGAGCTCCAGTTGTCCACAGCCATTGTGTTGAACTGGACAGACTAGGAATATCTGTAAAGCAATTCTAGGCTTGCTTGGGTGCCTAGCATAAGGGACTATTTTGCTGAAACTATTTGCCTGCTTAGTAACTTTTCTAATTCAGATTTCTGAGTGATCACCAAATTGTATAAACATCAGAGCTTGGCGTCCTCTGTGTTTCTTACAGTAATGACTTGTGCTTCATGAGATCTGATCCTTGAGATTGCTGTCATGTAGAATACATGCAAAAATGGGGAAGTGGTGACTCCATGTTACAGTGGAATAAAATTCAGTAAAGGAAGGGCCACATAGCTCCCGCAAAACCATAGAAAGGAGAAACCAAACACAAACTCATAACTTTCTAGGTTTTTAAAATTTAGATCTCGGTTAGACATGGTCTGAGATCTCCCAAAGTCATCAGCAACACATGGTTTATTAGAGAGCAAAGAGCTCTTGAGATAGTAGTAAAAGCAATGGTGCTCTTGGCTAGAATTTCACCCAAACCCAAAGGTTTACTGCTGCTCCAAGGACTTGGACTTGGCTGTAGACATTCTAGGTTCCAAGTATTGTGCAGTTCTCGCTCTTCTGACACAGCTCACTGGTAGCTGCTCTTTGGACACTCTGGACTCGTACATAAAACACTATGGTTATGTTGTTCTCGGAAGAGGGTTTGAGCCCTACAAATAGAACTCCCAAGTAACTCTCTTTTTTGCAGGCAGCGTCAAGGAACAACAATCAACATTGCTCATTGAGTTTGTGATCTCTATGGTAGACACTGTTATAAATCCTTCAGATGTTTTGCTTTCTTAATCCTCTTGCTAATCCTGAGTCTGGTAGACTGCAAGAGCTTCCCTGCCTCCATTAGGACTGGATCTATTTCCAACTCCTTGAATGTGAACTGTTGTAGCTATTTTCTTAGAACAATGGAACATGCTGGAAATGACTTTGTGCTAATTCTGAGTCTAAGCCTTAAGAGACATTGTATGCTTTTAACTGTACCCAATTCAACATTTTAGCTCGAAAAGCTACTGTGTGAAAGACCCCAGGCTAGTTTGTTTGGAAGGTGAGACCTTACATGGGCCAGACATTCTCCAACTCACCTGGTAACTGAACTCAAATGCACAAAAGAGCCAGAGCAAGAAGACAGCAGCCATAAAAGGGCCTGGATTATTTATCCATATAACTGTCAGCTAAGTAGACCCATGCTGTTCCAAGTCATTACTGTTTGGAGTGATTCATTACATAATGAGATCAGCTGATAAGGACAGATATCATTATTATTATTTTAATAATGATAATCTAAGATGGGGAAAGCAGATAAAAATTTCAGAATCTTCTGTTTTCAAAGGTAGACTTGAAATTCTACCTGATCTGACAGGTTAGCCAGTCTACTACACCGGACACTGCCTACCATAAATATTCATTATTTATTCCTTCCTTTTATCTTTCATCTATCAAGTACATATTGGGGATTTATTATATATCAAGCGACATACCAAGTATTGAATATAGAATAAGGACTAAAATTGATTCTATTTCCCCAGGGGCTAATATTCTAATGGAGGAAACACATAGGGAAGTGAGACACAGTAAGTGAAAAAATTAATAATTAATGTATGTTGAAGAAACTGCGCTAACTGGGAAAAGCCAGTCCCTAACTTCTTAGTTCTTATTATCTGTGTATTTTTGCTATTACTTATCTGTTAGTTCCTTAGTTAGAAAAATCTAATTTACTATTACAACTAAACTACAATCTTCATAAAAAAGTATTTCAGTTGGCAAAAACTTCCGTAGTTCTTATCTCTGTATTATATGCGAAATAGTTACCCAATGGACACGTTAATGGATTATTAAAAGTGAGTTTTCAAGTTTATCAGAAAAAAATAGGGTGTGTGTAGCATTTTACAGCTAAAGAGATTGGTTAGGGCATCTGACCAGAGTGGCATTCGTCAAGTTCTTTACTCTATTGATTTGTCGTCTTACAATTAAGAAACTCTACAATTTTCTGAAACTTTTGCCTACAGCACATGGAGAGGAGCTTAATGAGAGCTTCAAGAATGCTTCAACCACTCAGCAAACAACTGAGATTTTAGACAAGTGTTATTTCTATGGAGATGCTCAGACAGTTCAGTGCTGGGTTCTGAGAAGGGTTCTGGGGAGGATCCCCCAGGTTTGAGCCTTGGGTCTGGCACTTTGTTTGCACTGTATAACTTTAGCATTAAACTCCTTTAGGAAGAGGATTGCTACAGCACCTACCTCAAAGGATTTTAATGATCCTTATGCAAGGATGTGTTATGTAGAACAGATACCTGCTTAGAGAGTGCCATCTGAACAGTTGTTAAACAAGACAACAACAGCAAGCTCACAACATCAACAACAACAACCAGACATAGCTAGGGCATCCTGTCTTAATTTTCCTTTTACCTCTTTTTGGCTTTGTGTTCAACAGTTCCTCCGTGAAAGATAGGATCCATCTGCTTCTCCTTGGGCAGCAATAATTTATGACTCTGTTCTAAGGGTGACTGATTACTTTAACAAAAGTATGACTATTTTTTACTTTGATCTTTAACATTATATGTTCTATATGTTTATTATAGTTTAAAAACCATCACTCCCTTACCTTTGATAACACTGATAGCTCATATTTGTCTTAGGAAATTAAGCTTTTTAAAAATTTAGGATGTGTATTATTAATGGTGGGCTGCTAGGCCCATTCCTGACTATGAAACATTCTCTGTTGTCTGTTCATTCCAGTGACCCAGTCGAGAGAGGAGGCCTCTGGCTTCTGACTAACACCCCCCCCCACACACACACACATTGTGACTCTACACACATCATTTTTCTCTTTCAGGTCTTGCCTCAGTTTCCCTGTGTGTAGAGGTTCACATCCTTTAACTACTTCCCTTCCTTTAACTACTCTGTTGGGGTGAACTGAAAAGCAGTGGCTAAAACAAATAAGGGACAGGGACAGCTGTGAACTTTCCTAGTAAAATAAACTGAAAGTTTAGGCCATGGGAGAGGGGAAAATATATTCATTCTCTCCTGAAATTAGCCTGGAGCTCGGGAACAGAGGGATTCAGGCAGTCACCACAAGTAGGTCATATATGAATAGCAGATCAAGAATGTGGAAGTATTAACAGGAATCATGTATTTCCCAAAATTGTTTCACATATTTCAAAAGTTTTCAAAGATAGTGGAATATTTTATTGTAGGCATGATAAATTCTGAATGCTCATTAAAAATATGGAACGTTCCCCTCATAACCAGGCCATTTTTATCATAGAGACGCATTACCTGAAGTTGCAAATTATTCTAATCAACTTCTCCACCCTCACATTTGTCTTTTTATTTGTGACATTATTCCCTCCTTTACTCATTCTTAAAAAATGAAGATGTGTATCTCTTTGTCAGAATAGCCACTGATAATTTTTATAGTTAATGGAAAGTAATCATCTAAGTTTTTTAGTGAGATAGTTATCAGGCTAATAATCAAATATTGTTACATCATAGAATTTATCACTTTGATTGAGACACTGGATCGCAGGAGACCTGTTTATATCTTAGATTCTTGTCTGTGCTCTTAGCTTTTTTTCATGTTAGTGCAAAGCTTCTCCTTTTTCCATTTTTATAAAATCTGGTTTCTTTTTCCCTTTTAATTATCTTTCTTAGTTTTCTATCCCACCCCTACTCTACTGTTGGCTTCCTAACGGCCTACTCACAAAGCTGTACTTGAGCTGTTCGCATCCTATACTTGATATTGGCATTTGTAGAAGCACTATCTGAAAGCTTGTATACATTTTAGGCATTAGCAGACCGAGTTGATAAGAAATTCTATTGAGTATCTCATTGTATTTTTTAAAAGGCAATCCATTAACTAAATGCTGCTTTAAAAACAAATCAAAATCCCCTAGTAACATTCAGCCATGGCTAATACAACATGACAAATAGGAATATGAATATTTTCATTTTGTGTTGATGTTGTATAGAGTTCAGTTATAGAAATGAATATGTTTGTGATATTAAGCACTGAGTTAAATTCCCTATGGGGATTTAATTCTAGCTGTAAGGATATTTATCTTACCGTATCTCACTCTATCTGTTAATTTCCTTGGTTTTTCTAACCGTCAAATGAAACTGGATGACTCTTTGCCTGTCTGTCTTCTTTCTTTACCCTTTCTCCCTCTCCCTTTCCATCCCCTTTGTCTCTCATATAAATGATGTATTCTGACTTCCCACTGTTGGGACTTGCTCACTCATACATCATCAAGATAAGAAAGTGTAGGGCAGGCAGCTGCTTGCTCTGATGTGGTCATGTGCCGCTATGGCAAAGTCCTTGAAGAACATGGAGGTTTTTAAGACGCTTCCTTGCCCGCAGAACATTTGAAATCTCACAGTTCAGATGGGGAGAAAGTTAAAGCAAGTATTTTCATATGCATTGCTTTACTGATGGGAAGCTGAAAGAAATGCTTTAAATTATTATTAATAAAAAATGTTCCAAAGTATTAATAGTAAAAATTGATGAACCATGCTAGAAGAAGAATAAACTCATGTTTTATTTTCCCCTGGGAAATGGCATGACAAGGTTTTGAGTAATGAAAGAGAACATAGTCAAAATGAAAGAAAAGATTATTATTGACCTGTATTAGGTAGTTAGTTGATTTACCTTGTGCTATTTTCCGTGTGTGTGTGTGTGTGTGTGTGTGTGTGTGTGTGTGTGTGTGTGTGATGTTTGCTATAACACTAACTTTTTCATATTTTTAATTTATTAAGTAATGTAGAATATGTATCTGTCCATGTGCACATCTCTCATTCACTTCTTTGAGAAGCCTACCAAGTCTCTAACAAGAACCCATGAAATAAATGAATTTTTCTGATGAGTAAAGAAACAGGACTAAATGTAAGTTTTCTTTTTGGACTAGAGTTGAGGAACATTCTCTTACAAGGTCTGAATTCGGCTCTCTTGGAGCCCACTTTCAGAGCTTTCCTCTTCTTTAGAGTCTCGCTTGGGTTCTTTTCAGTTCCTTCTGCTTGCACATCTTTAGCCCAGGCTAGCCTGGAAACTCTTGTGGTTTGCAAGGGTCCAGCTGACTAGTTGGAGCCTCTTGGGATAAGAACCTGTCGCTGCTGAGATAGGAGAATTGCATTTGCTTATTTCAGTTGTGGTGACGCATAAAGGTTCTTCAGAGCACTCACCCATCATTCCTTTGTCACATATGTCCAATGTATGTGTCATGTACTGAAGTAATGAAGACCGTGGATCAGGTCTTAGAAGGAGTGCCATGAGTTTTAAACATTGGAAGAGCATGTGGTGTTATGCGACTTAATCATTAACTATGGCTCAGAGATCTATAGAAACCCAGAAACTCTTACAGCTCGGGAACTCCTAACCTGGCATTCAAATCTACAGATTCATGATGGCAACCAGCCATCTTCACTCCGTATTGCTCTATCCCAATGGCCCCATGACATTAACCCTGGAGTGTGTGGGCTGATCTTGGTTGTAACATACATCTTCTGGCAAAAAGGAATTTATTAAAATATATGGGGATATACGTCTAGCACAAATATACATATTTCACCACTTTGTGTGTTTGCTCATATAGGTAATATATATAATTATTATGTATATGATTTTTGTAACACTTAAGATTTATTTTACCTATCTTTGGTGGATTATATTAGTTAAAATGTCATTTTACCACTATGTAACCGTTTTAGTGAGGTAAAAATATATTTCATATGGCCCGCACTGATTCTATTTAAGAATATACACCCATGCTTTGTAACTTTCCAAAAAGTATATCAAAGAGTAGAGGATGCCAGTACTAACATTAAGCATCTAGTGTGTTGTGGTACCCTCTAAATATTTCAATGAGAGAAGCAGCTATTCCTACAACCAAAGTCCCTGTCCTGTGAGTGGACAGAACACACTGTAGGCAACGAACTTTGAATCTGACTCCAGAGCCAGGCAAATAGTCCCAAAACTTTAATCAGTTGAGCTGATTAAAGTGATCTGATAATCTTATGCTCTAATAATTGTGAGACAGCACAAAGCTCTTATCACGATAACCCAATCAAAAACTAAGTGCTCGCCAGCATCTCTACTTCCACCTGTGGTATCCTCTACTTTCATGCCCTCTCCCTCCGATTGACTCGGTTTCTGGTGTCTTATAGGGTGAAGGGTACTCCCATTTTTCCAGCCTCTACTGAGAAGAGAGGCATGTCTACAGTAAAGGCCCAAGGGTAGTTTAAATATTTTCTGAAGTTATAGCATGCTGTAAGCCTCATGCACTTTGCTGAAGAAATAAGCTTACTACATGGTATCATAGTTCTCAAAAAAAAACAAAAAAAACCCTCAAATCTCTTCAACCCAAAGACATGTAACAAGCAGAAGAGAACTTATTGACGTTGATCTATTAAGCCATTTTCCTAAAATACCTACAGTGTTTTCATATGAAACAGAAAAAAGAAGTCATTAAAGCTATGGTTTGCCAGACAATTACTTTGTCAGATCTCAAGAAATTGCATAATAAATTGTATACACGTATCGAACATGCACGGCAGAGGACTATCGCAAGCCGTGTGCTTCCGGTTCACTTACTCGTTCATCCAAACAGCAGCTTTTGTTTTTCAGAATAAGTCTATATCTTCTTGAAAGCTTTTGTAAAAAATATGACTATCCATTTTATCTATCCAACTAAGTACAAATAACTGAAACACTTAATATGCATGGTAATAAGGAAATGCATGAATAACTTCATTATTAATATCTATTGATTATTTATAATTTTGAGTAGACAAGTGTATCTGCTAGGATTTCTATCATGTAAATCTGTATGTATGTTTTGGCTTTTACCTGTTTGTGGGGGAATTTACAATCTACATTATGGACATTTTTATTGCTTTTTCACACTTATTTGATATGTGCATAACCCAGGTCAGCTTACAGAGTGGTTGGTGTTTATTCAATTTGATTACTATGTTACATTTCTGGGCTTATTTTCCCCTTGGAAAATTAAATGTACAAGGAAGCCTAGTAAATCTTTACTTAAAAATTCCAAACTTTAGATTGATTTCAGCAGTGAGTTTGTATTGATCTCAAAAGCTTTGCGTTCCTAACTAAAAACTAATCTTTATTTCACCCTTTAGTGACTGAAGCCATAAATATGCCCACTCCTACCAGAAGAGAGTGGATTAATGGTTATTGGAGACTAGGGCTTCCAACTGGGCCTGGGAACTCTAACCTTTGGAGGACAACATGAAGGCTTTTACCCCTTGTCAGCCATAATCCCTGGGTGCATTTTGACGTTTACCTGAGTGTTAAAGAGATGCCAGATCAGGGGCTTGGAATGAAGCACCAGAGCTCTGTCTTGGCTGTTAATCACTCACTGTTAGATCGACTGTGGTACCTGACCCTGGCCGTTTCTAGCCGCTGGAGTTGCAGAAGGCACAGATCCAACCTGAAGCACAGGTTAACTCCTCCTGGGGAGGCTTGCTAGGGCCTGCCTTCAAAGGACTCAACTGCATTCCTAAAATCCATCTATCATTGATCCAGCTTTTCTGTATCATTGGAACAAGCATCTGAAGGACTGAGACTATGCCCATCGGCCAGCTATAATTATGGAGGATAAAAGAATGAAAGAGGAATGGGCAAGTTGGTTTGTTGTTGTTCGTTTCTTTGTTTTAAATAGGGGTGATCAGCAGTGTGCCAGGCAGTGACAGAAAGCTGGCTGACAACTGGTAAGGAAGCTGGGGGACTTCTCAAAGAGGAGTCCCTGTCAACCCCTCAGTCACACACCATCTGGGGTGCCAAATTGGTGTCTCAGTGTGCCAGGCTTCTGAATTTACCCTGTCCTGATAGCTCTTGTGTTCTACAAAACCCGAGACTCTCAAGCCGTGTGATGTGGCTGTGTGAGGACAGTGAGCACCCTTAGACCACGTTCTTTGGTGGAAGGTAAGAATTTGAATTTCTTTGTATCTGATGGCACCAACTATGTGTCTTCCTTCTTCTAAATGAATCTTATTTTTTACTTGGGTTTCTTGATGACAAGCTAATATTCCCAACTTCCTGACAGCCAAGTGTAGGAGGGGCTGCTGTGGTGTACTTAGAAAATCTCTTTAGGGCAGGACTGGGAACTTGGCCTTCTTCCTGCCCTCCAGTGTGCTGGTAGACTGTGCCTCTCATCAGCTGGAACACAACCCAGCAGTACCACCGAGATCACAAAGACAGCCCTGACACTTGTGATAGTAAGTCCTGAAGCTGAACTTAAAACCTTTTATCTCTCATCCCTGACTATTTTTGTTTGTTGTAATCCATAGCTGACAAAGACTGCTAAGTCATGCAAGGTTTAAGATGCCGAGGCTGTTGGGGGACATCCCTACCTCGGTGATATTGACTGTGTGGTTTACGTAAGAGGTGTATCTGCACACCAGTATGGAGTTTAATTTCTGTGGTTTTAGGAAACAGAGTCACTTCTGGTATCACCTAAAGTTTCAGGAAGAGACATGCACATCTGGCCATTGCCTAGAGGCAGCAGATGTGTTTACATGGCTAGCTGGACAAAGGAATCTGGGAGGACCGCAGCCTACAAAAAGGTGCACGGGCAAGGATCTAGACGATCTAGTCTAGCAATTGATCATTTAGTGATGTCTTCATGCTCCATGAAGTTAACCTTTTTCAGACTTAAGCCTGGGACTGTTACATATGGATGAAAAGCAATGTCTTTAAAACGTTCTTCAAAGCTTACCTAAAGTGTTCTCACCTGGAGGAAGAAGAGTCTCTCTCTCTCTCTCTCTCTCTCTCTCTCTCTCTCTCTCTCTCTCTCTCTCTGTGTGTGTGTGTGTGTGTGTACATATATGCATGTGTGTATGCAGGTACATGTGCATTCCCGTAAGTGTGAAGGTTAGAATTCAATGCTAGGTGTCATCCTCAGTAACTCTCTATTTTTTGGAGACAGGGTCTCTCACTGAATCTGGAGCTCACTGATTCAGCTAGACTGTGAACACCATGGGTCTGTTTGTCTCAGCTTCCATAGAGCTGGGATTACAGATGCCAGCAATTGCATACAGTTTTATCTGTGGTTCTTGGGAAACTGAACTCAGGCCCTCATGTTTGTTCAGCAAGCACTATCAAACTTAGCTGTGTTCTCTGATCTTGTGTTTCTTTTATTCCATTAGATTTTGTTTTGCTTTGTTTTAATTCCCTCTATATTCGGGTCTGACACTATGAAGTCACTGTATTTGTGCAGGGATGACACTTTTGAAACCTGTCATCATGAACAGATGAGATGATGCGCAAATACAATGAGCTGATGAAGATTCTTTCCTGTTCTGTGTTTGCTCCATTATTTAAGCCATTTATTAGAGGTTTGTTCCTCTTTCCTTATTTTCCTAATTCTGTGCTAGGTTTAGCTACACGTATGTTCACTGTCATACTTCCTCATTTTTGGCAACAGTTCACTTGACCATGTGAATTCATTATGAAATTTTGCAACCCAACATCTAGTATGATATTGGTTATATTAAAATAGAGATGCCCAAAGTGTTTCTAACACTGGACCATTGGTAATGATATCTCAAACCCTGTAGAAATGCAGATTCTTAGACTCTCCCATATCTATTGAAAGAGAGATTCTGGAAGAGCTGAGGAAGTGCAACAGTTTATGACTTTAAATCCTTCTAGGTAATTGTGATGGCGGCTTACATCTGAGAACCAATGTTCTAGAGGAATCTAGCCGTATCTTCACATCGGCACACTGAGAATGCTTAAAAGTTAATATTCCTTAATGTACTCACCCAAGTGAAATACTAGAGAGATTTCCAGATGTTGGCAATTGAACAGTTAGTTATATTACTTTTATCTCATGCATCTTTAGTCTGTAGATAACTGGGTCAGGTAATATCATGACTCAGTCTTAGCATTAATAATCATACCTGATTTCACTCTTTGAGTTGCTGACATATAAAACCTGCAATAGAGTGGATGCAAGCTGACGGCAGGAACAGGGCCGTGCACACAACCACTTACTAAATCACACTTGATTATTTTCTTTGCCTCTCAATGCTTATCTCGTATCAAAAACTAGAGTTGGCAAAAGAAATACTTAATAAATAAACACTTAACTGAATGATATTTTAAATGTGCTTTGTTAATGAACTAGGGATAAAAATCAATGGGGGTTTTAAGCCAAATTCCTTCCCACAAACAGAGGACTTTATTTCTAAAAAACATTTCAACTTTCTTACTATAAATTTGACACCAAGACATTTGACAAAGGTTAGTGCTGACTTAGAGATGAGCTACAAGAATGATTTGTCTTCATTTTAGTAAATCACATGAACCTGGAGAGCTAGTGGGTCACAGTTACAAGGCCTATGTGCTTTCTATGTCACTATTTAATATCAACAGAATAGAATTTTCCAAGAATACAGCTATATCATTTACAAATTCACTTAAAAGGTTGTTGAACACATTTTTATTGTGCTTGTAATATGAATCAGGATATTAAATTTCATTAGTTTACTAAGTACAGCTTGAATAGTATTTTGAATAGAATATATTAAAACAAAACTATTCTTAGGTTATGGGGGAAGAATAATACAAAGAGTCTTTTAGTAGCCTAGCACCTTGCCCAATGCTCGATTTATTAAAAGCCTTGACCAAGTCGCTTTCCAGTACTGTCACTTGTCACTCTAACCAAATATCTCAGGGTTTGATGATGCTTTCATTTAGCTCTGAGACTCTTAAAAAATTAACATCAATCCTAAGACTCTTAATCTTTTTGTAAGCTTTCCAAAAACAGCAAATCGCAAACCACAGTGTTTCGAGGCAAACTTCTGATAAAGAATTTGGAGTACTTTCAGTAAGAAGAACAAAAATCAAATTTCCAAGAGTGTGCTGTAGTGGAAAAGATTCAAACTTTGGTTTTCAAAAACTTTGCTCAAGTCCTAGCTCGATGGTTTACACGGCTAGGTTATTTACTCCCCTAAGCAATCTTCCTTCCCCCTCAGGTAAAACTAGGGACTCACATGTGCTAGTTGAGTGCTCTACCACTAAATAATATCCCTAACCCTCAGTTTTCTCATCTGTGAATGGGGAGTGATGGTGCTTACTAATAGTTTTTATTTTATCTTATTTTATTTTACCAAACAGAACTGTGTTAATTTCTTAGCCCAATGGGAGGCAAAGAAGAGAGACAATGGTTACTATGACTACAAAGGGAGTGAAAGTATGTATAAAATAATTTATAAAACACGGAGGTATGTAAATACTGAGTGGTATATTAGATTCTCCTTGAAACAAAACAAATTTATAGTTGAGGCATCCTGCAAAAGCATCTATTTAGGCAAAGTTAAATCTGTTTGATCCCATCACTTCACTTAGTTGATTCAGTTGAAAACACACAATTTGAAATAATTCCCGGGTCTTCTGCTAGTCTTTATGTGGAAAGTCCTCTACAGGTTTCTGGAGACTGAAAAGCAAGGTACCCTTGACCTCTCATGTAGTAAGAGAATAGGAACGGCAAAGAGTATTCACACAGCCCACATGTCTCCCAGGAGGAGCAGTGTGGCAATACACTTTTAAAGAGAAACAGAAAGTCAGAAAAGCAAGCAGATGATGATCTCTGCAAGTAACCCTATCTGTGGCTCATAGAGTCCTTCACGTTAGCTTCTGGTATTCTCCTAAAATAGCAGCAGCAATAATAAAATGAAGGTGAGCCTTGTTTAGAAGTTCAGGGCTCTGGAAAGGAACACTGCCCTTATTATTTGCTTCCTTAAAGTCACCCTGTGTCATATGCTAGCACTTTGATGAGTAAGAATATTTGCCCTACAATAGTTGAGCGTTCCAACTCTGTTGGACACAAGAGGACAGAAAAGAGGTGAAGGAATGATTGAATCAGGACCTGCAACTAAGCAGGCACAGTAGCCCCAGACAAAGCAGTACTACGTGCTATCCTACCAACGTATGGAGCTTGCATACCTTGAAAACGGTAACACAGATGGTTTTGCCATGGGGCCCTACTGCTTTTGAAGTCGCAGACATGTGGGATTGTTCCTACAGAACTCTGGCTCTCAATGCATAGTCTATAGATACCCAGAAGTACTTGAAAGCTTTTGAGGGATTCAAGAGATCAAACTTTATTTTTGAAAACAGTTTTAAGACTTTTTCCCGTTTCCTTGGGCTTGCATTTGTATTGATTGTGGAAAAGCAATGAGGGTGAGATCTCTAGTGGCAGTGGGAAACCCAACAATGTCACTCACTGAGTGCGTGGTCATTGTATCCTTTAATATTTGGCTGAGTGTTCACAACGGAAAGAAATGGCCAGTTTCACTTTATGAAGTTAAGTATTAATTATTCACTTTATTAAATCTTTACCTTTAATATATAACTTTTAAATAATCTGTGTGGAAAAAATAGGAAGTTTTCCTGCATACTGGCATTTTAATGGTAGTATATATAAAATCAAAAACAACATTTGTGCAGCTGTTGGAGTTGCAAGCTAAACTAACCACAGACAATGGTTTGGTTTGATCTTACTCAGACTTGGAGGCACAGTAGAATGTTATCACCCACAAATGAACCTGCCACATTAAGAATGGCACTAACAGGTTCATTAACAATGATAAAGTTTGAACTCATAGTGTAACGTAGAATCCCAGCAAAATTATATTTCACAATGAGTTTTACTTAAGTATTTTTCTAATGAGATTGAGGACATTATCAATAGATTTTTTTTTAAATGTTGTATAACGTTTAGGACCTTTGTTAAGATTAGTGAAAAAATCTCCCTCCCCCTTAGGCAAAACTAGAGACTTAGTATGCTAGACGAGTGCTCTATCACTGAATAACATCCCAGCCTTTGAAACAGTCTTTTCTAAAAATGCATATTTGATTTTACATACAGAGGTGTAACATGCGCACACGCGCGCACACACACACACACACACACACACACTCCACATTATGTAATAACAAAAGGCTCATAAGAAACAGGATAAGTATTAACAAAAGAATATAAAGTATTAATACTATGATTTCACATAACGTGGGATGTTGAAATATGATGCATACTGACTTTTGGAACTGTATTAAAAAGGTATCTAGAATTTTCTAATTAAAGAGGCTTTTCCATTTCTATGTGTCTGGGTTAATCTACACTTTCTTTATGTACTTCTATGATAGCAGCGTGTTAAAATGAATATATAAACGAACATGAAAATCCAGCCCGTTTACCATATTTAGTCAGATGAAAAAGAAGGCATGATTCTGGCTAACTGTTTTGGGTAACATTCATTTCTTTTCACAGAAGTGTAATTTATTTGAACATATTATAGGTTTGTTACCTTGGAATGAACTGATAAGTTATTTTAAAACCATCTTCCTTTTAATTTTAGTGACTATTCATAGGCATGTGATTTAGTTACTCTGAAACACTTAGTATGTTTACTTGGTTTTATTTTTGAGTCAGGGTCTCACTGCATGGTGCTGGCTCGCCTAGAGCTCACAGAGCTTTCCCTCCTGAGAGATGAGATTAAAGGCTTGTGACACCACGCCAGACTCCTATTTTGGAATGTAAGTCTTTTGAAGCAAAAGGCAGGAAAGGCACTTGTGTGAAATACAAGAAAATGTCTGTCGGTTCCATGTTTATCCTTCCCCTTCATGACGCATGCGCATGTACCCCAGGCTGACCTCCAATTCTCATTATGCAGACGGGGGGGGAGGGGGGGAGGATCCCCTACCCCCAGGGGCTAGGATGACACTGCATCTCCATAGCTGGGGTGTGCCAGGAATCGAACCCAGAGCTTCCTGTATTTTAGAAAAAAAATCACCAAACTGAGCCACACCCACATCTCACATCTAGATTTCTTAAATTCTCTTAACAGAATCTCAGCATGTTGAATAAGTGTCATGAAGGCGCCTGACAGGGCCGGGTAGAACATCCAGGATCTCTCTGGGGTGGTGATGGAACCACCACTGGGCTCCGTGTGGATACCCAGGAAGTGACTCTCTTATGGGCAAGTGCCTCTGGTAAACTCCTAGGGCCATTTATTCTTTGAAGGCCAAAATAGTTCTACCACTGGAGCATGAGGTGCTTTGATTTTGCGATACCTGGGGATGTAGAAATTACCTTCAGGGATGATTATAAAAAACTTACTGTCAAGAACTTTAATTTACTTTAATTTAAAAAATAAACATTGAATTTACAGTTTCGTTTTAAATGTGCATGTGTGTGTGTGTGTGTGTGTGTGTGTGTGTGTAACCTACCTATATACAGTGTATAAAATATACTAGCTGTCATAACGTGGACATTCTGTCACTGGAAGGCTGTAGGAGCTTTAGTTATGATAGGAGCTACTGACTACTGGACTACACTTCTTACAGTTTTCCTTCAACCTTATTTTTTTGTTTTTATTTTTTTCTTCCTTTCCTGTGAAGTTCTAGCTCAGTACCTTTATTGTAATTGACTCCCCCAGGCTCTGTCCACTTTTATTAAGCACCAAAATGTCAGCTAGTTAGCCAAAAGATGTTGCTGAACTCTGCACGGTTCATTGCACACCCATATTTAAAGGTACATATGCACTAGGAATATCTTGTACAGAGCGAGGCATGGGTCAAAGAGCAGGGAAACCTCTCTCTCCTCCAGAGTTTCCCCTTGTACCCAGGCCCATCAGCTTAGGGTTGGACACTTGGGGGAAATCCAAATGCCTGCAAAGCGGTAACATAAAATGTGGTACCTTTCTGTGAAGGACAGAATCCAGGACCTGCTCTGTAGGGAAGGCAGGAATGTCAAGGAGGCTCAGAGGTAGAGGCCAATCCTGTGGCGAAGGAAGGCTTGAAGAATGGTCAGAGACAGCTACCGTAGTCTCACCAGGAGCCCCGGTGTTGAGACGGCAAGACCATGGGCCCCAGTGGCAACTTGACTGAGTTTGAACCTCCGGTCCCCTTCTCGCTTCCCAGCTGAGTGACTTGAGGCGATCTCCTTAATCTCTGTGTGCATCAGCCTCCTCAAGTAGTTAATGAGGACAATCATATCTACCTCACAGGGCTGAGTGGAGACTCTGTGAGAGCAGGCGTGCAGCATGGCTAGAACACAGTAGGTATCCAGTAAATGTCTATTTTCATTTTCTATTTCAAAGGTTTCCACTTTGACATTTGCTATATTTTGAATGCCCCCCCTTTTTTTTCTGGGAAACAATTCTATATTTTCTAACCTTTTCACTACACCTTAACAACTTTACCTGTTTTAAAACTTTGTGTAATATTTAACGTGTTCTACTATAAAAACTTTCCCACAAGAGATGCATCTGGAGGGTAGAGGGCTCATTGTTTTCTCCTGGTCACCACGGTCAGTCCTGTCTTCCAGAAATTCCAAGAAGCTTGTGATGTGTGACTTTCCCCTTTCTCTTTGCTTCTCTTTTGTGTAAGGCTTGCCAGCAATGTTTGAGCACACTGTGATTTCCTCAATGTCCCCAGTTCAGCTTATGAAACAGTAAAGAGTTAACTAGCAGACACACCGATGTCTGACCTGTGTTTGCACAGGGGTCTCAGCTTCTCACAGCCATTGTTTGGCTCCCATGTCTTCTTTCTGCTAGTCCTATGATCCTTGCTGCAGAAGCATAGCCTTTCGTTGTGATTTCTAATAAAAAGTCACAGCTAACTACAATATATTTTTTATTTTTTTCTGACACTTATTGTTTCTTGGAGTAATTAGCATGCAAAGCACCATATAGTGTGCCTTTGTTTTTGAGGGGCTGGAGAGATGTCTGAGCAGTTAAGAGCACTCGTTGCTATTGCAGAGGACTGGGTTTAGTTCTCAGCATCCATGTTGGGCAGCTCACAACTGCGTAAGACTCTAGCTCTAGGGGTTTCTACATTACCCTCTGCTGGCTTCTGTAGGCATCTACACACACATGAACATACATATCCACACATAAATGTAAAATAAAATATGTTTGATAAGAGAAACTAGAAATGTACCAAGTCCACAGTCAGTAGATTAGTTGCTTTACAGAACACCTAGTTTCTACCTGACAAAAACTAGTTTGACTAATAATTTGCTGTTTGAAATGAGAAGCTTTTGAAGGGAAGAAGACTAATAAAAGAGAAAATACGATAAAAATTTGTTAAGATTGACAATACAGAGTGCTATCAGTATTAATAACGGCCACAGTGTTGACCTAGCATCTTTCTAGTGTTGAAGTCTACTCAGCCAGTCTCTCTAATGGAGAGAAGTTAAGAGAGTTGTTGAGACAAACACAAACAGTCAAGGCCAAGACCAAACCATTTGACAGCTAACAGCGCCAGTCCAGAGGAGCAACTGCCATGGAAGTAAGCGTGTGCCGTAGGAAAGCATAGATTGCCCCACAAGCCAGGCATGTTACAGTGAGCATGTCACAGCCGACCTTCTTTGATGTGACCGTGATGGTACCTAGGTGATGTTGAAGGAAGACAAGGCACAGTTGAAAAGGACAAGGCTTGACAGTCATGTAATAAAGTCAACATAATAAATAGAACAATCTCAGAAAAGAATAGGAAGTGAGAATCAGCAAAATACCACTCAGAAGTTCGCTGTTTTAATTGCAGTCTTGCTGTTGTTAGTGAGCAATTCAGTATCTTTATTTAGTGGAGTTTAGTGTGTGTGTGTGTGTGTGTGTGTGTGTGTGTGTATCTCTGTGTGTGTGTATGTGTGTTCATATGTGTGTGTAATTGTGGGGGATTATGCACACACACACACACATACACACACACACACACACACACACACAGAGACATCTCTTTGGTGTCATTGCTTTTTGAGACAGGTTTTTTTTTGGTTTTGCTTTGTTGTTTTCTTTTGCCTGGAACCTGAGCCTCACTCATCAGCCTACGGAACCCCAGGTATCTCCTGTGTCTGCCTTTCCAGCACTGGAATTGCAAACACACACTGCCCAGATTTGTACTTGGGTTCTTGTGGTGGAGCTCCTATGCTTGCACACTGAGCGATTCTCTGATAAGGACACACCCTTAGCCACATGTGTTGATGGTGAATGTCTGATCACTGATGTAGTCAGGCCTTTGGACTTCCTTTAGCCATAGATCTTCCTTAGATCTTGCCTTACACACTGCTTAGATCTCCAGTGCATGTGGTCGGCATTCTCCTGAAGCCTTCCTTGACCATTTTCTTCCCCTCTGCATAGGTCACATGCTTCCTTTACCCTGTGAAAAATAGGTCTGGTACTTCCGAGGTGGGTCACCAAGTGCAGTGGGAATGCTGTGTGTCAACCTTCACACCCAGGGCCTCCCTCAGTCAG
>CM052715.1:10559961-10623079 GCA_028551405.1 Uromys caudimaculatus
CAGTACTGAAAAGCTTACTAAGTTGGTATTGTTCAAGGAGTCATTCAAGCGAACAGAGTGGAATTCTACCTGTTCCTCAAGGTAAAGTATCTGCTAAGCTGCTGCAAAGAGTGTCAGGTGCCTCCAGCTCCTCTCCATGCAGAGTTCATAGTCAGGAAACCAAGTTAAATTCAAAGCCTAGCTGAAAGCAGAGTAACTTCCTGTGTTTGTCTGACATGCACCAATCAAGTCTGTGTGCAACACAAAGCTCAGCAAATATATTTCTCTTTTTTGTTTGTTTGTTGGTTTGTTTAACCTTTTATGTATTTATTAGTAAGAGGAGAGATCCCCCTGGATACAGATCAGCAAGACAAGGAGCTGAAAACTTCACAATGATCTGGCCCCAGAGTTTCATAAGTAAGAGCCTAAAGGTTGTTTTAAACATTAGTTGTAATTTCTACCCAGTGTCACAACCCAGTGAACCATTCAGACTGAAGCGGTTCAGTGAACTGAAGTAACAGATGGAATTCCACCCCTCCCATGCTTGAGAGGCTCTGTGAACAATATAAGTCTTCTTTTAAGTTCCCCCTCTAAGCCCCCCACCTCCCTCAGGCACACATCAGGGACTCTCAAAGATGCATGCGCTCCCTGAGCTCTTTGGTGGTCAGGTGCCATTGTTCAGGCAGAGGAAGGCCGGCCTATCTGGAAGTGCTCAGGGCCGACCTCATCCGTTGCAAAGTCCTGTGCTGTTTTTTATTCATCCCTCAATGGATATTGGAACTGAGAATGTTCTTTGCTCCTTTTCTCGTCCCACGAATTGTAATCCACTTTTATCTGCTCAGAGATAGCTGGAAAGTGTCATAAAATCACCTACACAACATGGCCACCTGCTCTTCTCCCTGTCTGTAGGTTATAATTCATTTTTCTCTTTGCAGAAGTCTCCATGACTGTCAGATGCTAAGCTCATCATTTTCAGTCTTTACTGGATCCTGAAGCCCAGAAAGCAGAAACAGACAAGGCTTGCTCAGAACAGGGAACAGGTGCTCACTATTGACCTATGTGTGGGCAGGAGGAAGAGGACCAGGGGTGAAAAGCCCGTTTGCCAATTGTTCATCAAGCGTTAGTCAATTAACTCGGTACATCAGTAAATGATGAGGGTGAACAACCAGGCACCCACTGCGCTGAGCATTGTGCAGATTGTAGGATGGGAGGAAGTTCAGACCTCTGCTTTTCAAGAGATTGCAAGTTAGGAGCGACAAGCTCTACACAGATACCTATGCACACAGATAGCTATGCCTTTGACAATGCCTGGCCTTCAAGAGGCTCAGTGCTCCCTGCTGTTCTCCTTCCACTTTTGACTCGTGACATGATCTGTGACATGGAAGCAACATCTTCACTTCGGAGGTTTATAAAAAGCTTCAAACTGATTTGGGGCCTTTGAAAAATCAGACCAATTCTTCAAAAGCCGGGAGACAATGAACTAGAGAGAGAAAGCCAGAGAGCCGGAGACTGGGGGTTATTGGTTCAGCACAAAAGGTCCTGGCAGGTGTGGATCACTGATTAATTCCAGTGAGGTCTGCTGAAGCAGAGATTAGCAAGGAAGGAGCCCAGAATCCAGGAAGACAAGCATCAGGGATCAGACACTCTGCTTGGGATTCTGGAACACAAGCTCACAGTGTGAAAAAGAGTTGTTATTTTATTTTATTTTATTTTATTTTATTTTATTTTATTTTATTTTATTTTATTTTATTTTATTTTATTTCTTATTATTTGCAATGTGTGGTCACCAGTCCAGGTCAGAATCCTACTCATGACCCCACACATAACAATGCACACATCAAAACATTAGGAGTCAATAAAAATATCTGAACATAGAATGCAAATGGAATGCATTTGCTGTCCTGTGGTCTGTGGTCCTGTGGTTCTCAGCTCTGAACCAAGGCTGGAGGTGAGGAGTTGTCTGAGTACACAGAAGGACAGCTTGTGAGGGAATCTAACAGAGAACTGAGGATTAGGGGAGAGCACGAAAATGTAGTATTTGGAAGCAGTCTGAGCATCTAGACTTCTGAGTGTGTCAGGACAGTACAGGAACCCAGTCTTAAAATATAGACAGACTTGAGTCTGAGTTCTGCTATGTCTTAGCTGCATACACTTAGATAAGACACACAAACTCTCAAAGATACGGTTCCTTCACATGAAAAGTGAGGGCAACACCTATTTCAAAGCATACAACACAAAATATTTGAAAACAAGAGATGAGAAATTACTGGTTATAGAATTATTGTCATCCTCATTACAGACCTGGGCTTTTTCTTTTCACTTCGGAATCTTATCCACAAACACCAGTCCTTCGTCCCACGAAAAGACATGTCTTGTAACAGTCACAGCTTGGGCACCCCATTGATGCTTTTTTTTTTTTTTTTGATATTTAGAATAGATCACTTCATCTCTTCTGTTTGTTTCACCTATTAGATTTCATCGGCTTCAATAAGACAGGCTCATGAGAAAATATACTTACACATCTTCTAGGAATATATATGGATTTGTATTCTGAGGACTCTGCCCATTTAGTGACCTGTGTTGAAGCAGCAGGACACTGAATATCTGGGGATAGAAAAATCTGGATTTTTTTTTATCTTGTTCGAAGCATGACTTATGATGAAGTAAAAGCATTACACTGTGACTTCAAAAGCACAAAAGCATAAAAAAGTAAGTGCCTATCTGAATGGTTGAATTTCTATATGGAAATCAAGTTAATAACACTTTATTTTGGGTGTGTTCACCTTCAGGTCCAGTAAGAGAGAACCGGTCTCAAAAGATACAGGTAGAGATTGGCTGAAGTAAGATACTCAGCCTCTGGCCTCTACATTCATACACACACATGTGTATTTATCTGTAAGCACACATATGTACACAGGCACACTAACAAGTACATATACCAGATGCACACACATGCATGGGTGCATACACCCACATTAACCACACACACACACACACACATGACACAGTATATACAACATAATAGACACAGACACACAAAAAAGTTGACCATGGATTTGTTCTGAATATATTTTAATTTAGTTACTATTATAATCACTCCCCTGTGCTATGTTGGAAAATATAGTTATAAATGAAGACCGGGCAGACACTGATGCCTGTGTTACAAAAATGAAATTTGTTTTCTTCCCTTCTCACATTAGTCTTCTACAATACGTTATTAAAAATGTAATATCAACTAACGAATCAAATCCCACTTTCTAGCCCAGGTCTGAACCCATTATAAACCTTTAAGAGATACTTCCGCTCAGAGGAAGATGTTGCCCCACCCTGGCCATGGTGCCTGCTTTCTGATGCTTGCTCTCCATTCTCCTTTAGCTCTCCAGCTCCATGTCTGAGCCCTAACTCATTTGTTGCCTATCCATTGTTGTCGTCTGTGGGTAGGATCAGCTGGAATGCTGGGACACAGAGAATTATCCTAAAAAGTACCATCAGTCTGGGGCTGGTTCTATGATGAATGAAAATGCTTTCACGTATATATTACAAATGACGTCTTGAGATTATAAACCTAAGTGGGGGTTGGCGGGAGGATTATGGATGCACAGACCTGGTCACGTGAGCGTGTTCTTAGAGGCTGGTCTGAAGTGGACAATACCTTCGCTGGTGTAGGTTCCCCATGAACAGAGGGATAGAAACTTCATGTTCTCACTCAAGTTCTAGGTCACCCTGAGACTCCTATGAAAGAAGGATCAGCTTGTGCTGCGAGCAGTCACCTGCACTGGACATCACCCCTTCTCAACACACTTTACAAACCCAAGGCTTCATCTCCATGCTGGGGCCTCTGGATATCCATTTATGACCCTCACCTTTCTCCCAAGTCCGTGTCCCCGACTCCCTGTCTTTGTGACACTTTTTTGCATTTGCTCTAGCTCTGCATAAATTTGGCTGTGCGTTTCTCTACTCCCATAGCAGTTAGTTATGAATCTTTCTCCTTCATCCATCCGTGAACCTCTTCACAGGAGGTTCTATCTAATCTTATTCATCTTTGGAAGGCAGAGTAAGTTAGTGGTTAAGAATATGACTCGGGTTGGAAGATTTGGGTAAGATCTCTGCTTATTTCACCAGTACAAGCTTAGCGAACATTTTAAACCCCTCTAAGCAATTGCTATCTCTGAGAAGTCACTTTCAGAGTTAAAAGAAAAAATTACAAGAGCAACTTGCACTTTGTAGACCTCCTATGACTTGGGTACCTTACTGTTTTGTATAGTCAATGCCTACATAGTATTTGGTACTCATCTGGGCTTCAGAACAAGGCTTTATTTTCCCCACCTCTCTGTGCTACCTGAAGCTACCTAGCAAAAATATTGAACTTTTGTGTTTTGTATTTTGTAATTCAAAAGGCAGCTGATAGCTAGTTGCACTCCCGGGGGTGAGGCAGGAAGACTGTAAGTTTGAGGCCAGCCTGTGGTACACGGAGAAGAGACTCTGTGTCAGAAAACAAAGAGCTGAAGATAGAGCTCAGCTGTAGAGAATGTATCTATACACTGCAAGGTCTGGGATTTGATCCCCAAACTCTCTGTCTCTGTCTCTGTCTGTCTCTGTTTCTGTCTCTGTCTCTGACTCTGTCTCTGACTCTGTCTCTGTCTCTCCGTCCCTCCTCCCTCCCTTTCTCTTTCCCCCCTCTCCTTCTTTCTCCCTCTGTCTTTCTGTCTCTCTTCCCTCTCTATGTTTTTCTGTTCTCTCTCCCTCTTTCTCTCTCTCTCTCTTTCTCTCTCTCCCTCTTTCTCTCCCCCCCCCCATATGAGTATATGTGTGTATGTATTTCTTCAACTGTAGGTTGTAGGAAACCAGGACAGAGCTGCTCTGTGAGAGACAGTTGAAGGGAGATGAGACCAGAAACACTGAAACTGAATTCATATTGAACACAGTCAGGAACTGAACAAGAGAAGAGGTTGGAGTTACACATGCTCAGTTCCAGCTCTAGGCTGGCTTTTGGATCTCTGGCTGAATCCAGAAACATCTGTCTCTCTGTGTGTGTCTGTCTGTCTCTGTCTTTCTGTTTCTCTTTCTGTCTCTCTCCTCTCTCCATCTCTCTCTTTCTCTCTCTCTATTCTCCTTCCCTCTCTCTATGTGTGTTCCTCCCTTAACTTAGTTTCCCTATTTACAAAACATGTGTCAATGTCTCCTCTAGATGAAAAGCAAACAGGACGACAGTGGCACTCACCATGTTTATAGGAACTCTCTGCTTCTACAGCAGGGAAACTGAGATACAAGTGTGGGGACTTGATCAAGGTCACAGTCAGTGGCAGAAGCAAATTAAAATTCATGTTCCCAGTGTCCTTTCCATGTGGTTGCCTCACCTACTGACCCGTGCTGCTCTACCAAGGAACACTTCTGAGGAAGTGAACTTTCAGGTTTCAATAACACAGAGCCTTGGCAAGGACTTTGCTTCAGTAACAAACTCATATCATCCACTGCAGTTCTTTTTGGCAAGAACTGATTGTCAACATCTCTGTCTCTCTCTCTCAATCTGTCTCTCTGTCTCTCTGTCTCTGTCTCTGTCTCTGTCTCTGTCTCTGTCTCTCTCTCTCTCTCTCTCTCTCTCACACACACACACACACACACACACACAGAGACACAGAATTATCTTGTACACTTGTATAGGCTGCTGTGAAAACAACATTATATTTTCTGTGTTGAACTCTAAACACAGGAGTTTAGTAATGTCACTGGTAAAAGAAAATGGTAACAGATATCTTCCTTTTACATGTCTGTCAAGTTCTTTATCAGGGCTTATAACCCTTTGTTTTTACTGTTGTGATCTCAGAGCTAAGCACAGTGCCTGCATGTGGCACATAGTCAGTCAACATTCCTGAATGAATGAATGAGTAAATACATGAAAGTCTGAATGTTTCAGAAGTAGTAAAATAGCTCCCTGTTTCAACATTCCTAAAACACTGAAATAATGGTTTCTTCCTGGCTCTGGGTTTTCCTTTAGCAGCATGCAGTGTAACAGAATGAACAAATACTGGTTTTGAGCAAAGTTTTATGATGAAATGAGCATTGTAATGTGACGCAGTTTGGTACTGAGATGAATCTTTTTTTATAAATTGGATATTTACTTTATTTACATTTCAAATGTTTCCCTCTTTCCAGGTCTCCCCTTCGGAAACCCCCTATCCCATCCCCTCTCCCCCTGCCTCTATGAGGGTGCTCCCCCATCCACCTACACACTCCCATCTTCCCTCCCTAGCATTCCCCTACACTGGGGCATTGAACACCCTCAGGCCCAAGGGCCTCTCCTCCCACTGATGGCCAACAAGGCCCTCCTCTGCCACATATGTGGCCAGCACCATGGGTCCCTCCATGTGTATTCTTTGGTTGGTGGTCCAGTCTCCGGAAACATCGGGAGGTCAGGCCAGTTGACACTGTTGCTCCCTCCATGGGGCTGCAAACCCCCTCAGCTCCTTCAGTCCCTCCTCCAACTCCTCCATCTGGGACCCCACACTCAGTCCAATGGTTAGCGTGAGCATCCGCCTCTGTATTTGGCAGGCTCCGCCTGAGCCTCTCTGGAGACAGTTTGTCTTTGTCAGGGTTTCTGTTCCTGCACAAACATCATGACCAAGAAGCAAGTTGGGGAGGAAAGGGTTTATTTGCCTTACACTTCCAATTGCTGTTCATCACCAAAGGAAGTCAAGACTGGAACTCAAGTGGGTCAGGAATCAGGAGCTGATGCAGAGGCCATGGAGGGATGTCACTTACTGGCTTGCTTTCTCCTGGCTTGCTCAGCTGGCCTTCTTATAGAGCCCAAGACTACCAGCCCACAGATGGTACCACTCACAAGTGGCCCTCCCCTCCTTGATCACTAATTGAGAAAATGCCTTACCGCTGGATCTCATGGAGGCATTTTCTCAACTGAAACTCCTTTCTCTGTGATAACTCCAGCTTGTGTCAAGTTGACACAAAACCAGCCAGTACACAGCTTATCATGCTTCCATCAGCAAGCACTTCCCAGCATCCACAACAATATCTGGGTTTGGTGTCTGTATATGGCATGGATCCCAGGTGGGGCAGTCTCTGGATAGCCTTTCCTTCAGTCTCTGCTCCACACTTTGTCTCCATATTTCCTCCTGTGAGTATTTTGTTCACCCTTCTAAGAAACACTGAAGCATCCACATTTTGGTCTTCCTAGGCTTTATATGGTCTGTGAATTGAATCTTGAGCAGAGCCTCTTCTCATGACTTTAGGACCTGGCAATAGAATGCTGATGGACAGGGGGTTTATAAACTCCCAAGAAAGTGGAGAGGTGTGTAAAGGTGTGTTGGAGAAACCTGCTTGGCTGCTAAGTACAGGTGAGTTGTTACTGTATTCACAAATTCATTGCTGTCTCTTGCCACTTGTGGAGATAGGTTGTTAAGGGGCTTTGCCATAGAAATACAAGCCTGAACTTACTCTATGTCCTGACAAAGAATTTGTCCTGGACGAGACAGTGGTCCTCCTCCAGCATAAAAGAATCTGTATAAAATGGATCACTCAAGAAGCAATGGCAAAGCCTGGGATGGGAGTGGGCTGGGGCTTGGGGGTTTTGGGTTGGGGTAGATGGGAAGGATTCAGGGCAGCCAAGGATAAGTACAAGGCAGAGATGTAGTTGGAAGAGACCAGTGGTTACTCATCAAATATAGCCACTAAAACCACATGAAATAACAGCTTAAGCTTCTCCCAAGCTGGGTAACATGAAGTCAGCTTATAACAACACGAATCCATCAGAAGAATGGCCCATGTATCCTTCTGTCTCTGGCTTTCCGTGCTACAACCTGGGGTAGCAGTCAGGGCGAGCAAGCAAACCAAAAGGAGTAAGAGGCAAGGATGGACAACAGAAGACAAAGGACCCATTTGGTGGAAAGGAGTGGGCTTATTTCAATCAAGTTCAATGTTTCTGCCATTAGTCTTGAGACCATGGTATACAAAACAGCAAATGCAGTGGGAGAGGACTGGAGAAAGCTGTTCTTAGTGGGAGAAGAAGCTTTCACTGCAGAATATGTTCTACATGATGAATAAAGAAGGCAAATATTACATTTTGATTGCACTCTAAGCTTAGTCAAAACAGCAGATACCAGGCTCCGTCGAGTTCATTATAGGTGTCAGCTAAGAAGGGTGTCTTTTCAAAATTAATTAATTAATTATAATCAATTAATTAACTAAAATTAATTAATTAATTTTACATCCCAACTGCATTACTTCCCTTCCTCCATTTCTTCTACTCCTTCTTCCACTACATCCCCTCCTCCTCCCTTTCTCTTCAGAAAAAGGGAGTCCTTCCGTGGATATAAACCAGCTTTGACATATCAAGTTGCAGTAAGACTAGGCTCATCTTTTCCTATTAATATTCGAAGAGACAGTCCAGTAGGGGGAAAGGGTCCCAAAGGAAATCAACAGAGTCAGAGAAGGCCTCTGCTCCTGCTGTTAGAAGTCCTATATAAAGACCAAGGTGCACAACTGTTACATATGTGCAGAAGGTCTAGGTCAGTCCTATGAATGCTTTGTGATTGCTGGTTCAGTCTCTTTGGTCCCTGTTTTGGAGATGCCAGTACCATGAGATGACCACCAAGAACAGCAGCAGCAGTGGAGTACAGGCATCTGGAGCCATGTGTGCTACAAAGGGCAGAGCTGGAGAAGTGACTCAAGCCCTTGGATGAATTCAGAAGATCGTGAGTAGATCCCAGACATTGGACGGTTGGAATTTGATTTTGCTTTTGATTGTGACTTTGCCCTGATATATATTCCCTCCTGAAGAAGGGAGGTATTTTAGTGGAGCCCACAGTTAAGAGACTTTGAATTTTTAAAGACTTTGAATTTTAAGAGATTGGATGTTTAAAAGGGACCGAAATGTTAATATGTAAGAATTTGTAAAGACTGTGGGACTTGTAAAGTTATTTAGATCTTGGAGATGAATAAGGAAGTAAGGGTTGAGGCTTATGGGTGATGTGTTTGTTTGTCAAGTTGACAAGGGTCAATTGTACTGGCTAGTTTTGTGTGTCAACTTGACACAAGCTGAAGTTATCACAGAGAAAGGAGTTTCAGTTGGGAAAATGCCTCCATGAGATCCAGAGGTAGGGCATTTTCTCAATTAGTGATCAAGGGGGGAGGGCCCCTTGTGAGTGGTACCATCTGTGGGCTGGTAGTCTTGGGGTCTACAAGAAAGCAGGCTGAGCATGCCAGGAGAAGCAAGCCAGTAAGCAGCATTCCTCCATGGCCTCTGCATCAGCTCCTGATCCCTGACCCACTTGAATTCCAGTCTTGACTTCCTTTTGTGATGAGCAGCAGCATGGAAGTGTAAGCCGAATAAACCCTTTCCTCCCCAACTTGTTTCTTGGTCATGATGTTTGTGCAGGAGTAGAAACCCTGACTAAGACAGTCCCCTAAGTAGCCAGGTTAGTTGATTCTGTTTTCTTGTGTCCCTCTGGTTCCTATAATCCTTCCTCCTCCTTTTGAAGGATTCCCCAAGCTCTGCCTAATGTTTGGGTGTGGGTCTCTGCATGTTTCCATCAGTTGCTGGGTGCAGTCTCTCTGATGATAGTTAGGTTAGGCTCCTGTCTGTGAGTATAGCAGAATATCATTGATAGTGTCAGGGATGGGCTCCCTCTCATGACATGGGTCTCAATCTAGAAAAAATATGTCTTAGGATATCTATTGCTGTGAAGAGACACCATGACCACAGCATCTCTTATAAAGGAAAATATTTAATTGGGGCTGGCTTACAAATTCAGAGGTTTAATTCATTATTGTCATGACAGGAAATAGGCAGCAAGCAGGCAGACATGGAGCTGGAGAAGCTGAGGGTTCTACAACTAGATCAGCAGGAGGCAAGAAAAGAATTTCCTTGAGCTTCTGAGATCTCAAAGCCTGCCCTCTCGGTGACTTACTTCTTCCAGCAAGGACACACCTACTCTAACAAGGCCACACCCCCTAATAATGCAATTCCCTGTGGGCCTATGGGGGCCATTTTTACTTAAAACACCACAAAGACCAAACAGAGTTTTCTATTTAAAAATTTTGACTCTCATATTATCTGCTGCCTGTGTGCCTCTACTTTAGGTGCCATGAAATTCCAAGTTGTGCCTCCTAGGAGCCTGGTTAGGAGGAGCATATCGCCAATTTGCCTAGTTTTCACAAGAATGATGTTGAAAGACACTTCGGGATTCTTTGGTCTTTTGATGCTGCATCATCTCTATTAGACTCTGAGAAAAATCACCTTTCCACTGTGAAATTGCCACAATCCTTTAACTGTTTCTTCGAGACAGTGACATCTTCATATCCTAGGCTGGACTCAAGCTTATGGAGCATAGGATGACCTTGAACTTACAATCTTTCTGCTTCTGTGTCCAAAGAACTGAGATTACAGGTGTGGGCCACCATGACAAGTTTTTAAGTCGTATCGGGGATCCAATGAAGGGCTTCCTCTGTATTAGACAAGCATTCTGTACCATAAGCTATGATCCCAGCCCCCATACCTATGTCTTGTGTGGTCTAAGTGCTAGAAATACAACATCACTGTGGCCTGACATTTTCCCAGTGGTTCAGAGAGCTTCTTACTTTGTAGGGTTATTTGCTTGCTTTTCTGTTTGTTGTTGTTTGGTTTTGTTTGGGCTGGAGATCTCTCAAGGCCATGTTTCCATTCCCGTGTTCTAGTGGTCACACTGGACGTTAGCAGTTCACACGGCAGTGAAGATCTTACTATTTTAGCAATAGGAAGAAGAAAACGACAAGAGAGAGCTAATGTGTAGCACACTGTTGGCCAAGGAAATGTGGAGGGTAGAGGAAATGAACGCTACATTTATGGAGCCCCAGTTCTGCGACATAAGCTCTGTGGACACTTTGTCATGATGGATACTGAGGATCATGACTCTACTAAAATAAACATTCATGTACTCCTTAATTAGTAGACAAGGCTTCGAGAAACAAGTGATGACCTAGCAGGGGAAATAGAGGCCAAATCTCTCGTCTTTCTGTAATTCCATGTCGATTCTTTTGAAGGCACATTTTAAATACACCTTTAAAGTTGCTATAACTACTTCCTTCATCTTATTTTCCAGAATCCAATTCCACATCAAAGCGTATAGTATTTTTAAATAAGGAATTGTTTTGTTTTTTTTTTCTATTGCCGCTTTTCCATGAGACTACATTGACTTTTCTTATTAGAATCGAATTTCAGGATGGTGAACATCAAATGTTCTCTCTCAGCACTACATACCTTTCTTACAGTTTATTCCAATCAACTTTAAAAACAACCTCATTCCACATTTCCAATATTTTTATACTTCTATTACCATTCACAAATATCCTCAGAAGTGTGTTCCGATCTGTGATGTTATAACTTTCCCCTAGGGGTTTATTAGCTTCCATGTTACAATACTCATTTTACCTACGTTCATTTCCTTGGCCCAAGTCCAGAATAGCCTCTGGTCCTGTTAATGGTTCCACAAGCTGTGTGAGGAAATGCTTTTGCTGGCACTTGGAGACAATCATCCATCTGATTTCACTCCTGTGATCTATCACTCATTGTCTGGGGGGGATTTAAACTGCACCACGAGGACTTCTTTTATTTACCCAATACCTCCACCCCCTTTCTGTTCACTGCTTAGATTTCTGTCATAGCAAATTACACAAACATTTGTTTAAGTGTGTTTCATTCATTTTGGAAAGAGACAGAATTTTGCTGTGTAGCCCAGGCTAACCTCAAACTCATGATCCCCTGGACTGGGCTTCTCAAGGGCTGAGGTTACAACTTAGTTCTTTCTCTGCCCCATCACTGTTCCTCACTTCCTGGATAAAGAATTCCAACTTGAACTCATATTGCAGTGAACATTTTATATGCTCCTGGAAGTACTGCCAGAATCTGGTCTATGCCCTCTATGATAAAGTACGATCTGAAAGATGATTATCAAGACTTAAAACCTCAAGATGGGGAAACAGAAAGAAAGACCATCGAAAAGATGACCGGTGTTTCTCTTAATGAGGGATAGTAAGACCCAAGGAGGAGGCATCATTGACATCAGTGGTTATGTTTGTAATCATGGGCTTTTCCACCCATGCCCCAGTTCCCGAATAATGACTAGGAGGCTTATTATTTGTGAAGAGATGCCAAGGCTATAAGCTAAGTTTGTTCCCAACTAACTTGTAACTTATATTAATCCCTTTATACTATTCTATGTTTGTCACATAGCTATTTACCTTTCTTCAGTTTCATATGTCTGACTTCCTCCAAGTCCTGGCTGGAAATCTCCCATGCCTGACTCTTTCCTAGGGTTACTCTCTCTTTGCTGGATGTCCCACCTTCAAATCCTGTCTCAGCATATTGGCCATCGATTTTTATTGACAGGTGATCGTTCCACACTGTACACAAGAGATTATCCCTACACATGTTGGTGATGGCCATAGGAATTATGACAGTGTTAGAGATAGCATTGCAGATGGAGGAAGCAGTGGTGTGTGCAGAGAATGGCTGGTGTCAACGGTGTCTTTTCAGAGTCCTCAGGGTTGGGCCTTGGCATGTCATGATATATCTGGGCATCAGTGGTAGTGCCACTCCCATGTGCAGGGGTGAGACCCAAGGGAGCCCTTCCTCTGAAAGCCACTGATGATGTGAGAAGGTTAGACATTTTGTCAACTCAGGGAGATCTGGTTATGACTTCCAGAATTATTTGGAAAAAAATGTGGAGAAAAAGAAACATTGCTTCCAAGCTTTTACTATAGGCGTTTTCTCAGCTCCATTGTGATACTTCAGAGAAACTTTAACCACATTATTAGTATCAAGTGCCCAGGTCTGACTCATTCCTTGTGATAACTTGATAAAGAGATCAATGGTTTTCTCTAGATAATGGAGTCTAGTACAGGAAACTAGGTACTTTATCCAAGGCCAACATCATGAAATTGGTAAGTAATGGACTGTAAGGCAAAGCTAAACACTCTGGTTCCAAATGTCATGCTTGAAGCCATCACACAACACCGTGAAACCTCAACCCTTTGCCCTCCAATAGAGACTTAGGGATTTTACTTTCAGGAGCCTGGGAAAACTCTATTCATTGTATTAAGAAAAACAAAAACACAAACACAAACACAAAGAAGTTAGTTCAGTGTAGGAAAGGGATATTAAAATGACTTACTTAAGGAAGAAGCATTCCTTGTAGGTGCTAGAGTATCTTTATCGTGTGGCGAGGAAGGTTGCTCAGTAATTAAAGAAGGTGTCTTGCAGGTGTGAGGACTGGAGTTCAGATCCTCAGGACCCATGCAAAAATCCAGGATTGCAGATTGTACCTGCAATCTCAGAACTATGAAAGGGAAAACAAAGGACCCCTAGAGCAAGCTAGCTAGTGAGATTAACCGTATCAGTGAGCTCTGGGTTTGATTGAGCGACCTTGCATCATTGCACAGGGTAGAAGAGTGATTGGAGATAATTACAAACATTAACTTTGGGTTTTCACAGTTCCTCCCACCTATGTGTATGCTCGCTTACACAGACATACATCACACATGTGTAATACAAAAAATACATACCATGCACTCAAAAAAATGAAAAAAGTTGCTATAGTCTAAAACTCTTCCTCTCCCCTCCAGACTTTCCTATTTTTATCTCAGCCCTCCAATTATTTTGCATTCATTTCTTGCATTTTTCTTTCTATTTCAGTTTTTGCTGCTCTAGAGCAGACTCTTTATTCATCATGCCTAGACTATTACAGTGGCACCCCAGTGAGATGCTCTGAACAGATCTTCTTGCTTCTCCATTTGGTTACTGCATTGCACTAAACAGAAGTTCCTACATCATTAATCACCTGTAACCTCCCCAAAAGCAAACACTGGCTTTAAGTACACAGAAAATATTAAGTCTAGAATTTTTAGCTAGAACTTTAATACTACTCAAGCACACAAACGTACAATGTCTTCCTCATGGGTCACTATCTCTAAATATTCTCTAAATGCTTTACTTTCCCACATGAATGCTCCCCAGATAGATTTGATAAATATCATTTGTAAAATACTGAAAACTACATTGATTTACCAATATTTCATTAAAATTTTAAACCTGTAAATTTCTACTAATCTGAGAGTTTCGGCGTGTGTGATGCATTTATGTTAATGGTGACAAAGACTTTCTCCCATTAGACTGTAGCGAGCTTGTTATGAGGAGAGGCCTTGATGAGTGGAGCTGCAGCTGGGTTCTAGTCCATCTGGTGTTGGCTCCCCACTGCCTCTAGGCTTTTCCTATGGTACCAAGTGACCTTCTCCGTGTTTTGTTCTTCCTATCAGTGTGCTCACTCTGTACCAAATTCCCCAAACAATGGTTGCCTCTACAGTTTACCATAAGACCAGTTATGTATTAGTTGCTTATTTCTCTTTAATCTTGGTTTTTACTTTTTCTCTTATCAATGCGTTAGTATCTTAATGCCTGAGAACGCTTGCTCCTGAGAACAGGGTTACCATATCACACTTCAAAATTCTCAGAGCATAGAGTATAGTGGCTTAGATAGGAAGAACACAATGTTTGTGGATTTTGATTGAATTTTTGTGCAAATAAACACAGTTAATTGCAAATGAAGCATGAATTTGTTGAAATTCATCATCAATAATTGGCTTTCCATCATTAGCTGGCAAGGATAATGTTTATTTTGCACACACACATTGTAATGTGATTATACTCTGTCTCTACTTTGATCATGTATCTTTTCCATTTTCATATATTAAACTGTCCACAACCATAAGTTGGGAGAATTATTCCTGTGTTTTGATTTATACAAAATGTTATGCAAACACATGTAACTATGTAAATTACAGTTTAGTTTTTTAACATAATTGCTTTGGAGGTTGGGGATGTAGCTCAGTTGGTAGAGTGCTTGCCTGGCATTTATGAAGCCCTGGGTTCAGTACCCAGCATCACAGGAAACCAGAGTTGGTGGTACATGTGGCAATCCCAACAGGCTGTGGACACAGGAAATTCAGAAGTTCATGGTTATTTTTTACTATATAGAGAATTAGAGGCCAGCCTGGGCTACATGAGATCAAGTATCAAAGACAATTATTTTGCCAGCAACCTTTTAGATCCCAAAGACTTTCACAGTAAATAAAGATGAAAACATTTCAGTCTGACATCATCAAGTTTTAATTCCAAATGGAAGAAATTCACCATCAATCTTAGACAGATCTTTTAAGCTTTTAAAGGCTGTTTAGGAAACAGGAACTGGGTGTTTGGAGGAGCCAGAAGCTCTGTCCCGGGTTTTATATTTGAATTGGACCCTGCTACAGGGCAACTAGGGAAAGAAGTCATGAGAGAAAAGATGTACTCAGATGTGAGGTTTGAGGAGCAGGCTGAAGAGGCAGACTTGGGATTGTGAGACTTACCTTATTGCAAATATCATTGTGTATTACCCCCTCCTCACAGTGCAAGTTCCGTACAGCTTCCAGTCGCTATGCATTTCCTTTGTAAGGTCTGAAGGGGACTGACACAGCATCACCTGGCTTCCATCTTCAGCAGCAATACTTGTAAAGCTGTCGTGTTATTTTTATGTTTTCAGTATTCTGTGAAGAGAATGGGCAAGTGGAAGGAAACAGCGCTGACACAGAAACAGATTTCCCTTGCATTTTCTTTGAGAGTATTCTTGTTCGAAACGTAGTTTTCCTCATCACATTAAATGACATGTGAGTATTCTGCAATGCATAGAAAGAGAAGGCAAACAAACAAAACCCAAACCTTTCGTATTTCCCATCCACCTTTAGCCATATGCGTGGAATTTTCTAGAAATGTGACTTTAGAGGAGTGTGGGTATCATTTCCATTTCAGACTGTGAGAAGCTACCTTCTATTATCATTGTCCTTGTGCCAAGCCTAAGTATAAAAGCTGTGAAGAGCTGAAACTCTTTAAAATTGGGAGGTTAGGGTTAGGGCTAGATACCAAGGCTCTTTGTACTTGACAGTTCAGGAAAATGCAAGAGTGCCGGGATTCTGCTAATCTTTTGTCCTACATTTCTTTATTGCAGTTCCTTGGCAGATTCATGCACGAAAGAAGCTTGCACGCTGATATTCTGTACAGAGGACTGGGGTAGTATGACAACCCTGGGGATATTAACTGTGGAGTTTAGAGCTCTGATGAAAGCTATAATCTGAAGACACAGTGTCTCAAAGAGGAGTACCAATTTGCCAGTTTGTGAGCATCCACTATTATGTTGAAAACTAAAATAAAACTGTTGGTCAAGAATATGGGGATCAGAGTAAACTTTAAGCAGTGTTGTGTGAAACAAATTAAAATTCAGCGCTCACACGGGAATTATACCAGATGTTCAACTGCGACTCTCAAGATACAACACTCTACCAGGAGAGGTCAATAAGTTGGTTATCTCAGAAATCAAAAAAACAGCTTCACCTCCTCTCCATCAGGACTGGATGAGAATAAACCATCAAATTCTGATTGGTTGCCAGAAATAGGAGTAAACCAGTAATGATATCTGAGGATGACATCATTAGAGCTTTGCACTGTGGACGTGTGTCTGTGGACAGAGTGTCTGCCATTTAAAAACAGATAAGGAGGAAGGAGAACACCAAGAAAGTGCTGACACGTAGGAAGCCAAGAGAACACAATTAATTAATTAATTAATTAATTAATTAATTAATTAATAAGGCAGACAGAGTCCAGCAAACAAGAGCGAGCAGGGACTCTAAGTAACTTTTGCTACAATTCTATGTCAGTGTTAATGGAAAACTAGAGTGGCTTTACTCATGTCAGACCAGGTAGTCATCGAGGAAAAGGCCCTAGGGATGGGGCTAGAATTGGCTCTTCTGAAAGATACATCAGGTTAAAACAGAAGTGCATCTGATAGTAAGGCCTCTGCTTAAAATCAATTTAATAAAAACTCAAAGGAGAAACTGACAAATCTGTAATGGTGGTACATTCAACACAATTTTTAAAAACAACAGAGAACAAAAATAAAAAAACAGAACTTACTAAAAAAATTTAAAAAATTGAACTACATAATTTAGCACTTTTATCTCAACATATAAAACATTGCTCAATGCAACTATACAATATAGTTTCAACTGTGGAGCTACACTGTATAGTGGTATATGATACACATTCTTTCAAATGCGTGCACTAGATTATCAAAATTGAGTGTATGTTGTGAAGCAAACCTCAACTAAATTAAAAAGTTTGAAACCACAAAGAATGAATTCTTTCCTAGAGTTAATTTAGGCTTAAAATCAATAACTAAACACATAATAAAATCTCTATTTGTTTAGAAATTAAGATATCCTCCAAAATTCATAAATGATAACTAAAAATTAAATGTATTTTCTCTCAATGATAACAAAAACAATGTGTTAAAAGTTGCAGGTTACAGTTAAAACATTGCTTTGAGAAAAAAGCTTTAATTTTAAAATCACGTATTAGAAAAAAGAAATGAGGGTCTAAGTATTTCAAAATGGTTAGAGAAGGCTGGCAAAGAAAACACACAGAGAAGGAAAGAATACAGGCAACAGAACAAAAGATGCATAGAAAAAGAAAAGTGATTGAAGACTCAATGGTACGATGAGAAACCAAACTCAATGAGGTGATGCAGAGATCCTTATTGATGAGACATTAAAAATTAAAAAAAAAAAAAACTGTTGAGAAGTTTAAGCCAATAAGTTTAAAGAATCATACACATTGTAAAAAGCTGATTTTGAAAACTGCGCCTCACTGAACATGATCTAAGAAGAAATAAAAACTCTAGCTTATCCTACTAAGCTATTAAATCTGCAGTAAACAAATTGTCAGGGACACATACGTGCCAGGGCAAGCTGGTATCCAGTCCACCACTATAAACATTCAAAGAAAGTATAAGACCAATTCTACTCAAAAGGTAAATAATTTAGAAAAAAACAGGATCATTTCACAAGTATTTTCACCACAATGAGTCTAGTATCTGTGTTTGTATGAACAGTGTGTTTTTAGGAGACAGACAGGAAATTCTTGAAAGGCTCCTCTCAGAGGCAAAGGCTGTTCTTGTGCTTTTTCTTTATACATACATACATACATACATGCATGCATGCATGCATGCATGCATACATACATACATACGTACTATAACTTTTTGCCCCCCCCGAAAAAGTGATGTGTTTATTGACAGACACAAAAGTAAAACTCTGGAGAAAGCTGACATTCAGAACTTTGTTATCTTCTCTACTAGATATAAAAAACCTTGGTACTAAAACTTGACCAAATTTCTATTCTATTCTATTTATTTATTTATTTATTTACTTATTTATTTTTAAAAAAGGTAAGTTACAGTCTCGTGGTTTTCGTGATTGCAGGTGATTGAATCATATTCTCTTCAATGATTCAGCATCATATCATTTGTATAACATAAAAGTTAGACCAAACATATAACATATAACATAAAAGTTAGACCAAACATATAACATATAACATAAAACACCAAACAAGTCGGGGTAGTGTTATTTTTGTGGTTCAGGGTAGGGACAAGGGATGATAGTAATATTAAAAGTAATATTAAATTTATCCATCTGAGTCATGGGTGTAGAGGTGTGTTCACTGAGTGGATATTGATCAGGCATCACACCCACAATTTGCACAGTAATTCTATCCATTTCTGGGAGTGCATATTTGCAAGAATATGTGAATTGGCTGAGGTGGGGGGGACATAGTGTTAGATACGCACAATGTACTTTCAAATCCAAAGCAGTGCTCTCTCTCTCTCTCTCTCTCTCTCTCTCTCTCTCTCTCTCTCTCTCTCTCTCTCTCTCTCTGTGTGTGTGTGTGTGTGTACATGTTTGTCTATGTGCAGTACACGTGGACCCAGAAGTCAACTCTGGGTGTCCTTACTTAGGGTGCTATCTATCTTGTTTTCAGAGACATGGTCTCTCACTGACTTAGGAGCTTGTCTATTTTGCTGGCTGGCTAGCCAGTGAGCCCAAGGGTTCTACCAGCAATAGGATTAGAAGCAGAACTTCAGAATTCCTGACTAACCACCACCACCACCACCACCACCTCCTCCTCCTCCTCCTCCTCCTCCTCCTCCTCCTCCTCCTCCTCCTCCTCCTCCTCCACTGTTGGTTCTGGAGAAGGAGTCAGGCCTTTGTATTTGAGGATCAAGCACCTAACTAACTGGGTCACTTTTCCAGTCTCTCCAAATTTCTGATCAAATTTCTGCCCAAGTGTAGGAAAATGGCAGTGAGTCTTCTCATACCTCATTTGTCACAGACTGTCACAAACTTACATGTTTGTGTCTTGCATTGTGTATGGCACCTTTCTTTTACACACTAGGCATGATATTTGGATAATGGTCACTCATGCTTCAGAGTCAGCAAGTGATCTTATTATTTAAGAGAATCTTTTATTTTCAAATTATCAAGGTTTACCACCATTTTTATGTTAGACTCAAATTCTATTCATTTTCCTAAACATTCAGCCAGCAATAATTACTGTTCTTAAGGTTAGTTTTAGTGACAAGTGCAATTGTATTTAATTTTAAAAATTGTCCTGCTGATTAACAATTTCCACTCTTAAATTCTACTTGTAGAATAAACAGGACCACGAAAACTTATTCTAGAGACAAAAATGGAGAGACAGAACCTGGGAGGAATCTTTTGTACCCTTAAATAGCCCTCTGAGGGACTCCTGTCTTGCTATGACATACTATTGTTTTAAACAAGTCCTGCTGGAGTTATTGCTGTGCTGGCACCTGTGGCAGTGAAGGACTGTCCCTGAGGATGAAATAGTGTTCCCACTCTGCACTGCAGACAGAATTGTGCACGCAATGGGAACAGGGCAGAGAAGGAGCAAGGGGCACACAATGAGAACTGAGCACTGGTTCTATTTGATCATTACAATTGCTTTATTAGTAGTTCTCTGTTATAAATACTGCAAAAAAGGTAGTACTTAATCACATGAACTTGACATTCTGAATATGTGGAAGAAGACTGAAGGGCATCGAGAACTTAGAGACCCCCCTGCTCTCTGGGAGCGCCATGTTGCAGCATCCCTGGGCAGGTAATGAAGCCCAGGGAAGTCCCTGAGATGTCCTTTCCTGAGAGGCTCAGGATGGAGCTTCTTAGGACACTAATTCATATGTGCTCAGGGTGTGTCTCTTATCTTGTTGCTGGGGGCTCCTGATTAACTGCTGTGATGATAACTTTATCTTGGTTGTTCCTCAGGAGACAGTGGAACAAATAATGACTGATAATTTTAATAAATTAATTGTGATGCTGATCCTTGAACCCAGAACCTTGAGCATGCTAAGCTCCAATTCTTTTAAAGGCGGCATTCGCAAACCGCGCATTGTAAACTTAATGAGATCTTGCTTAGGTTTGAGTAGAAAAGAATGGGTATGAAGCATGGGAAGGAGAGATACTTGGACCTAAAGTCCTGTGCTTCTGAAAAACTGAAGTTAGAAGGCATCTCAGATTTGGTCTCAAGGTAGGTTATAGCCAGCCTGAGCATGTCCTACAGTTACTGTGAGAGGTTCCACAAACTGAGAATGTTCTCTGGAAAATACACCTTAGAACAAAAGAAGCACTTGAACCTACCTGGGAACTACCATGAAAAAGCCTGGAGAGTAGTGTTTGCCACTGATGGGTAAGGGAAACTGGTAGCAGAAAGCAGGAGACATCAGGTGTTAATAGTGACTTGCAGCCACAAAACTTTCAACCCAAACTGTGTCCTGTCTAAAAGAAATGCAGGGACAAAGATGGAACAGAGACTGGAGGAATAACCAACCAATAACTGGCCCAACTTGAAGCCTATCCCATGAGTAAATACCATTTCCGGAAACTATTAATGTTACTCTGTTATGCTTGCAGACAGGAGCCTAGCATAACTGTCCTCTGAGAGGCTCTATCCAGCAGCTGACTGAAACAGATACAGATATCCACAGCAGGTGGGGGACTCTTATGGAAGAGTTGGGGGAAGAATTGAAGGCCCTGAAGGGGATGAGAACCCCACAGGAAGACTAACAGAGTCAACTAATTTGAACCCTTGGGGCTCTCAGAACCATCAACGAAAGAGCATACATGGGTGGAATGAGGCCCCCCGGCACATATGCAGCAGATATGCAGGTTAGTCTCCATGTGGACCTCCAAACAACTGAAGCAAAGGCTGTCTCTAAAGCTATAGCCTGCTTGTGGTATCCGTTCCCCAACAGAGAGGATGTACCTAGCCTTGCAGAGACATGATGTGCCAGATTGGGGGGATAGCCAGAGGGGGCTCCACCTTTCCAGAGGAGAAGGGGAGGGGGTTGGGAGAAGGGTCTCTGTTAGGTGAAACCAGAAAAGGGGGGTGGGGTTCAACATTTGATTTAAATAAACTTTTTAAAAAGTGACTTGCCCTGGGAGTGTGTCACTGCAGTAGAACCTCAGTCTCCAATGACTGAGGGCATGGATTTGACTTGTAGTAGTGTAAAGAAAATGTCACCTGCATTCATAGCACTGATAATTTTTAGTCTTAATAACAAATATTTCAATTCTTTAAAAATAACTCTATTACTGATTGTAGAATAAAATATATGTTCAAGAAAGGTACTCTTCTACAATTATACCCTACATCTAAGTAAATTCTTTATTTGTCCACATATATGAACATATTCAGATATATATTTCATCAGAGATAATATTTCCTATTTTCCACGTATGTTTAGTCTTCGCTTGTTTGTTTTAAAATGTTTAGATAGATGCTTCCTCTTTCTTTTAATAGCTGATCTTGATACTTTAAGATTGCTGCTGGAGATCAGAATGTCTGGAAAGTATCATTTAATAGGGAAAAATGGGAGAAACAGAATCTGGTCCTATCCAGTGTCACCCAGGGACATTTTCTCAGACAGACAGTAGTCCTACTTTGACATAGAGGTTTGTAGTTTAGCCTGATGGTTCAAGGCAACCAAGAAAATAGTGTAGAGCAGACATATCTTCAAATTCTTTGCTTACTCATTTGCTCCAAAATTTTCTTATTGTTTGAAGAAATAACAAAGAGAAACCATGACTTTGCACTAATTGTAACACAGAGAAAGGGCAGCTAGGGGTGAATTTTTGGAGGGCATAATGAACCCTCTCCACGATGCGTAGAAAGCAGATATTTCTTCATGGATGCTTGGCTGTAGAACCCTGTCTCAACCATCCCTGCTAACCACCTAGCTACGTTAGCACTCTTATGTGGATGCTTTTCTGGCGTTTCATGATTTGGTTTTCAATGCAGTTTCTCAACAGTAAGAGCATATGCTTCTGTGGGCAATCCACAGTGACGTTTTTTCTCAGGAGTTAACCCCAGCTCATAAATTATTCTTTCCTCCTTTCCTTTTTTCTTCCTTGATGTTTTTGTTTGTTTGTTTTTGTTTTTTGTTTGTTTGGTGTTTTGAGACAGGTCTCTCACGAATCCCAAGTTTGCCTCAAACTCACACTGTAGCTGAAGATAACTGTGAACTTCCAACCTCTTGTCTCTACCTCCCAAGTCCATCTTCATGTCCAATTTATGCAGTCCTAGGGATTGAACCCAGGGAGCAATGCATCAATCAAGGCAAGTTCTCCACCAAATGATCTATATCTGCAGCACCCTTTCCTTACAAATTAAAAAAACGTCCAACTAGGTAGTAAATACAAGCTTCTGCCTTAGGGTCTTCCACCGCTAACTGAGATCGAAGGTCCGGAGGTTGAGCCTCTCTGCAAGCACAGGAGTCTGCATCACTGGAAGCTGTAGGCCATTCAATAAGAGTAGGCTAAAATTTATCTCAAGCTTTGGCTGGATGATTCAGAGAAGGATACAAAGAAGTAGGGTTCATTCTAGACTGATATTGTTGGAGGAGTAACATAATACTTGGGTCTATCAATTAATATCATCCAGGGAAAGCAGACCCGAGTCACTTAGATACAGAAATAGCTGCCATTCAAATAACACGGAGGTCTGCCTGCAAGTGTTGTCCCATGCTTGGGCCAGCCTTTTGTTTTCTCCACGCTATCAAAAGCAAAGCAGTAACAAACAGCAGCTGGATATGGTGCAGAGGAGATGCCACACATGGCATGCTACTTAATTGTATTCAGATTAGAACTAACAAGCTATAAAAGACACTGCGTGGAATTCTATGGAAAAGGGAAAATTTATATATAGATGGGCTATAGGTGATATTAAAGGCTTAAAAATCCTGCTAGGGGTCAGGGGAGACGGCTCAGGGGGTAAGCACTTGCCACACAAGCTTAAGGAGTTAAATTTGAATTCTGTGAAGCTACACAAAGCAAAGCATGCCATCCATCTGTAGTCCCAGCAATTGCAGTGAGGTGGAGACGGGGTGGGGTGGGGTGTGGGGGGAGATTCATGGAAGCTCCAGGGCAAACAACACACCTTGCTTCAAGCAGTGTAGTAATACAGTGCGTGCGTGTGCCTCCATTCACACAAGTGAACACATATATGCACAGAGATCATACACACATCTACATCATACATTCACATGTGCATCACACATGCACGTGTACACAGTAAATACACATGCTCATACATCATAGATACACACATATACATGTATATCACATAGCCGCATACACATGTTTCTGCTGGTTGTGATTGGGACCGAGCTATGACAAAAAGCTGTCTTACGAAGCAGAACTTAACATGTGGGGGATAAAATAGAATACTGGTAATTTATCTTACACATCAGGCTACCAAGTGAACCAAATATGCCAAGTTGGCCCTTGTCAAAGGTTAGTGAGGAGCACATGCGTGGTCACAGTGCTTTCTACTCTTCTGTGCTTGTAAGTTTGTAAATGGACAAACAAGAGTGAAGAAGAGCCTGCCTGCACGCACACGCCACACATCCAAGGGCGAGGGGAGAACGAGGCGGGCACCTCTAAAAAGTGGCATTCTGTGCATGTGCTCCTTCACTGGCATGGTGGTACGTATTTGTGTTCAGATCTGTACTGTTTGGGCACAGATCATTTTTATTATTGTTTTATTTCATGAGCTCCTTGAGAGGGTTTTGAAACTGTTTTGTCATCATTTGACTTTTGCCCATTGTGTTGCTGAGACTCACGTGACGACAGCTTGGTGCTTAAGGGTGTGTCATGTATGCGCAGGTGTGAAGACATACGTGTGTGTGTGAGTGGAGGGCGGATGGCAGTCTCAGAGGTCTTTTCTTAGGAGTCTCAGGCCTTATTTTGTGAGACAGGGTGCACTATTATGACTGGGCCCACAGGTAAGATCAGCCTGGCTAGCCAGGCAGTTCTAGAGATTCTTTTCTTGCTCTCTCCCCAGCGCTAGAATCGGAAGCTTGTATCATGGTGCTTCAATTTTTACACAGGTTTTGGGAATTAAACCCAGATGTCGATTCCTGTACAATAAGCACTTCACTCACCAAATAAAGGCCACGCAAAGTGACAGTTTTAATAATAACAACCACTAATGCTACTCAGAGACAGCATACTTCCTTTGGCCCACAAATTTCCAGGAACGGCAATATAGGATTTCCTCTGGTCCCTAATCTACCCAAACAATCCGTTCAGGATGCTTGAGAAGAGCACCTTGTTCGTTGGACAACTGCAAATCCTGATTCATCTTCTCCCAAGTGAGACAGCTCTGGAGTAGCAGCTTAAGCCAGGCAGGCCATGTTTGTGGCTTGACTTTCTGGTTTGCCAGAGTCCAGTGTTGGAGACCGACAGCTTGTGTATAAAAGGCTGAGAAGCGAGCAAGAAAAACCCTGTGACAGCGGGTTAGGAGGAGACCCAGCAGTGGGCAAAAAACTAGGAGAACCATGCTGCTGGGGAGGGGAGAGGCAGAGATGGAGCAATTGAGATGGAGCCAGAGACCATTGTTGAATTTAGGGTCAGAAAAATCTGTTGTCTAGATGAAGAATTAAATAGAGCAAAGACAATTGTTGCTCCGACTCCAGGTTTCACTCATAAAACAACGTGGGGTAGGTCTGTAGTTAGTGAGTGGAGGAAAGCTCAGGTCTAATTGATCCTTTTGAACATTTACCTGTAATGATGGAATTAAACACGATCAGCACGGCCCTCCTGCCGAAATGCTTGAAGCATGGGATGTGGGGGCTTGTGTGTGCTGAGGGGTAGAGGTGGCTCCTTTGTATGCTTTCACTAAAACGACGCTCAAATCTGTCATAACCGCCCCAGAATTCCATCTGTCTGTCACCATCCCCGTTTGGAGCCATGTGGATCTGAGCTCTGCAAAAATGTCTCCCCCCCCAAAAAAGTCGCTTCTGTCTGTGTATTTGTGTGAACAACCCCGGTTTAAAGTTCACCTTGCTGGCATTACCAGAGTGAATTACTGATCAATTCAATTTAGGTATAGTCCTCTCACTCTTGCTGGGAACAAAGCTGGTCCCCATTCATCTTCCAGAATGCCATCCAGTAGAGCAGAATCTCACAGTGGCCTTGCCCACTCCGCTGTGCTCAGTGTCTGTCAGAGACTCAGGGTTCAAACTATTGGAAGTCCAGATGACATCTGGCTTCCCGCTCCCCTGGAATACTGGCTGCAGTGCTTATCAGTGCGTTATTCATCAAAACTGATGGTGCAAGCTACAACATGCTGTCTGCAGCTCCGTGCACGGGTAGAGAGAGGAGTTGGCAGGAGCGCTTGGTGCTCTGTGAGCCGCCTGTAATCGAGAGCCTGGGTGCTTGTTTGCTTCCTGTTGATGACTATTCCCTCTGGTACGGTTCTGTGTATTTTTGGGTTCACTGTACTACCAGCTGTGCAATCTTTCTCCCCGTGTTTCTCCTACCAACTCTGAGACAGGAACAGAAGGAAACAACCTTTCTGTGTGGCGGGTGTCACATCAAATAATCGAATGACCAAAAGCAGGGCAGCAGCCGGCACGGGCAAACGAAAGCGCTCTCATGATTTCCTGGTGTACTCGGTAATAAAAGCAAATGAGCTGCGCTGAAATTCAGACTTTCTGATACTTAACTCAAATTAAACAACACCAACCCTCCCCTTTGCTTTTTCTCAGATGACAGACAAATGGTGGGCTTTCCTCTCCTATCGTCTGTTATGTGTGTGTGCGCGTCTGTGCTACTTGTTATAAGCCCTGCTCCCTCTTAGTGGGGAACCTTACTTTAATACCTTCTAGTGGTTATAAATGTCAGCATTGTTTGGAATCTGAGATGTGTCACCTCTATCTCCATGAGGATGATTATTAGGAATTGAACAAAATGCTCTAGAATCAATACTGAAGTCCATCTTGTAGACTAGAGATGCAAAAAGAATAATTTTTACTTGCAAGGTGAGCAGTGATCCACCTTCTGTTTTTGAAATTTAATCCTCATCTTTAGGGGGAAAAGCTTTCCCTTTTAAGATGTAGAAAAACAGACATTTAAATGTTTAAGGAAAGCCAGATTTAAACATAGACATTACTCTCAAACCAGGAAACTCTTTAGCAATGATCTTAGAGAGCCTTTTCATTATTTAATATCTCCTATGATCTGGGACATGCGGCATCTCATTCCAAGGTACCACCATGTTGTCTTTGAGGCCTGCCATCGGGAGAGAACCTGAAGGCAGAGTGGCCAACCTGCTGCCCTTGTAGGTCCAAATACAGGTTTAACAGCTATGTTTGCAATAGTGTTGATAACTGCCAGTTAAAGTCAGGATCATGGCTGACATTAACTGAACTATGACCCCCAAACCACTTAAAAGGAACCTGTTTTTAGGATGAGCCAGTCTGACTAGGACGATTCCCAGTTGACACGAATTTCATGGTGTCACAAAGAAGACTTGAAGAAGGGATTTCAAAAATTTGCAACTTGCTTTGAACGGGGCGCATTGTGAATGGGGAACATCGAAGCACTTCCTACCCTTCAGCAAATCAATCTTGCTGACCCATTCCTGCCCCTACAAGCATGAAGACTATATTCCATAATGTATCACGTCTGCATGAAGGATAAGAATAAAAGAGAGCCTCCTGAGAGTCTTGTCAGGGCCCACAGTGCAGTACTGAATAGCTTCCATCGTGGCTCCCGATGAAGATGGTCAGGTCTAAATCCTGCTTCTGTGAAGTCAGCTAAGCTCTCTGTTGTCAGTTTTATACTACTCAGACCAAGGAGCTCTTTTAAAGAAAAATCTGAGGTGCATCCTGGAAAGAATTAGTGAGCACTGGCATCTAGAAAGTGGCCAAGGAAAAGCTGCTGGTGAACAAGTGAACTGGGCTTCTGTAGAATTATTTTCATTCATGTTCTTCCTACTGTAACAATACTGTCCAGTATCTACCCTGGTGAGGCATTGTTATATGTGTTAAGGAATCATAAACAGGATAAAAATATGACTTTGATCTCAAGGAGCTTAGAATTGATTGGGTGGGGTTGGATATGTTTAGACATGTGTACTGCTACCACAAGCGAGGGCATGGGGACACCAGAATAGACGAACAAAGCACCTGGCTGGGCAGAGACAGACTCTGGTTCTCACCTGAGGTTGGGGTCGGGGAGGAACCTGGATGGAGGCACGCTACTGAGTCCTTGGAGCTAATTTTGCAGGTGCATGGGTGAGGGCATTTGTGGAAAATATGAGCAAGGAGGTGGTAGAGTTGTTCAGAGACTAGAAATTGCTCCAGTGTATATTGACAATTTATTTTATGTCATTAGGATCCTCTGTGGCACATCCAGGATAGCCTGAGGTGGTAGTTGGGTGGGAGCATCACTGGATCCTGGTCCTGTCTCTATTTTCTGGCTGTGGTACACAGAATTCAGTTTTAGTATTTGCATGTATGTGATGATACTCACCTATGCTTTATACTGTTCTGGGCATCAAGAGAGTAACATAGGGAAGGTTTCTGATTTATGATCTCCACAAAGTGAACATTTTCTAGGTGATACAGATATCGAGAGATGTGTTTATCAGGCTATCCTGATGCTGAAAAGAGAGAACTGAGTCCTGCAAGCTGCTCTCTAACCCCCATATACGCTCTGTGGCACACACTCCTGCATGTGCATACATGAGATCAATAAGTGTAAAATAGAAAAAAAAAAAAAAAGGAGGAAATGTTTTGTTCGGGGTTAGGACCCTGCAATGCTGAAGAGTCAGCGTTCTGAACACCGGGACTGCTCCATGAACTGGTCAGTGGGTGGCTGTCCACTGTGGGTAGGGTAAGGGTGGGAAATGGCTTAGTAACCATGAATGTAACAAACAGTGACCCAGGTCCTGAAAGAGGGACTAGAAACTAAAACTGCAGAACACACCCAGAATGAACAAAGCAAAACTCATCTTCCTTTATTTTGTGTTTTATATCACTGAGCAATTTGATTAAAACAAATCAGCAGGACAAGAGTGAAGTTGCTTTTCTGTGGGGAGACAAAATCAATGAGAAGAATCAAGGTTGAGTAAACGTCCTACGGATACTCGGGGGAGAGAATTCATTTTCTTGAATAAGAAGGGGGTTTTTTAGATTTAGTAGTTTTCGAAAAACAATCACCTTCCTCTGTTTTTTTTTTAAGTGTTGGGGACACGCAGCACTTTTGATTCTTGCTGGTTCTTGACATGAGACAACCCTTCTTATGGTAGGGTTGTTTTTTCCTTGATTAGTTTTGAGTTGTTACGATGTGGAAATGTGTCACAAAGGAATGCCTGTAAGAAAACAATTGAGTAAGTCCTTTAGAAGGACCTTTATCCTAATCTGTGGCTATACCTGTATGTACCTACCTTATCTTAGAAGCTAAGCAGGGTCAGGCCTGGTTAATACTTGGATGGGAGACAATTGAGCCTAACAGGATTTTGACATTGTGGGTAAGAATATCTGCTTGGTTCCACGTGGACACACTGGAAGGGGGAATATTGTTCTGATTACTTTTTGTCAACTAGATATAATCCTAAACAAACCTGGGAAGAATCTCAATTGATAAATCTTCTCCATCAGATTGGCCTATAGTCAAGTCTGTAGGGGCATTTTCTTGATTAACAATTTACATGGGAGGGTTCATGCCACTGTGAGTGGTGCTATCTCTGGGTAGATGGTACTGACTGGGGTGTATAAGAAACTAAGCCATGAGTAACAAGCCAGGAAGCAGTTTCCCTCTTGGCCTCCTCATCAGTTTCCGCCTCCAGGCTCCTTCCTGCCCTGACTTCCTTCAATGATGGTCTGTGATGTAGAAGTGGAAGCAAAATGAACTCTTTCCTCCCTCTTGGTCATGGTGATTTATCACAGAACTAGAAACCCTAAGTAAAACAGGGATGACTGGAAAGTGGTGGCAGGGTTGGTACCAGAGACTGCTCTCTGGTCTGTGGGGACCACACAGGGACAGCATATTCTGGCTTTGGTGATTTCAGGATCTGTGTTGGCTTGGGAGCAGATGTCAAACATTTGCAGTACAGTCCCCAACTTGTGACTAAGCAAAACAATGGAACCAGGGCTGGAGAGTGTGTCTTCTTTGCTCTGTAGCTCGTGCTTTTGCTGGTCAGATCTTTCCCGAAGCTGCAACATGTTTGAAGCTTGCCTCCCAATGCCCCTTCCTCCCCCTGCAGCTTCTTGGGTTTCATGTCTATAACATGAATAAAGGCTTTCCACATTCTGTCTTATTCCATTTCTATATAATGGCTATACTCTATAGTGATTCTTCCTAGGTTCCATCTTGTCCTTCCTGGTATGTTTTGGCACCTGCATCCAGGAGGACTCAACTAACATATCTTATTAATTTTGCTTTGCTATATTTAGAACCCCCCAGAAGACATGGGAAGAAGATACTAAGCTTACATTTATCATTTTTTATTTATATGTTTCCATTTATACAAAAACATCCTTTAAAGAGTGAATTTTCTTCTGATAGCCAAACAACTAAATTGGAATAAATGGCTCCCGCTTTTTGCTGCAGCTTTATTGTATAGAATAGGTTTGCCCTGAATATAAGCATTTACTCTCTAACTGTGCTAGACTTAGGGAGGGGGGCAAGGCTGGCAGTGTAGACATTTGGGACAAAGTTAGGATAGATTCACTCTAAGCCAACATTTCCTCAAAGGAGCACACTGGGAACTTTGGAGCTATGGCCATTGAACCCTCATGATTAGCAGTCCCTTGATGTCCTCAGTACTTCCTGTACAAGAAAGCCTTATCAAGGCCTTTTTCAGTTTTTTAATGTGCGGTGTGTGTGTAGGTCAAAGGTCAACAATGAGCACTGTCCTCAGTTTCTCTCCACCTTAATTTTTTGAAGCTTGCCAATTCAGCTAGATTGACTGGCCAGCAAATTGGAGGTTTTTCTGACTCAGATTCTCATGCTGGATCCCAGGCACATGCTGGGGACATCCCAGGCACATGCTGCAGTGCCTAACTTTCTTTACATGCGTGCTAGGGATCCAAACTCAGGTCTTCCTTCTTGTATAGTAAGCACCTTACTGAGTACAGCATCTCCACAGCCCCTTACAAAAGTCTCATAAGATTCATTGCTCATTTCTCTTTCTGACCTTACTGCAGAACAGAATGCTTGCTTGTGTTTGAGATCACGAGCTCACAACTCTGACATATGAAGAGTGTTATTCTGTGGGACAGAGAGCCTGGCTTCTCCCTATGGTGAAGCCATCACTCTGTGAGACCCTAGCATGCCTCTCACCTTTCTACATATGTGATATGACAGACTGCAACATAAATTACTTCCTGATAATAAAATTTGAACAAAATCTTCCTAGATCCAAACCTCCGTGTTCTTTCCATCCCTTTAGAAGATCCGCCAAAATAAAACCAAACACTAAAAGATGCTCCCTTTTTCAGAGATACAATTTTGTCTGTATGCCATCACCTGCTTGGTGAGATGATCTCAGAGAATTTCAGGGGACGAAAAAGATTGGCTTCCAAATCATCCAGAGTAATTAATTCCAGTGGCTGGAGTTAATTATGATGAGGCAATTCATAAAGTATACAGTAGAAAAAAGCAGCAATTGATGGGACGGTGTCTGCAGAGTTTTTTTTAAGCATCCTTCTGGCACTGTGTTTCAAAGTTAAACATATGTGTGCTTCAATCGCTGGAGACAGTTTGTGAGGGACTCATTAGGTACAGGTATGAATTACACTCACATGGCCCTGTGTGTATTTTATAGGTATTTACATGCCTAATTGATACATAACATGCAAAAATTAATGATAGTGGCAGAAATCTCAGTGCTAATATATTTTTGTATGTGTAAACTACAGTATATGCTGAAAAGAAGAGTCCAGGAGTGAAATAGTGTGGTATTATGAAATAATTTTAATATCAATATGAAAAATTGTCAGGACTATATTGAGTATAAAACGATAATTCAGAAAGCACTTCCAATTTTGTATTATAAGACAAAGAATTTGCAATAATGTGATAAGAGACTATATTTGTGTTTTATGGTTCTGATAATAAAGCATTGGGTTCCAGACTTGTGGTTTATGCTGTTATCAGAGCCCCTTATATAATTAGATAGCCTTGCTTGAGATAATTACTTATATTTTCTTACTGCATAGCAGAAAATTCCTCTGGTTAAACATCCTTGGTATCTTAAGTCTGCGAGCCATGGCTGAGAGAAGCAGCAATCCATCTCGTTGGCAATAGGAGCCAGGGATTCCGTAAGCAATGCAGGGCCATTCCCTCCCATTTTTACAGCTCACAAATTGATTATACTATTGCAATTTCTTTTAATTTGTCCTTCTAATAGGCCTATGAAAGAGGTGTTATCCTCATTTTATGGGTGGGGAAGTTCATGCTCAGGGGTGAGGGTAGGACTTGAATTTAAACATTTACCTTCTCACTCAATAACACCACTGCACTCCCAACTTCTGAAATCACCAGAGCAATCTTGTTCAGAAGGCTCTTAAACGTGGTGGAGTTTACAGCGTGTGTTTAAAAGCTGACTACTGAAGCCTCCTTGGTATCTCGTAGAAGCATTTTCTGATATGAATGGACTGAATCCTCAGTCAAAGAGGACACCCTTTTTGAAAATATGGGATCAATTCCTTATTTTCTTTAAGATTTTTTTAAATTTATTTTTATTTTGTGTGAATGTGTGTACATGATTGAACATGTATTCGTATTCACACATTTGTGAGGGCCCAAGGTCCACATCAGGTGTCTTTTTCCATAACTCTCCATCTTATACTTTGAGACATAGTCTCTCTCCCTCTCTCTCTCTCTCTCTCTCTCTCTCTCTCTCTCTCTCTCTCTCTCTCTCTCTCTCTCTCTCGACCTGTAGTCCACCAATGTGGCTAGACTAGCTGGCCAAGCAAAGGCAGGGACACATGTGTCTCCAACTCCCTGTCTGGGGTTCCACAACTCTGTAACTCTGAGTAGCTTTTACATGGGTGCTGATGATCAGGAAGTTTCATGCTTGTGTAGCAGGAATTTGCCAGCCGAGTCACCTTCTTAGCTTTTTCTGCCCTGCTTTTGGGCTGTAACAGACTTAATTCAAATTTTGTTAGACTAAAATTATTTTACTGCAGATTAACTGAACATGACATTGTTATTTTTGCTGCTGCGTCACACTGGTTATGGGATGCAGTCAATGGCTTAGAAGTCTTCTTTGAGAAGGACAAGCAGAAATAATCGTGCATAATATATTTCCAGTTTCTTAGACAATTGCTATATAAGGAAGTTTTCCTCTTACTTACCTCATGAAGCAACAAAGCCTACTCTTGAAGTAAGGCTATGTTGGCAGGAGTGGGGAGAGATTCTTTAGATGAGATAGCTTAACAGTATCATTTATTGTTTTATTCTTTACTGGTTTAGAGCCCAGATCTACAAATCGTTTAAATTATTGTTTGCAGGAAAACATTCTCATAAGCCTTTTGACATTCATACAAATGTGCTTCCCAACACCGCACATAATTGGTCTAAAATGATTCAAATGCACTTATAATTTGCAGTCTAAAAAGTCAAAGCAATTGATGAGATTAAAGATTTGGAATCAGGTTGAAACACTGTTAGAAAGACAAGCACTTAACGTTTGCTCCTGAATGTTAGTGACATTTCAGATAATGTGTTGTCAACTGAAATGTTACCATCATGATAAGCCTTCTCTAACTTTGCCCTAGAAAAGAAAAAATAATAATCCTGTCTTTCTGGTAGCTATTATTTATTACGAACCAGACATTTTACGTGCATTGTTGACTTCTCACTCCTAAACAGCTTTCAGTAGGCATTGCTACCTCCCCTTTGCTCATAATGAAATGTGCTCTTAGTAAGTTGCTTTCATGAACCACAGAAGATCCTGTCTGGTCTGTAGCAATCTGTGTATCTGTGTGCTACCCTACAAGCATGCCAGCCTGGTGGATATGTCTCTGAAGAAGTTTTCTTGGAGCATATAGAAATTCTAAGAGACTTCATGAATAGTCCTTAGAAATACTAATCTCCTCTAAAAGTATTTCTTTATGGTTGGGGTTAGGGAATCAGACCTCTAAAAGTGATGCACGCTATGTGTGTGTGTGTGTGTGTGTGTGTGTGTGTGTGTGTGTTTACGGGTTTGGTATTTCTGTCCATTTGTAGAGTTTTTTGGGTCTCTCTTCATCCCACACCACACCGTGCATGACCAAGTTTTCAAGGGAGGAGGCATGACCTGGGACACTTGCCTGTTTTCTATATAGAACTATAAAGATAACGATACCCTCTAGCAAATGAGGGAACCTGTGAGCTGTAAATGCCGGAGTCTTCAGCTAATTCACAGAATTCCCTCCAAGGGAGGGACTTATTTTGCATTTGAACTCCACAACACCTTTCAAGACAGTTAAACTTAACACCAGCCTGAAAATCCCAGGCATGCTGGGGATCAGTTAACTGAGCCTGGAGCCCCACTGGCTGTGTTTTAGAGCAGTTTGGCCATCACCACACTTGCACTAAATAAAAGCTCGTGAGTCCTTCGTGTGACAGGAAGCTTATTAGTGATCACGTCTTCCTCCCATTCCTGTGACCCACTGGTCACACCACAATCTTCTATTGCTGTTTTGTTTTTTTTTTTTCTGTGTCAGTTTCAAAGTCTAGTGTATTTTCCTCTGCATGTTTGCTTTGTTTCTATAACTGCTTCTCCTATTCTCACATTAGGATTCGAATTCTCTTAATAACCTGTCTCTCCTTTCCCCAGCCAACTTTCTTGTATTGCATCAAAATCAAAATTCACTGCTTGAGTAGTTGATTACCTAATTACTTGCCACTAACTTTACTATTTAGAAATGATAATCTTTTATGATGATGACTGATATCTACTGTAAATGATTTATATAATAAGATAAGATGAGAAGAGAAAAGAGGCAATGCCTTCAACTAGAAATGACCACGGCCGCGGCGTGGCGCGCAGTTGTATCTCATGAATATTCTCATTCACAAATATTACAATAGCAAATCACACTTTGTGACTGTTTTGTGACTTTTGCCTACAATCCAAGGTGAATATTGTATAAATCAGGGAATTTATGCACCAGATATATAAAGTGAGGACATGACCATTCCAAGGGCCAGTTGAGGAGTCCCTGAGGGAATACTGGGTTTTGTCTAAATGCCAGACTTTGGGAAAAGAAATTTTTGGCTCCAGATAAATACATTTTTATTTTTGTTTTTATTGATATTTTTTTTGTGTGTTTTTGGCTATTTTAAACAAGCATACAACAAAGAATGGCAGTACCTAAGTCTTTGGCAAATCCGTAACCACTTCCTCAGAGAAAATTTGGGGAAGGGGATCTACTGGGCCGCAACTTGAACAGAGTGCCAAAATGCGCCAGGCAAAATTTCATCCAGCTTAATTACATAAATTTCCACTTCTACTAACAGTGGTGATATTTTAATGGAGGTTAAAAATTCATTGGTTAAATCATAATTTATTTAAATGGAATATAGAATTTATTTAATAGAAAATAGAATTTAAAATGCTGGTCTGTCTTTGTGTGCATATGTGTTTTACTGTCAATTTATTGGTGTAATTTGCTCATTTCTACACATAAAGGTGCCTGCTTACAAGTCCTGAGAGGCTCAACTCTCTACCTGCTTACCTTTTCAGGCTCTACACATGAATGTTACCCCTTCCAGGATCATCTCCATGCTCCAGATTTTGTTAAAATCCATCTAAACTCAATTTGATTATACTTCTAAAGGTACCACCTTGCCAGAGAGGAGGAAGCCATTGTCACTCACAGACAGAAAAGGATGCAACCAGATTATACCTTTGCAGAGTCTGTCTGCCTTTAAGAGAAAGAACAGTTCTCGGCCATGACTTTATCTTTTGTTCCTGAGATGTGGTATTTTGTTTCCACTGAAATGCATTAAAAGAAAAAAAAAAGGCATATGAAGAAGTTGTATTACTTCAAAGTCTATGAAGATATTTTATTGATTAATCTCTAATGTTAGTAGAGATGAAGACAGAAATTGTATAATAGTATATAATATAAATTAAATTATAATTATATAAAGTATAAAATAAATTAAATAGTATATGCTTGCCTTATTTTTAAAGGTAAGTCTGATGTTATACTTGGGTCTATGTGTTAATTCCAAAGATGGGATGAGAAGACTACCAACCCAAATCAACATGGACAAATTAATTATTAAGAAATTAATTAAAGCCTTTGTAAAATTTGTGAATATGGGCTGCCTCTTCCTATGGTGGGGTTTTGATAGGTCAGCATTGGGTGTGAGGAAGAAAGGCTTTTATAGCTTAGGGGTAGGGGGGAAATGGGGACAAATAGGCTGGATTGCAGAAGCAGAACATAGCAGGTGGTCAACATAGTAATCACAATAGGTAGTCATAATAAGCTCGTCATAGGTGGTCATAGAACCTTTTGAAACAAAGGTAGGGTTGCAAGATGGTTATAAGCAAGTTTTGGTGAAGCATGAGAAAGAGAGGTTTAATCATAAATGGAAATGAACCTAGTTTGTCTTTACTGTCAGATGACTTTCAAGCCCAAGCCAGTGATCAAAAGGCACATTAGAATCATGGCTATCCAACAATGTACAACTGTTTTAGAATTCCCTGCCAACATAAAGCCATGCATTCTGGAACACAGAAGAACAAGTGTGCTTTCAAAATCCACCGACTTCATTGCAGAATCATTTCACTTAGAAGTGGGAGGACTTTCAAAGAAAAACTGAAGCTCAGGGTAGGTAGAGAGAACAAAAGGATGGCAGAAGTTCACATGTAGGTGATAGTATTTATTATAGCACATTTCACAAAATAAGATTGACTAGGACAGAAACACCTGTTATTAAGATAGTTAAACCACAACCTCCCCTAGGGAGAAAAACGTGATCCAAGTAATGACACCGGTCTCCAGCATGGGGTTGAAATTGTGCTTTCTCTCTGCTACTTTCAAGATGATCCCTCTCCTTGCTTTCAATGAAACTAAGAGATGAAAACAGTCTTTTCCTTGGTTCTCTCTTGGTTCAGAGATTTTCTATCTGGAGGTAAGGCTCCAAGAGAAAGAACAGCTAAAGGTGTTCCCATCATTACTTCACTTCAGAGCCACTGTCACTTTCTTAGTGACCATGCTGTCAACAACTAACCAGTCCAAAATTTGTTTTTGCTATTTGTGAATGAATGAATGAAAGTAGGACCTACTTACTAAGTTGTTCAGACTTAAGAGATAATGCATTTCAAAGCATTACAGAAGACCCACAGTATGTGCATCCACTAAGCTTGTCATGACCAGATTAGTTTGTCCCCAACCCTAGTTTCATTTTTCATAATGTTAAGGTAACTGCAGTAAATAGAAAATAGTAAAAAAATATTCAACGGAAAATTCCAAAATTAACATATGTTCTGAATTGCATCTCATTCTAAGAAGAGAGATCAAATTTCATACCATCAAACTATGTCTCAAGGGGAACATAACTCAGCCCTTTGTCCAGGATGCATATGTCCACACTGCGTATGCTACCTGTTTGTCAATCACTTGCTAGCCATCTTGGCTATTAAAGTGACCATCACGAGATAGTAGTTCTTGAGGTTGAGCCCTCTCTACAGGAGTGAGAATACTAGTGACTGAGTAGGGCAAAGGGGGTCCTTAGAGCTCTGCTTTTCAGTGGAAGGGTGATTATGTGTGGCTAGGAAAACATAGTGCACATAGGATTACAGACTGCAGTTTCTGGCTTCCTCTGCAGGATTTGTAACATATTTTCTCCAGATAACTGAGGACTGTCAAACACATGCCATTACTGTAATAGCAGCCGACAAGATTTTGTTGAGTTGAAAGGTAATAGATATGTCACAGACCTCATGTTTGGCTAAAATGGCCATTCTCTGACAGTCTAATCTTTACAAATCTTGTTGCCTCAAGCAAAATTTATGTCTTGAGTTTGCTTTGGTGTGAGTGGTAGTAGAACACATTCTACTGTCTTTGAATAAGAGTGTAACCTCCTCAGGACCACCTTAGCTTTCAGATCATTGCTGAAAACAGCTGGAGCTAACATCTGTGCCTTACATCTTCCAAAGTCGTAACAAAAGAGGCCTTATTTCATACCTACAGTATGAATTTCAGCGTGGTTATTAGAGAGTTTCCCGGGAAACCAAATAATGTTGGGCCCATAAGACAATGGCCTTGTCCTTCAATTCTGTGCTGGGAACTGGCAAGGAGAGAGGCCAAAAGGGGATCCAGTGTTTATTTGGCAGTTTCCCAAGTCAGCATGAATTTCATCTTTTCAGATTTAATGCAATGTGGCTAATCAATGCCCTTTTAATGTGTCTCACCACTTTCAAATTATAGTGGGAGTAGATTTAAAATTGATCATTCTGATTTTAACAGAATGAGTTTGCTATTCTAAAGGGACTTCCTGTTTGGTGTTTGTTTGTTTGTTTGTTTTTAAATCTCAGCTTGCCCAGGTGTCTTCTTCTCCTTCCTTCGGGCACTCTGTCATGTTAATGAACACCACTAGGTATATGTGACCTGTCTCATGCCAGAGTTTCCTATATGATTTTAAATATATGCCTTGAAATCCTGGGGCAGGAAGAAATTATGCAAATATAAGTTTTTATTATTGTTTTCTTTTTATTACCTGTTCTCCTCTGGTTTTTATCGCCTCCATCAATACAGGTAAATATGGTGATCCCACGTAGAGAGGGGGTTTTCTGTTCTAATGTCTCTGTTTTCATGCTATGCATTCAATCCATGTTAATTTAATTATCCATGATTTCTTAGGCAAAGAGAGGAATGTAGGCTCCATGCTGTCTACAGCGACTCCAGTCATTCCTTTGCTGCCTGTGACACCATGTCGTGCAGATGCTCAGCAACCTCTTTCTGCATCAACTCAAACAAGAAATGTTAACCATATGCAGCTCCAACCTGTTTATCCTTAAGCAATGCAAAGCCATGCCGCGCTGCAGACGGGCAGTGAGGGAGAAGCAGGGGCTGCTGCTTGTCGCTGGCTTACCTGGTGACAAAGCAGAGCAGGAAGCACAGGAATTTAGGGCAGGGAGAGTTGAAGCAGGCTCTTTTCTTCTAACTTTTCTCACCGATGGAAGCATTCCTCTGAAATTCTATGCATATGTGTAGAACTAGTGGCCTGATTCATGAAAGATTAGTCGCTGGTATTCAGATGTGGAGCCCTGAGATGCTTTGCTGTGGTAGATTTTGAATGCCTAAATATTCAGACAAAACCAACTAGTGACTGGAAGAACCAAGGCATTTATTAGAAACAATTGAGGGGTTTAATTTATTTTAACACAGATTTAACTGGAGTGGCATTTTTTTTTTTAGAACATAATTTTTCTTTTCTTTTCTTTCTTTTAAAAAATCTTTTCAAAACTCTCTTTTCTTGTTTGCTGAGATTTTAAAAATGCTTCTACCTGAAAAAAATAGAATATTATACATGATAAATTTGAGTGACCCTTGAAAATATTTGCTACAAAATAGAAAAAAAAAAAAAGAATTAGAAAGAAAACAAAATATTAGAATCTGAGGTTGTTTTTCAATGTCTGTTAGAAGCCAAATAGGCTTCTAATATTAATATTATATTATAATCTATTAATATTTCTTCCTCCTTTATTTATCCACATACTTAATATCATTTCTTCCTTGAATTATGAAAAAATAAAATGTAAATTTAAGGATATTTTGGAAATGGAAAAAAATGCAACACTGTTAATTCTATTTGCTGGTAGGATCCTTCAGACCCTGCTCCTTTGTAATCTCCCTCCCCCCCCCTGCAGCCATTGCTCAAGGGGTAGCAGCAGAGCAGGGGAGACAGGCAATGGGGTCTTCTCAAATTAGGACCCAGGAGTTACACAAACGTTAGAGCTACTGTGTTAACGATGCTGTATGTAGGAACAGACATTGTACATTTTCTCCTTAAATTCCGTTTACATTGCTGACCTGTTTTCAGTCATCCCATTTGTAGCCAGCTTTATGGATCATGGCATACAAATGTCAGCCTGAATCTAAATTGAGCAAACTTCCACCTCTGTCCAAAAAATGACTATATTTATCTTTAGTGGTCAAAAAATCAGGTTCTGCACACAGATAGAGAGTCAACATGGAAAGATAGGCTGCAGTTTGGACTTAAGAGGACCAGTGAGTGAACAGGAAGTGACAGAAGGGACCGTGTAAGACAATCAGGTCGAGGGATGCTTGCCTCGCCCAGAACACTGCCCCTTCAGCTCAGCCTGGGCACATGCAAGCCTGGGAACATTGTGTGATATTTCTAGAACAGGGCTTATACTCTGCGAAACTTAAGTGATTTTAGACTCTCAGTCTCCATGGGAAGAGCAAATAAGTCTATATTTGTGAAAAAACAAACAAGCAGACATGCAGGTACACATTATTACTGCTGTCACACTGGTCACATCAAGTTCCCACACTCCGGAATATTTGGTCACTGTAACTAAAGTCACACTGGTAGAAATATATCAGAAGGCTTATATACAGTGATAAAGTGGAATTGGTCCTAGGGATACCAATTTGGCATAGCATCTGGAAGTCAATTTGTATGACGCATCAGATTCATAGGAGACAGAGAACAAAACCCACATGATTAGTTGTCTCAGATACAAGAGAAAACTTCCCCCAAATCCAATATTTCTTTATGATAAAAACAGTAAACTAAAGAAAGAAGAGATAGCTCCAGTCTGGCAAGCAATGTCTAGGAAACACTGGGGAGGAGATGAAGGAAGACTTAATACATGGATAGATAGCTCATAGGTATGGACCGAAGTATTTAATATCAGCAGCAGCTCGAGTCCTGGAAACTGATCTACACATGTTAAAATAATTTAAAAATTGACTCAGAAGGAAGTGTTAGGACCAGATTTTTAAAAATTAAATTGATTAAGGCAGGCTGGGGAAACAGTGGATTGAGGTCAGAGGGCAATTTTGTGCAGTTGTTTTTCTCTTCCCTCTCCTTCCATCTTTACATGGGTTCTGGGTATGAACTCAGGTGTCTAGGCTTGCCCAGAAGTCACCTTTCCTCATTGAGCCATCTCATTGAACCTTGAAGACCATTTTATTAGGGTTTGAGAGAAAAACAAAGCAGGCAAGCTTCTAAGTCTTGGCAGCTGCTGAAGGAGGGTGATAGAGAAGAGAAAGAGAGTCGGCCAGGCTGCTTTGCACGAGGGTCCAAGAAAACATTGTGGTCCAACAATGGAGGTCAGTAAGTACCTGCATGAGTAGTGGTAGGGTCTTTACAGAGACAGCAAGAAAGCCCAGAGGCTGAGAATAGGAGTACTTAGGTTTCTGGCTGGTCTCCAAAGAGAAGGAAGGAAAGGCGAAAAAAAGGCAAAATTCAAAAACTTTGGAGTAGAAGTTAGAAAAGCAGACAGGCTTAGCAGTGGGGTTGTGTAAGCAGCTACATTGAGAGGGGACTGTAGGAGAGATAAGTACATTATCCCATTAAAGGGATAATTAGTCCTCCCATATCTGTAGCAAACCTTCAGGTGAGTCAGCTTTTCTGAGGGTAGTCCTGGCCAGGGGATTGACAGGCCCAGTTGGATTATCTCATAAAAGAAGAGGTAGTAGCTAGTAGTATTTTGGACAGTTTAGAGCACCAAGTTTCCACCCAGGGCCTGAGGCAGAGCTCAGATTAAGCTGGGCTGATCAGAAGGAAGTAACTAATGCCTTAGTACCTCCCCTTTCCATGTGGTGCTTTAAATACTAAGGGGGTGGGCAGCTGTGGGAGGTGGTGTTCAAAGTTGATCTTGAGGAGGGACTCACCCTAAATGTCTGCCGAGTAAGCTAATGCCTCTCTAGCTATCATAACTCTCATACTTCTTAATCTCAGAATTACTATAGAAGCTACAAGAAGCACAGTAAGCAAGGAAGACATCATGATTCTGCACAAATAGATATATACACTAACAAAATGTAATTAAGACTCCAGAGAACCTGGAGCTAGAGTATGATGTTAAAGCACTTGCTTAGCATGCAAGATGTCCGGAATTTGATCCACTACTACCAGCACCACCACCACTACTACACCAGCAGCAGCAGCAGCAGCAGCAGCAACACCACCACCACCATCACCACCACCACCACCACCAACACCACCACCACCATCACCACCACCACCACCACCATCACCATCACTGACAACAACACAAAATAAATAAAAAACAGAATTGTGTTCAAAATTAAGCCTTGTTTACAAAGATTTGTCTAGACATTGACTCACAGCATACCTACAAATGACCAATGAGCACATGAAAATATGTCCAATGACACTATTATTCATTAGAGAAATGCAGATAAAAGCCACAGTGAGATACTACTTTATGTTCATTAAGATAGTGTTATGCCCAAGTTGCAGGGACCGGAAAATATCCACTGGGGAGCCAATCCCAATGTAAACACATAAGGGTCTTTATTACGAGTGGGCGAACAAGGACTCTCACCATCACCTTCGAAGCGGGTCAGAGTGAGAGCCCCGAGTCTAGAGGTGTAGGGTTTTTATTGCATTACAGCAAGCTTGGAGAATTTCCATATGGGTCAGCAAGTTAATATTTTAAAAGCTGCATTTCTGGCTCAATCTGCAGGAACCCAACACAAGGGCAAACCCTCCTGATAGACAGGATGGCGAAGTTATCTGTTCTCTGCAGGGTGTCTTAGGTTATCTATATGTACCTTCACTCTGTTATTGTAGCCTGACTGGCTGTTGCTAAGGGGGGTGGGTTGTCAGAGGATGCTTGCTCAGGAGGACTCTGATTTTCTTCCTGGAATTGGAGTTTAGCCCCTGGTCTTACACAAAATGGAGTTTCTTTAAAAATGGAATTGGTTGGGCTTTATAATAGTTAAAGCAGAAACAAAAATAAAACCAGTTAACAACAACAGGAATGAAGAGGCAATGGACATGCTGGTTAAGATGCGCAGAGAGAAGCTCCCGGTGCAGCGTCCGGTGCAGAACTGGGTGCAGAGCCCAGTGCAATTCCAGGTGCAATGCCTAGGCTGTAAAACACTGCAGCCATTTGGAAAAAAAAAATCGGTTTGGTGTTTCCACAAAAAGTTTAAATATTTGAATGGCCTTTCTGCTCCTTGGACTACACAGCATTGAAATGAGAACTGTGTCTACAGAAATAAATCTATCTATGGAAGTTCACAAAACAGAAAAGTTGAAGTAACCCAACTGTCTTCAGCATATGAACAGAAAAACAGTGTGGGATTAAATCCAGAATAAATTTTAATGGAGCATTACTTGGCAACAGAATGGAGTGGAGGACTGATTTTATACAGGGGAAAAGGTCAGTCATACAGAGAAAACATTACGTATTTACTTATTCCATCTCCTTGTCCTCTTCCTCCTCTTTCTTTCTCCTTTTTTTTTCGTCTTTTGATGTTTTGAGACAGAGGACACAGACCAGGCCAGCCTCAAACTTACTGGGTACCCCAGGCTGCCCAGGAACCTAACAACCTCCTGCAGTGCTCTTTAAAGGTATTTATGGGAGTATTAAAGGAGTATGGGAGAACAGCAGACCAATCCAGGACTCCCAGGCAGTGGATTAAGGGTTTTCTAGGGTTGAGCTGAAGAAAGAGGGAGGGTGAGGGCTAATGTGTGTGGCATTTCCTTCTGAGGTGAGAAATGTCCTAAGGTAGAGGATAGTGGGTATACCTCTTGGGCTCTACTTAAAAAACGACTCTTTGCTGGGGCTAATTTTTTCATGGGAATTATTTCTTAATAAGCCTTTTATGATACAAACAAAATGGTAGCAAGGTTTGGCCTTTGTTCTTCTATTTTGTTTCTTCACGAGTTTTCTTCAGCGTATGGCGCATTTCAGAAATCTCCAGTGACTTCTCAATAGGAATGTAATTTCCTCCAGTGAATTCATTCCCAGGGGCCAACAGTGTGATTTAGCTTCTGAAATTTATCAAGGCAACTTGTCAGTGTTATGACTTATCCTGCTTAATCAGACATCGGAGGACACTGCTAATTTGCTGAAGGAAAAAATAGAAATAAAGGAAGGAAAGAAGGGAGGAGGGAGGGAGGGAAGGAAGGAAGAAGGGAAGAAAGAGTGACAGTGTAATCTGTGGTCAGCCAGGACTGTGTCTCTTCTGATGGTATGATCTTTATATGATACTCCAGGCCTTGAGTTTGAGTGTAGATGAACTTTGCTGACCAAGGTCAAGATTTGGGCCCATGGCCCCGGTGTTAGTGCTGTGTAATACAATGGTGGCTAGTGTTAAAGGAATTTCCAGAAAGAAACCTTAAAACAGTTCATTTTAATTTATGAGCATTTATGTGGCAAAGTATGCTCCTAGAAACCATGGGTCATTAAATGAAAATTTCAGTGCTAGAAGTAGGCTACTTCTCTATACGTTGTTGGTCAGGGAGACTGTGAGGGCCCCCCAAACAACACAGGCAGCTGCCATAACAGTTGCTCACCAAAATTCGATGGTAGGATCCTAGTGCTAAAGACCACATATGCTTTGATCATTGGGACTGAGATGGGAACTTCCCCTGCTGGATATCGGATAGAATGCTGGAGGCATGCTGCTAGGAGACTTCCTGTCACCACTATTACTCAGCTGCGGACCCCATGTGCTACACTAGGGACTAGCAAGTCAAGGTGTGCTTACTGATGCTATGGTGGCAAGGTACAAGAGACAATCAAGTACTTTCTGATTGGATTTGTGGCCTGCTTCACAATGGGAATCCACATCTTGTAAACCTGGTCAAAGGCCCAAGCAATGGGGGCCCTAGGCCCTGGCAGTGAAGGTACTACTGCTGCTTTGTTAAGCGGACACATGGTGCCCATCAGACCATCTTCTAAATAACTATGTTTGTACCCATACATTAGTGCTGCCATCAGCTGTGGTCAGAGAAGCTTTGTTCAGTGAACAATGGTAACTACAGACTCATAACTGGTCAGCGTGCGGAGGACAAACCCTCCTGAACTCTTAGCCGTAAATGGAGCATCTGTGTAACTCCATTCAAGGCTGAGGGCGTGTCATGGGTAGAGGGCAGAAGGAACTAAAAAGCAGGAGGATGGAGAGGAGTGAAACGGAAGGTTCCAGGTGGAGTGTGCTAGCAACATTGCTTTTATGATCTCACAGCACTCCACAGGACCGCCACAAAATTGGTCCTGCCAACACCAGGCAGGGGGAAGGGTCCCTGAAGGCCTACTGCTTCCTAAGGATGTGTATGGGCAAAGGTGAATAGGCATATCCACCTAGGGGTAATGGTGGCTGGGGTGAGGGCCTTTGACATTCAGCCTTGTCCTGAGTATCTAGAAGTAATTAATGTCACTGGAATAAGAATGATCACTGGTAAATGGTCTGCGCTCTTGCCAATAACCCCTCACCCATGATCCTGTAAGAAACGGTAGTGAAACAATGAGTCATCAGAAAAAAAAAAGAAAGAAAGGTGAAAATAATACTGAGAATAGTTGGGAGAGGAAAGACATGAATTGACAATAGGAGATAAATATTATCAAAATACATAATATCAATCTACAGAAATATTGTAACAAAACCCAGTATTACGTATAATTATTGAATGGCAGTAAGACTCAGTCTATGATGGTGCTTATGTCAATAATTTTAACATGGCTTTTTAGGAGTAAGTTGCTTTTATGAAGCTTAAAAACTGAGTGGAGGGCTGGAGAGATGACTAACTTAGCAGTTTAAGGGAGTTGGCAGCTCCTGTGGAAGAAGTGGAGAAACCTTAGGTTAGGTTCCCAGCACCCCGTGGTGGCTAATAGCCATCTGGACTCCAGTTTCAGGGACCCAATGCCCTCTACTGGCCTCTGTGGGCAATGTTGACAGGGGCGCATTAACATATATTTGGGTGGAACACTCATACACATATACGTAAAAAGAAAGAAAGAAAGAGCTCTGACTGGCAGCCCATTCCCATAGGAAAACACAAACATTGATTGCTCTACAAAATGAGCAGGAGACTTCTTACAGACGAAGTAAAGCATTTCCCTAATGCCAGGCTGTAGCTCTAATTCATTAACTGACCAATCAATAGCTTATACTAGCACCATTAAATAATTGCATGCTATTTTTATTATGTTCACTGCCAGCAAATAATGTTTATGGATAACCGCCCCGTCAGGCATTATTTCATTGGAAACAAAATCAAAATGACATATTCTCAGATTTGTTATTTGTCAGTGAGGAAGTCAGTAGAAATAATTTTGGAAATTAAAACATCAAAATTATAGATACAAGTGAGCAGTTATATAAACATATTCTTTCTTTTTTTCTTCCCTCTGATCCCTACCTGGTCAAAGAGGAAGAAAAGAGACAGATGCAGATGAGAGATTTTTAAAAATATTTTGAAAAAGGCATTTGAGCTCATGAGCCTGAGGAATATTAAAATCTAAAGGTCTTGTAATGCTAAATAGTAGCTGAGTGAGTTGGTTTCTACCACAGAACCTTTAATAAGCTCAGGATTTGGCATTATCAGAAGAGTTTGGGACAGGATATCAGTATAATACTAAAAATTCTCCTTACTCATTAAGGTTAGCTTCTTCTGCTACTTCAAGTGGAAGACCGTAAGAGTTTCTTTGAATAACCTGAAAGGACATGGGCCAGTGAGATGGCTTAGCAGTTAAAAGCATTTGCCACCAAGATGAATGACCTGAGTTTAATCCTTAGGACCCACATGGTAGAAAGAGAGAACTGATTTCTGAATGTTGTCTATTGACCTTTACTTACAGTACGGTGGTGGTGCTGGTGTACAGTCGCTCGTCTTATGCATGCACTCATAGATGGATGGGTGGGTGGGTGGGTGGGTGGGTGGGTGGATGGATGGATGGATGGATAGATAGATAGATAGATAGATAGATAGATAGATGATAGATAGATAGATAGATAGATAGATAGATAGATATAAAAATTTGTATTGGGCCAGGGAGATGGCTCAGAGGTTAAGAACACTGACTGTTCTTCCAGAGGCCCTGAGTTCAATTCCCACCACCTACATGGTGGCTCACAACCATCTCTAATGGGATCCGATGATCTCTTCTGGTGTGTCTGACAGCCACAGTGTACTAATATACATAAAATAAAGAAATCTAAAAAAAAAAATCATATTGGAAGAACAGGTCTCAGGATTCAATCAAGGACAATGCTTGCTAATCAATAGTACCATCTAATAACACTTAACTAATTGATTCTTAAGAATATCTCTATTACTATGTATATCAACATAAAACACACCTTGATGATGATATAAAGATAGAGAAATTAAAAAAAAACTTAAACAGGGTTAATCCCGGGAAACAAAGACTATACTTAAAAACCAACAAATCAATCAACTGACCATGCAAATGATCACACTACCACCTCTATTTAAAAAAAAAAAAACCAAACAAAATAAACAAACCCAAGCCAAAACTCAACAAACCAACACACAGTTTTCCTAGACATAGAAAGCAGATCATGAGACAGCCAAGAGACAAGCAAAAAGAAGTTAAAGATAAAAATTGAACACACACACACACACACACACACACACACACACACATACACACACACACACACACAATTTTTGAAAAGAATAATAAGATAATGAGAATGGGAAATTAAGAAAAAATACAGAAATAGATAAATAGGAATCCATCATAAAGCTCAACATCTTTCCATTAGAAAGAAGAGCCTTGAAGTCAAACGGAGGACTCTATTAAGTCAAATATTATTTCTCCATTGTGAAGAACGAGATCGTAGGTTCCAGATGCTCAGCACAGTGGGTGCAGACAAAATGAATGCAGCTGATAGTCTTTGGAAGGCCAGGGCCCTAGGGACAGAAAGCCTTCACATTTTTTGTATAAACATAATTTTTAATCCAGAATGCTCTGCTGAAGTCATCAGTGAAGAGTCTGGATATGGAATAAACCACTTCTATCTGTGTCTTCCATGTTTGTTTGCTAGCAAGCATATAGAAAGCATGTATCTCCATTGTATTTGTCTATCTACCTATCTACCTATCTATCTATCTATCTATCTATCTATCTATCTATCTATCTATCTATCATTATCTACCTCAATCTATTTATTTTTTAACAGAATAAAGGGTTAAATGATGTTCAAAGGAGGCACAAAGCAAGGGCAAAAGCATGCATTTCACATGGGTATGGAAAGAAAGTCTGGGATACTGTCTATGCAATAGGCCCCATGAGAAGTCAGTCTTAGAATAAAAAGAAAATTTTGAGAGATATAAATGAAAAGGTTCATAAAAAATTGTTGGGTATGGTCAAAGAGAATTGCTATAAATACTAGCTATGTCTGAGCATTTAGAAAACCATGAATGACTAGTTTAAAGGCATAGTGACACCCAAGAGCCTTACAAAATGTTCTGACTTTCTGATTCTAAACAACCACAACCAGTGAGTAAGTGAAAGTGAAATTTCGGGAGGGGGGGCTGTGCAGGACAGAAAATACAACACTAGAGATGACTTGATACTCAAGCAAATCGTAATGTGAACCCTCAATACTTTTATTTAACGAATTTTTGCTTTAATTATATGAAAATTAGAAGAGGGTATCAGAAAGTTAAAATTAATAGATAAAAGCATGACGGCCTGAGAAAATGATATATTACACAGAGATAAGTACTAAGAGAGGCCATTCAAGGAAATGGCTATTTCCCAGCGAGCACTGGGAACGGTCAGGCAAGGTTCCCATACATTTCAATTAACACTCATTTACTTAAAAGGGTCAGTATAGTTTTGGATAAAGGAAACATAAAAGCGTATATACGTTTTTAAAAGATCCTACAGAGATTTTGATGTGGAAGTTGGACAAATGGTAGTAGAATGTTGGGAACTCTAGTGTCATGGTGTCTTAAAAAGAGAAAGTGGAAGCTGGGAGCAGTGGTAGCAAGGCCTTTAATCCCAGCATTTGGGAGGCAAAGATAGGAGGATCATTGTAAGTTCAACTCCAGTCTGGTCTACAAAGGAAGTTTAAATTCAGCTAGGACAACACACTGAAACAAAGCTTGACTCCAAAAAAAAAAAAAAGAGGAGGAATTGAGAAAAACACCCAACGATGACCTTTGACCCTTACACGTACTTGCATATACATATAAACATGAAAATGTATCTGTACACACACACATCATACCTGAACAAGATAATTTTAATTTGCAAAGCAATGCAGAATTGTGGTAAGGGAACAATACCATACTAATCTCAGTGTGCTTCAAATTGGCTGTTGCTCTTCCCTGGTATGTGGAGAACTACCTCAGCCTGAGGGGGGAACCACTCAGAAATAACAGACCCGGGTGAAGCACAGGCCACAACGAGGAAAGCCTTTGGAAATCCTCAGTCGATTTTTGTATGCTGCAGGAAGCAGGCCACAAGAGAAAACAAAACAGAACCAAACAAAGGGATAAAAATCTGTAAATCTAGTAATTACAGAGATGACCTATCGTCAACAGATAGGAAATTGCCATTTTTAGTGTGCTGTGACATTAGTCTTACAAACAAGCCAATGAGGCATCAACCAAAATTCCAAGTGGACAGTTATGTAAGAGATCACGTGCTTGGGCCTGTCATCCTTCATGTTCCAGAAGGAGGGTTTATTAAAAGGAAAACAAATGTCAGGAACTAGAAAAACAAGTGAAACAAACCACCAAAAACAGAATTCTCAGCAGCCATTCAGGTAGAGCAATCACCCACTTGGCTGTATAGCTGCTGGGCACAGCAATGTGGCACTGCAGGTAAAGCCTCCTGATCCAAATCTGAACCCACAGTTCTGTTTGCTTTTCCCAGGATTCCCGAAGAATAGAGTCTTTAATTCAGAACACTTGAATTATAAGATAACAGAGCATCTAAATGCAATCAAGCAAGTGAACTATATTTGGAACTTTGGTTGATGAGTCCATTTGGCTACAAGAAGGAGTTCTGACAATTGAGGTTTATCAGTCTCTTTCTTCAAATATTGATAGCTGCTTCCTCTGTTAAGAGGGGTAAAAAGTTGAAGAAGACATATCCCTTATATCCAGTAAAGGAAAATAAGCCCATTTAATTACTGCTAGACAGAACAAAACGAGACTCAATGTATTATCACTTAAAATTCTCAAATGGAGTAGCTTATGCAGTTGCTCAGCAAACGTTTATGAGTACTGATTCAGACGTTACACTTGAGATCAGTTCTTGGAAGATAAAAAAGAATGCACCTGAAAACTTAGCCGACTGTGAGGAGGAAAGCATTTTTTTTTGCTGGTATCTTTCTACTCTAGTTCAGGCACATGCTATGTGCTTTACATAATTATATCACATAATCTCATTGGTGGATGAGATTGTTGCCATTCTCTGATTTTATAGAAAAGTGAGGCCCTCAGAATTAAATATTTTACCAGAGGGTACACAACCAGTAAGTGGCAGAGTTAGGATTTAATCCTAAAATGTTTGATCGATTTCCTACTTTTCAAGGCCAGACCGTGCAGCAGTTAGAGTCTGTGACAGAAAAAGGAGGGCACAGGGCATTGCTGCTACACTTTTAAATAGAAGGCTAAAGCTGAGTTGGCTTATTTTCTATGTGTTTTAATTTTAGTTTCTGCTTTTCTTAACCTGCAAGAGCCCATTATTGGGAGTATAAGATAGTGACTTCTAGTGCCTTTGGAACAGATGGATTTGGGTCTTTCGTGCTTTTTCTCTATGTGGCTTATAAATGGTTATCTTTATACAATGATAATTAATTAGGTGTATAAATCTTCTTATGTATATCTGCACATGTATTTTATATATGTAATAATGATTATATATGTTGTTAAATATTATACATAATTAATGCTCATATGTATATGCAAATCATATATAAATATAAACATTTTAAATATTTAGGACTAGTTTACACCATATGAAATCTATGAATGAGATCTCATAGCAAAGTGACCTTTTTGGGTATATTCAATTACCTATTGTTCAAAGAAAAAGTGCTTTTCGGCAGGTTATCTGTGAGCAAACTAGAAATGAATATGAAAAAAGAATATGAAATACTGAAAGAAGCACTCATAAAAGCTACCATAAATGGCTTCAATTAAAAACAAAATTTGACAAGTAATTAGTGTGTTTCTTCATTAACAGCAGGTTTTTTGTTTTTTTGTTTTTGTCTTTTGAGAATGACACTATAAATTGACTAAGATATTTCATTTCAGATTTTGTAACTGTCCAATGGTAAACAGTATGCAAATTGTATAAAAATCAATTTTGGTAGTTTAAAATCCACACCAGAACACTGAATGGAGCAGAGCACTTGCCTTTGTTATTGAGTGTTCCCATTAATAACCCTTAAATATTTAATTTTTTGTTATGGTTAAAATCTTTGGGGTAGCTTCTTCCTACCAAGGCATATATTATGATAACTTCATAGATTTTTGGCAGATATATTTCATAGACAAAATGCAAATAGTAAATTGATCATGCTGATATGTACATAACTATCTACTATCTATCTATTTATCTTCATCTATGTTTTTTCAGTGTTTAATAGGTTATATACAACTTCAAATTTAATAGTTTGATAACATGACTCAACAAAAATAATCTACATAAGTCAGGCGGTGGTGGCACATATCTTTAGTTCCAGCACTAGGGTGGCAGGGGCAGGAAGATTTCCATGAGTTTGAGGCCAGCCTAGTCTACAAAGTGAGTTCCAGGACAGCCAGCTCTACACAGAGAAACCCTGTCTCCAAAACAAAATAGAACAGAACAGAACAAAACAAAACAACACATTCTATATAGATAGTTAAGGACACTTACTGTGCCCTAAGGCAAAGAAAATGAAGACTTTCAGGTTTGAATCAGTAAGTTACTAAGAGCTGGGTGAGAAATTATTTTCTGTCCTGTGTGTTTTCCTTCTGGTTGGAATTGTATTGGATCAATGGTCCACCCCAGGCTAACAATTGAATATTTCTAGAGAAGCCTTATGGGGTAACTTACAAGGGGCTACAGAACATGTGAATTAGGTTCTGCCTGCCAGTGATTGAACAAAGGTCCTTCACTCAACCATGCTGTCTTGGAAAATTGCTTCATTTCTTTGTGTTCTAGCTTTCTTATTCATAAATAACGCAGAGGGCCTTCTGCTGGGGTTTCAAGTGGTTGCAAGCCAACTGAGGTGGGTGCTGGGAACCAAACCTGGTTCTTTTGGGAAAACAGCAAGCACTGGGAAATGCTGAGCTACTCTCCGGTGCCCATAAGCATGTTTAACCCACTGTTCTCTCCTCATGCCATCAGTGAAGAACTTGCACACGAAGGAAACCACTTCTGGATGCATCTGCAATGTATTTATTTATAAAGCTGGCTTATGGCGTAGGGCATAAGTGCTTACTGTGAACAACTGGAAGAAAGAGTTCCAATCCCCAGCAATTCTGTAAAAGTTCATGTGTGGTCAAGTGTTCCTGCAACCCCTGTGCCAGGGAGATCATAAACAGATGGACTGTGGGAGCTTGTTGGCCATCAGTGTTGCTCCAGGTTCAGACCTTGCCTCAAGGAAATAAATCAGAGAACGTTTAAGACTGAAGGGTACTTTTGGACGAGTTCTTTAGCAATCTGGAGGTATTGTTTTCTTGTTTGTATTGAGACAGGTTCTCCCCACGTAGCCACGGCTGGCCTTCAACCACCAGCAAACCCACCTGCCTCAGCCTCCAGAGCACTGAGATCCCGGGCACTATCGTGCCTGGCTCCTTGTTTTCTATGTAAAGGTCTCCAGCTTCTGTTCTTGTCCCTTGGATGGAGTTGATTCTACATATTTTGCAAATAGGAATTATTCCCATGCTTATAAGAAGGCTTCAGGAAAACCAGCCAGTTCCTTCTGCATTGAAGCTAAGGCTTTCTGGAGAACAACCCCTGCTAGCCTGCCTACTTCTTGAATGTGACAGCTTTGCAAGCCCGTTGCTTCATAAATGTGAAGAGTGATGTTACAGCACAGTTATGCTACTTTTCTATTAGGAAGTAGGATGTTAGCTCTAAAATACTGTTAATTTAAAATAATTCTTTTTAAAAACTTTTAATGAGACCCTGACATATAGACAACCTTAAACCTTTCACTTGTTACTGTTGGGGAGTCCCCTGAAACCTGGGGCACTGTGAAAATGGGAAGAAAGGGTTTGTTTTTATTTTTGCAGGTGGGTGGCTGTTTCGGTCAGCTTTGCTTTAAGATCGAGGAGAAAATGTCTCTGCCCTCCACCCTATTGCCCCAGAGAACTCTAAGGGAGTCATTTCCGGCGGGTTCTCTTGGGCCAGGAAGCTATGCAGGCTTCATCATTCTTACAAGGTGGATATTAGCAGTTTGGGAGGTTGGAAAAGGATGTTTGTTCTTATTCTGCAGAAATGGGTGAAGTCAGGCATGCTTTGTAGATGTATGTGTGGCTATGTACACAGAATCATGTAATCTCTGTGTGCATGAGTATTGTACACACACACACACACACACACACACACACACACACACACACACACACACGTAAAGAGACTAGGGAATTTCCATGACCTCCGTTAATCAGAAAATAAGCTGTGTCCTTTGGACTTTGTGTGAGAATTCTGAATTTCCGGTTAAAAAGCTCTCTGCTTGAACATGTCTGTTGGAAATCCCTGCCATTGCTATCGTCAGAGGTCATTAAATGTACAGGGAAAGAGGCAAGACATGGATGCTCTTCCCTGTCGTAAATGAGCAAGGGTTAGCTCAGAATGCTGGCAGATGAACAAGTTATATACAGTCTCTGGGACTCCAGTCCCCTCCTGGGGACTGCGAAATTCTATGCCACCGTGAAGCGGCTCAGAAATGAGCCGACAAAGAAGTCCATCGACTTTAACGTGAATATGGTTGAATCACACAGAAGACAAGAATAAATCACCTTACAAATGTGTCTGCTGTAATTTTCCTGTCTCCTACCAGTTCCCCAACCCCCAGCCCTTTTGTTCTTTGTGGTGTTTTTGTGTGCAGCAGTAGCAGCAGCAGCAGCAGCAGCAGCAACAGCATCCAGAAGTCCCTGTCTGGGGATTTTTCTCTGGGTGGCTACGGTGTGAGGTAGGTAGTGCTGCAGTGTGAATCTTTTAAAAACCGCCTAAGACATATTTAAGAGCCTAGTCTAGAAGGAACGGCTCTCCCAGGCATAATTTTTGGTGCTGGTTGCAGCAGGGAGCGTATGCTGGGAGGAGAGTATTATTTTTCTAAATGGAAGGTGTCAGATGGTCACGCAATGTGACTGCATGTTCGAGATCACTGCCTCCCATCTGCAATTTGTGACGTGTGAAAGATTCTGCCCAAATGTGCTCACCAACCGGAAATCCTCAGCACTTTTTTTCCTTATCAGGAGAGACCAAGATAACCAATGGTTTACAGATCAGGGATCCTATCAAATTAATATCACTGTAGGATAAAATCTGTTTTAAATACAACTCCTAAACTCCAGCAAAGTTAACTAGTACAAACAAGTTCATCCATCTGACTAAGAACCGTTGCTCAGAAAACAACAAACTGGAATCTGCTTATTCCTGAAGCTCCTCTCAAAACAATCTCCTGTTCAGAGCTTTCGAAAACAGTCTGGAGCCAAAGGATGATGGATTTTCTTCATGCTAATTAATGTCAACCAAATGACAGCCATCCGCCCAGACTGAAGGGAAGTGTTTTCAAATCAGTGCTGGTTTTGTTTGTCTTATCTATCTTGAGCCATTTAGGTATTAACCCAGCAGAGCTCTGAAAAGGGCAGGCAGGCAGCTTGGCTTCTGCCTCAGCAAGGACTTCCACACAGCCCAGCATGTGAACCCTCAGAATTCTATTTGTTCTTAGCCAGCCACAATCCCCAGTTTCTTAGACAAAAGCATTGTAAAAAGGTTTGCAAGGTGCTTCGGACATTAAACAGCTCACAGAAAGCCTATCTTGATGAGGTAAGAACAAATGGATCAGAAACAGGATGGGCTAATGTCCCTTTGCTGTGTCAGGGGCTTCTCCAAGCCACACCTGGAGATTCATCACTAAAGTCCCCCAAGGAGGTTTGGCCTAACAGGTGCTCTGCCTAACTCAAGCCTGAGAGAACACAAAGCACCATGGGTCTTCCTCAAATCATTCATTTCTCATCTGTATAAAATGAGGAAGAAAAGCTGGTTGGGAAGACACTCTCAGGTGAGTGTAAAAGCTGTATTCTTCCCCAACTCATTTTAGAGTGTGTATTTTGCATCACAAAGCTCTTCAGGATCAGTGAGGAAACACAGAGGGATTACAGAGTCAAGAGATGGATCACCTTCACCATTGTGTGACTAGCCTGGGCTGCTGATTGCAGGGAGCCGAAAGAAAGCATTACAGAAGGCTGGAGTCTTCCACACTGAGAAGTCCTGAGCTGCCGTCTAGAAGGAGTGCCCCCTTCTCCTCAGCTCATGCCCCAAACGCCACTAGAGAGGCACAGAGTGCCATGATTCATCAAACCTCATGCCAGCTATACCCATGGGCCTGGGTCTTTTCAGTGTTGACCAGGGCTGGGTTGAAATAACTGTCAGGAGAAATGGATAGATGAACCTGATGTGTTGAGCAGAGTTAATTAGCACCCGGGAGAACTCTGGTTGGTTCCTAGTGACAACAGCAAACAGCAACAACATTAACAGAGGAACTTGAGCCATTGACTCAGGAATAGTCCTTGAAATGATTCTTTGGATCTCTCTACAACGAAGACCTCTTCTTTCTGGACCTTAATGTCATGGTAAATCCATCCGTCTCTGTGAATGCTCTTCACTATGAGGAGCCCCAAATGTATCACAGGTTGCTCTCTTCCTCCCTGAGCTCACTGTTGTTCATCTTTGCCACCACTTGGGAAATTAAACTGGTCCATCCTGGGCAGAACTGGAAGTCAATGACTAACTTTTCAGAAGACTTGAATCTGTCACAGATATTTACCTTATCTTTCCATGTAAGTGAGATCTCTTCGAGTATCCAGAGCCTGCCTCAGATGCAGTTCTGTGGCATCCTGCATGATGAAGAGAAAGATTTAGCATGTATTATAAAGAGGTGTACTTTATCGCTCCTGGCAACTTCAGACCATTTCACTCCAGCGCTCTTCTATTCTTCTTCATGTCTTGATCCAGAAGACTGGAAGAGGTAAGACAATCTCAATGGAGGTGATGAATATACAAGAGAATTTTGATTCCCATTGATATATAAGCAACAACAATAAAACTAACAGAAATAAAGGCCTTTGACTCAGTAACAGCATTGACTTTTGAATTGTATTAGGATTAAAAAGAATACTAAATACTGTTTGTTGAATATTTGTTTCACTCCCTTCTTTCTCACTCTTTGACGATGTTCATTAATGTCTAAGAGGATTCTCTGTCTCCGTCTCCGACTCCCTCTCCCCCCCTTCTCTGTGTGTGTGTGTAAGGATAGCAATTGCTGAAAGTCACACAGAATCAGTGCTGTCTTTAACATCATAGAAAGGTGGAGCAATTAATACACAAAAGGGTAATGCAGAGGAGAAAGAAGGAAGGAAGTAAAGAGAAGTAATAGGAAAAGAATGCATTAGCCATATTTTCTGTCTGGTCTTTTCCAGGTCTTGACACAGCTGGAATGTTGGCATTTCCTTTTTACTAATGTTAATCTCTTCTCATTTATATTTCCTTCCTGAGATTTCATCTGTTTCAGTTGCTTGGATTTTTTTAACCTTACACATTCAAAGAAGAGGCTGCTTAGCTTCTAATTCTTTTCCTTAGTGCAAAGATGTATAATTACTCACCTGCCAAATGGGCATCCTTGACTTGGGCTTTTCATGGGCACCTTAAAATTAATGTGGAAAACACTTTGTAATCCTCCCTCTCCAAAGCCTGTGGCTCTTGTCAGTTCTGTCTTACATATTAACACCACTCTAAACAGTTGACCAAGTATAATCTTAGCACTTGGAAGGCTGAGAGATGAGTACTGAGAATTTGAGGCTATTCTGGACTGCAAGACTCTGTCAAAACGAACATCAAACAAACAAACAAGCCTCACTCGATTTTCTTAGTTCTCCATCTCTCCATGCCTACAACCAGCTAATCAGTCAATCCTAATCCCATTCCTTGCATATCCCCAAATTCACCTGCTTATTGTTTCAAAGCCGATTAGCTCTGGTGCCATCTCCTAACCTTAGAAGCTATGGATAGTTCGCATCACATGGCAACAGAGATTGTAGATACAACTAAATTAAGCACCTGGAAGAGAACTATTCTTCTGCATTACATAAGTCGCCTAATTAAAAGGGTTCTTGTAAGAATCAAGAGGCTTAGTAAGAGAAAGGGAGATGGGAAGAAACAGGGAGGAAAGACATGGGGCCAGGGACCAAGGAATTGAGGGAGTCAAGAGAATAAACAGAACAAAACAAGAACAGATTTTTCCCATGATAAGCTATTGCATTTACAATTAACCCCAACTCCAAGAGAAAGAATATTGTAGCTAGAAGTGATATGCTTCAGGCTGGAGAGATGGCTCCATAGTTAGGAGCCCTTGCTGTTCTTCCAGAGGTCCTGAGTTCAGTTCCCAGGAACCACATAGTCACTCACAACCATCTGTAATGAGATCTGATGCCCTCTTCTGGTGTGTCTGACAACAATGACAGTGTACTCACATATGTAAAATACACCTTTCAAAAAAACCAAAGAAGTAATATGTTTCAGGACGCCCTCTACACCTCCAGGGAGTGTAACTGAGGGTTAATAATCACTACATTTCTCTAGGATCTAGCTTCTTGCCGTAAAATCGGAATGATGGGTATATTCCAGCTCTACTATCTGATGGTGAAGATATTAATAATTAGGACATAATGTTTGTGACAATTTCCCAACATTAAAAAGGTCAGGAAGCATGTTCACAAGACCATTCTATATTGATATTCCCTGACAGCTGCATCGAGAGCAAGAGCACCCAGACGGCACTGGGGCCATGCCATCCTCATGAGTCTGAGGCTATGATCTAAACAAATTCCTACAAATAGGAAGGGAATGGCTGCCGAGAAAATAATGGAAAGACAATTTTTAAAAATCGTTTTCTGCATGATTAGAACACTCTGAACTCAATTTGCTATGAGAACAGGCTTTTAAAGCTAAACAGTGGATTCCTGTGTGACAGGCTGCACTGCATTCAATCCAGCATCTGTATTTCAAGGGTTTCAGTTTGCTGGTTTACTCCGCAAGGCCTCTGACTTTTAAATATATTTGATAGATGCAAATTGCTCATTTTATAACAATCTTTGTCTTAGGGTTTCTATTGCTGTGATGAAACACTATAACTGAAAAGCAAGTTGGGGAGGAAAGGGTTCATTTGTCATACACGTTGACAGCATTATTTATCATCAAAGGAAGTCAGGACAGGAATTCAAACAGGGCAGGAACCTCAAGGCAGGAGCTGAAGCAGAGGCCATGGAGGGATGCTGCTTACCGGCTTACTCCTTATGGCTTGCTCAGCCTGCTTTCTTATAGAACCAGGGCCACCAACCCAGGGATGGCACCACCCACACTGGGCTCCCCCATCAATCAGTAATTAAGAAAATGCAGCACAGGCTTGCCTCCAGCCCAATCTTATGAAAGCATTTTCAAAATTGAAGCTCTCTCCTCTCAAATGAGTCCAGCTTGTGTCAACTTGACATACAACTATCCAGAACAACCTTGAATATAAATCTGCTATGATTTTCTTGCTTTTGATCATTTGTGTTTGTCTTAGATCCCAAACAAAAAATACTCCTGTATCTTTATGCAAAAGTAGAGATATATAGAGTCCTTCACCAATCAGGGCAGGTGGTGAGATGTCATAGCAAAGCCAGTTCAGCACCCACAGGCTCAGCAAGAAGACACAGTGTCAACACACAGTGAAAAGAGCATTTCAAGGTCTTTGGTGGGAATTATTTTATCAGTGGGAGTGTTTTCAACTCCACCCGACAACTCACAATCAGTGGCAATGTTAAAATCCCCCCAAGTTTTTATGAGGTGAGGAAAGCCATCAAGCAGATGAGAAACAAATAGGCATCTGGAATTGGAGGGATCCCTGCTGAAACCCTCAGATTGGCTGAGGAGAGCGCATTCTATGGCTCCCTTCTCTCACCCTCAAGCTGGAGAAGGATGGAGAAATTCCAGATGATGCCTAAGTGCTGCGGTTGTGACCGTTGCAAGACAGGGATGCAAAGATAATTGGCAAAAGAAACACATGCCCATCCCTCTCTGAAAACTTCTTGCTGAGGGGGCTTCCTTGGTCTCCGCAGGCAGTAGAGACACGTACGAAAACGCTCATAATGTCGTCCCAGCTGTTTGGCAGGAACATTTTGTTTCCTGGTTTGTTCGGAAATGAACAGATACCAAGCAGTGCAAACCAGTGAAGACACCCACTGTATTGTTGCTAGTTCCGTGTGCTTGCTCACCCCTGGACATTTTTTAAGGCAAGAATTGCCTGATTAATTATTTTGTCTCCATAGTCTCATAAACTCTACAGACAGCAAAGTAGATGCAGGACATCATAATTGATGAATTAATGAATTAATTGAACACTGATCGGCTACTTTCTCAGTGTTAGCAAGAGAAAGATCAGTTGTCTGCATAGAAAAATCTGTCAAATAATTGAGAGCTGGGATTTTGCCCCAGGCTCTCTGACTACATTGGTGAAGAGAAACGGTGGAGTCGGGCTATGGACGGCTCAGTTGGCAAATCACTTCTGTTTAAGCATGAAGACCCGAGTTCTGACAGCAGAACCTATGCAAACCTGGGTGCAATTGTAGAAGCATACAGTCCAGTGGGGAAGAGGCAGAGATAGGCCTAGGGCTTGCTGGCTAGTCTGTCTATTCAGTCTGTAGGCTCCACGGTTAGGTGGAGATTCGATCTCAAAAAATAAGGTAGAGACTAATTACAGACAATACCCAGTATCAACCATACATACACGTGTACCCACACATACACAGAAATACAGACACAGAATAATAATAGTTAATGATAATGACAATAATAATAATAATAATAGAACATGCACATTTTCCAGGTCTATTTCCTACTTGACAGAAAACGTTGTAGAGAAGAGAGCTGGAGATTGGTAAAGGTGGGAATCAAAGCTAAGAAGCTTGACCATCAACTTTTGTTTTGATTGTTATTGACCTAATTTCTGGTCAGAGTTGAGCAGCAACTTACCTCAAAATGAACAGATTAGCTTCTCCTCCCATCACCCCTCCCGTTCCCTTCCCCCTCCCCTGCAGATGACTGTGCGGAGATTCAGTGCTAGACTGGTCTTACTCCCAAACCAGAGGCAAACTGTGCTTTGCCTATAAAATTTATATTTTGCTGCCCTGTGTGGAAGCCAGAAGGCCAAACAGAATTGTCCCAGGGAGGCTCTGTGGGGGCTGGTGTGGAGACATCAAGGGTCCTCTCTCTGCCTCACACACACTGAGATAAAGCCGTGCACTGTGTTAATTAACACTTACAGCACTACAGACTAAAACAAACAAGCGTGTACCCATTCCGGTTCCACTTCCAAGACCTCATCCGGAGGCCGGAACGCAGTTTGTTTTACTGCTTCCCTGGTCACGTGAACCTCAGTATAATGAAACCTCTCTAATCTCTATTTTTCTAAAGTCTGTGTAGATACAGATGGCCCTGTTTTGGTCTCTGGGTTTTATTCTTATTTTGCCACAATTTTAACCTTTTATGTATCTCTTTCTGTGAGATATTCTCACTGATTCCTCCCTGCCCTGGGGCCCTGAGAGGTCTTTGATTTTCATTTCCTAACCATAATATACTGTTGTTCTTTGGAGTATTTGGGATTTTTAAATTGCAGAAGACCAAGGCCGCAGTTGCTTGAGGATTTTGATTCCGTGGGATGCCAATTTGTGATTCATGAGAAATCAACTCTCAGTTTCATCTCCCCCCCACACACACAAAAGAGGTTGAGGAAGAGATGCTTGATTTTCAAAGTATCCATAATTCGATGTGCCTAGAAGGTCGTGTACAGTGAGACAGGTTCCTAGAGGTGTGGGCTTATGTATAGCTTATGCTGTGGGACGAGCGGGAGAATAGAAAGGGAGAAAGAACTGTGCAATCTGACCCAGGCCTGGAACAAACAGAATGCAGAGGCTGCCCCGCCTCCAAGGGAGCAGTTTCAGAGAAAAGAGTCAATAACAAACTTCACCAGACTGCCAAGCACTGTTGGTGGGTGTCGCCTTCCAGTTTTAGGTGGCCATAGAATAGCCAAATGTAACAAGGACAGATGTAGTCCCCCACATGTTTGTCTGAGTGAGGTAGGCTTCTGAGAGGATGGAATTAAAAGACACCTCTGCATTGTCAGAGCAGTCGCTCAAGCACAGGAGGGGTGGGACTCCATCTGTTCAGTTCAGTTTGGTTCAGTGAGCCGGGTCACTTTGAATGGTTCACTGGGTTGTGACTATCTAAAATTTATACTTAATGCGTTTTAAAAATCTTGAGCTGCATGACAAGATTGCCTTATTCCTTGTTTTCCCTTGCCCTCAGGTTTATCACCTCTGAGGATGGGTAAAATGGAATGCCTCACTCAACGATGAGCTGGAAATAGGGTGTCTGAGTCCTGCGTCTGAGGCTCCCCCTTCAAAACTGCACAGGAAGCTCATTTCTATCCCCCTCTTACTCCATCTTCTCCCTGACTGGAGTTTAGTGGCTGAGGTGACAATTTCTCAGTCATGTGAGATGAATCTGGGAACATCGTTTCTGAGGTAGACATAAGAGGCAAGCATAGAACTAGAAAGTAGAAAAACTATTAAGAAAAAATAATTACATGAGGAGAAAATCGTAATTCATTTTCAGAGGAAAGTATGAAAGTCTCAGAGCCCAGGACACTCCAGGGAAGCATTCCTGCTATTTGGCTTTGCAAGGCGGGGCTCATACCCAGTGTCATACACATAGTTTTGAAGTTAGGAGTGAGTGGTTGCCCCAGAAGGCACAAAAACAAACAAACCAAGGAAAAAACCAAACTAAACCAAACCAAAAACAACCAACCAAGCAAGCAACCAAAAACCCCTAAAAACCCAAAACAAACACTTGATTTCCCAGGGTTTGTGATCAGTGCATATATTTTTCTGAAGACAATGCAAGTTTTTACCACAGGTGAGATGAATTTGTTTGTTTGTTTGTTTTCTAAACTGGGGGCACTGTGGTGTGTGTGTGTGTGTGTGTGTGTGTGTGTGTGTATTTGACAGGGAGGGGGTGAGGAGTGAAACTGAGCTACAAAGAGAATACCATGGGAATAAGCCCGAGTGAGTGGATTTTGTTCCATCATTGCCTTTGAGTGACCTTGATTCCCACTGAATGCTAGTCAGTGTAGACTCTTACTGCAAAGCCCTGCTTGACACATCAATGCCAGTAGCATTGGTGACAGGCCAATGGATGAGAACAGTGATGGTTGAGAGTGATGCCTTACGTTTACAAATAGAAAGTTATACCAAACCAGCCCAAGGACAGCTGTGAATTTAAAACCAGCAATTTTTCTAGACCAAATAAAAATAAGAGTGCATCTGCCGTCACTGGGGTTGCCTCCGAAGGGCATAATGAAGAGGATCTGCACAGTCCTTACCTCGGTGCCATGCTTGCTTGTTACTGAGATGTGGTTGGTGGCCCTAGGGTTATCTGGCTACACTAAAATGCAATTTTAGGAGAACGACTTACCCATGGGAAGGAGCTCATGGGGAGGTGTCTTTGACGAACACTGCAGTTGTCTGTGCATTTTATTTCATTCAGTGGTCGAATGATAACGTTTCAGGAGCTGCAGATGAGGGATCTTCCTAAGCATGCAGAGGGTGGAGTCACCCAGTGACTTGGGGATGTAAATTGGTTTCACTGAGGAAGGGACTACCTCTACCCCAGCCTTCCTTGGCACATTTGTTTCTACATCTACTGGGTTTCAAGCTGTCCTCTAAAGGTGGCTCACCAGCAGAGGTCAGAGCGGCTCCCAGTTCCGAGCCAGGGCTCTTTTTTTTTTTATATTATTAAATTATTTATTTTTTGATACTTTATTTACATTTCCAGTTTCCCCCTTTCCAGGTCTCCTCTTTGGAAACCCCTATCTCCTCCCCCTCCCCCGCCTCCAACCACCCGCCCACCCACCCACTCCCATATTCCCATCTTGACATTCTCCTTTACTGGGATCTCTAACACCCTCAGGCCCAAGGGCCTCTCCTCCCCCTGATGGCCAATAAGGCCCTCCTCTACCACATATGTGGTCCGAGCCATGGGTCCCTCGATATGTATTCTTTGGTTGGTGGTCCAGCCTCTATGAGGACCTGGGGGGTCAGGCCAGTTGACACTGTTGCTCCCTCCATGGGGCTGCAGACTCTCTCAGCTCCTTCAGTCCCTTCTCCAACTCCTCCATCTGGGATCTCACTCTCAGCCCAGCGGTTACTGTAAAGTGAAACTTGGGTATTCTGAACGTTTCGGCTAATATCCACTTATTAGTGAGTACATGCCATGTTTGTTCTTTTATGACTGAGTTACCATGCTCAGGATGATATTTTCAAGTTCCTTCGATTTGCCTGCAAATTTCATAAAGTCATTGTTTTTAATAGCTGAGTAGTACTCCATTGTGTAAATGTACCACATTTTCTGTATCCATTCTTCTGATGAGGGACATCTGGGTTCTTTCCAGCTTCTGGCTATTATAAATATGGCTGCTATGAACATAGTGGAGCATGTGTCCTTATTACATGTTGGAGCATCTTCTGAGTATATGCCCAGGAGAGGTATAGCTGGGTCCTCAGGTAGTATTATGTCCATTTTTCTAAGGGTCCACCAAACTGATTTCCAGAGTGGTTGTACCATCTTGCAATTCCACCAACAATGGAGGAGTGTTCCTCTTTCTCCACA
>CM052715.1:10623579-10648579 GCA_028551405.1 Uromys caudimaculatus
TTGGTGAGTGGAAGCCCATGTTGTTAAGCCCAAGCATAACCTCCACCATGGCCACTTTGTTCGTGTGCCCTCTGAGCAATGACAGGGATAGCTGAGGAAAGAGGCTGACTGTCCACAGAACGGGTCATCTTATCCACTTGATTATTGAACTCCTCTTCAGCGGAAGTCACCTTTTGGTGAGCATTTACATGGGACACAAATATCTTCACATCCTTGCCCATTTGGAGAGATCTATCCACATACTTCTTACCCAAATGTCTTTCTCACCAATTTTCCAATCATGATCTTTCCAAGTCCCTGACCATCCAGCCAATCCATTGGCTACAGCCCATGAGTCAGTGAACAATCGTACATCTGGCCATTTCTTCTTCCAAACAAATTGTAATACCATGTGTACTGCCCAAAGTTCTGCCCACTGTGAAGATTTTCCTTCACCTGTATCTTTCAGGGTTGTCCCAGAAAGGGGTTGTAATGCTGCAGCTGTCCACTTCTGGGTGGTGTCTGCATAACGTGCAGAGCCATCAGTAAACCAGGTCCTAGTCTTCTCTTCTTCAGTCAGCTGATCATAAGGAACATCCCATGAAGCTATAGGCACGTACTTGGCAGCAGATGGCATTGCTACAGGAGTAGAAACCATAGGCATTTGAGCAACTTCTTCATGTAACTTGCTTGTGCCTTCAGGACCTGCTCGGGCTTGATCATGGATGTACCACTTCCATTTGATAATAGACTGCAGCTGTGCACGTCCTACTTTATGACTTGGAGGGTCCGATAACACCCAGCTCATAATGGGCAGTTCAAGTCGCATGGTAACTTGGTGTCCTATTGTTAAACGTTCAGTTTTCACTAAGGCCCAATAGCAGGTCAAGAGCTGTTTTTCAAAGGGAGAATAGTTGTCTGCAGTTGATGGTAGAGATTTGCTCCAAAATCCCAAAGGTCTCTTCTGTGATTCACCTACAGGAGCCTGCCAGAGGTTCCAAACAGCATCTCTATCTGCCACTGACACCTCAAGTACCATCGGGTCTACTGGATCATATGGTCCAAGTGGTAGAGCAGCCTGCACAGCAGCCTGAACCTGTTGAAGAGCCTTCTCCTGTTTCAGACCCCACACAAAGCTAGCAGCTTTCCGAGTCACTTGGTAAATGGGCCTGAGTAACACACCCAAGTGAGGAATATGCTGTCTCCAGAATCCAAATAGACCCACTAAACGCTGTGCTTCTTTCTTGGTGGTAGGAGGGGCCAGGTGCAATAATTTATCTTTCACCTTAGAAGGAATATCTCTACAAGCCCCACACCACTGGACTCCTAAGAATTTCACTAAGGTAGATGGTCCTTGAATTTTGGTTGAATTTACTTCCCATCCTCTGATACGCATATGCGTTACCAATGAGTCCAAAGTGGTTGCTACTTCCTGCTCACTTGGTCCAATCAGCACAATTTCATCAATATAGAGCACCAATGTGATATTTTGTGGAAGAGACAAACGACCAAGATCCCTTCTAACTAAGTTATGACACAGGGCAGGAGAGTTAATATATCCTTGAGGCAAAACTGTAAAGGTATACTGCTGGCCTTGCCAACTAAAAACAAATTGCTTCTGGTGGTCCTTATAGACAGGTACTGAGAAGAAGGCATTTGCTAGATCAATAGCTGCATACCAGGTACCAGGAGATGTGTTAATTTGCTCAAGTAACAAAACTATATCTGGTACAGCAGCTGCAATCAGAGTTACTACCTGATTTAGTTTTTGATAGTCAGCTGTCATTCTCCATGATCCATCTGTCTTCTGCACTGGCCAGATAGGAGAGTTAAAGGGAGATGTGGTGGGAACCACCACCCCTGCATCTCTCAAGTCCTTGATAGTGGCAGTAATTTCTGCAATTCCTCCAGGAATACGGTATTGTTTTTGATTCACTATTTTCTTTGGCAGAGGCAACTCTAATGGCTTCCATTTAGCCTTTCCAACCATAATAGTCCTCACTCCACATGTCAGGGAACCAATGTGAGAATTCTGCCAATTTCTAAGTATGTATATCCCAATTATACATTCTGGAACTGGGGAAATGACCACAGGTTGTGTTCGGGAACCTACTGGACCTACTGTAAGTCAGACATCAGTCAAAACTCCATTAATCACCTGTCTTCCATAAGCCCCTACTTTAACAGGAGGACCACAATGTTTCTTGGGATCTTCTGGGATCAACGTCAATTCAGAGCCAGTATCCAATAGGCCCCTGAAAGTCTGATTATTTCCTTTACGCCAGTGTACAGTCACCCTTGTAAAAGGCTGTAGGTCCCTCTGGGGAAGGACTGGAGAAAGGCTAACAGCAAAACTTTTAGGTGTCTTATCAAGGTCCTTCCTCAGGGGAACCTGGCCACTCCTTCATTCAAGGGGTTCTGGGTCTGCAAACTGGCTCAAGTCTGGAAATTGATTCACTGGCCAAGATTGCCTTTTGTCAGAATCCAATGTAGCCTTTCTTTCATTTGTTTGAGAATTTTTCTGCTTATACAGATCAAACAGATATGCAGTAGGCTTCCTATGTATTTCATACCTGGAAACACCATGACTGATTAGCCAAAACCAAAGGTCTGAATGAGTCATGCCATTATAAATTTCACTTCTCCTGTGCTGACTGACCATCACGGTATATGTCATTATAAATGTTGTTTTGTCTACGCTGTCCATTATAATAACCACGACCACCTTGTCTCTGGCGATTCTATGCTGCCACCTGGCCCTTGTTACCTCGAGGCCCAATTAAACCCATTGCATTTAATTCATCTAATTGAGCAGCAGCATCGCCAACCCTAAGGTCTGGCACAAGGAAAAGGGCAAGAACAAAACTCTTCAAATGTGCTGGTGCCCCTCTCACCAGTTTGCGTCTTATAGGATTGGTGAAGGGCATATCTTCTGGGCCTTCCCATTGTGGAGAATTAGGTTTTACACAACGTATCCACTCTAGCATTGCAATTTCCCTGAGCCTTAAAATCCTTCATCAACACCAAATCAAGGGATATCAGGAATCTCCAACTCCTTTTCAGTAGACCATCTTTTGATAAACGCTTCAGCCAACCATTCAAACAAACTTCTAACATCTTTTTAAACTATACGAGCTTCCATATTAAACCTTGAATCGCCACTCAGAGACCCGTGTCAATAAACTCAGCCTGACCTAGTTTTATGTTCCTTCCACCATTATCCCACACCCTTAAAATCCATCCCCACACATATTCTCCAGACTTCTGCTTGAATGAATTAGCAAACTCATTAAGCTTCTTAGTAGTGTAGTGCACTTCCTCATGAACTACACTTTCTACCTCCCCTCTAGGGGCCTGTTTTGCCTTGAGTCTGGTTATAGGTCTAGAAGAAACTTTTGGTGGGCCTTGAGAAACATCAATATTATTTTGTCTGGCATTTTCTTCAGCAAAAGTCACTGCTGATTTATCAGACTCTGGGGAATTAATTTCTTGATGTGGAGAAGGCATTATTTGAAGAGGTGGGGCTGAGGATCCCCCTTCCTCAGGTGGGGTAAACCATTGAGAATCCGAAGATTCAGAATTCTCAGCTTCAACAGGGTCTTCCCACACATCCCCATCCCAAGTTATAGGATCCCATTCTTTGCCAATTAATGCCCTTACTTTAACTGCTGACACCCTCTGAGGCTGAGATCTGAACTTTCGCTGCAATTCAGCCAACCTTATAATGAGGGCTTCAGTTTGATTTTCTGCAACCTGAGCTCTTTGGCTGCTGGAGAGAAAGAAGATTCTCTTCAAGGACACTTAGCAACTTTTAGATTGCTCACTTGCATCTGGATCCGTTTGATTTTATTATGCAACTCCTTCTTTTCCTTCATCATCTTTTCCAGAGATACTAAAAGCAACCAGCCAGCAAAGTCATTTTCAAATATTTTTTGCCATATTGCAAAAAGTTTTGAGCACACAATCACCCAATTCATTAAGATGCTCAATGGCATTAGCTTCTTTAAGTTTAAAATAAATTTCCAACCACGGGTCTTCAATATCCTCTAAGCTCCTAGAAGAGAGCGTATCTGGAGAGGTTTCAGCAGTTGAAGGTGCTGGTGAATTATTAAACCAACTCCAGATTCTTAAAAAATTCATCCTTATACTGCTTTCTGCTCCTCTAGAGCCACTCCCAGTACCAACTTCTGTATTAGTCAGGGTTCTCTAGAGTCACAGAACTTATATGTAGTCTCTATATAGTAAGGGAATTTGTTGATGACTTACAGTCTGTAGTCAAACTCCCCAATAATGGTCGGCAGCAGCTGTGAATGAAAACCCGAGGATCTAGCAGTCACTTAGTCCCACAAGGCTCACAGGTGAAGAAGATTGAATCTTCCTCTTTCCAATGTCCTTATGTAGATCTCCAGCAGCAGGTGTGGCCCAGATTAGAGGTGTGTGTACCACCACACCTGAAACTTGTGTCCTCCAGTCGCAAGATCCAGAGCACAGGTGAGCCTTCTAATTCTGGATTATAATTCACTCCAGATATAGTCAAGTTGACAATCAGAAATAGCCAATACACTTGGCCTACAATGTCAGGGGCTTCCATCTATGACTGACTCGGCCTACAGTATCAGGGCCTTCCATCTATGACTGACTGGTTCTATTGCTGTGTAGTAAGGTAGCACTGATGGCAGAGATAATGTCTAAAACACTTCTTATTAATTGTGAACTTCTCATCCTGTCTCCCAATCCTGATCATCTCCCAGTCCCTTTGTATCTGCTTTCTGCCCTTGCAACCTCCCCACAAAAAGCAAAGCAAAGCAAGGCAAGGCAAGGCCAGGTCAGGCCAGGCCAGGCCAGGCCAGACCAGTCAAGGCAAGGCCAGGCCAGGCCAGGCAAGGCAAAGCAAAACATCTTGCTGCGGAAGTTGTAGTATATATCACAGTTTATCGTACAGTGTGCACTTTTGTCCAAACTCTTTACTTGCAAATGTTCATTGCAATGAGTCCTTGGTCTGGTTCAAGGCCTCTGGCTTCTGCTACACTGTTAATACTTTAATCTACACTGTTAATCTTTACTGGGACTCCTCTGGGATATTCTGCTGTTGTCCTGTGTCATGGAGATCCTGTAGCTTTGGGTCTGAAGGAACTGCACTCCAGCAGTTCATAGATCTGGTAGATGCTGGGGTGGGCCAACTCAGGGCCCTGGATCTGGGCCTGGGTGGAGGGTGAGTTGGTCAGTCTACTAGCTCACCACCACCAGGGACAGCTCACCTAATGCCACAAGCTGACAAGGGCCAGCGTCAGCTCTCTTGCTCTCACGATCTCAGGGCTGTTTCACTGACTGGTTACAGGTGGCAAGTGGCGAGGGGGGAAACACATCTCTCTCTCAGTCACAGGAGTCTCAGCTCACCCCCTGGGACCAGTGTACCTCCTCCCCTTGAGGGCCAGCTGTACTTCACTGTCCAGGCAAGGGGTGAGGATTCTCTTCTGAGTACCACACCCAGTGGGGGATGGGTCTAGCTCTGTACAGTTCTTGAATATCAGAATAGCCCCAGGCGGCAGCCAAGACCAGGGCCTGGCTGCATGGCCTTTGGTGGTAGCATAAACCACAGACACCAACATAGACCCCTGCTGCTGTATGACCACAGACTCAGACATGGCCTCAGTGGCAGCATGAGCCAGACCTCTAGGTATCTTCTGCCTGTCCAGGCAAACTTTTAAGACATGCCTAGTGACTTAAAGAATGTACAGGAGGCTCACTGTTGAGGAATCCACAACCAACAGTGCCTTCTTGGGAACAAAACCACAGAACCATGGTCTGGGGTCAGGAGATGAGGCCATCAAAGATCCAAATTTCTCTATATAGCTTCCTTTCTGAAAAAGCAGACTGGTTTGTCTGATGGTCATAATTATTATTACCAGGTTAAAGTCTAACATGAATTTTAAAAATAAACAATCTATTTTAGCCTTTGCCCCAAGAAGAAAAATATGCATTATTTAGAGATTGTACTGAATGCATTCTATCTTACAAATAGTGTCAGGACATGTAAAACTATTCTGGTTTCTCCATCATAGTGAGTTGACCTAAGAATCCTCCATGGTTTCAATCTCATCTTGATCCAGGAAAAACCTGACTGAAGAAAATAGCTTCAGGGAGATGTATTCTTGGCTCTGTTGAAGAAGGCAATTGAGGGACAGAGGTCCTACAGGAAAACCACCACCACACTGCAGACATGCAAGGTTGAACCCAGAAAAGTCACCAATCGCAAACATACAGGAAAGATTGTTCCCGGGTAATGAGAATTCCATGAAGATCTGAGACAGGAAGGTCAAGGAGAGGATCTCAGGACCCTGCATGCTTCTGTTTTCTTACCACAGGCCTGTACTTTATGTATCAGCGAGTAGCAAGGACGTTTCTACACAAAATATGACTACAGTATAAGGTGAGACAGACAATCCAATTCCAAACCAGCCCCCTGTTCTGATCCTCTTACTGACATATGATAAGGAGTGTCTTCTAGGTACTAAACGGTGCAAAGACACCACAGTTCCCCATCTCGCAGATCAGTATTGCTGAAAGAGATCTACAGGTTTAATGCAGTCTCTTAAACAAAAACGGTGGCATTCTTCACAGAGGAAAACAGGAAAAACATCTGGAAATTTATATGGGAGCACAAAGAAACCCAAATGGATACACAATCTAAGTGCAGAGAGCAATGCTAGAGGTGTCATAGTTCAGGGTCTCAAATTATACTACAGAACTATAGTGACAAAATCAGCCAAGTATTAGAACAAAATGTAGCAAGTATAATAGAACACAGGAGCCAAGGATAAGCCTTGGCAAAGGCACCAAAAAGTTGTATTAGAGAAAAGACAGACCTTAAGAAAAGCCTCTGGGAAAACAGGTTAACTAACTATATGCATACTGTGAAATTATGTCATTATCTCCTATCCTGTAATAAATTAAACTAACATTGGATTAGAGACCTTTTTCTAAGACTGGAATTCTGAAGCATCTAAAGAAAGACACAGGGAACAGACTTTAGGTTATCTCTGTAGGCAGGCTCTCTGAGAAGAATTCTAATAGAAAAGGAAAGACTCCTAAGACTGACAAATGAGACTGCATGACATCAAAAACTTTTGCATAGCCAAAGAAACAGCCAGCAGAAAAAGGAAAAGGCCTGCAGAATAAGAGAAAAATCTTTGCTACTATCTATCTGCCTGAGGATTGATATACAGAATCTATAAAGAACTGTGAAAATTAAACACCAAAGACCAGAATCAATAAATGCACCAGCGAGTTAAACAGAGTTCTCAGAAGATACTGAGGTGGCATGGTGGCTCACTGGGGAAAAGCTCTTGCTACTCTTTCAGAAGGCTCAGGTGTGGTCCTCAGGACTCATGTTGTGTGGCTCACAAGTGCTCGTAACTCTAGGGCAATCTGATCCCTCTGGCTTCCACAGGCACATACAGCTTTCTACACACACACACACACACACACACACACACACACACACACACACACACACACACACACGGGGGGGGGAGGGAGAGGGAGAGAGAGAGGAGATAAATAATTGAAGAATAAATGTTCAACATCCTTAGCCATCAAGGAAATGAAAACTAAAATTGCATAAACCCACCTCACCCATGTCTGAATGGCTGTTATCCAGCAAACAAAGGATGGTGAGGATGTGGGTGGGTGGGGGTGGGGAGCAGCAGCCCTTTGTACCCAAGTGCAGACACTATGGAAATCAGAATGGAGGTGCTTCAAAAGAACTGAAAATAAGCTATCACTTGATCGAGGTACAGGACTCCACCCTGTATGCCCTAAGGAATCTACATCACCACAGAGAGCTTTGCAAGTCCATGTTTATTGCTGCTCTCTTCACAGTAGCTAAAGCACATGGTACTAACCTTGGATGCCCATCAACAAATAAAAATGTGCCCAATATACAGTGTTGTACTCAACCATAAAGACATGTGGAATTAGGCCATTTGCAGTAACATGGAGAAACTAGAGATCATTTTGTTAAATGAAATAATCTAGATTCCAAAAGAAAACATTGTATGTTTTCTCTCATATGCAGACTTTAGGTTTAAATATACAAACAGATACTTTGTCTCATGTGCAAATATATGATATATCGCATATATGAGACCGGCAAAGGAGAAGCGGGGCCGCAGTGGAATGGCAATATGAGCAAGTTACAGTGATGGTATAAACTGTCATAAGAAATTCATGTATTTCCTGTATAACTAAAAAAATAGAAAATAAAGAGAGAATTCTAAAAGAAAAAAAACATCAAAATTTGTTAATCTCAAGGTAGTTAGGGTGAGTTCACTCACTTCAGGGGATGCGGAGAGCCTGGGCTCAGTGTCAGGCTCAGATGCAGGGAGCTGGAGTCTGCAGTAAGCTTCACAGCTGATTCTTGAACACATTAACTGTAGGGATGTGGGCCATGGGGGAGGACAGCTTCCATGTCTGTCAACACTGATGACAGATGTCATGCAAGGTACGTATGCTCTCAAAGCCACCAGTGCGACGGAACTTACGATCTAGACATTTCAACACTTGTAGACAACCCTCTCAAACTTCTAGAACGCACTAGAGAACAGATGATTCTTAACTGTCCAATAGTTACAGAATGAACATATATAGGTTTCACAGTAAACCAAAAGGTATTTTTCCATAAAAAAGGAAAAAACCAACCTGTTCTCCCCAGCCAAATCTGAATTTGAATTTAGAAAGATTTTGTTTTGTACTGGCTTCTGTTCTATACCGGGCCCCTTCACCTGTTTATGACATATCACGAGTGCAAGTTTCTCATTGTCTTTGGTACTTTCTTTGGATCTTAAGTGTTTCTCATAGACTCTGTGAACCAGGATTAAACCTGTCACCAGATATAGCCCCAGCACACACTGCATGAAATGAACACAAGCTGATGATGTGTCTCTGCTTCTTTGGGCTTTCCTAATTTAGTAAATTGCCTGTCATGTCACTAAAAATAGGACGTTTGAACTCTGGTTCCCTTTGTTTTTTGTCTGAGGTTACTTTGCTTACCATAAAAGAAGGCCACAGAAGCTAAATATATGTCTACTTGAATGATGACTTTATAGCAGTAAAATGAGCCCACAGGGGCTAATGACTCTGTAATCAGCTTTTTCAACCACTTTTTATATTGGGCATAATTTTCTCTCTCTCTGAGAAATTCTACATCATTTATCACTAGATTAAAGTGAGGGGAGGAGAAGGCATAAGCTGTGAGTCTAGAGGCCACTGCCTGTCTGCTGTGAATTCTTACAGTGAACTTGCCTGGAGGACTTGTTTCCATCTTACAGACTGGTCCAGCTGTTGTTCAAGAGTTTTTTTCAGTTTAGAATTCTTGGTTTGGCATTGGTTGAAGAAATTATGTTTTAAGAGTGTTTCAGTTCCATCTTTTATAGATTTCTTTTTATGGTTTACGATATCTGGTGGCCATTAAAGGAAAACTATCAAACCCTTCCTGATGTGGGGTTTGAAAACTGGTGTTGGTTAAGTCGCACATCGGTGGTGAGTGTGTGTGCTGCAATCCTAGCACTGGAGAAGCTAAGGCAGACAGATCTTGGGTTCAAGGCCGTCCTGGACTGCATATGAGACTCCACCTCAAAATCAGCAAATGAAATAGCAAAACAGAAAAAAAAAAACAAAAAAAACAAACCAAAAACGGAACGGAAAATAACGATTTGGTTCCAGGCAAGTGTGAGGTCACGCAATGCTGCTACATTGTCTCCAAGGAAGCAGGCCAGCTTTCCTCCCCAGCCAACACTGCTGTCTCTTCTCTGTTTGCTGAGAGCCATGGCAGCCGGCATAAGGTGACCACTCATCATGTTTAACTTGCATTACTCTGATGGTTATGGATGCTAAGTACCTTTTATACCATAGTTGTCTACTTACCACTTGCTTAGATTTGTCTATGCTTCTTTAATGGTAAAAATTATATACATATACTCCTTTGGCCATTTAAAATTGCATCTTGAATAGTTTGAATTTTGGTTTGGTGGTTTGAGTCATTTAAATAGCTATTTACTTTATTGCTTAGGAACTGACCTAGCAAAAGTTATGTATGCTCTACCATTTACTGGTCAAACTGCTAAACTTCTTTGGGGCTCATTATCCATCAAGATCCAGCATACTTTAGAGAAAGCTTTCCCAAGCATTCCTTGCTCTGGCCTCACACTGGTTTAAAGTTCTGCAATCTAGAGTTTGGTTTAAAAGTCTTCTCAGGGTGTGTCTGCTACTTTGGAGACCCCAAAACAAGAGCCTCTGTTTTATTATGTCAAGCCGATTTCTGTTTTTATTCATCCAATATAAAATACGAGTAAGATCTTTTACAAATTGTCTTAGTTTGTGTTTAAATGCTGTGAAGAGACACCATGACCAAGGCAATTCTTATAAAGGACAACTTTTAATTAGGGCTGGCTTTCAGAGGTTCAGTCCGTTATCATTATGGCAGTGTCCAGGCAGACATGATGCTAGTGAAGGAACTGAGAGTTCTGCATCTTGATCCCAAGGAAGCAACAGGGGACATTCAAAGCATACCCCCACAGTGACACACTTCCCCCAACAAGGCCACACCTATTGCAACAAGGACATACCTACTAATAGTGTCATTCCCTGAGGGCTAAGCATATTCAAACCACCACACAAATTTTACCCCCTAAACCATATAATCAGGAGGGAAGGGTGGGTTTTGTGTTCAACCATTCACTATATTGTATACAGTTGTTCGACCATTCACTATAATTTCAGGGTTTCTAGATTTGGTTTTTGGTCATAAACCTGCTTTCTTTTTACCACTGACACAGGTAGTTTTGAAGCACCTGTCCCCCAAATATTTTCTTTGTTCTCAGAGCGTTCTGTGATTATGCTACCTTTACTAGTAAAAGATGAGTCTTAAGGCCTTTTACCTGGCCTTGTGTCTAGTTTATTAGGGGTAAGCCTTCCTGGTAAGGGTGAAAGTAAAGTTATATTCAGGTTTTCTTCAGTTTAGGTTATGACAAAATAACATGTCTTCTGGAGACTGTTGGTGGAAGAAATACTTCAAGTTATTTTTAAGTGATCCTTGAATATCCCAGTAAAAGTTAAGTGTCAATACCAAAGGGCACAAAAGTCCCAGTGTTTAAAAAAATCTTGGTGTTCTGTGAGTGATAATTTAATATCGAGATGTCTTCTTCTCAGAGGTCCAGTTTGGGAGGGAGTTCTGGACAGAGTATCACATAAGAAATATAGAAAAGAAACTCAAGAATTGCAACACCAGTTTTCAAATATAGAAAGTTGTATTTGTTTTATAAAATCACAATATCTTCTCCCTCTCCCCTTTGTATGTGTATCCTTTTCTCTAAAGTGAAGAGAGTACCCTCCAACTCACCCCAGGAGACCAGGATAGGGATCGCACATACTGACAGAAATTGTTACAAGGGTTGTTGGGGTCAAAACCTAAGCTTTGCCAGCCCTAAGAATCCAACCACCGCTGCCTCCTGCCCTCAACAGTTCCATCAAACCAACAAGCAACAGTTAAAGGAATAAAACAGAGATTTATTCAATATCTCTTCCGTATTGGGAAGAGATGTCCAGTGAGCATCCAAGTTCATCCCCCACCGATGATTCAGGTTCAAATACAGAGCATATAATTGTGTGTTTGGTCAAAGTGAGGCCAAGCACACCATCAGTACCTTAGCTCCAGTCTCCCCCACAAAGTGGTCTGGTAAGTTGTTAGAACTGTGTGTGGAAGACAAGTTCCTCCTCTAACTGGCACCAGGCTTCCGTCTATTCCCTCTTGACCATGAGGATGTACACAAAGGCTGACTACACTTAGTGAAGACAGAGGTGTAAAGAGTCTGGAATGCTCAGGCAACGTTGCTGGCAGTGTCAAATGGGACAACAAGTATGGAACGGGATTTGATGATGATCTAAAAGGTCACGTATATAATTACTATATGATCAAGACAATTCGCGTTTGTGAATTTACTTAAGAGAACGAAACACTTCAAAAATTGCTCATGAACAACCATAGTAACCTTATTCATAATGGTCGAAGCAACCCAGACACTAACGAACAAATGTTAATCTACAACTTGTGAAGTATGTAAAGTGGACTTGAGTTTATAACATATACTAAAATATGACAGACATTAAAATATTTGACTGTAAAAACTAGTAAAACTTGGGTAAATACTATATAATTTTGCTTATCTAAAAAAAAAAAAAAATCCATGAAATGCAGAAAGCAGCAGAGACATTACTTTGGACAGGTAGGAAAGAAGGGATAGAGAGTGTCCTTCAGGGTTATAACGAGGATGCACAAAATTTTGGGTGAATATGTTCTTTGTGATAATGATTTCATAGATGTCAGGGTTTCCAATTGTGCATTCAATATATATAAATATATGTTCTTTATTTCATGTTGATTATATATTATTAAAATTGGAGAGAGAGAGAGAGAGAGAGAGAGAGAGAGAGAGAGAGAGAGAGAGAGAACATGCAAGTGTGAGCAAGCAGATCTACTCCAGGAACTTGACTTTAATAAGGAGTTAGCTACCAGTCTTTGCTGAAAATGAGCATGTTTATTAATATATTTCATTTTAAATCATATAGTTTTTGAGGTTAACTTGCAATTACATCATTTTACACTTACCGCCTCCCTCCAAATCCTCCAATGTGCCTTTCTTTTCTCTTTTTCTACGCTCTGGCCACGTTTTTCATTAATTTTTGTTATGCACAGCACTGTTGAATGATTTCTGTACACCTTTCCTCTTAGCCTCTTTCTTCCTCTCGTTTGCTCCCTTTATCTACCGTGAGAACAAAACATGTTTCTTAAGTATTAGACAAGACTATAATTCCTTTCTAAACTGTAAAATTACACTTATTTAGTGTGTGTGCATGTGCAAGAATGCCACAATGTACATGTGGGTGTCCACGAACATAGTGCAAGAATTCTTTCTCTCCTTCCACCTTGTATGTCTCAGGGGTCTAACCTGGGTCACCAGGCTTGGCAGCAAGCACCTAGAACTCCTGAGCCACCTTCCTGACCCAGACTCTCAAACACGAAAACAACTCTGTGAGTCTCTTGATTGGAAAGGGATATCTTATCACCTGGAACACCAGGAGAAAGGGAAGCAAAATAAAGAGATTATTTGCTTTCTATCTGAAATGAACAGAGCCTTGACAGTGGAGGGAGCAGAGAGTGGTAGCAGCAACATTCAGGGTTTCTGAAGGACCTTCCATGCAGATGTCTAGTGTTTAGCTTTGGCTGCTTATGGTTGTATTACTGTGACATAAACCCTCCATGGAGAGTCTCTTTGGCTCAGGCTCAGGGCAGAGAAAAGAGCAGCTGCTGAACACGCATGGAGAAGAATTTGTCCTATAGGACGGAATTGTTAGTAAGCAAGTGCAGATAGAGGCCTTGTTAGTGAGTTTTGAGAAAACATTGTAACATTCAGATGAAAAGAAAAGGTATTCAGATTTGGTATTTAGATTTCTTCTGACTTTTAATTGAATGTGCCCATATTAGGAATTCACATGTTAATATGATACATTGTTCTCACACAGTACTCAGTTAACTGGCATCTAGGGTAACAGCCATAGTAACTGAAGGCAGAGAGGATCCATTTTGCTTTTGAGTTTCTGCATAGGAGAGTTTTAAGTTGGGGAGGAGGCAGTTGTGTGGCAGCCGTGGGTCCATGTGTACAGCCTTGAAGGTGTGTATGTGTGCATGGGTATGAGACAGATTTTCTACAAGACCTACATAAAAATTCAAACATGCAATGAAAAACAACAGCTAACATCCAGGTGGGAGTATTCTGGCTGGTTGTATGTCAATTTGACACAAACTAGTTATCTGAGAGGAGGGAACCTCAGTTAAGAAAATTCCTCCATGAGTTAAGTCTGTTGGCAAGACTGTTAGGCATTTTCTTAATTAGTAATTGATAGAGGAGACCCAGCCCATTGAGTGTGGTGCCTCCCTGGGCTTGTAGTTCCTGTTCATGTCTGTCTGTTTGTCTATTTGTTTGTTTTTTTGAGACAGGGATTCTCTGTGTAGCTGTCCTGCAACTGACTCTGTAGACCAGGCTAGCCTTGAAGTCAGAGATTTACCTGCCTCTGCCTCCAGAGTGCTGGGATTAAAGGTATAAACCTCTACTATCTGGCTTGATTCTGGTGATAAGAAAGCAGGCTGATCAAGCCATGAGGAGCAAGCCATAATGTATCACCTCTTCATGGCTTCTACATCAGCGCCTGCCTCTACATTCCTGTCCTGTTTGAGTTCCTATGTTGGATTCCTCATCAGGTGGTGAACAGTTTATATGGAAACAGAAGGCAAATATACCCATTGTTCCCCAAGTGGCTTTTGGTTATGGTGTTTTATCACAACAAAAGTGACCCTAAGACAGGGTGAGTATAGAGGTGTCATTTCCCAGGTCCCATCGATTTCTTTTGAGACACACCCTTTCACTGATCTTGGAGTGGACCGATAAGGCTAGCCTATGTGGCTAGTGAATCCCAGAGGTCTGCCTCACTCTGCCTCTCCAGATCTGGGATTATAAGTATTGTTGCTATGCCCAGTTTCTAAGTAGGGTCTAGGAATCGAATTTAGATCTTCCCGCTTGCAAAAGGTATAATTATTGATTAGGCTGCTTGTCCAACCCTAGTTACTTTGTTGTTGCTGTGAAAAAATATCCTGACAAAAAACAACTGAAGGTTTATTTGAGAACATGCAATCCATCCTGGTAGGCAAGGAAGGAAGGGTGGCAGGAGCGTGAGGAGGCAGATCATATTGTATTCAGTCAGGAAACAAGACAGATCAGTACTGGGTTCAACTGCCTCCCTCTGCACCTGCACCTTAAATCTCTCTCTGTCTCTCTCTGTCTCTCTGTCTCTCTGTCTCTCTGTCTCTCTCTGTCTCTCTGTCTCTCTCTGTCTCTCTGTCTCTCTGTCTCTCTCTGTCTCTCTGTCTCTCTGTCTCTCTGTCTCTCTCTCTGTCTCTCTCTGTCTGTCTCTCTCTCTCTTTGTCTCTCTGTCTCTCTCTCTGTCTCTGTCTCTCTCTGTCTCTGTCTCTGTCTCTCTGTGTCTCTCTCTCTCTCTATCTCTCTGTGTCTCTCTCTCTCCTTTACATGTGTGTGTGTGTGTGTGTGTGTGTGTGTGTGTGTACAGGTGTAACTATGACATGGAGCATTTGTGGATGTCAAATGAAAACTTTTAGGAGTCAGTTCTTTCTTTCTGGAGTATGGGCTCCAGGGATGAATCCCAGTTGCCAGGATTGGTGATAGGTGCTTTTACCCTGTGAACCTTTTTAATGGTCCCCCTTTCCTCTTTTAAGTAATTCTGGGACCTCAGCCCATAGGATGGTGCCATCCACCTTCAGGGTGTGTCTTCCCTCTTATGTTAAACATCTCATATTTGCCCAATAGGATCCCAAGTACATCAGGTTGACAGGGAAAGTCACTCTGCCCAGCCCATGTCAGTGAACATTAACCCTCGCTTCTCTTGTGAACCAGATTTGTAGAACTAAGATCATCTTAGTAAGCAAACACTTAAGATAACTTCTCTGGAGTCAGTTTCAGAAGAATCAGTGCATGGCCTTTGGCTTTCAAATATAGAAATCAAAGGCATGGAGATAGATTAGAATGAATGGAAAAATATATTAAAAGAAAATTGAAAAAGTCTTGCTAGGGCAATACTCGGGATCTTTGAACATGGTCTACATGGGATTTCTGGGATTGCTTATCCTGGTACGACAAATTTAGAGCCTGGAGATAGGCTTATTCAGTAAGTAAAAGCGAATTTAATTAAAGTTAAATACATAGATGAATAAATAGAGGTGTTTGATAAAAGTTGTAGGTCAGGAGCAGGAGGTAAGGAGAAGGATCTTATCTCAGACAGATAGTAGAAACTTATACTAATTTAAGTTATATAAAGATAAAGGAGACATACATACCCACAGAGAGATTAATCTCCATAGAAGGGAAGATTTAAGTATACATAGGTGAATAAGTAATTGAGGCTTTCGATCTTAAATTGTAGGTCAAGAGCAGGGGATAAGTGGAAAAACCTTATCTAAGAAAGATAGCAGAAACTTATGTTAATTCAAGTTATATAAACAGAAAGGGGACATATATACCCACAAAGATATTAATTTCCATAGAAAGGGAGATTTAAGTGTACAGCTGAATAAATAACTTAGGCCTTGATCTTATGTAGGTTGGGGCAGAGATGGTGGGGGAACACTATCTCAATGATAATAATATTTGTTTAAATTGTTTTAATAGCTTTGAATTGTTTTAATTATTAAAATATGTGTAGTTATGAGTTTGGTGGTTATATTAAAATTCCTCTGGGAAAGAGGTCAAATTACTAAATTGAATCAATTAATACCTTTGATTATATTGGGTTACTGGACCAAGCACATGCTATTTTGGGAGAGAGGCTCTCTATTTGTGTCAATAGGAAAGAAGAAAAGATTTTGGACCCTTTCCAGAGTGATATGGATCAGATATTACAGGGGAAGACCCCCTAAAGATCTTGGCTACAGAAAAGAAAAATTTGAGAGCATCAAATAGGACAGGTAACTTGCTTTGCTGGCTCCGACACATAGGAACAACCCAACAACTGACTTGGCTATGAAAATGTCTCTAGCTAAAACTCAGCTAAAATTATACAATAAATCTTGTTGGCTGTGGGATCCTTAGGATTCATGATGGCATCCTTCACATGACATGAATGAAGACTTATTACAATTAGTTATTGGTCAAACTAACTCATAAAAGGATAGTTGTCTTTCATCTGATCAAATAAAGAGCAACAATTCACCCTTAACTGATCTGTATATCTTGCACAATCCATACAATTATATTTTTAGTACTAAAATTTTGGTTGTGAGACTCATATATTACAGAACGTATAGCTCTGACATGATTCATCATGGGAACACTGGAATGACCTGCTGTTCCAGCCCCCTGCCTCCAGAAGCTGTTTCCAGAAAACTGCTTCCAAACCAGCTTCCAAAATAGCTGATGATTTCAGATGGTCTCTCTTCATCCAACCTTTCACGTGGATCCAGTCAAAACTTCAGTCAAGCCCCGAGTCTTCTAAGCATACAGAGACTGGATAACAGATGCTAAAGCTAGCTTTCTTAAGTCTAATAAAATTTTCTAGTTTTCCTACTCTTTCCACCCCTTTAAGAAATTTTTTTGTCACCAGAAATTTTTTTATTCAGCAGGAAGAAGTTGTGGAGAATCATCATCCTGATCCGTTGAGTTGTGTCTGGTTATGGTTATTTTATAAATTATATTAAGATTGTCACTTTAAGGGATAATTTGGTATTACCATAATTTTGAACAGGGATGAAATAGATGGGATGGATTATTAAATTTATTCTTAAATAAAAAATTATGTAGCCATAATCTTACATTGATAGAAATTTTTATAATTGATGCAAAATTGAGGTTATAATTTCTTACATTGGTACAGAATTTATATATGGATATAGATCTAAGATTTTCATTGGTATACATTTTTATATATTGATACAAAATTTGAAATTAATATTGTTACTCTTAGATAAGCATTGTGCCTATGAAACTCATTTAAGAATACAAGGCTTTGACCAACTCCTTCTATATATAGCTGCTATTACAAACTGTTTAAGATGATTAAGTAATGCAAGTTAAGGGTCCAGATAGTAAAGTCATGGTTATATTAGATTCTGATTTAATTATAATAAAATATTTTCAATATTATTCAAATAGAAATAGCTAAGTGTAGTCAAGGTTTAACAGTTCAGATACACTTTATACAGATAGTCTCCAAAAACATCAGAAATCCACGGAATATGACTTTAAATATTAATTCATTATTGAAGATCATTTGACTAGAGACACATTTGCTCCTGATAGTACCCCCTTCATGGTTCAGAGAAGATACTGAGCATCATAGCCTCCATATGGAGTTGCTCCAGTTATAGTTGTCCAGTTACTAGACAAAAATTGCCCTAATTCAGCTATAAACAAAGAACACTGTAAAAGAAAGGTCATATGACTCAGGGTAGTTGACAGCTTAGCTCTTCCAATACAGAGTAAACTAGTCCTTCATAGTTCCTGCTTTATTTAAGGTCTGTCAGATGATTCTGGGCCAGAAGACTGTAGACAGATACTCCAACATTTTGAGGAATGGGGGATTGTCCAGGTAGTCAGCTGTCTCTACAATTTGGTTAAGTTTTGAGAGCTATGTTTTGTGCTTCCTATGTATTTAGGTAATATTTAATTCATTCTTGGGTTTATAATGGGGTTAAAGATTAGTTATAGTCTCATAATCAAACAAGTTGTTTAGCATTGAGAAAGATGATGTTGATTTACATGGATGGTTTTCAGATGTGGTACTACAAGTTAAAATAAAAACTTAGTTCACGTATAGAATTGTAAGCCCTTTAAGTTAGGATAGATGTTAGAGTAATGTATATAAATTGACAAAATTGATAGATTGGACATTATTAATATATAACATATCTTATAGATTATATAACTGTTGACTATGTTCAGTGTATATATGAGAGAAAAGGCCTTTTTAATGGATGCAAGGAGTGAGATGTTGGATACTTGACTTGTGCTTACATGGGAATTCAGACATCTGCTGTGGGTACTTGCCAATAGTTGGGATTTTGACTGGTCAATAAAAAACCAGTGGCCAATGGCTGGCCAGGAGAACAGAGGCAGAACTTTGAGGGTTCCTGGAGAGGAAATGCAGGACAGGGAGAAGGAGAATCGCCAGGGGGAAGGAAGGAAGAGGACACAAACACGAGAGCTGTGGAAGACAAAGAACCAACCATGGAAGAATGAGGGAAGTTGGTCCCAGGGATCAGTCCCCTGACTGGGTCTGGAGTAGCAGAGATAAAGTATAGATTTTAGAAAGTAATAACTCAAGGGTACCAGAAGGGAGTGTGTGCCTGCCATGTGGAGGTTCAGAAAATGCCCAACCATTGAGCCAGTTAAGACATTATTAAAATATAAAGGCAGTGTGTGTGTTTTTCCATCCAGATTCAGAGTTTCTGGGGTGGGCAGCATAAAGTGTGCCACCACCCGCTGGAAGCTCAGAGAGGTTTAAAGACTTACCGATATATACTTACCTTATATACTGATGAAGTTTCTCTCACTTTAACCCAGAAGTTAACTATTTGCCTTATTTTGGTATTCATCATGCTCCAGGGACTAAAAGGTCTCTGCCTCCCAAGTGCTGGGATTACAGGGTAGCTTCCACTCATGCTTGGTGTGGTGCTGGTCTCTGAACTCCAGTTCGCAGGCTTGTGGGGCAAGCACTTTACCTGGAGTCATATCGCCAGCCTGAGGACTACAGTCTGACTGCTCAGTGAAGTCTGGTCTAGGCAGTAGCCAAGGTTTCAAACAGACCTTGAAGTGGAAAATACTATGAGAAAGAATCCACTTAAAACAACTAGACAACACTATAATAAATGCTGATATGGGCATGCACTGCAAAGACAAAAGATGCCACAGTCCCTGATGCTATTAGCATCCTGTTGTAATTTAGTGTAAGTTCAGGATATACTACAAGGAGTTCTATGTAAATCTGCAAAATGCTGTGTCCCCTAGTGGCCAGGAGAGCTAATGCCACACATGCCCAGGTGACTGGAGCAGGAGGTTACTTACTTTTTGGTTTTTACCACTCAGGAACTTTGAACTGATAAGATGCTCCTTTCTAGTATCGGTTTATTCCTCAAGTTCAGTAACTTGAACTTTCTCCTAGACACCTCTAATTACTCAGAACTGCCCTGCGCTTCGACGTATTCTCAAGCACCCATCTCTCCTGGCTTATGCAGATAGTACATTTGATTATGAGACTTAGGCTAAGATAGAAATCTACTGGAGGACGTTCCCAGGCTACTGCTGCTCAACGGGACCAAAACTTAAATTCCAGGTTTTTTTTTTCCTTTTTATTTTTTCTGGCCAAGACAGCCTTTATTGATACTTGTAGATGTTATTATCACCTTTTAGTGATTGTGATTGTTTGGGTTTTGATCATATCATACAGTCACACTTAGGCTATCTCAAGCCAATGGACATTGACAGGACTGGGATAGACAGAGGTCAACCTGTTCATTGTCTGTCTGTCCAGTTATCACCAGGCGCTGTTGGCTGACCCAGCCGCCTAGGACACCATTTTCTTTTGAGCACTCCCAATGTGTCCGTTCTGAGGCTGTGGTCTCAATCAGAGAATGGGCATCAGATGCAGCTGTTGACATGTGCAATCCTGAGTTCCATTTTTTGGATTGATTCCAACATTCTCTAGGTCCTAAGTGTCACTTATCCACCAAGTCTAGTGCCATTCTCTGTTATCTATGTAAGATGTTCAGTTCGTGTGTAAAACATACATGGGAAACGTCCCATCCTTGATTGACAATACTGCACAGTCTATAATGGCATGGTCAATGAGAAAAGGGGATTAGAAAGATAATCTAGATACAAAAACTGACACAGAACAAAATGAAATCATGAATACTTCCAAGGTACAGCATAAGCATGTCCGCAATGGCCTGGAGGCCACCTTTTGTCATAGTCAGAATAACATGGACACCTGTAATACTCAGCCAAGTGAGCCTTTCAAACTCCAATTTATGCTTGGTGTGTCAGAACCAAATTGGTCCATTTATAAACAGTTGTGTGAATACAACACAGTAGAATTGTTCTAGAATTTAGCAGTGGACTTATGAATGCCTTGTTAAAATAGAGTACACTTCAGATGTGGAACTGACCTCTTAAAGATTTGCCTTTCTCCTTCTATTTCTTGATTTAGATGAAGAATCAGAAGCAAGGTATCGTTCAGCAGCTCAAAATGCTTCTCAATTTCCCTGACCTGCTTCTTCCTCTTTCATGCTGTCATTCACCGGGTAAACACTTGCATTTTTCATGTGACTGACATGATAAACTTACTATTCCAGAAGATACACATACACATATGCCTGCATGTACACACACACACACACACACACACACACACATACACACACACACACACACTTTACCTCATATCTTCCCTTTCATCTGTAAATAAGTGACAGTTGAACGCCTAACTTGAAACGGGACCTTTATACTACCCCTCCCAAGTCTCAGGGAAGAATGCAGAAGCCAGAGTGGATGACCAGAGGAACTGGGGGAAGAGGTGGAGTGACGTGAAATGTCATCTAGGTGTAAGCACTGTAGTCTTCAACTCCCAGCCACCGGGACTATGTGCACAAAACCTTCAGAGGATTGGATCCTTCCACATTCCACATTCTCTGATGGAAGAGGAGAGGCTCTTGAGTCCCTGCCCCTCCCTGCCGGTCTCCAGGAGGTTGTGGCTGCTAGGAGCTGAAGAGAATTTTCCTCAGTGGTGGGCACTGGTAAGTATTTTCCTATAAGCTACTCTAATTAAACTCATCAGGTTACTAAAAAAGAAAGACAACGAAAAACCATTAAAGTAGAGGGAGATGAGTTAGGAAGAGGAAGGGGGTCAGCAGGAATGAGAAGGGCACAGGAGTGGGTGATGGGGTTGATAGGACGATCAGAATATACCGTGCACAGGCATGAAATGTCACAAAACTCTTTATTGCATGTAATTATTAATGCCAATAAAAACCACAGACGAATAAGAATCAGCCAACTAGACATCATAAAACATAGTCAAGTGCATTAAAAATTACATTTAGAATAATAAAATTAGGAACATTTTGGCATCTGAATACCAGTGGTATACTTCTGGACTCATTGCGTGATTAAAGCTCCTAATACTCACCTATAGTAGACTAACAGAGAAAGCAACTGTCTCAGTGGGAGACATGCCGAGTTAGTCAGGGCCCTAGACGGGTGGCCATCGGAGAACCGAGGGAGACTACAACCCGTGAATTCACAGATTGCTCTTGGGAAGGAACATTTTGATGTAGAACACATCCACATTGTTTCACACGATGAATGTTTAGGCTTTCTTCCTGTACTAGGGCTACAGTATGCCCAGTACTGCAATACATTGCTGGCAGTGCTAACTGTAGGTCAGTGTTAGCAAAGTAGCATTTGTACATTCCTCTCTATAACCTTCAGGATTGCTCACGCAGGATGAGCAACGTATTGTGACAGTAGCTAGTTTCTGCTGACCCTTAGACATTTCCAAGCCTAACCATGGTTATTGCTTGGAAACCCATGAATCTATTGTACAGACTTAAATGTTTGGTCCTTTGACTTCTGACTATATTTGTCTTCTTCCTAGCTTCCCACCTCCCCGTTCAAATTAGACTGACAGGAGGTTAATCTTTGTAAATCATGTATAAATACCCTATAATATGTACCAACCATACAAATTAGGCATGTTTTATAAATTTAATTCTTTAATACCTACCTTAGTTATCTTTAGTTCAATTGATAGAAGGAACATAAAACAGTGAAAATTATTTACTTGTATGATGTAGAATCAATGATTTGAATGCAGCTGGTGTTGTATTTTCTCCATTTATAGAGTATTGTGTATCTACCAACATGCCAGCAAGTTTTATATAAGCTGCTCTGCCCTGGGATGTAACACAGCAGGGAACAGATCCATGCAGAAGTTAACGATAGAGATCATCTCAGCTGTGGTCTCATAGTTGAAGGCAGAGGTAGAGAAAGAGGCGGAAGATATGGAAAGAGAGAGAGAGAGAGAGAGATGGGGGAAGGGAGAAAGGGAAGCCAGATGGAGGGAAGGAGACAGCAATTAGTTTAAAGCCTCTGGCTTCCTGGCTCTCCTTTGGCTCGGTATAGGATGCTAGTGGATACTGAAGACAATAAACAAACTGGTTAACATTATGGATGCCCGAGAGGTGGCTTCAGGTAGTCTCATGATGGAGTACTTATTTTTAAGATGGATGAGAGTTAGGGAGGAAAAGTCCATCCTTCAGTCTATCTTTTCTTTCACTATGCTACGTTAGCTAGCACTTTCAACAAATTCTTTTGATTGCAACTATTTTTTTTCATTCGTTGTAGGTTTTAATTTAAAACAAATCTGTTTTGTGTGTGTGCGTATGTGCATGTATGTGTTCACTCACATGAAAGTGTGTGTGTGTGTGTGTGTGTTTACTCATGTGAAAGTCAATGTTTGGCATTGGGTGTTTTCCTCAATCACTTTCTACTCTGATATTTGAGTCAGAGTCTCTTGCTGAGCCTGGAACCACTGTTTCACTGGCATGGCTGGTCAGCAAGCTCCAGAGAACGGCTTGTCTACCCTTCTGCATGGATATCAGGTTAAAGTCAGATCCTCATGTTTGCAAGGTAAGCTCCTTATTAACTGAGTTAGCTCCCCAGTCCCTAGATTGTAATTATTAAGTCCTCTCCCTCAGCAAGCATTCATGGTAGATGTTCCTGTTTCTAGCAGAGAAATGAACCTCTTTTGAGAATTACACTTTCTACTAGCCATGAGTGAGGTTTGCTTTCCCCTCTTGCGTCATTTCTTCGGTAGCGGCATTGACATGGATAAAGTGATGAGGAGGGTTGCTCCCTTTCCTTTCTAGTCTGCCCTGACGTATCTACAACTCTTCCATGAGGATGGTCCTGATGTGTACCCTTTGGGATGGTTAGAAAGCTGGCATCTGGGTTACAGGCTTTTCTCATGGGTTGTGTTTCACAGTTGACTCTACCATTATGCAGTAAACGTAACCCTCTATAGGGGAGGAGGTGCGTCAGGAAAGTTCCCATACTAAATGGGATCAAGAGGTTGGGTGAAGGCTAAACCTGCCTTCAGTTATAATGTCTTATTTGATAGTTAAGAACAAGTTTATTAAGTATCTTAATTGGAGGGGCACGTTCACCTGCATTTGTTTTAATTAAATCCTGAATTTATAGGTGAAATTCTCCATCCTCATCTGCTCTGAGAAAACAACTCACACTGTACTCTATCCATGCTTAACAGCATCCAGGAAGCACCCAGCTAGGAAGTTCAGAGACAGATGGCTCTCTCATTGCTCACTCAGACCTGTGGCTCCATCTGATCAGCAGGTATGAGGTGAAAGACAAAATGTCAAACTCCCCTTGTCTACTTGCCTTAATATCTGATTGAAACCCTAACAGAACCAATATGCTGATGTCTTACTTTTTTCATGAAAGAAAACTTTCAGATGCCATCCCATGAAGAGTCCCCTGGGTTTATGTCTTTTTAATGACAAAGCCATCTACTATGTGTTTTCCCTTGGAAAAACTGTAGATACACAGATTTTCATTTTAGCTTACAGAGTTATAAAATTTTAAATGTTTGTGAAGAGAAATCATGCAAGGACTAAAAAAAAATTTTTTGATAAAATATAGATCCTTTTTATGTGAGATCAGTCACTGTTAGAGTTTTGAATATCATTAATGGCGAGAGGTTTTTGTCTAAATGATTTTTTTTTTTCAGAAACCAAAGATGTTTAGGTTTTAAAAATCTTGAAAGCTATTTAAAATGTGAAACTTAGGTTTAGGTATGTTTTGTTTTCATTTTAATTTAACTCTAAAAAGTTTTTTTTTTTTAACTACTTTCTTAATTTCTTGACACATTTTTCATCGTGTAGTGAGTTGTTCAGTATTTGTAAGCTTTCTGTTGTTTCTGAGGTTGATGTCCAACTTTAATCCATGGTGTTTCTTTGAGTACCTTGGTAGGTGATGAGAACAAGTCCTTACAAAACGTGATAAAAAGTGAGTCAGGAAAAGTGATGGAAAAGAGTTTCTATGGAAGACTGGCCTAAGGACTTTGTTCATGTGGCAATACTGGACAAACTCTAGTCCCAAGATTTAAAAAAAAATGCTGTCTGAGGGCCTCTAGTGTCCTGTGTTTAAAATGAGCCTTACTGATCTGAACAAAGCAACTTTGCATTTAGATAGTTCTAGCTGAATCTTGAGTAGGTGCAGAGTAAAGTCCAAGACTGGGGCTCATGCTGCTGTCTGTACTGATAGCAATTTGCTTCATTCATTCTGTGTTGCTGTAAAAACCCCCATACAAACAAATATGGAGGACC
>CM052715.1:10653579-10692579 GCA_028551405.1 Uromys caudimaculatus
TTGGAGGAACTGGACTCAAACTGATCTAGAAGTTTCATCTCTGAGGACTGGCCCCCAGAGAGTGAAAGTGCTGCACAGCTCTTAAAGAAGAAAATCAACTGGCAATCCTACGTACCAAGATTTAGAGCCCATGAACCACAACAACGACCAGTATGGCAAGACAATCCCAAGGGTGTAATAGTGACACAGTTATCTGGCAGGTAACCAATCGCTATCTACTTCAACATTAAGCTCCACTTAATTCGAGGGAATTCATTCCTGGTAATTTAGAACTACCTTGACTGGTTAGGTCATGGATCCTAGAACAGAACTTACTACTGCCATTTCCCTAAGCCATTATAAATTATAACTGCATTTAAAATATATCCTTATACCCCTAGGTAAGTGTACCCTTAATCAAGTAAGTTTCTATTTGCATAAGTTGTGGACTATTATGGAGATTCGTAACTAGTCAAATGCATAGAACAGCAGCATGTGGGGTGCACAACCCCAACTGACAAATCTACATTACAATCCTTACACCTTAGGGTCATAGAACTTCATGGAGGAAGAAATATAAAGATCATAAAAGGCAAAGATTCAGGATGATTGCTGTATGATAGCGTCTTCCATATAGGACAGAACAGCTGCACTCCCCCAAAAATCTCAGCAATATGGTAACCTAAGCAATACCTACATAATGACAACACTAGTTGATGGTGTGACAAGAATGTGGAAGTTTTTACAAGGCTTCACGCCCGATGAAGTAAGAAAGTAACGGCCACCAAGAAAGGGGAATGAGTTTTTCCCAGGGTGAGAGCTTTTGTAGTTATCCAATTCCAAATGGTCAGTTCTAAAATGTATACATACTAGCAACACTAAATGGACTCACAGTGTATGTTTACACACACACACACACACACACACACACACACACGTACAGGAAACAATAACTGAAGAACAGGTCATGCAAATGGGAGGGAATGAGGAGGGTACAGAAGTTAGAGAGGGAAGACTTTGTGTGTAAATCACGCAATTACAGTACTCATGTATGAAATTATCACAAATTGAAACATTTAAACTAAAACAGAAGTATGAATACAACCCGGAAAACATGTACATAATTAGGACTGAGGTCTTATTATTGTGTGGTATATGGCATTATTGTAAATGTCTGCCTAAACTGGTACTGGGAAAGCTGCCTTGCCTAAGTTTCTTCCACTTTGCATAATCTCCAATATTTAATCAGAACCTCCAATATTTAATCAGAAGAGAAGGGCATGTTTGAGTTATACTGTACATTATACTGAGAAATAAAGATAGAGACAAAACTAAAAGATGTTTACCAGGTTTTTGAAAATGCAGGAGTTTCCTCAAACAATAACTCTGATCATAAAATTGAAATCAGATTGAAATTTAGATCATAATTGCAAGCTTTTTGGAATTTTTGAACATAAGGAATGACTCTCTAGAATGTTTTTGTGAATATCCCTAGGAGGTTTTGGGGGGAGATATATTCTTCTTGGTAGCGTTGTAGCATGGTGGATGCTCTGTACATATTCAAAGGGCAGGGGATGACATTTTTCTCTGTTGTGTTTTTCCTGTGATGTGAACTGAACGAAGGAATGCTGAAGGAATGCCATGACATTTGGAAGGACAGTGAAGTCCTCATTTTAGAGACTGAGGGGGACCCCTTCAGTTGGACAATTTTCTTTTCCTTATTTTCAGTTCTGAAAGACATTTAAAAAGTTGCTTTAGCCCTCAGTCCCAAGGGCAAGACAGAACTTAGCTCCACAGATCAGTAATGTGACACGCAATTAATGCTCTATGAGCCATTTGCCAGAATAGAGTTCGGTGGTCATCAGTTAAAACACAGCAATGATAATTGCAATTACTAGCTGATTTCTAGATTTGAGATTATACTTTATTTTAAAAGCATGATTATGTTCACTTCTGAGTTCTCCTATGAGCTGAGTATGTGTGTTCACAGAAACATTCCAATATAGGAAAATGATAAACACAGGCAAACAGTTAAGTAGGAAAACAATATTTTTAAAAACATATTTTTGAGAATTTTTTTCATGCATACTTTGTTTTCACATCATTTCCACCCCTTCCTTTCTTCTTCCAACTCTTTCTTCCACAACCCTCTCAGGCCATGATGTCTAAAATATTTTACATACGTATGTACATAAATCTACTGTTTTTTTATGTTATTCATATATACAACTGGTTAAGGCTGACCACGTGGGACTGGATAACTTTTTGGGGCTCATCCCCCAAGCAAATGGACTTTTTCTCTCTCAGCAGCCATCATCTAAGGATAGGGCCTTGTGAACTCTTCCCCATCCTCCTTGGCATTTCAAATCGAGTGGTCTTTATGCAGGTCTTACTTAGGTGACCATACTGTTGAGAGTTCGTGGGTACACCTTCCCTGACAGATTCGGAAGACACCATCTTGAAGCAGACATTCTCCTGGTCCTCTGGTTCTTAGCGTCTTTCCACGTCCTCTTCTATAACGTCTCCTGAGCCTTCTGTGTCCATTGTACTAATTGGGGTGTGCACCTCACAGGCTCTTCTCTGTGTTTTGACTGAGAACAATGGCAAAACAAGATTTTTCATAAACACTGTTATGACAAAGAACAACTTCCTGCCCCCTTCCTCTTCCCTCTCCTTTGCCTCCTCTCCATTTCTCCTCTCTCATTCACTTGCTTTAAGGTATTCCTATATCGCTCAGGTTGCTGAGCCCTGACTGAAGCTCTCCCTGCCACAGTCCCCTCAGTGCTGGGAATACAAACATGTACCATCACTTCTGATCAATCCTAGTAACTCATTAGAGGTTTTAATATATAGAAGTAAGAAGAAATCAGGCATCTCTTTTCAACAGAAGTAGTCAAACAAACAAAGATCCCTGAAAAAAGTTTTTTTTTTTTTTTTGTTTGTTTTTAAGGGAATCTAAGAGACACAGGACTTCATTCTGCTTGTTATTACGATCAGAGTGGCACTGGTCTTCCCAGATGGGAACTGTTCCAATGTCTAGAGAAGTACAGAAGCTAGTCTAACTTCTGTGGTCAGAGAAAAACTCAACACAATCCAAAGCTTTTGAGGGCATGAAAATTGTCTGGACACATTAGCATGTTACTGCTTGTTTCTGAATTCTACATGGGTGTTTCTGGATTCCACATTAGTGTTTCTGGATTCTACATTAGTGCTTCTGGATTCCACATCGATGTTTCTGGATTCCACATAGATCTTTCTGGATTCTCCATTGGTGTTTCTGTATACACACTGGTGTATCATAATTGTGTGATCACACTGATGAATGAACTTACCATAAGAAATGTCAAGTTTCACAATGTAAACCCAGTTAAACTCTCTCCTAGAATTTGATACAGCCACCTTAATATAATATTATCTTAATAAATTCTTGATGGAAGTTATGAGTTAATCCACTTAAAACAGACTCCTGCTCCAATCTTCAGTGTCCTTGATAAGAAGACCATTCAGGGATGAGTTCAGGCCCTGTTACATTTTCTACTAACGATGTGCAGAGCTTTTACACTTCCAGTCGTTCCAATTGTCTTTTGTCCTGCAGTTTTAGGAGAGTGACTGACCACGTCTTGTCTGATAGCTTAGAGGCTTCCTCATCCACAACTTGTTGCTCTCCCAGGGACTTCCTGCTGACGACCAGTGAACGTGCCCTGAGACGCATGCTGCAGTCACTGAGATGGGAAGCAGATGCAGTTTGACAGACATTCACTTCCAGATCAATCTCCGCAGCTCTCTAAGTGAGGGGTGATCACTGTAAATCTTTTTCTGCAGTTGATTTATATTGTAATTAAGGCAGAGGAGAAGCATACAAGGCCAAAAGCAGAAAAGTAGCACACATTTTTCATGGGAAGTTTCCCCTGCTGTAAGTCAGAGCACAGGGGAGTGTTAGAAAAAAAAAGTTAGAAACTGGTCACGCTCATTGCTGTGATGTAGGGAAATAGTAAGACATCTGTGTTTTTTGTACAAATATATGTATTTCAGTTGACTTTTTAAAAAAGCAAATGATGAGTTGATCTTGTAGTTCATGAAAGCAATATTTCAGCATTTTTTATTTTTTTATTTTAAGCAAATTATCTCCCAATGCATTTCAATGAAAGTGTGTTAAGGAGACAAAGACAGTGGCTAATGCTTTTTGGCACACCTTTGCAGTGGCAAGAGGGGTTGGGGAGGATTTGCCCTGTGCATGCAGATCAGACCCGAGAGAATAAAAGAAGTAGAGATTGCATAGCTGAATGGCTCTGAAGAAAGAAAAAAATTGTTATTTTGTCTTTTTTTTTCTTATTTAGTTTTTATTCATAATCATAAACTTAACTTTGCAATCCAGCTAGACTTGAAGAGAAATGAGGAAGATATGGAACCCAAAGAACTTCAGTGAGAGCAGAGATTACAGGGTATTTCGAGCAGATGGGATGGGGGCGCTCTCCTGAGCTACAGAAGGAATGGTTTGGTGGGTAAGATGCCCTCAAGTCAAAGGAAATTGAAGCTGTGCACAGTGGGAAATGGTGATCTTCTTGCTGGTCTGGCCATTCCTGGACCCAAAACGCTCCCTGGCTTCCACAGTGCTCATGCCTTCTCTCCCCTTCACGAAGATCACGTGCTTGCCACCGAGCATTCAGTCTTGGCAGTGCAGATAAAAAACTGGGAACCGTTTGTGTTTGGTCCAGCATTTGCCATGGACAGGATGCCCGGACCTGTATGCTTCAGAATGAAGTTCTCATCCTCAAATTTCTCTCTGTAGATGGACCTGCCACCAGTGCCATTACGGCGTGTGAAGTCACCACCCAGGCACATGAATCCTGGCATAATTCTGTGAAAGGAGGAACCCTTAGAGCCAAATCCTTTCTCTCCAGTACTCAGAGCACGAACATTTTCTGCTGTCTTTGGAACTTTGTCTGCAAACAGCTCGAAGGAGACGCGGCCCAAGGGCTCGCCATCGGCCGAGATGTCGAAGTACACGGTAGGGTTGACCATGGCTGCAGCAAGCAGAGAAAGGCGACAGTGGCGTCTGCAAAGCCTATTTTGTCTTTTTCAAAATGCAGTGTTATTAGATTTTTAGCCCTGCAGTATATTATAAGAAACATTATATTGATACATTTTAAGCACAGTTTCAAATACTACCAGACTCCAAAACAAAGTAAGATAAGGCTGGAAGAGTCAAGCAGTTGTGGGCCTTTTTTGCTGGGTTTGGACAATCTGAAGGAGGATGAGGAATCTATACAATAAGGCTATATTTCCAGAAATATAGTGTAACATTACTTAAATTAAGGAGGAAAATAAACCCATCCTTTGGACCATGACAAGACAAATGATGAAGGAGAAGTTATATATTAATTTCATATATATATGTATATATATTTCTTATATATATATATATATATATATATATATATATATAAAACTATATTTAGAATAAGGAGCCCTCTTGTTTAAACTACCAGTGATATGTGTGTGTGTGTGTATGTGTATATATATATATACTTATTCTAAATAGATACGACTCAAGGTAGAAAATACTTTGAATGCTCTGTTCCAGCCTGTTGGAAATGACAGATCCATGCCAATGACTCACTGAAGTGCTGGCACTTCTGTTGGATTCCTGTGTGTGTTTGTGGGCAGGACATAACATAAGGGGATAATTGCCCTTACTCTCTTCTTTCAAGAAGCAAAGGCTTACTAAATAAAGAGAAGAATTCCCCCCAAATTATTCTCATAAGTAAAATTGGTTGCTATTTTATCCCCTCATATTTATTGCTAATTTAACTAGTAGTTTAATCTCACTTTTCTTTTTTATTATCAGAAGCAAGAGGAACCCTGTGTGTTTCTTTGAGGAAAAATCAAATGTTTTGTGGTAAAAAATTTTGCAAATGCTGGATAATCTCTTCCATTTATCAAGAAGAATAAAGCACAATAGTATATCAAGTGATAAGATATGTGAAATTTCCAAAAATCATATTGCTTTAAAATCCCACATTTCTAAAATTTATTGTCTACTTGATCTCTCATGGTGCAGCATCCATTAAGTCTCCAGTAGGTGCAATCAGGAAAGAGTATTTGGTGTGAAGAAAAGGAACATATAAAATGAAATCTTAGCTGGACATGGTGGTAGGCACCTGCAAGCAATTCTTGAACTCAGGAGGTTCAGGCAGAAGGACCTGGTTTTCCAGGCTAGCTTGGGCCTCATAAGAATGCCATGTTGCAAAAGAATGAAGCAAAACAAAACAAACTAACCAACCAGACTGACCACCCAGCCACACACCCACACACACACCAACCAACCAACCAACCAACCAACCAACCAACCAACCAACCAACCAACCAATCAATTAACTCCCTGGAACTTGTGGTTAGCATTCAGTCCTTACACAGGCACACTAGTTCTTGTGCTTAGGGTATTTCTTCTATTTCAGCTGAAAATGTTTTGGTGATAACTGGAAAAGCAGTACACGTTTCCCAGGAAAGTCTGTTTCTAGATATTAGAGCTCAATATAAGGTTTGATCTCAAGCGACATGTAAATAATCAGTTTAGCAACATTGTGTAGAAGCTAATATGGCCACAGAAGGATGACTTTTGAGGAGAGAAACAGCATGACTAGATAAGAGCCTAAGAATATCTCCCAAGGGATGCTGTCCCACAGACAAAGCAAGAGACATAAAAGACATGGGTCTATTTAGGGGACGATAAATAAATAAGCACTTCTGGAGTTCACTATAATAAAGCTGGATGGTAAAGTAGGTGTGTATTACCTAGGGTTTTCCAAGGTGCATGAAGGAAAATGACTACTGACAATTTGAGCAAGAAATCGGAGCTATTGAGCTGAACTATAGAAGGAGCATTCAGAAGTGAGGCTTGAACTCCATGGACAGGAGAAACAGAGTGTGAGTCCCGTCACGATGCAATCAATGCATGGCTGATTTTTATCTCATTCCAACTGTCACCTAGGAATCACCTGCCTTTGCTAAAACTCATGCAGTTATTTAGGGATAAAATCTCACAGTTAAATCAGCAGCACCGTCCCCAAGAAGCACAGATGATGCTATAAGGTTTTGAAACTGTTTTCCCTTCATTGTTAATTGTAAGTTGGAGGTGTTCTGAGTTGTTGTTGTTGTTCTCTCTCTTAGTGGTTATATGTTCTACACAATTATAGATTTCACTATCCATAAAACTATATCACTAAACAATTTGTTGGTTATTTGTTGCCATATTTTAGATCTAGGTCTACATATTTTCTTCTTCCATTCCTTTCTTTTCTACAATAATCCCCTCTGCCTTCAGTCTTCATAAGATATTATATGACTATATTAACATGTTGAACTTCTCAATAATTCCATTTGTAATATTTTTGCACTGATGGTGCAAAATAAAATGTAATTGTTTAGCTCATTATGGCTCTGAATTTGTTTAGATAATACTAAACACAAATGAAAGAGACTTGTTACAACTGAATGTGTTTGAAAATATTTATCACTTGCTATTTTGTCTCCCAGTGATTGGGCTGGATCTCACTGTGTAATTCGTAAGTTGGAAGTACCACACACATCATTTATTTTATTTTTGAGTTGTGTGTGTGTGTGTGTGTGTGTGTAAGCTATGCATTTATGTGAGTGTGTTCTTATGTATACCTATTTCAGGTTGGTTAGGGACATCACTCTGCTAACTAGTCCCTTTCTTTCAATAGCACCCCTTTCTGTGTTACTCATTTTGGGATTTTTATTTGTTATCTCTTCAAAATTGCTATTTTTAAAATACAGTATTAAATAAGCCTTCAATCTCTTTCTATATATTGCTTATCTTGGTCATTCTAATTCTCATCTGTAGGCCCAGCTTGGTTGGTGTTTTTTATCCCTCGGTTTTCCATGGCAGATAGTTGCCACTGTTGAAGGTCCTCCCTGATTAATTCCACTTCTCTCTGAGATCTTGGCTAGGTTCAGCTGATCACATTGTCTTTTCACTGCTTGAGTTTTTCTTTTCTTTTCTTTATTTTTGGTACTAATTTTTTATTTAATTATATGCTTGTAATTTTTACCTTCCCTGTTGGTGAATATTTCCATATTTCTATACATTGTCTAGAGATTTGTTTGAAGGTGAAGTTAGGTCACTTTGAAAGTAGTTTGAATTTTTAGTCTGGCTCTTATAACTTGCTAGAAATCAATAGTCGTTAGAACAGATATGTGAAGAAAACACAGAATGTCTTAATGTTTTCATATGTTACAACAACAACAACAACAACAACAACAACAACAAAATCCGACATTATTTTATAAGAAATCCAAAACATCACTTGCAGCAATTCTGAGGTGATTTTAGTAAGCAGAAAAACTGCTTAATGACATAAGCATGTATCTATGAATTCCTGGGGAATTCAAAAAAGAGCCACCAACTTTGGAAACGACTCAGGTTTAGGGGTATTTGAGTTGTTTGTGAAAGAAAAAGAACTTGAAAATTCACCCAATATTGTCAAATCTTTGGAATGTAATATCAAAGTTGAATGAATATTGTCTTGCTCAGCAAAGGTCAGCCTGAAATTTCATAATCAGCACATAAGAAGTAGTTCATTTACACGTCCTAACAATTCCTAGTAAATACATCTTTCCCTATAGGGGATTCTTATCATCTCAATTTGGAAATAATACAATTGGAAAGGAATTATTTCCGGGGGCAGACAAACAAGATTTAGCTAAGGTTTACAACTATGACAGCAAAGAAAATGCTCTGCTGTGTGACCAGGGGCCAAGAGTACTACTTTTGGAATTGTTGCATACATTTCAACAATGTATACATTGTTGTATAACGTTTCCTCAATTTCCTAAGACAGTCAACCAGTGTACCTAAAAACAAGTCTTTGCAAAAGAACCGTGTTAGTCAGTGTTCTATTGCTGTGAAGAGACACCATGAGCAAGGCAAGAAAGAAAGAAAATATTTAACTGGGGGCTGGCTTGCAGTTTCCAATATCATCATGGCAGAGATCATGGCACTGGGGCAGTAGTAAGAGTTATATCCTAATCCATCCGCAAGCAGAGAGACAGAGAGACAGAGAGACAGAGATAAAGATAGGGATGGAGATGGGGAAGGGGAAGGGAAGGGAAGGGGGAGGGGAGGGGGAGGGCAAGAGACAGGGTGCAGAAACACACAGACACACACACCTATACCCCCCCCACACACACACAAAGGTAGGGAGGGAGAGACCAGGCCTGGCATGGGCTTTTAAAACTTCAAAGCCTACCCACAGTGATTCACTTCCTCCAACAAGGCCACACCTACTCCAACATGACCGCACATACATCAACAATCCCCCATGCCTTTTTCTTTTATTTTACTCATTCTCCCATATAGTACATCCAGACCTCCGTTTCCTCTCCCTCCTCTCCTCCTAGTCTCTCTCCCTCCCTTTCTTTCTCCTCCCCATCCACTCCTCATCCATTTCCCTTCAGTTAAGGGCAGGCTTTCCAGGGATAGCAACTAAACATAGCATATCAGTGGCAATAAGACTAGGTACCTCTCTTCATATTAAGGCTGGAAGAGGCAGTCCAGTAGGAAGGAAAGGGTCCCAAAAGCAGGCAACAGAATCAGAGACAGACACCCCCTCCACTGTTTGGAGTCCTACAAAAAGACCAAGCTACACAACTGTAAAATATATGCAGAGGAAGGTCATACCTCTTAATCCTGCTCAAACAGTTCCACTCCTGACGACTAGCCATTCAAATACAGAAGCCTATTGGGACATACTTACTCAAAGCATCCCGATCTTGTAGCTTTAAGTGCATGTTCAGGGACTTCCGTGGGCTAAGCACAGTCCTTTTCTTTACGTAGGTTTCAGCCATTTCTGTTTCATGTTCTTATCATTTCCAGGCCCCTCACCATCTTCCCCCTTCCTCCCCTTCTTTCTTTTTCTTCCTTATTCTCCTTCCCCTTTCTCTCTCACTCCCTCTCTCCTGACCAGTTACCTCACGGTTTGGCTCCTGGATCTACAGACAACTGGACTCCTGGGAGAACTGAGTCATCGCTGTAATTCCAATAATGAGCAAGGCCTAGGTCTCAGCACGTTGCCTTCTTCTGAACAATCTCTGCGCTTTTCTTTTTTTCTGTGGCATTGAATTTATTTCCCCATATTGACATTGCCTCTTTTTAAAAATTCATGAACAATGTTTTGTTTTTCATGTCTGTAATAGCTGTTTTTTAAAATTCACAAAAGTTTCCAGTTTTAATTTTTTCTCTCTCCTCTCTTCAGATGTTTGCCATGAGCCAGTGTTTTCAGGATTCTCAGAGGTAATCTCTCTGTCACTTGGTAAACTTCTTATTTCTCAGCCTTTGGAATTCGTTTCATTTGAATGTGTTCTCTGGCTTCTACTCACATCCTCTTGGTTTTCCACTGTCTTCAGTCAACATGTATCGGCACACTTGCAATATCCCAAGATTCAGTAATAGTTGTCTCTTACTCTCTTTTCTAATAAACTGTTTCTATTACCATATTTCCTTTATTAATGGTCTGGCCTTCACTCTATTCACAACAGTTATTTAAATGACCTTTATTTGCTTTATTTATTGCCTATTTTATATATGCATTTTTATCCCTTTGATGCCCAAGAAATAAGTTTATTCTCACAGTATTTTTTTAAGATCAATTTTATTTTTATTTAAATTTGTTTCTGTTTTTATTAGTTGATAGTTTTATAAATTTATATAATGAATGTTAGCTGTTTTCACCACTTACAACTATTTTTAAATGTCAGTGATTGAGAGATATTCATAAGTGTTGCTATTTGATAATGCCAGATTGTCGAAGAATTTAAAAATCTCTGATGTTGCCTACCCGATGATTTCTGATGCAGCAGATGTTTATCTCTGACACTGGAAATCTGAAATGCATTTTGGTGGATTATTTGGAAATCTGAATTACTTTTCAACTTTCATACTAAACTATGAAATATAACATAATATAATATAAAATATTTATGCTACAATGGTTTAAGTCTCGGTCATACATCAAACGATACAGTACAGCTGAACAGCACTTGGGTTAATGAATGCTCCAAGTGTGAAGCATCTCTCATTACAGTGAGCTAAGAACAGAAAACCCCCGTGAACTTCACGGATGCTGTAGGGAAAACAGTTTGCTTCTTCTATTCTCCTAGTAACAAAATTAGAATCTTTGACCTAAATAAGCGGTTGTGGGTTTCTATTACTGTGGTCAATACCATGACTTTGGGAAGAACAGACTTATTTTGGCTTTGGCTTTGGCTTTATAATTCATCATCTAAAGAAGCCAGGACAGGAACTCAAGGCAGGAACCTGGAGGCAGGAACTGAAGCAGAGACCGTGGAAGGTCACGGCTTATGGGCTGGCTCTCCATGGCTCATTCAGATAGCTTTACTATACAACTTGGTAACATCTGCACAGGAGTGCACCACTCCCCCAGTGGGATGGGCCCTCCCATGTCAATTACGTACTGGTCTTACAACCCCTTGTCTGGATGCAGCCTCCAACCAACCTCCTCTTTCTGGTTCTTTTACCCCTCCCAGATAGTTCTCCCTTATGCTTTAATGACATGCATAGTTCATCACTCTGTCTTCCTGCTCCTCCCTTTAGACCTCATCTACTTCCTCAGAAACTTATTATATTTTTATCTCACATTACATATGTGAATATAAATATACACACATATATACATCTAAATACAGCTCTTGCGTGTGAGGACAATTGGGATGTGTGTATTACTGAGCCTGGTCTATTATACCTATCGCAGTCTTGTCTACACACTATCCATTTCCCTATGACTGACATCATCTCTTTTCCTTTACAGCCAAGTCGAAGCCCGTCATGTAGCTACCACATGTTTTCTTTAATCATTCATTTGTTGATGGCGTTCAGACTGGCTCACAATGAACAGGGTAGCTGCACGCCCGGTGTGTAAACATTTCTGTGATATGCTGTCTTAGAGCCCTGTAGACATCCAAGAGTGGTACAGCTGGATCTTCAGGAAACGTAAGTCAAAAGCACATTGAGGTTCCATCTCATCCAGACACAATTATTACCAAGCGAACAGATGGTAGGTGGAGAGGTTAGGAGGATCTGGGAAGAATTTTTTCTCGGGTACAGAAAACACATGATCAAAATACATTATACATAAAAATAAGCAGCCAATAAAAGATATTCAAATGTTAAAAATATTTTAAAAAACAAAGCAAATGATGACAAATGCCAGTGAGGATGTGGGGAATGAGCAACTCCATTGCACTGCTGGTATGTATATAGCACCTGCAGAAATAAGCATGGGAATTCTCCAAAACACAGTAACTCTTGACCTGGCTGCATTACTAGTTATAGCCAACCTTTGTCCCTTCTCCTGTCTTTCATTCCACACCAAGTCCACAGAATAAAGATCCACCCTCTCACTCCATCTTCTCTCTATATCCAAAAAGAAAGCATTCGTGCCTGGAACAATATGTTTATTTGGAGACAGCCTAGATCAAAATTTAGAAAATATGGGATTTGAACCTGGCTACACAGTTTGTGAGTCATGCTACAAGTATTTGTGTCGTGTGTGTGTGTGTGTGTGTGTGTGTGTGTGTGTGTGTGTGTGTGTGTTGCCTGCATGCAGAATGCATCCCACATGAATACCTGGCACTCACAGAAGCCAGAAGAGGGCACCGGATCCCTTGGAACTGTAATTACAGATGAAGTAAGACTCTGAGCCGCAGCAGGGCGTGGCATCTATACAGGTCTTCTGTGATAGCAGCAACTGCTCTTAGCTGCTGACCTACCAGTCCAGCCCCCTGGAAGTTAATGTATTTATCAAATTTGTCTAACAGAATCTTTTTTCCTAGAATGCTGGTGACAGATAAATTAAAATAAATAGAAATCACAATGATTAAGTGCTATAGATATGGAGTACCCCTCTGGGATGCTCAAACACTGCACCCTCCCTGATGCTCTCTGTGGAGCTATATGCAGCCTCCTCCAGCTCCTCACAAAACAGCCTGTGGCTACAATGATAAGGCGCATGTAGTGAGTGATTTCTTATTCAAAAAAGCAAAAAAAAAGGAGATTTGTTTTTCCAAGTGAACTTTCTTAAGGAAAGGAGAAGATAGCAGAAGCATAAGAAGTATTTGCCGTAGCACCTTTAACTCTTAGAATCTTCCAAGGAGAGGATGTTTCTGAGAGGAGAGAAAACCCAAAAGGGAGAGAAGTGATAAGGAAAAATTGCAGTTTTGATACCATGAAGATAGCATTTTATAATTCAACCCTAGACCCGGATTTTGACTTTTGAATAAATCAGTTGGCTGAGAAGGTTCTGATCCCCGAACATGGCAAGATGCCAGCTGGCAATTCTCAGGGCTAAGTGCTGAGATGCCCCTAGTTTTCAAAAAAAGTTTTCAATAAGAAGCACACATCCTGAATAAACAAGACTGGGGCCGATCATGCTGCAGTCTTCCAGTATTTGCTCTAAACTGTATTTAAAGGGTCCTGAGTTGTGAACTTGGACCTGGGGAAGGAATTGAGATGCTGTGTTCACAGTGCTGTGGATGTTTTATCTTCATATTTGTTTGTGGTTTGCTGTTTTGTTTTTTGTTTGTTTGCTTTTTTTGAAGCACAACTGATATGATCTCAGCGTTTCAGGAGTACATGGGACCAACCCTTTAAAAATGCTGTTTCAAAACTACTATATGACATCCACTGGGCATTTGAACCCAGGAAGGTGAGGTCAACGGTAAATGATGAGGAATTTGAATGTGCAAGATGATCTTCATCTGTGAGTTCTGCATTTATGCATTTAACCTCCTGTTAGAAGTTGCTTAAATCAAATCAAAAGTATTTGACGAAAAACGCATCTGTATTGTATGGGTAAAGCTCTTTTTCCTCATTATTATTCTCTAAGTAATGCAGTGTAAGACTGTGCATGTAGATTTCATATTTTACCAGATATCCCAAGAAGCCTGCATATCACTCAAGCATACAGGAGGGTGCACATAATCTAGGTTAAATATTGTGCTTCTTTATACAAGGAACCTGAGCCCCTGTGGGTTTGCATGCTGGGGTGGGGCACCTTGGGCCAAAGCACAATTTGAAGAATCTGGGGTCCTTGGAATCGCCATTAACTAGGTTAGCCTATTCCCTCAATCCTTCAGCACTGTTTTTACAATAGGATATTAACTTATTGAATGCCATGTGGTAGGGTTTGTAAGAAATGTGCCAAAGGGAGTGAATCAAGACAGCAAAGAGTGGTGTAGACTTTCTAATTCTGCAGTAAGCACTCAGGTGGTTGTCGGGGTAGGTGATCAGATTCTCTGCAGGTAGCTACTATGTCTGCCTTCGGAGAGCCCCAAATGGTGTGTTGTACAAATGAAATGCGATTATCTTTGTGCACAGGAGAGTCTGATTTGGAAGAAGACTTTGGGTCTAATATAAAGAGCCGTCAAATCAATCATCCAGCTAAGCTTCTGTGGCCCCAAACTCCTAATTTAAAAATGTTGATAAATGAAGTAGCTCTTTAGTTAATAAATGAAGTATCTCTTTAGTTGTCCTTCGTCAGCAACATTCATTTTAATGGAAAGCGAGTTTACAGGGTTACATGATTGAACTACTGAGCCACGTCAGTGTTGGCAAATGGCGGGCTAAATTATTGATGTTACACACTGATGGGCTCTGATGAGAAATAAAACACAGACATTACGTTTCAAGTGGCTCATAATTATTTTTGTACTTTAAAAGCAATTTTATTCTTTTTCCAAATCATACGGGTTCTGTAAAACAAAAACACAGTTAGTGATTAAACTGAAATTATTGAGTTTGTGGCAAAAAAAAAAAAAAAAAAGCCCCGTGATTGCAAGTTTTCATTCTGGGGGATAATGTTATTCACACTAGGCTCCTGATTTCCCATATACTTCTGGGAAAAGATGATTAAATTAAATGTCTAAATTTTAAAACCACTGTCTTTAAAGGAGATAATCTGCTGTGAAGCTATGGATGACATACCAATGGATGCATTTATGTCCATGGTTCCTGTAGATGTGCTGGAACGCTGCTACTCGCTGGGATTTCCATGAGCTGGCTTGGCCTGGGAAAAAGTTCTCTTCAAGTACGTGACAAGGGTGATGCATATGCTGTGAAGTGGTGAGCATCTGAGGCAGGCGGTGTCACGGAAGCAGGGCCGCATTTCACGAAGGAACAAAGAAGTCTACACAATGGTCTTCAATAGCTCCTTGTGACATAACTGTCTCAGCCTGAAATCTTCATCGTGGAAACCCATGCTATTTCTTGTTTTTCTTTAAGGGTTAACTGAAAGTAGAATGATTCAAATAGTAGTCCACTTTGTAGAGATCAAAGGGCAGCTTTTAATGAAGAGGGATTAGGCCTAGAAATCACAGCGTGCCCAGCTCAAGAATGCATCTGCCAACTGCTCATCATGAACCTTTGCCCCAGCTTGTCCACCCTCCCTACCTCAGTTTTCACCCCATCATGGGGTAGCAGGGTCCCCTTGTCAGAAGGGGCTGTTACCATTAGCGGACCAGGTCTTCATGCATCTGAATCCTGCTATGCAAATATAAGGTATATTTATTGTTTTTGTTTGCTGGACTTTACTTAATTTTACAGAAATGCTAAGAATTGACTCAGGAGTTAGTCTCTACACGATTGTCATTACAGATGCTTTTCTCCGTGAATAACTCTTTAAAAAGATTAAAAACCCAAAAGCAAAACTCCATTCTGTTAAGAACAAAACTCTCCATTTCCATTTCTCCAGATTGAGAAGATACGCAGAATATCACACTTTGAGACAAGAGGGAGACTTCTTTCTCTCCTTTTTAAAATTAATCATTTTATTCATTTACATATCCCCTTTCCTGGTCACCCCTCCACAAACTCCTCATCCCATCCACCTCTACCCCTCCCCTTTGCCTCTATGAGGGTGCTCATCTACCCACTCACCCATTTCTGCCTCACTGCCCTAGCAGCCCCCTATGCTGGGGCATCAAGCCTCCACAGGACCAAGGACCTCCCTTCCTATTGATGTCAGATAAGGCCATCTTCTGCAACATGTGCATCTGGTGCCATGGCTCAGTCTGATGGTTGGCTGTGAGTATCTGCATCTGTATTGGCCAGATGCTGGTAGAACCTTTCAGGCTCCTGTCAGCAAGCACTTCTTGGCATCAACAACAGTGTCTGGATTTGGTATCTGCATATGGGATGGATCCCTAGGTGGAGCGGCCTCTGGATGGCTTCTCCTTCAGTCTTTGTTCCATTTTCTGTTCCTGTCTTTCCTTTGGATGGAACATTTCTGGGCTAAAAATTTTGATATGGGTAGGTGGCCCCATCTCTCAACTGGGGGCCATGCCTATCTACTGGAGGTGGTCTCTACAGGTTCTATCTCCCATTTGTTGCGTATTTCAGTGAAAGCCATCCCATTTGTGTCCTGGGAGCCTCTTGCTTTCCTGACATCTGGGACTTTCTAGTGGCTACTCCCCAGTTAGAGGGAGAGTTCTTTATCTTAACTCTGTAACATTTTATTTCCTTATTAAGGTTTACTGAGTCATTGTCTTCATTGTTCTAATTTCTCCTTTATATTTGATCCCATGCTAAGCATGGTACTGTGTACAGCAAGTCTGTTTCACGTGCCCCTATTCAAACTTTTCTTTCTCTAGAATTTCCATCTTAATCTTTTATTCTTGTTATCATGGCACTGCTCATTGTTTTAGAATCTTAATACTTCTGAATGAAAAATTGTGTGTCCGGGTTAATCTCACATCAAGGCAGCATCATTATGTCATGATGATGCTAAGTTGTATGAATAATACCTACTGGATATGCTCCATTAGTCACTAATTTTCAGACTCTAAGTTCTGCCTTTGAGGACCTCCTCTCCCTCACACCACTGACGTGGCTCCTCCACTTGAATAATGGGCTGCTGACATAACACGGAATTAAACAACTTAAAATGCTGCTTCCTTTCTTTTTGTCACGTACAAACCAAAGACATACAATGTATAGCTTTCTAACAAAAGCAATAAGAAATGCATTATTTTATTTTAAGATAATATGTTTGTGCTTAGTGAGTTATTTTACAGGATGAGGGGAACAGAGAGCTTAATTCATAGAATTTGGCATTGATTGGTGCTTTATTTATTAACCCACTGATACATTATATTGGTATGTCTGTGAAGTCAATGTATTTTCACTCTAGAAATAAACATTGGAATTACCCCCACTGTTTCATCTATCTTCCAATGGGAGGTGAATATCTATCATCATTACCGACAGGTGCTCTAGATGTTGTCAGATGAAATAATTCTGATATTTGCAGAGATGATAGACAGAAGTCCAATGACAAAAGTGTTTAACTGAACTCTAAGAATCATACCATGAAGGAGTCGGGAGAGAACGAGAATGCTTTGAGATGGAGTAGAAAATAAGAATGTGTTGTTTAAGGGGCTGAAGAGGAGACCAAGTAAATTGCATGGGAAAATTTAACACCAGAGTCAGCATCTAAAGGATAAAGAAGGCTGGGTTACATTGGCAATCAAGAGCTTAATTTACTTATGTACCCAGGATGTTCCCAGGACCTCTCTTGGGCTCTCTATGCTGGCTGCTAAATTAGGTATTAATTAAGCAATAGAGATATTCCTTAAGGGAGGCCCACTGGTGACATGGCCTTGATCATTCCCCTAACCTCATTTTGCACTCTTCCCTACCCAAGCCCTGTGCTCTACTCACAAAGGCCTTCCCACTCTGGGAAAAGCAGTGACTCCCCAGTATGAGTTTCCAGTTTCACCACGTGAGGGTTTAGAGTTGTTTCCTCCAATCTCTCTGGCTGTTTTCAAAATTACTTTTTGAGGTTTGCCCAACTTTTAGAAAACTATAGCAGAAAGTGTGCATATGATTTGGAGAAAGATATATATCTCTATACCTTTAAGATTGCTTAACTGCTGTTAAGAATCACTCACTTAAACATTTCCAAGGATGGGGGAAATTATATAAATAAAATTGTCATGTGCATGTCCTTTGAGGGTCCACCTATTAGAGTTGTTGAATATAGAATGTTGACAAACAATGTAACCATCTTTCCTTTCTTGTACAGTTTTGAAGGATGCTCTCTGTTAGAGAGTTTTGGGAGGACTACTCTTGACTTCCTCTTGTTCATCTGCTTGTTGGAGACACTTCATGTCTTCTGGCCCTCATTGCTTCTGATGTAGTGTTAAAATTAGTTTTTAGTTTTGTATCCTGTGGAATTGCTTCTATGGTTGTCCTCTTTATCTTTGGCTGCCAGAAGTTGATTATAATATAAATGAATGTGAGTTTTATGTATATATCTTTTGGAGGGGTGGGTTCTCTGAATTAATGTGATCTGCAGTTAATATTTTAACTCAATGACCACATCAAGTTTTATATATTTTAGTGATTTAAGTATGCTTACCTTAGTATATGATGACTTGAGCTGTAATTATTACTACAAAGAGTGTTACCTAAGAAGCAAATGTTATTATTTTTACTACTTGGTCTGAGAAATGAAAGGTCATGAATGATTTACTGAATACGGAATAAATACATTATTCTCCCAGTATGCCAAACTTAAATAGCTGTCACTGTGCTCTTGTTGAAGACTTTATCTCTTATTTCTCACTGTACTCCTCTGACACAATGAAATCTCAGTAACACAAAGAAAATTGCCAGGACAGTGTAGTTATAAACATGTCTCCAATGGTCAAATACACCTAAATTTAATATCGACCTTTACTACTAGATATTGAGTCCAGACAAGATGCTTTACCCATATGTGATTTGGTTTCCTTTTCCAAAAAAAATAGGATTACAATGACAGAATGTTGTGGAATTCTTTGAGAATTATATTAATTAAAGTGCACAAAGTACTGCGAACAGTGACAAATTATAAGGACTACATAAACACTTTCTTAAAAACAAAATAGCAGGGGCTGGAGAGATGGCTCAGCAGTTAAGAGCACTGACTGCTCTTCCAGAGGTCCTGAGTTCAATTCCCAGCAACCATGTGGTGGCTCACAACCACCTGTAATGAAATCTGATGCTTATTCTCATATGTCTGAAGAGCATGACAATGTACTCACATACATTAAATAAATAAATAAATAAATAAATAAATAAATAAATAAATACATCTTTAAAAAAATAGTAGGTTTCGACTGTGTAATCCTAGCCCTCCAGGACTCTTGTGTTTGAAGTTGCTCACTCCCCTTTGTCCCATGTTTGTCTCCATTTTATATTCAGCTACCCCTGGAAGGAAGACTTACCCAAATCTCACTTTTGACAAAGATATCCTTCTGAGTTCAGACCTAGGTAGTTCTCTTTCTACTGTCTAGCTAACCATAACATTTCTCACCCGCACCTGACTACTCTTAACCTCATAATTATTCTGTAATATTTTCTTGGAGCTGCTACTTTCAATATTCAAGACGTAGTTTAGGATTTCTTCCTTTCAGGAACCCCCCTGTCTGTTCTCAGCTTTAACTCTTCTTGCTTCCAGCTTTACATATAGAGCGGATGTGCCTGCCTTCTCTGTGAGGTCACAAGCTCTTTGAGGATGGATATGGTCCCTTGTGGGGGACCTGAGTGTACCAAAATGCCTTTTACCAAGCAGAGCCTAAGAAATGCATTGGAATGAATTGATTCCTCAGCTTAGCTGCAAATGGCTGAAGACCAAGGACCATAATATGTACTGTGCGTACCCTACTTGCATTCAGTTAGTAGGGAGTAAACCCACTGCTTAGTATGTTGTGGCAATTCACTCCCCTAATATCAATCAAAATAAAATTCCAGAGGCATAATTTTACCGGGGAAGGATAATGAGATAGTAAGTCCTAAAGGTAGGAGTATGAAGAAATGAGCTAACATCCCTTTCAGACACCATTTTCTGAATCTGAAATGATTTTTCGGCAAGAGACATTTGTTTGTTAGCAATAATCAGTTTGCGATGAGAACAGAATGCTGATTTTACAGCTAAAGGAAGATATTTGGCCAAAGTGTGACTCAATCATTTTACTGTTTTAAGTAAGAACATTTGTTTAATTCTTCCTGTTTCTATGCTTATGCGTTCTCTAAAGGCAGCAGCAGGAGCCAGAGGAATAGAAGCCAGCCAAGCGTTTCCTTCATTACATTATATGACCAGCAGTGTTGTGAGCTTAGATGAAGTTTCCTGAATTCCCAGGAGTCTGTGTAAAGCTTAGAGTTGCTAGATTTTATTAATTAATTAATTAGTTAATTAATTCACAACACTGAGGGTAGAACCCAGGGCCTCACATATGCTAGATAAGCCATCTACGACTGAGTTACACCACCAGCCATTGCTTTGTAAGCTTGTGGGTGTGAAAGTATTGTATAGTACAACTAGGTTCACATCTAGTCGGTTTTGGAAATTTTTTGTTAAGAATTAGTTGCATAATCAGAATTACCTTATAATAGTATTATTGGAAAACACACTCACAAGTACACACACACACACACACACACACACTCAAGAAAGATTTGAGTTACAGTAGCAGGTTGCTTATTACACACAGCCTAATTATATACCTCATTTCTTGACATACACTAACCTTGGGAGACATACCTAGTGTGCTTTTGTTTATGTTATGCAGGTGTGTGCACAGGTACAAAGGCCTTCAGAAGACTACCTTGGGCATTCTTCTTCAGTCCTTTGAATTCCTTGCCTGCCCACTCCCCCCACCTTTTAGAAACAAAATCTCTCACTGACCTGAAGGTTACTAATGTCTGCCTCTGTCTTTCTAACTCTGGGACTCCACGTGCGATGTGATGCCATCCCTCCTCTCTTGAATCTGGGGACTAAACTTTGGTCTGCGTGCTAGTACAGCAAGCACTTCACTGACTGAAACATCTCACCAGCCTGGGTCCTGATGATACTAACCTAGCAACCAATCGACAGCCTCACCGCTCACCTATGCAAAAACTCAAATCTGGTTATTCAGAGCCAGAATTGGTTATTGCCAGAATTTTCAGTTCTACCCAGAAAAGATTTACAATAATGCTAATATTTGAAAAAAATTAAGATAAATTTTAATGTGAATACTTTACATTCCGTGGGGAGACAGGAGTCACGGTAGGACTGTGAGGCAGCTGGCCATGTACGTGAAGCCAGGAAGCAGTTGAATGAGTGTAGATGCTCAGTTCAGGTTTTATCCAGCTCAGGCCTTCAGCCCATGCAATGGCTCAGCCTGCCGCCGCCATTAGGGTGGGCACTCTCATCTTCATGACCCTAATCTAGAAATCCCCTCACAGATGTGCCCAGAGGTTTTTCCCTACAGTTATTTTACTCCTGTCAAGAAAGTTGTCATTTTCTTTGCTTATTCTTTGGAGCTCTGTATTTCAGGTTGCAATGTTGAATAACTGTCTTATTAATTAACTTATTTATTTTACTTATTCACTTTATATTCTACTCAGTGTCCCCTCCTGGTTATTTCCTTCCACAGTCCTTTCTTCATTTTGCCTTCCTCTTCTCTGAGCGGGTGGGGCCTCCTGGCACTTCGGGTCTCTGAGAGACTAAGCGCTTCCTCTCCCATTGAGGCCAGACAAGGCAGCCCAGCTAGAAGAACATATCTCATATACAGGCAACAGCTTTTGGGATAGCACCCTTTTCCAGTTGTTCTGAACCCGTGTGAAGACCAAGCTGCACTTCTGCTACATTTGTGTGGGGAGACCTAGGTCCAGCCCGTGTATGTTCTTTGGTTGGTGGTTCAGACTCTGAGAGCCCCAAGGGTCCAAGTTACTTGACTCTGTTGGTCTTCCTGAGGAGTTCCTGTCCCCTTCAGGGCCCACAGTCTTATTAGTTTTAATGCTTCCTGGTGAACAGAGGGTTCAATAGTTAAGAGCACTAGCTGCTCTTCCAGAATACCCAGGGGTTCAGTTTCCAGCACCCACAGGCAACCCTTTGAAACAACAATTATGATGAATCTGATACCCTTTCCTGACCTCCACAGGCACCAGATGTTCACTTACATACACAGGGGCAAAACACTCACACACACAAAATAAAGATAGCATAAATCTTCAAACACTCTAATGCTTACGGTTTCTCTTAGTAAGAGAAACAGCACTGTGACAATAATGACAGCTTTGACCTTTTCTTACCTAGCGTCTCTGCCTCATTTATTATTTTATAAAACATATGAAACTGAGGGGGTTTTCTTATATGTTATTTTGTTTCTTATTATTAGAGAGCATTGTTGCTCTTAACAATCACTGTTTAGTGTATATTGAATATAAACAATCTCTCCTTTGATTATTGTTTAAATTAAATCAGATATATTTTCTAAAGTTGAATTCTTGCATTTTGATACTATTATTATTTTTGTTTTTTGAAGAAGGAATGTTCTTTACTGATAGTAATATTAACTTCATCATTGAAAACTTTCCAGGATATTTATCATCTATCTATCTATCTATCTATCTATCTATCTATCTATCTATCTATCTATCATCTATCTATCTATCTATCTATCTATCTATCTATCTATCTATCTATCTATCATCTATCTATCTATCATCTATATCTTAGTCTTCTCTCATACATTACATTCTCAACTGCAGTTCCCCTCCCACCACACCTCCCTATTCCACCTCTCCTCCAGATCCACTTCAGAAAAGTTCAGGCCTCCCTGGGATCTCAACCAAATACAATGTAACAAGTTTCAATAAGACTAGATATAAACTTTATTACCCTTGCGGCACTAGGCAACCCAGTAGGAGGAAAAGGCCTCCAAGAACAGGCAAAGAGTCAGAGACACCAACGCTCCCACTGTTTGGGGTCACACGAGAACACCAAGCTACACAGTCATAATATATGTGCAGAGGGCCTAGCTCTGACCCATGCAGGCTCTGTGATTGTCACTTCAGTCTCTGGGAGGCACCATGAGCCTTGCTTAGTTGGTTCTGTGGATCGTGTTCTCATGGTGTCCTTGATCCCTTTGGGCTACAGAGAGAGCTCAGCTGTTAAAGACTAGGCTCACTACCAAAATCACAATGCTATTTTTTTTGCAATAATAACTACTAAAGAAGATGATGGCATGAGTATGAAGGAGGAGTTCGCGGGGGAGAGGAGGGAAATATAGAGTGCTCATGTATGAAATCCTCTATGTATAGTAAATAAAAAATCTTAGGAGTTACCAATAGCTCTTATTTTGATTGTGATTCACTTATTTTTATTTGGATTTCAATCATGTACTATTTCACATATTCTGGAGGTATTTTTATCAGGTGCATCAGGCTTATTATTGATACATCCTAACAGATGTCTTTTATCTGTAAGAAACATACAAAGTTGAATATTTCTATCTCAGTCTTTCTCATTTATTCTTAGACTGAAACTTTAAAATTTTTACACTTCTTTTGAGAATTTCATACATGAATACCACATTTACATAATTTCCTGTCAAGTTTCTGACCCCTTCTATGATCATCATTTTACACACACACACACACACACACACACACACACACACACACACACACACACACACACACACACACACACGTATGCACATGTACAAACTTATTTATAAAAGCTACAGGGTCCATTAGTATTGCTCATATGTATATGTGCTTAGGGCTGATAATCTATCCAGTGAGTTCATTCCTGGAGAAGACTGATTCCTGATTCTCTGTCTCTCTGTCTCTCTGTCTATCTCTCTGTCTCTCTGTCTCTCTCTGTATGTGTTGTCTGCTGTCTGTCTTTATCTCTGTTTCTGTCCTCTGTCTCTCTCTCTCTCCATCTCCCACTTTTTGTCTCTGTCTCTCTCTTTCTCTCTGTGGTCATTGACTGTCTGTAGCTCCTCATCAAGACTGGAGCCTTTGAGATTTATGTGTTTTAAAATTTGGTTTTCATTTGCTTTAAATGTATAACTTCTAAATGATGTGAATTTTGCCTTTATTAGTAATCGGCAAATCTGTAGATTACAAATGCATCCTGGAGCTGTTCATAGTTATCAAATCATTAAATGTTTGATATTATTTTCTATTTCTATACTTGTCCTTTCTTCTTACCTTTTGAATTATTCAAATTTTATCATATTGCTTTTCCTCCGATGGTTTAATGGTGATAACTATTTTTAGACTCATGGCAAATATACTTAAATTATTGTACCTATATTAAAATAACTTTTATATTACTACCTAAAATCATTCTATTAAGATTTACCCATTTTTACTCACGTGTAATATCTATTTTAAAGTGTAATTTATATTTTAAACCTACAATGCATTTGTTTTCGCAGGCATTCTTTCATTTTGAAAAGATTGCACAGAGATATTTTGTTTGATAATGTAGATAAGTGTTTTGGACTTTTATCCTCTCTCTCTCTCTCTCTCTCTCTCTCTCTCTCTCTCTCTCTCTCTCTCTGTGTGTGTGTATTAATGTGCGTGTGTTGAGGCATATGTGTATATGTATGGGGTCTGTCTACAAGTTGTTTGACGCACTAATTCTGGGCCATCAGAATTCCTGGAAAAAGACCCAGTGAATGTTTCCATCTACAAATTTAAGACTGTAGGCACCTGGAGCCGGAAGGAAAGCTTAAAGATTACATATTCAATCTTGATCAATTCACAAACTCAAAATTCTGCTGCTTATGTTTCAAGAATCATAATTAATTCAGGTGGGAAAAGATGGACAAGGAGGCCATGATTTTCAGTTTTAGAAAGCTGGCATACTGGTGGGTGAGAGGCTGCTGCTAGCCTAAGAGGTGTGTCTAGAGGTCAGAGGGGCATCGTAGGAGCAGCAGATTCCCTGGTCCGAGTTTCAAAACACTCATTCCCACTAAAAATCAGCAACATCCTTCCCCCTTTTACATCCAGTTGTATCTGCCTGGTGAGTAAAAGCAGCCATACTTGATAGAAAATCTATTTTTATTGGGTCCAAAGTTGCCTGCTAATCTTTCCTACTTTGGACCTATTGTTGGCTTTTAGAGATCAACAAATAATATGGTAAGCTTGTATTGTCGTCTTTAGACGTCCGCCTCTCAAGCCAGCTCATTCTGTGCTTTCCGATCCATATATCTTCTCCGCTCCCTTCCCCCCACCCCCATCCCTCTTATTACTGTTTATCTTAACAGTGTTGGTATGGCTCCTAAACTGTGTTTTCTACATTGAACAAATTACTGCACGTATATCAAACCTAAGAAAAATGAGTTGAAACTTATGTTTTCAGAGAAATGTATCCGTATGCAGCTCAGTCCAAGGTCACATTTGCATGTGGTAGCTGCTTCTGTTTGCTGAGTGACTGGGCAGTGCTCAGGATATTTGCTCCATAAGATGTGAGAGAAGTATTACAGGATCATGTAAATTAAAAACAAGAAAGAACAGGAATTACAGGGAAAAGGAAATAAAGGAAATTTGCATTGTTTCACACTTACAAGGCCAAGACCATGGAAAATGTGCCTACATCATCAAAGGCATATGCCTATACAGTCGCTAGACCTGTGACTTGGTTTTGTTTTGTAGAAGTCCCCTTTGGGTCTTATCAAAATCATGGCCAATCAATGTAGTTAAACATTTTTGTTTTATACACAAGGCTACAAAGTCAAATATACTAAATCTTCATTCTGGTTATCATTAATCTTTCTGGCTTCTGCTTGAGCCTATAAATCAAAAGCTTCTTTGATCCTCCCGTTTTCTGCCAAGTGCAGAGCCGCAGCCATTTTCTGCCAAGTTTAGAGCCGCAGTCGTTGCCATTTTGATGCCCTGACAGAAGTGCTCCGAGGATGAACCCAAGGTTCCCTTGTTTGTTGAATATGTGCTTTGACTTGCCTTTACGTACTGTTACTTACTTCCAATTAAATCTTCAAAAGGCTGAGCAGATGGTTTTTCATCCAGTAGTTCTCTAACATCTTATGGACTCATTTAACAATCATTTAGAGATATACCATATCTAGATTCCCCTAAATCAGCACAGAAATGAATCCTGAGGTCAAGTCATTGGAAAACAAGTGTATGGAGGCTAGGTAATGTTTATCTCGTTGAATCGGACTGAATCCCTGACAGCCAGCGACTCCTCTGAAATGTAGTATGTGACCCATTATGGTTTGCTCCATGGGCATTATAAATGAAACCAAGGAAGACATTCGGCAATATCGGCTTAGTATTATGCCTCTAAAATAGCTGAGGGAGAATGATGTTCTTGTCACTGATTCAGTAAAGCCCTGGGGGATCGTAGAAACTTCTAGAAAGGAGGGTGCCGTGGCAAACATGAAGAGTCAGCAGTGAAGACTCCAGTCCTATAGCACTATGAGGCTAGAGCTGATGACCAAGGTAATGAAGGTCTGTGACCTGGCAGAAGCAGGTGGGGGTTGAACATGGAGGAATTTTCAGTGATCCTCACTGAGTCAGGTGTTTTTTAACAAGCGAGTGAAGAAGGGTATTGCAGAAGGAAGGCTGTAAGCAGGAGAGGGAGTAGAAATTAAAAACAGCAAGCTCTGTCAAGAGTGGAAACACACCAAGGCAGTAGCTATAGAGGGTGCTTGCTGCCTGGGAAGGCTGGCCCGAAGTGAGTTCTGGAGAGGGATGTGTACCATACCTTCCAGTTTAAATCTGATCCTCACGGGAGGATTGTTTGCTTTCCTGGTTTTGTGGTGTGATTTTAGTGGCTGCAATTTCATTTTTAATGAAGGCTTATGATTAAATGTTCTAAACTGAAGTCATCTATTGTACAGTGAAAAAAAACTGTAGCCACTAATTTCCTCTCCTGAAATACACTAAATCTAAGTCAAGCTCCCTGCTCTGTCTCTAGGCACCAGCTGAGCTTCCCTCCTTGTCCCAGGCCACACTTTCTCTTCAGGATTCCTCAGAGCCACTTACATAGACTACTGGAAATCAACGTTGTCTAAGACCTTGAGGGTGCATTTCCAGTACAAAACAAGAATAGAGCTTGTTTGAAGGTTATGGGATAAGCACTCACCTTACACGTATTCAAATATGTCCTATTCAAACATTTCCAGTATTTGCAAACACATCACAATTCACAGTGAAATTTTACAATTTGTACTATTCATAAGAACATAAATATTTAGGGAGAAATTCAGGATTTTCCTAAGATTAAGTTATTGGGACACCTAGAAACCATGGAGACAGAAAAGGGAAGCCACCCACATTTGTGTTTTATTTATTTAAATGATTATTCATTTATTTATTTATTTTCTACCTATATCTTAATATGTTGTATGGTAACAGATGACTTTGTTTTGTTTGGTTTTTAACAAAAAAATCCCAAGATGTTTCAGAATTTTAAACCAGTCTGATGGTTCTTTGTGCATAAATCGCCATTAAGCTTTGGTGTACTAGGCATCACTTTTTAAACTTTCATCTCTTCCATTTTATTTTAATTGCTTTCATAACCCATTTTCTATAGAACCAATGCAGAAAGCGTTCACACACACAATACTCACATGGAAATGCTAAAAGCAGGCATACTAATAAAAATGGAATTTGAGATTGCTTAGTAGTTGTGGAAATTCTTTGAAAATTATTATTTTTTGATGCAAAGGCTAGGAAAGCACGTGTAGTTGGGGTTTGGCCCTCATCCCTCATCATAGCACTTCCTGATGACTGTGGTTCTAGGACCACATTGCCACTTTGTGTTTAATGGAACAGGTAATTTTGCTTTATTTATTTATTTTTTTGTAAAACAAAATACCATTTGTTTTTCTTTCGAGTGTCATGTTTCATATACTTTACGACACATTAAATGGTAAAACGTTATCTTGGAGCAACTCTGAGTAACAGTCCACCAAGAGTCTTCACTTGGCCAACAATGGTTTCTCAAGCCTAGCAGACTCTTAAAGACCACTGAGTCATCAAATGCTTTTCCAGATTCTAACACAGGTAGCCAAATGTCATTTGCATCTGGAAGCACAGGGCTTCTAGGCCCAACTGTCTTATTTTTCAAACAAAGTCACTGCCATCTATATTTAGGAAGAGGAGCCAAACAAAGGATGAAAGATGATTGGGAGACAGGACAAACCAGAGCCATGTTTTCAAGAAAAGCACACTCGACGGCAAAGTGTCTTCAGGAAATCATTGTGAACGTTTCTGAAATCAGAATGGAGACAGCAAAGCACGTGGTGTGCAGTCCTGAGGACCCGAGTTTAGATCCCCAGCATTCAAATAAAGAAAAAATAAATAAATGCTAGTGCAGCACAGTGGCATATGCCTAAAATCTTGTCCTTGGGGAGGTGTCCCCAAGAGGATACCCGCGGACCGCTGACCACACCGTCTCTCCTAAGCAGAACTCCAGGTTGTATTCCAATGAGAGATTCTGTCTCAAGAAGTGTGGAGAAAGATTGAAGAAGACAAATTATGTGGAATGGAAACACTCCAACACACACACACACACACACACACACACACACACACACACACACACCCCAGAATGGTGTTCACAAAGCTTCGAGGCTGGAAAATAAACACATTTTTGTCCAATGTATGTATCAAAATCCTCCCTGAGGTTTGAGATAAGTCAGTCCAATCTCCCTGTTCCCCCAAAGTATGCATGGTATGTGGTATGTGTTCTCACTTACTGCATTCATCCTTCATGCAACCCCAGTCTATCAAAGAGGTTAAAAATTTATAAAACTCTGATGGGATATGGTTTCAATGCTTCATCACACAGCCCGTCATTTGCTTTCCAATCTAGATCAGAATAATCTTGCCTCTTTCCCTTCAGTCACCTACCTGAACAGCTAATATTTTCTTAATGCTGTTCTGGGAGTCTCCATGGAACTTGATCAGCTTGGACTCGTTAAAAAGGATCAACAGTCGGAAGTATTCTTGCAATTTCTGGTCCAGCCTTCTTTGCAGCTGACAGAGCTAAAGGCGACAGGGAGGGGAAAAAACACGCAAGTCAGGGGAGGAGAGGAAATTAATGGCACCGTTCAAGAAGAATGATGGAGGGAAATCTAGAAAGCAGCCAATGGCCCGTTCCGCACTGTACGGACCTGACAGGAATTTCACAGTCTCTTGATTTTTCAGCCCGCTCATGTGCATTCGTCGGAGACCAGTCACATCTGGCCGCCAGGATGGGGGGTTAATTTTCTCTAAATGCCTCAGCAGTTTTGTTCTAGCTGAAGCAAACTCTGTGACTGCAAAGCTGATGAGTAAAATATTTCTACTTCACCCAGTTTAACTCAAAACCGATAGCCTCGGGACATATTGAACCTTCCTGTTTTTTTTTTTAAAAAAATCTTTTGACGCTTTTTGAATGGCACATCGGGTCAAGCCAGAGTTTAAAAATTGCAACCTGAAGACTTTGATGGACACCATTGCATCTTTTTCTTACTCTTAAAGCTTACTACGGCTGCGGATGTGTGCATCAGAGCATGACGAAACCAGGGAGAATTAAGTTAGCCATCAACTGCAGAGGAGAGGGGAAAATTCAGGGAGGGGATTTCCAGCTAGGACTCTGGATTAATCTGCCTCCCTCTGATCACGTGACATAGAAACACGTCACTATTAAAGTACAAAAGATGCAATGTTTAGAGGTGGCACATTTAACTATGAACCTGGAGAGAGAGAGAGAGAGAGAGAGAGAGAGAGAGAGAGAGAGAGAGAGAGAGAGAGAGAGAGAAGAGAGGGGGGAGGGAGGGAGGAGGGGATCTCCTTTTAGGTTCTATCACACAGGGGAGTTTAATATTAAAATCATGGACAGTGAAAATGAGAAAAGTGGCAGTTAGACAGTTAGCATTCTGTAAGAATTACTATGGTTAGCCTATATTGAATCGGGATACATTTTATCAAAATTAACAATAAACTTTACAAAGGATCCCAATAGCCACATACTATATTCTGCCACTGAAAACTCATTTGGGCTGTGATAGCATGAATAAGCACTAAGGAGCATGTTGCAAAGTGGAAAGAAAGAAATCTATAACAAAGTGGGAATTTATATAAACATCTCTTCACACCTACAATAAAACACGTTAAGGTATGGCTGTCAGAGGGTCAAAGGTACAGGAATGAAACCATCTGTAAATGTTCAAAAAACTTTTCATGAATTGCAGAGATCTTTGTTGGGTATATTTCACTAAAATTTTTTTGAGAAAGTGATTTTAAATGCTTGATGTTGTGTGTGTCTTTATTCTCAATAACCTCATTAGGCTTTGTTACGACACACACACACACACACACACACACACACACACACGCACACACGCACATGCACACACACATTTAGGCTCAGTTCACATGAAAAAAAATGAAGTCACTACTCTGCACTAATTTAATATAAAGATTACAATTACTTTGGAATAGAAGTTCAGTGAAAAAAAATTTTTTTTTTTTTTTGAAATTGCTTGTCTGTAACATAGGCCAAATCTGATAATTACTGGCAGGTGGTGAACTGTATGTTGATACACTCATTACTGCATGTAGAAAATTTAGTCTTATTTGATATACACACAAGTATGGGAATGGTCACATTAAGATTATCCCAGCTGTGCTAAGGACAGGGGGAGGATGTGGGTCTTGGAGTTGTGCAGCAGTAGGTCAAAATTAGGCATAGCTCTCTATCTTGGCTTTAACAATATGTCAATTAGTACTGACAATAATGTGCATAAGAGACTGTATTTAATTTGCAAATTACATGGTTCTGAAACTGGACAAGGCTACAGAATCCACCAGGAGAACTGACTGGACTTTAGTAACAAGAAAAGTGATGACAAAGGTTCTGGTTATTATTATTATTATTATTATTATTATTATTATTATTATTATTTTATTAATTTTGGTTTTTCTACACAGGATTTCTCTGAGAATCCCTGGCTGTCCTGGAACTCACTCTTTAAACAAGGTTGGCCTTGGGTTCAGAGACCTGCCTGCCTCTGCTTCCCTGGTGCTATGGTTAAAGGTGGGTGCTACCACTGCCAGGCAAGAATTATTTTTTAACACACATGCTGAAAACTTCATGACATTACACTTGGTCCTGCAGTAAAATATGTTCTGGCAGACAGGGTGGCTTGTTTTGAAGTGTAAAGATGGAGAGAAGAGTAGAAAATTCCTTACTTGGTTATAAACTAAAATTATCAGGAAATTATCTTGCAGAGTAACTCGTCATTAGCTATTATATCTAGAAAACTTATTAAAACATACTGATGTATATAGTTCTGTATATTCTGGTTCAATAGCCCTCAAGATGAGCTAAACATTTCCAATAATGTAGCTATATTATACAATATATAAATATAACTTGCTAATCAAAACCTATCTATAAATCACTTAGGATCTAGGCTCTGAAGTGATTTAACAAATTTTTTCTTAAAAATATCTTTTGTTTCTATTCCTCCCTGTCGGTAGACCAGAGGTTATTGCTGTCTGCTGGAGGCATCTTCACACGGTCTACAACTCAGTATTTTTCGGAGGTTACTTACTTCTAACTTGAAGCTCATATTCCAAACTGTGTTGATATCATGATTAGAATCCAATCATGTCCTGCTTTTTGCCTTTGACATGTAGTTGTGGATTCTGGCGAAGACTTGTCATGATGTTTTCTACAAACAACCAAAGTGCTGCGATGTGAGCCACAGAATGTGTTGGAATATAAGTCGTACTCTGAAATGAGCCTTGTTTTCCTTCGTAGGATGTCAGCAGGAAGTACATACACATGGTGTTTCCATGGAATTGTGTAAGCATATGGTGTTCAACTACATTATTGTAATATAAAAATTTCAGGACAGAGCAAGTGGAAATTTACCATTTAAACATAGAACTCACTCAGAACAATGAATGTTCACAGTAATAAGCCTGAAATAATGGCTCTTAAGTTATTAAGACTTAACGATCTCTTTATGTTGCATCACATAGCATGAGATATCTCACGGAAGGGCATGATCATAGATGATGTGACTAGCAGGCACAAGGCCCTGCCTTTGATCCCCGGTACCACAAAACAGTAACAAATTCCTCATAGTGGGAACATATGTTGGAACACTGCTTTTCCTTTCCTATTCTCTTTTCAATGTCAAGGATGGGGTTATTTGGAAGCTAGTTTAGCACTCAGAAGAACTTATTTTCCCACGAGATGTCAGGATATTGGAAACAGATCCATGAGTAAAACCTGCCTGTCACAATGAATGAGGAATTAATATTATAGTATCCAGAAAGAAGAAAGAAGAAATAATCTGGGCTTCGCGGAAGTTCTTTAATCTGTAGGCAGCTTGCACAAGTGGGGACTTCCTGGCTTGTGCTAACAACATGGTTGAAGGGTAGTGCTTCTCACGCTACAAGCAGAGCGCACAGAAGCAGCTGGACATGGTCTATTTCTTTTCTATATTATTATTATTATTATTTTAAAATTAATTTAGTTATTTAATTACACCTCAAATTCTGCCCCTCCCAGTCTCCCCCACAGAGTCCCTCCTCTATTCCCCTTCTCTTCTAAGAGGGTCAGGCCCCCTTGGGTAACCCTCCACCTTGGCACATCAAGTCTCTGCAGGGTTAGGTGCATCCTTTCCCACTGTGGCCAGACAAGACAGATTATGCTCTGGGGGCCTTGGTCCAGCCGGTGTATGTTTTTTGGTTGGTGGCTCAGTCTCTGAGCTGCCAAGGTTCCAGGTTAGTTGACTCTGTTGGTCTTCCTGTGGAGTTTCTTCTTCAGGGTTTTCAGTCTTTCCCTCAACTCTTCCATAAGAGTCCCCAAACCAAAATTTGTCCTGTCTAAGAGCAATGCAGGGACAAAGATGGAGCAGAGACTGAAGGGGTGGCCAACCAATAACCAGCCCAGCTTGAGATCCATCCCAACAACAAGCACCAATCCCTGACACTATTAATGATATTGTTATGCTGCAGACAGGAGCCTACTATAACTGTCCTCTGAGAGGCTCTACCCAGCAGCTGGCTGAAACAGATGCGGAGACTCACAGTCAGACACTGATCTATTTCTATTCGTCTTTCTGTGTTCTTAAGTCTCACAAAAGGCCTTAAGTCTACCACTATGTGAGCATAGCTCAAAATCTCTTGAATAGATGTCATTAAGGAACAACACAGAAAGAATAATACCACAGCATTTTTTAGGTTTGGGGAAAATCTATAACTACTAGTCTTGGGTAGAAAGGAGGAAGAATTGAAAGTTTATGAAGAGAAATTTTCTCTCTGTGGCACAGAGAGAGACCATTACAGAAAACCACAACCAATCAAAATGCAGAGTTGTAGAACTCAGTACCAGTAGGTACATCTACAATACAACTCCTGCACCTAAGGCTCAGGGAAGGTTGTGAAGAGAAGAGGTAGAAAGATTGTAAAAGACAGAGGAGGAGGGAGTTTTCTGGGAGATCATGTCTCCTAGTAGCATCAGAATTCATATCCATAACGTCTCACCATCTTGACTCCTAACCATGGCAACAGCAATGGCTATGCCAAATTGGATGAAGACATGCCCACAAGGCCTTGCTCCTACACAAGAACAATAGGCAACTGAGGAATGCGGGAAGCAGGAGAGGTAGCCTTCCTTAGGAGGGGCACACCAATTGGTTGCCTTGTGTTAAATGATCAGCCCTGAAATTGTTCATACAAGTAACATTTTACGGACTGAGCAGATTATATTTAGGAATATATATATATATATATATATATATATATATATATATATATATATATATATATATATATATATGTGTGTGTGTGTGTGTGTGTGTGTGTGTGTGTGTGTGTGTGTGTGTGTGTGTGTGTATGTGCATGCAATAGCAATTAGTGAACAAAGGGACTGCATTTTAAGGAGAGAAGAGAGGAGCATATGAGATGCTTTGGAGGGAGGAAAGAGAAGGGGAAAATGTAATTATATTTTAATCTCTACATGCTGAACCTAGACGGCCCCTGCCTCTGGGACCTGCCCTGCTTGAGTTTTCTGTCTTGACTTCCTCCAGTGATGATCAGTGCTGTGGATGTGTTCCCCCCAAGTTCGCTTTGATTGTGGTATGTTATCACAGCAGTAGTAACCCAAACTATGGCACATTGGTACTAGGATTGTGCGCCATTGCTGTGAATAGTTCTGACCACGTTTTGGGGGGAAAACTGTGGAAGAACTTTGGAACTTTGGGCTAGAAAAGCCATTGATTGTTGAGAATTCAGCGGCCTGTTCTGTAGTGGCGTGGAAGTAAACATGTAGACAGCAGTGCAGAAAATGGAGGCCTGGCTTCGGATGTTTCAAAGGGAAGCAAAGACTCTGCTGAGCCATTTGTGTAATGAGTATGTGGTTCTAGTTAGCTGGGACTGAAGAGTCAGTCGTGTTTAACGAGAGACCTGAACCACTGAAAGAAAACCTTTGCTTTACTGGGACAATTAGAGCTGCTCAGCTGGGGCTGAGAAGTTAGCAAGGAAAAGAAAGGTTGTGGCATGTGGTGTGTTTGTGTGTCAGGTTGGCAGAGGGTCAGTTGTGTTGCCAGGGTACCTTGTGAGAGTCACCCAGGAGGTACTGGCTTTGAAGGCATGAAAAGGTCATGGAGAACAGCATCTCAGTGGAAGTCCCAGGATTGAAGGGGTCAAAGTTGAGGCTTCGCATCATAAGGAAGACTAGGAGAGGCTATTGGTGAAAGTACAGCCCTGTTGCGGAAGATGGCAGCATTTTTTAGATTCCAGTACCATGGAATGGCCACCAAGAACAGCAGCAGCCGTGGAATGGGGCCAGCTGGAGCCTAGAAGATAAGCTGTGTGTACTTCAGAGGGAAGAGCTGGAGAAGTGACCCAAGCCTCTTGGAGGAGGCCAGAAGATCATGAGGGAATCCTACATCATTGGCTATTGAGTTGTTTATACTTATTGGAGTTTGGTGTTGCTTTGTTGACATTGTGGCCCTGCCCTGGTTCTTCCACCTTGAAGTAAGAATATATTTAATTATTTTTGATTTGACAGGAGTCCACAGTTGAAATACTTTAAAATCTGTGGGTTTTAAAAGAGACTAGCTATTTACAGAAACTTGATTTTTAAAGATTGTAGAACATTTCAAATTTGGAGTATTTTCTATCGTGATGGTCTTATTAATGAGGTCTTGTGGATGAATAAAGGAAAGGCTGTGGCTTGTGATGTACCTATGTGTCAAATTGTCAAAGGGCCAGTTGTGCTGTCTGGTTTTATGTCAACCTGACACAAGCTAGTCACTGGAGAGGAGGGAGCCTCAACTGAAACATGCTGCAATAAAACTGGGCTATGGGCAAACCTGTAGAGCAGTTTCTTAGGAACTGAAATGGGAGGGCCCAACACATTGTGGGCAGAGTCATTCTGGGCTGGTGGTCCTGGGGTCTATTAGAGGTCAGGCTGAGCACATCTCGGGGAGCAAGTCAGTAAAAGCAGCACCCCTCTAGGCCTTCACATCATTTTCTGCCTCCAGGTTCCTGTCCTGTTTGAGTTCCTGTCCTGGCTGCCTTCAGTGATAATCAGGAAGTGTAAGCCAAACAAACCCTTCCTTCCTTACAGTGCTTTTGGTTGTGCTGTTTCATCATAGCAATAATAAACCCTAATATGCTCCAACTCAAGAATGGGCAAATCTCCAAGAAGCTGTGCAGATCTGTGATTAGGTTCACAAAGACCACGGAGACCAACTGGAGATTCTGTGTAGACGTTGAAGACTTTGTGTGGGTTCTGGACCAGAATTCTCTGAGTGCTCTTCTCAGACGCTCTGGATCACCATCACCTTGGCTGTTTCTAGAAATACAGCCACACTGATCTACAGAATCAGGAGCCCTGAGGCTCGGGACCAGGGTTTTCAGTACACTGGTTTGTGGGATGTACAATGACACGTCACAGTTTCTCCAAGATTTTTGAAAAAAAATCCTCTCAAGAAAGAATGTCATCATCATCATCATCATCATCATCATCAACATCATCATCATCATCAACATCATCAACCACCACCACCACCACAATGACAACAAGCCCCAAAACTAACCCTACAGTCAAAAAAGCAACAACAACAACAATTGTTGAAATGGTGAATTTTTGAAACAATGTAGTTATGGACTACTGGAATTATGTGTATGAGTGTACTGTAGCTGTCTTCAGACACTCCACAAGAGGGCATCCGATCCCATTACAGATGGTTGTGAGACACTTGTGGTTGTAGTCAGTGCTCCAAACCACTAAGCCATCTCTCCAGCCCACACTACTGGAATGATGAACAAGCGAATGAGGTACCGCTATCGCCCAACGCTCACTGGCCTTTAAAGTAAAATAAATATGTTCAAATACTCTGTATAGTCCAGTACTATAAAATGTTAAAAAAACTGAAAAATAATGTTGTGCACAGCAACTTGGTTGTTACATACGACAGCATTAATGTGAAACCAGCTGGCAGAGCTGCAGGAACTCTGGTGGCCAACTCTTGAGAACTCGTTCAAACATACAGAGCCAATCTCTTTATGTGCAGAGGTGATTCAGGCCCATGCTTACCTACTCATTATTTAAGTACACCCTTAACTAATTATGAACCAAATAATTTCATTAACAAGTAACAACCATTAGTTAAACTGACGTTTCTGTGAGGAGGCACCCACCATCTTCTGTGGCTTGAAGTCATTTACTTCAGAGAATCTATTATAATCTGGCTTTCAAAACAGCATCTTATTACACATGACCATCTGCTGACTTATCAACTGAGACTGGCTTTTGTACAAAAAGATTTTTTTATCATGTTTCTGTGCAATGTGATCTTACCTACAATAAAAATCTATCCCGAATTATTTAATGAACTTATATTGTTAGAGAAAGAATTAATACTTCTAGATGTTTCAGAAATTAAGTCTTGAAGATATTTATCTCTATTACAAGTCATATTATTAATTATAGTTCTTGAACAGAAATTTTGTAATTTATTTTACAAAATTAAAGACTAACCTATAATTTGAATGTCCTAGTTTTAAAAGGCAAAAGCTGGGTTTAGATATCAAAATCCATCATTATGAACATAAACCTGTGTAATCCTGTACTTGAATTGCATGTTACCATATTGAGACAGTAGCTGGCTAGCATGTTTTTATTTAAAAATTTCTTACATTGTCAGTTATGGAACGTAAACATCATTGCAACAATACTTCAGATAAAATTATACGGCTTTTAGAGACATATGGTGCCAAAAATTAACTCCCCAAAGCACATAATTTAACTGGTTTTTGCAATTTAAGAACACTGGGAAAAAGGGACATTTTCAGGAAATGAGCAGTGTCCTTGTAATGAACTACTGCTTTCAAGAATCAGACATAACAAGAGACTTTTCAATTAAAATACAAATACCATATGTGGGTTACTAACAATGAACTATGATCACATTTTCAGAAAACAAAGACAAGTCAATACGGAAAACACTTGCATGCGTGCACACATGTACTTGCTCACACGAACATGCACACACACTCACACAAACACACACTCACACATACACAAATACATACACACAAACTCACAATACTCTCAACACATACAGTCATATAAAAACATCCACACAGACATCCACACATACTCACACATGCACACATAGACAAACACACACACACACACACACACACACACACACACACACACACACTCATGCACATGAACTCACACATACTCACATACACACCGAAAACAAAAAGAGAAAAATTAAACATAGGACCCTACATTACAGAATTCATTATAACTGGAAGGGCAAAAATCAAGGTCAACTGTGGATCTATGTTTTACTGCATAATGATTTGTCAATCATTGGTCTAATGAAAATATAGTTGATCAATTTGACTGTAGAAGAAATGCATTATGCAGTACCACATTCACACTTTTTGTGAAAGAATAGGTTTGTAAGAACAAGGTGGTAGATAAAAAGAATGCAGAAAATCCATATACAATATCAGAAGTCTGTTAGATACGTACTAGAAAGAGGAAAGAGAACCAAGTCAGTAAGCAGCCCTCCTTAATGCAGCATGTAAGGAAAAACGGAGAGATGGGGAATGACTCCTAAATTAAAATTCACATCCTGGGGGTAAACTGATGGAGTTCAGAGAAATTTTCAGGCAGTAAAACACTTGTCTGATTTGTGAAGGTGCCTGGATATTGTTATGTATTTGTTTTAACCTACAGAATGTATGCCAGATTTAGTTATAATGTAAAACCAGGGCCTTTTAAACCACCCATGACCCATTTGCCCACGAACCTTTACTTGACCCAAGTCATACAGATATTACAGATATACAAAATGCATATATATATATATATATATATATATATATATATATGCGCTCATTAACAACAAAAGCAACTAATGAGAAGGATGTTCTTGTTTTAACCCAATATTATTAAAAGATAAATTATTAAAATTTGATATTAATTGTGCTTAAGAATGACTGTTGAAATATATTAAAATATTTGTCTTCCATAATTAAACCATTAAGGTACTATAAGAACAGAGATTTTGTTTGTACAGCAGAAATGGTACAGTTCATCCCATACAATAATCCCAGATCTCAGCTCAGCTGTTTCATGCAGACATGTAGGCATTGTATGACAGCACGCGTAATGCAAAACACATTGTGTGTTTTCAGAACCAAGGCTGCAAAGACATCTCCAGCTCCTTATGCGTCTGATCAGAATTAATAGTTACCCTTGTACGTTCAAATGCATTCCACTGGTGTCAGAGTTTTTGAGACACTACAACTGCTTTGAGATCCCATGTAGAGTTGTGGCCCACAGACTCAGAAACTCCGATGTAAGCTATGGTCTTTGTTTGATTATCACAAGTAAGAGTCACTCATCAACTGTAACCAGTGTGCAGCAGATCTTGTCTGGGGTTTTGGTAATACAAGACAATTCATAGATAGCTGGGAAAGGGTGCAATGGTTTACATTATTTTTCATTTTCTTCTTTGAATTGACAAAGTGTTCTAATGAATTACAAGTCTCTAAGAAGGGCACTGGGGTAGAAATGGGAGTGGGTATTTGCAGCAATAACCAGGGGCACTTGTTAAGAGTTAGTGACTTTCTGAAGGATTCACTTGTGTGCA
>CM052715.1:10693079-10704347 GCA_028551405.1 Uromys caudimaculatus
AGACTTGAAGTTCGTGTCATTCAGATCTTTCACTTGTTTCGTTAGAGTCACACCAAGATACTTTATATTGTTTGTGACAATTGTGAAGGGTGTCATTTCCCTAATTTCTTTCTCAGCCTGTTTATCCTTCAAGTATAGGAAGGCTACTGATTTGTTTGAGTTAATTTTATATCCAGCCACTTTGCTGAAGTTGTTTACCAGCTGCAGCAGTTCTCTGGTGGAATTTTTCGGGTCACTTAAGTATACGATCATATCATCTGCAAATAGTGATATTTTGATTTCTTCCTTTCCAATTTGTATCCCTTTGACCTCCTTTTGTTGTCTAATTCCTCTAGCTAGAACTTCAAGTACTATATTGAATAGATAGGGAGAGAGAGGGCAGCCTTGACTAGTCCCTGATTTTATTGGTGTTGCTTTCTCTCCCTTTAGTTTGATGTTGGCTACTGGTTTGCTGTATATTGTTTTTACTATGTTTAGTATGGGCCTTGAATTCCTGATCTTTCCAAGACTTTTATCATGAAGGGCTGTTGTATTTTGTCAAATGCTTTTTCAGCATCTAATGAAATGACCATGTGGTTTTTTTTCTTTGAGTTTGTTTATGTAGTGTATTACATTGATGGATTTCTGGGAATTGAACCGTCCCTGCATCTCTGGGATGAAGCTTACTTGATCATGGTGAATGATCGTTGTGATGTGTTCTTGGATTCGGTTTGTGAGAATTTTATTGAGTATTTTGCATCGATATTCATAAGGGAAATTGGTCTGAAGTTTTCTTTTTTTGTTGGGTCTTTGTGAGGTTTTGGTATCAGTGTAACTGTGGTCTCATAGAAGGAATTGGGTAGTATTCCTTCTGTTTCTATTTTGTGGAATAGATTGAAGAGTATTGGTCTTAGGTCTTCTTGGAAGGTCTGATAGAATTCTGCATCAATGACTGCTTCTATTCCTTTAGGCATTATGGGACTGTTTAAATGGTTTATCTGATCCTGACTTAACTTTGGTACTTGGTATCTGTCCAGAAAAGTGTCCATTTCATCCAGATTTTCTAATTTTGTTGACTATCCAGTTTTGTAGTAGAATCTGATGATTTTTTGAATTTCCTCAGTTTCTCTTTTCATTTCTAATTTTGTTAATTTGGATCCTGTCTCTGTGCCCCCTGGTTAGTCTGGCTAAGGTTTTAATCTTTCTTGTTGATTTTCTCAAAGAACCAGCTCCTGGTTTTGTTGATTCTTTGTATAGTTCTTTTTGTTTTTATCCAAGGTCCTTTTAAGGCCAAACTTTTCATTATTGAACATCTCCTATAATAGACCATGATAACTTACTTAAGATTGGGCTTAGTCTGGATTAGTTTTGTACCTGCGAAATGTTTATTAAAGCGGCCCCGTCTTTTGAGGAGAATACTCCTAATGATTCATGGCATCCTGAATCCTAAGTTAATTTATCTCCAAGGTCACAACCCATTGGAGGGGAATGTACAGAGCAATGTCTGATAATGAGTGCTTGATAGAAATAATGATGATTTCCAAGTCCCCATTTGATTATTCCTTATGAATTTAACCTTAAAGCTACTACAGTTTCCTTAATGCCTAAATATTTGATGAATAGCAATCAAAAGTTTCCATTTGCCAAGTGCCTTTGCTTAAATTACTGTTTAAGTGTTGTGTGTAAGAGATAGGTACATGACATGTGCATGTAAATGTGTATGCATGGTATGTTCATGTATGTGTGTGCATATATGTGTGTAAACAAGAGGATGGGTATAATGTGTATATGTGTGCACATCTAAGTGTCTGTGTGTGGGCACACACGTGTGTATATGTAGAGGTCAAATGACAACCTTGTGTGTCTGTTCTTGCCTTTCACATTGTTTGAGATGTGGGCATCATTTTCTCTACTGTATAGGCCAGGACAGGGGGTCCACATGTTAACTATTTTAGTACATTAAAATCTTCTCAGGTCAAGTCCCTTTTAAGACAAAACTTTTCCTTGTTCAGCTTTTGCCTTTGCTTCTCATCTCCTTGCATGAGCACTGAAATCACAGCTCTTACTACCATGTCCAGATTTATGTAGGCTGTGGGGATTTGAACCCAGATCCTCATGCTTGTGCAACAAGCACTTTACCCACTGAGCCACCTCTGTAACCTGCTCAGGCCTCTTTATAACTTTAATCTTTTAAACAAAGATGCAAAATAAATACAAACACCCTAAACCTATGTGGCAGGCAGAAGTCTAAGATACTCTTTATCAAATCAACCTTCAGCTTGAGAGTGACCAGAAACTTGGGCTTGGTTCTAATCACTGTGATGTGCTCAAAAGATTGGGACATCACTATGTCTGTCTTAGTAATTAGGAAGAAAACTCTCCTAACCTAATGAAGCAAGTGTCTTGATATGGGAGAACTGGTCAAGGGGCCATGATGACAAGGAACTATACTGTGTCTCCTGGTTGATGACCAGCAAGAGAAACTGAATTTCCTTATCAATATATGACCTTGAAAGAGGACCTTGATCTTCTAGACAGGATTGCAGCCTGGCTGATGACTAGATTTCAGTTTTATGATATGCTGAGCAGAAACCTCTGTAGAACTGTGCTTGCATTTCTGATCTGCAGGAATTGTGAAGTGAATGTAAGTAGGACTTCCAAAGTCCTGTGTAATGACAGCAATAAAAAACTAGTAAAAATACCCCCACAAAAGTACAATGAGCTCTTTTTTACATATACAAGGTATTTCATACACAGAAGTGTAGTGAAGATCTCATGTTCACAGAACTTATAGAGGACATTTGTCATTTTGTATCCAATGACAAGGACTACAGAAAGTCAGTCCTAGCAATAGTTGTTGGAGTGGCAGGCATCCCATGGTCAAGGCTTCCCATCATATTAAATTTTACTTTCTTAATCATTGTCCCAAGTTAACCTTACTGCTCTGGATGAGTTAAATGATTCAAGGTATGTTTTGAACAAGGTGATATCTTTTAAGTGGAAATGTCAATTAAATCATATATTAGCTGATAAATCTTATAGTCTTATCATCTTGAAATCCTCGTTTGTTAGCTACTTTTCCCATTGCTGGTATCAAGTACTTGTTATCAATAAACTTAGAGTAGTAGTAGTAGTTTATTTTTGGGTTAGGGCTTAAGGGGATACAGTCCATTATGGCGGAGAAGGTATGGCTGTAGAGGTGTGGGGCACATGCTTGCTCTTGATTTAAAAGGGTAGCAATTAGAGTGAGGACAACAGAAAGTCATGTTGGGCTATTGCTAAGCTCTATCTCCCAAAAGTCTACAACCTCCCAAAGAGTCACACCATTAGAGACCAAGTGTTCAAACATGTGAGCCTACGGGGAATGTTTCATTTGAACCTGTAATTCTTACTCTGTAAGAGCTTTGCTCATCAGGAGTGATAAAAATGGGAACTCATGTAATAAGTTGGGTTACGTTGATTCTTTTTGCCACCTCTGAGTTTCTCACTCCTACCACCAGCAATACTTTGAGCCAAGCTACCTAGTCTCTTGTCTCGGTAGCTAAAGAGACCTCTGATCCCTTGTAACCTATTCTGAACACAACAGAGTGAGGCATTTAAACTGGAATCTAGATTTTTTTCTAAGTTGCTTTTCAAAGTTAACAAAAAGAGAAAAATACATCCCCATACAACCTCTAAGACACTGCTATCAGCTCAGGATCCCCAAGACAAAGTTCTAAGCACAAAGGAGATTTATTTATCCAAGAAGGACAGAGGGCATGGATAAGGCACAGAGACAGAAGACAGAGGAAGAGGGAAGAGGGGAAGGGAACAAGAGAGGGGAAAGGGGTATTTTTCTGGGGTGTATGTGACAAAGGACTGCCTCTGGATAGAGAGGGGACAGGCATGGTATACAGGAAAATGGTGTTTTATAAAGGTAAAGAGGGAATTCCCACGTTAGGATGAGGTGTTTAATTTTAATTGGACAGTTTAATTAGATAAGGCAAAGGGGCCTTTGATTGCTGGACCTTGGTAGTCAGCCCCAGGACAAGAAAATGGCCAAATAAGGAAATCCACCTTGGTGGCCTGCTTTAGGATTTTAATCTAATGGTCTTTAACAAGGCAGAGGGAATGGGGGGGGAAGGGCAGGGCCTGCCTGAGTGGTGCCCACAATGCTTGAGCTGGTCCGACTCCCTTCACAGCCTCTCTGCCCCTTTCCTCATGCTGTCTCTTTGCTTCTTCTGTTATTTCAGACAGGATGTTAGTGATTTCTGAATACCGGATTAACATAAAATCCTCTTCCCAAACATTAATGTGGCAAGTCTTCTAAGTTCCATCGCACCCTTATTTTTAAAATGACCCCTTAGGCTAAACCTTCTCTTCTCACTCTTTCCCACTCCTTCATTTCCTACCCCAATTCTAGATTTATTTCTTAATATACTACATATTGTATTAATATTGTATGCTCTCTGCCTCCTTTTCTAGGAAAACTAAAAGCGTACATTTGACTCAAGATATTTTCAATACATTTTTGCAGAAGTTATGGCACTTCAGCTTTAGTAGTAACATATGTATTTTGAATCCTCATTTGTAAGGAGTCTAAATAATTCAAGAATGGGCTTGTACATAGTCTTATGACTGTTGTTAGAATTGTGGACAGGAGTTCTGAACTATCTCCACAGAATTACAGGTAAGGCAAAGCCCACTCTTGACACACAAATGTAACATTGGCCAGATTCTGTCTTCTAATTACCTAAGTGAAGTAGTTTCTCACTCACACTGTTTGATATTCCCAATGTGTTGATTTTAGAAGAAAATGTAGTCTTGTCAAGTTTTATCAAAGAATACTGGGGTTCTCTCTCTCTCTCTCTCTCTCTCTCTCTCTCTCTCTCTCTCTCCCTCTCTCTCTCTCTCCCTCTTTTGGTTTTTCGAGACAGGGTTTCTCTCTGTAGCCCTGGCTGTCCTGGAACTCACTTTGTAAACCAGGCTGGCCTCGAACTCAGAACTCAGAAATCCACCTACCTCTGCCTCCCAAGTGCTGGGATTAAAGGCGTGCACCACCACTGCCCGGCAGAATACTGGGGTTCTCAAAGGGAGAGTGAATCTTGTGTACTTGAGAAATCTCACTCCACGACTTCTGTTTTGCTGTCCCTGATTTTCTAAGTGTTTCTGTCTCCTCTGTAGCTTCCATTGTGGAAGCTGTGTTTCATAATGGACTGCTGATCAGAATGGCTATTCTAACGGAGGAATCCCAGAGGAGACCGTGTATCAGATGTGAAGTATCCCCTCAGATTCCCTGGTGGTCATGGGAAGCAGGAGAAATTCTTGATGTGTGAAGTGACTGTCACCGTTGTCAGAGCACTGTTGTGTGGGAAATGAACCAAAGCCAGAATCGAAGGCTGCTTCTTCCAACACACTAGATATTAACGTGCCACAACTACTAGGCGAGATTCCTAACCAAACCTTCATGTTTAAATGCCCAAAGAACTTGTTTCAACCTACATGCCTGGGGTGGCAAATTTTTGGTGTGCTTGAACATAGGAATAAACAAGAAATTAAAGACTATCTTTCAAAGTGTCTACACTGATTCCTTTTTCTTGGAAATATGAACCTCTCTATAATCCAAGTTGAGTTTCAGAGCAGAGTCGCCATAATGATAGCTCCATCTTTTGCTCTAAAGAATTAATTTTAAACTATGCATACTTTCTCATAAAGGGCTTCTGCAGCCTAAATTAAATCACTTAAAGCCTGAATAAAGTGATATTAAAGTTAAACTGAGTTCCAGGAGAGCAAAGCGATTTGGAGGTGGGTTAAAATTCCTTTCTTGCTCTTCAGCCTTAAATCAGACTGCAGTGTTAAGGTGTGGTAATGATCTAAGGCAGGGTGCCATTTTTCATGCTAGGCAGAATACTTTACAATTCCTGAATCAGAGAACAGCTATTCCCCCAATTACTATTTTAACTACGTAGTCATTCTCAGTTTAGATTTAGGTCAGGCACCCAAAGTTCCTCCATGATCTGAGGAATGAATACCATAAGCCTCAGCCCAACACATTATCATCAAAACCTCACCCAGAAACACATTCTAGGACATTCAGAAAAGGGAAAAAGATTTTGATTATTGCCTAATACGGGGAATTGGGTGTGCTTATCTTTGTAAGTAGCACTGGAATACAAGTGGGTCAGATATGGTGAAATAGCCTCACGCAGTCCCACTATGAGCTGCAAAAATCAAATATTCAGGCATGAAAAGCCCCCAACTCTGTAAGCTGTTTTCAGGCTTCATTCTGTTTTCTGCAATAACTAAAGGAAAGCCACAGTAGTTCCATCCATTTGCATCTGAGGAAGAGATGTTTTGCCTTGGTGATATAGTTAATGAGTCTAAAAATATTCAGTATAATAATTCTGTCAAAGCCCCCACAGTCTCCTCAATGAGCGGAAGCCTGCAGGATTCCGATGGGGAGCCAAGTAATGAGCTCTCAGCATCCGCTCCCACACCGTCCAGGCGAAATATACTCAGGCCTCAATGGTTCCGCATCATTAGCAACATGAAACAAAGACACATGCTTGACTTTAATAAGCGACTAAAGTTGCTGGCTTACTAGTCTGCTACCTCACGTAAACTCTCTTTCAGGATTTCAAAACAGCTCCTTGCAAAGGGAAGTGGGGAGGGCTTTGCAAACAGAGTTTGGTTTAATTTAATGTGGCAAATGATTGAACAGAATGGGGGGGGGGAGAAAAGGACACAGGAAGTGATGAGTTTCTGACATCAAGTCTCCCAGGCTCACTGCAGACTGCAGTTTTGCTGTTGGAGACGATGGTTACGGTGGGCTGCCGTGATCAGGGCTGTGGGCATATGTGACTGAGTTTTAGTGGGTATGCTTGCAAGACAGGAAGGGAACAAGCTTATTTCCCACTGGGAAAGGTTCAGACATGATTAACTTGGGCATGACCAAATAGGTCAATAATATGACAATGAATTTCTATCACTATAATTAAGTGGGGAAATTTGTGTGATTTGTTCTTCATGTTCTGCACATTCCAGTGATGCACCAGCGTGGATTCATTTAGTCTCTTTCATTAGATGAAATCACAGAGCTACAGTTTAAGTTAGTGAGGGCTCAATTTGAATACTTAAAAGTTATTTCTGCAAAACAACATTATACTCTGTACTGTATTTTCAGCACAGACTTCCTCCCAACAGCACTGGGGGAGTGATCTGAAATCTGTCACACCATGCATACTAATTGCTTCAAGGGTGATATTCTCATTCAATTTCAGATCTCACTAATATCCATCATCAGGAAAAATGAAGACTTATCACACAGAATGAATTAGTAAAAATAAATGCATCATGTTGAAATATTTGGATCCAATCTTTAGTTACATATAATTTGTCAGTTACTAAAACATTTCTACCTTTTCTCAAACAGAAAAGGATCTCAATATAACTCCCAAGTTCTAGCCTTGGGAGAGAACTGTTATCCACACAGCCTATGATCTGCATCATTTCATAATATTGTCTTGAAAATTTTTCTTTTTCTCTTTGTGTGTGTGTGTGTGTGTGTGTGTGTGTGTGTGTGTGTGTTTGTATGTATATATAGACCAGCGGCCAACTGTAGATATGGTTTATTCCTTAGAATGCTTTCTACTTTGGCTGAGAACTTGCTGACCACGAGCCCAGGGATCCACCTGTGTCCACTTCTCCTGGACTTGGGTACTGGAGTTAAAAGTCCATGCAGATATATCCTTTGTGTTTTTCTTCTTTACATGGGCTCAGCTCTTCATGGTCTATGATGGATTCTTTACTGATTATCCTCCTGTCTGCCACAAAGTGAATTCTTACCATTAATTTAAAAGGAGAGGCACTGACTGCTGGCTTTACATAACTGAATGCTGGAATCTAAATATTAGTTCCTATTGTTGTTTAACTTTCAATGTTTGGGGTCTGGTTATCATTATGATAATCTTCATTTTCCATTATGTGGCTTATTTGTTCCTATAATGCTTCAATTATATATTTTGTAAGTAGGACTTTAAGAAACATAAGCAAAATAAAAAAGGCAGAGATGACATTGAAATCATTAATTAATATCATTTGGTTATAGTTATACAGAAGTCCTGTCTAAAATTTAACTACTGCTTTAAATGGCAGTTGAGAGAAACTTATAAGTGATTTGTATTCCCTTCAGGCTAGAGTTATCTAGAAAGAGGGAATCCAAACTGACAAAATGCCTCCCTAAGAGTGAGCTGTAGGCCATTCTGTGCTACATTTTCCTGATCAATGATTGATGTGTGAGGCCCGATCCACTGTGTTTGGTACCTCTCCTGGGTAGGTGGTCTGGCATGATCTAAGAATCTGGGCTGATGAAGCAGTGGGCCAGCCACTAAGTAGGAGCCTTCATGACCTCTGCTTCATTCCTGCCTTGAGATCCTGCCTTGGCTTCTCTCAGTGATTGACTGTGATTGGGACACGGAAGCTAAATAAATCCTTTTCTGCAAAACTTGGTTTTGCTCCAGTTCTTTATTACAACTATAGAAAACAAAGAAAGGAATTCAGGTAAAATTAGCAACATTTAGTTTTGGTGAACCATGTGGTATTTCAGGGAATAGGTCGATTGTGTTTTCAGTTGCTATGATCTGGGGAAACCCATTTTGAACTGCTTCTTTTGAAATTTAGTTCCTTGATGTCTAGTTTTCAGTTCTGGTTTTGAAAGATAAAATTAACTTCCTCGTGTGAGCTTTTGGTATTTCTGCCACCTGTACTCAAGCTGCCTCTTCTCAATCACTGACATGGCCCTTCTGTGCTATGGCTGTGTCAGGACCTGGCAGTGCTTTGCTGGGTTTGGGTGCCATCAATCTCCTCATAACATCTGAGGTCCCATCACCATTTTCCCAGTGTATGATCAAACTATTTGTTAAAGAAGATTGGCAGCAAATTCAAACTTTATTGTATCATGACTTTATTTATCTTTGGTTTTCTCCTCTTAAAGTGGTGGATCACACAGAAGTCCATGTGCTATCTGTCATGACACAGAAGCAGGTACAGTGGACAATCACTTGGAACATTTCATTTATTTAATGCATGTCATTTTATAATAAGATAGCTATGCTGGCGCACATAATTCTATAACAAAAGGCTATGGTTCATTTTTACATTACAGTTCAAATTATAATAGCCACTCCTATTTAGACATGCTTATCTACACCAAGGTCACCTTTTATAAGAAGGTGTGATTTATTTTTAGGGAATGTATATTTGTGGCGATAGCATTGTGGAGTAGCAGAGGAAGGTCTCATGAAAACAAGCTCCTTTATAGAATCTTACACAACCGCTCTCACCAAACTCTAGAAACCACGCAACGTCTCCAAATAATCCTAGGGGAAGGCATTCAAGGGCAGCAGCTGAATGTCCATGAGAGCAGCAAGCTTTGCAATATTCTAGCTCTCCTGTCCCCAGCTTCTCATAAACCTCGAAAACTGACAAGCCTCCAAAAAAGGAGGAATCCTGAGAATCAGTTATTAGCAAACAATGGATACAAGGCAGTGTGTTTGAAGATCTTCAAAGAGAAGATCCACTCTCAAAGATCTGTCACCCTTGACCTGTCATAGACTTGGAAAAGTCCAACATTGCATTATGGAATAGTGGATAGAAAACTACCCAGCATCCATATGCTCACCCCCTGAGAGAAGAGCCTGGTGTACATTGTTTTCATGTAGATTGCTCAGCCACTCTGGACATATATTATGATAAAATACATTGAAAGTCAAGACTGTCCCTCCCCAGTGTTGCAAAACCCATAAAAGCAGAAGACATGTTTTTAGCTCCTATGTGTGGAATCCAAGCTACTACGACTCTGTCAAAATTCATATGAAGCATTTCTTGAACTGCCACTTAGAGACTTGATGACATAATTTATTTCAGGATTCTCTTAACTGAGCAATCACCTTTCGCTATCTGCCATTCCAAAGTTCTGTGTTTCCGTGGATGTTCTGTCATCTGCCATGTGAAAGAGTAAAGACACATAAAAAGCCATAATAGTGTTTAGCATTATGTTCAGATAGAAAAGACTCTAGGAAAATGATCCAGAAGGCATAAAAGCGATTAGGGGTCATTGTCATGTTTTTAGTTCACAAAGATTGCCTTACTTAAAAAATCTAAGAATAATGCATTCCTTTTAAGCAGATAGCTCTTATGTTTACAGTATCTGTGATCTGACTTTTCACTTGGTTCTGAATACATGTGAGTCTCTATTTCTGTGTACGTGCAAACATTTCTACTTCTCCATTCTTAAAACATTTTTGTCCGGTAGTTATAAAAAGAGTATAACCTTTTCTGGATCTCAGGGTGATCTATAATGACTATTTTTCTGTTTTGCTAGGTAAAAAATTTCTAGGTGAATTTACTGAAGGCATTTTAGATTGTCTTTTTTTAGCAAATATATTTATCTGTCTGTCCAAGCATATGTGTATGGTATGTTTGCATCTGTGTATGCATGTTCACATGTATTCCAGCATACAAGTCTGTGAATGTGTGTATCTATCCATATGCACATGTGCATGTGGCTGCCAGAGAGTAACAATAGGTGACTTCCTCACTCAATCTCTACCTTGTGTATAGAGGTAGGGTAGCATGTTGATCCAGGTGTTCACAGATTAGGCTAATCTAGCTAGCCAGCTTGCACAGGGATTCTCTGCCCTTAGCTTTCCAGCCTAGGGATTATAGGCAAACTGCCCTGTCCACTAAGCATTTCTATTGGTGCTAAAGATCCAAACTCTATCCCTCATGTTTGACCAGCGAGTGCTGGACCCACAGTATCACCTCTTCAGTCCTATACTGGCTTTTCTAAAAAATAAAACAAGACCATGTACTGTGACCATTTTAAAATCACGTGTGCCTCTGTGCTGCTCTATGTCAGAACATGGAATATCTTTTTAAAAATGGATGCTTTCAGAGTACATCTTACATAGCAGTGGGAATTAACACCTCATGTTTATGAAGCCCTCCTGCATAGCAAGCAAAGTGGAAACGCAGTTTTACGATTTCTCCCGTGGGATGGATTCCAAAAAGTCACAAAGGCCACTGCAATAAAGCCACTGCCACCTGGAGGCTCATCATAGGTCTTCTAGATTAAGTGACACAACATAGAAGCACAGCACTGCCTCAGACACAGAAATCTAAGCACAAATAGCACTATTGGCAGAACATATCCAACATATTGTAATTTTTGCCTACCAACGTTGCGTATTCTGAGCTGGTCCTAAATCTTTGACATTCACTTGTGTTCTGAATAATTTTCTACTAGTTATT
>CM052715.1:10704447-10747802 GCA_028551405.1 Uromys caudimaculatus
CCCATATTCCCACCTTGACATTCCCTTTTACTGGGGCCTCTAGCACCCTCAGGCCCAAAGTCCTCTCCTTTCTCCCTGATGGCCATCGAGGTGATTCTTCTGCCTCATATGTAGTCCAAACCATGGGTCAATAGATGTGTATTCTTTGGTTAGTGGTCTGAACTAGAGGACGACCAGGGGGAGGGTCAGGCCCATTGACACTTTTGCTCCCTCCATGGGGCTGCTCTTTTTTCAACCATAACTTCTGACATGTCCCAGCAGGGAAGGACAAGTGAATACAGGGCTTTTACCCTTAACCAAGTCACAAAGGGAAAATCAGTTTTCTCCAGTGGAGTGTCCCTGAGTATATCAACCACACTCCAGGGCATGCACCCACGGCTAGTTGGCCAACATTAAGGAAACTCATTGATATATTTTGTGGAGTTCTTGTTTTGTTTTTTTTTTCTTTGTTTTATTAGTCTTTTGCCTGTTTGTTTTGAGTTTTGTTTTGTGTGATATGTTTGTTTTTTGATTTTTAGTTTCTGTGACACATACACACTGACACACACACACACACACATATACACACTCACAAACACATAGTTGGAGTGAAAAAATTAAGAAATACACCCTCCCAGAAAAAAAAGTTAAAGCTGCTAATGAAGGGAAGAAATTCTTAATTTGGACATGGAAGTCGATGTAATAGCACAAATACAAAAAGCATACAAAGACTTGTTCAGATATAGAGGTCTCACTTATAGGAATGCACCACACTGCATTCATGAGGTTAGCCCTCTCTGAGGACTGTGCCAATGTGCCTGCTTCTGTTTAGGAAATGGTTGTGAGAATACATCGAAGAAAAGTTAGCGGTGGCCGCTGAACATAGGTAAGTGTGGATACAAGGCAACAGTGAGATAATAAACAAGGAGGGATGCTGTGAAAATACTGTGTGGTTTGAAGAGTTAATGCAACGTTTTAATTCTGAGACAGGAGGTCACGTATCCTAGACTGCCTCAGACCTGGCACGTGGATAAGGATAAAAACTCACATTGGCTGCTCCTGCCTTTACTTCCCAGTGCCAGGATTACAGATGTGCACCATCACACAATTTTATGAGATGCCGGGGATAGGACTGGGGGCTTCATGCATGCTGGGCAAGCACTCAACCAACTGAGCTACGTCTGTGGCTCTGTAATCCAAATTTTAAACTAGAGATTCTGGCGCTGATGATCTGGTTCCTAAAACACGAGAATGTCATTTGGTGAACCTGCCAAATAAAGACTGCAGTGTTAATGCTACAAGTGAGCATGTGATACTAATCTATTATGGAGACAAAACTGCTGTAGGTAATTACATTATAAGGAGTGTCTTTAGTTTTGTTCATTGTTTCAGAGGTTTAGTCCGTGATTGGTTGGTCTCAATGTGTTTCTGTTCCAGGGAAGAGGTATCAGCTCATGGCAGCTCATGTTAGGATGTGGTGTAGAGGAAACTCCTAATGCTATAGTACAGTCAGGCATCAAATGAAGAGAGGAAACTATCATCCCACAATCCACTTTGAAGTCACGTTCCTACTAAGGTCCACTAAGACTTCCCACCAGGTTCGCTTCCACTTCTTTTTAACAATGCCATTGCTAAGGATCAAGTCTTCAACGGAGGAGAAAAGCCCTTGGGGATAGTTATCCAAATGACAGCATCAATCTTGTCTTAAAGCGTGATATACAATGAGTAGCACAGAAGATCTTTTATAAAGGAAGAGCTAGCAGCAAATGTTTTATTTACCATTGCACTGTTTTCTCTGAAAATTATTAGCATCCAAATGCTTGGCCTGATATTCTTGTTATAGGCACACTGAAATTCTAGCAGGCATCCTCACCAAATACCAGACTGAACCTGGCAAACCAGTATTCTGCCAGAAAGATGAAGAGCATCAAGCCTACAACAGAGAGCATTGCTTGGGATTTTGGCTTTGCCAAAGGATAGATGGGTGATGCGGTCGCTATCACTGCATAGGGATAAACTTTAAGTTAATCAATTTCTCTAAAGAGGTTAGAGTAGTATGTGGTGAATGTTAACATTTACAAAATTAAATAGCATAACTGAGTGAGTGTTTGGGTCTCTCTCTCTCTCTTTCCCACTTGCTCTTTCTTTTTCTGTGAATCTACCTGAGCAATAATATTGGAAAGGGAACTGCTATAATCAAGTATTAATAATCAAGTGCTTCAGCAAGTATATACTTTTAAGGATTTTTAAAGCAATTTCATGATTTACTAACACTCATCTCACACAGTAATCGACTCAGTACAGCTCAGTACAACTGTTGAGAGCATGTGGCGTAAGACAGCTCACTGGAAGGTCAAATACAGTCACGTTCATGATGTTTGGAATGATAGTGAAGGGGTTTGGAATTTAAATCAGAGTTTTCTAGAGCAATATGCTTTTAAGCATATGAAAGGTCTTAAATAAATTATTTATATTACTTATATTTATATATGTAAACAAAGGGAATACATTTCTTAACTGTTTCAAGTCTAAATTTATCTAAATGTTGTCTAACGGTGAAAGCAACAAAATGTTGCATAGAATCACTATGGAAGATTAAGTCTTATTTCTGTAAGTTATACTTAGATAACACTGGATTGTTGCAGAAATAGAGTAATAAATGACTATGCTTTAAATATGTGGAATCACATTAAGAAATGTTAAGACGCATGATGTAGATTTCATGTCTGTAGCCTTTCTGCATCTTCAGAACTCAGAGTATACAATAGGTGTTCAATAACAATCTCTCAATGAGAACTTTGAATTAGTGGACACCTACTCTACCAGTTCTGTGGAGAACCAGAAGATAACTGTTACTCTCAGTTATGTGCCTAAGACCAGAATACTGGAGTCTAACTCTCATGAAAATCTACGCCAAGAACTGGATAAACTGATAAACGTCATCTCAGTTGTTAAGTCCTCCATTTGTATGGATTCTCGGGTATCATCATAAAGCAATTCTGTTACATGTAGTTATAGATAGCTAAAATATTCACATTGTATGATGTCTTCTGACAAAAATTCATAGATGACTAACAAACAGCTCTTAAGTGTCTTAGCTCTAGCATGGAAGTCTCTAGAACTCCACAGAAAAGCCTACAGATTCATAGAAAACATTAGCTTGTGGTCAGGGGCAGGGCATGGAAGAAATGTGTCCATTTAGGGGAAGCTGAATCAGGAGGAGCAGAAGTGAATGTTACCTTATTTTTAAAGAAGTGAGTATTTAAATATCTTCTATTTGAATCTCTGTAAAAATCTTAAGTTTTTTTTTTTTTTTTTTTTTTGTAATCCTAGAAACATTAATAATTTCTCCAAGAACATACAGCCAAGAATCTTCATGGCTGTGACAGAGACATGTGATTCCACCCTGCCTTTAGGATCAGTTTTAAATTCTGGGTATTTGTATCCAGAACTCATCTGTTGAGGACATTTTTTGCATATGTCACTGTTTGGGTCTAATCACACAGATGATTATTAAAAATAGTCATTTCAGAATCTAGTGATGAAGCATAACACTTAAAATATTTTAGAAGAAGCTAGGCATGCCGCTACACACCTGTAACCCCAACTCTGAGGAGCTGAGGTCGATAAGTTAGTTAAAGGCCGGCCTAGATTATTGTCATAAATATCAGGGCATTTTGAGACCCAGTCTCAAAAACAAAACAAAACAACAAAAATGAAGTTTTTTTTAATATAATAAAATCATAAAGAAAAATTGGAAACTCAATGTTAAATAAAACAATTCCCTTGTTGCTGAATGGGGCTACTTCAATACTCAGAACTTGGAGTTTTTTTAATTGAGTAAAATCATAAGGATAGAAATGACTGGAATAACTTATAATCTGGTTTCCTCTCACCAAGCGTATGCCTTTTTGCTTTCTTCAAGTCTGCCTCCACACTTGTTTGTATGGTTAATTCACTGCATTAGTGATGAAGCTGTGCTTTTTTATGTGTATATGTTTTTGGCAATGTCAAGTGACACATATAATTACTTTGTAAGCACTGTATAATGGCAGAACTGTCTCCTGCCTTTATGCTATTTTAAATCAACTGTAAAAGCAAAGATGTCACAATTTCTCCTACTTTAGTTGCTTCAGTCAGCTAAATAATCAGAGCAGAATTGGGAGGGAAAATACAAACAGCCAAATAAAGCAAAAACGAAGTCAGACCTCAGGGTTGCAGTATCCCAGGGCAGATATTAATTGAGGTGGTTTCTCTAAGTGTGGTCCTTCCTTTCATAGCATTTGCGTCTATAGTTTTTACTGCTATGTCACAAAGTGAAAACCTATGTTTTGAGATACATTTCTGTGATATATCTGAATTTTAGTTGCTCTCTCTCTCTCTCTCTCTCTCTCTCTCTCTGTGTAAGTATAAAACTACATACTTCCCAATTAAAGCCTCTAATTTGTGTATCTTTAAAGACATAAAACATTTATCTATAAAAGTTTGTCTGCTTAATCCATCTGCCAGGAAGTTCTTTATTTTTTTTTTCTTTCTGGACAAATATTGCTTAGGGCCTTCAAGTGTTTGTTCATCTGTGAAATGAAAAGAGGTACTTCCAAACTGAAATGCCCTAATCTTCACGTCTCCTTGTAAACTCAAAAATCTTTCTACAAGTTTTACACCAAGCAGCAAATAGCATGAACTTCAAATGAGCTCCTGGCTTCCTTAGGACTGGGACTGAACTCGGGGCCTGGTACCCATCAGGTAAGCATCTGCATCACTCAGCTGCGTCCCCAGCCCTCACATCTCTGCATGGCCATCTGGTGAAGGCCTAGTGGTAAAACGGATCACTCTCTTCAGCTTTGCACCTCTTTGAGCGTTCTCTAAGCCAGGTGATCTGTCTCAAAGAAAAGCACTTGCTCTAGACACTCTGTGAATTTGAGGTTCTGTTAAGAGAAAAGTGATGTTTCTACTCCCCAATGTAAAAGAACAACTCTGGAGATGGAAGTTTCTGAGGTCAGTAGGTAGATGACACAGCATCAGCTGAGTTCTGTTGATCAGAAAGAAATGATGGGGACCAAATTAAACTTAGGTCATTGGCGTAGTGTCTATCAAAAGATCAGCTTCCTCCCAGACAAAAAAACATGGATGCTGAAGCAAGTGTGTGTAAAGAGAAGGATGATGATGTAAACAGAGCCTGGAAGAAGACAGCCAGGCCCAAGCTCATGATGCTCTCAGCTAGTAGATTCTAGGGGTGAGGCCGTGGTGGATCTGTGACATTTCAGGCAGAGGACACATGGTTTTCTGATACATTAATTTTAAAGCTCAAGTCTCCAAAGCTGTAAGATGTTCAATTCCTTAGTTTTGAAATTGTCCAGTCTAAGGTATGTTGCCATAGCAGCCCACAATTGAACATAATGTTATGCAAATATTTTAACTTAAGTCTTCAAAAATTAATGTAATATCTATACTCTCTTATTGTACAATAACTAAGAAGCTTCTAGAAACAGTTTTCACAGAAGAATTCCTCTCTAAATCTCACTTAGAAATCAACCATTATCCTGTGTTACTCTATTCCATAGAAAGACAATCAGACAAATTAAATCGCTGTAATGTGATGTTTGAATTTCAAATTTAAAACTTTAATGACATTGGAATGACAATGGGATTTAACAAAATGATGAGAGAAGAAGATGAATATTTGAGAAACCATATCTTACCACAAAGTAAAAAGTAATTTTAAAATTCCCAAAAGTAAAAAGGACAAAGTAGAGGCAAGCTCACCACAGGACAAAACACCATTACAACAGGCAGCATGCCAGCTTCCTTCCGGCCTCACCGTAAGATGTTTTACAAAATAACACACAGTGTGCTTTTAAAACTGATATCAGGTTATACGAAATGTCAAGAAAAAAGAGTTATACAGAGACAGTGGCTGGGGATAACTCAGCTGCCAGGGACGTGTGCTATTCCTCCAGACGCCCCAGTTGGTGTCCCAGCAATGCCAGGCCAGTAGACTGCAACTCCAGCAACAGAGAATTCAACCCCCTCTTCTGGCCTCTGTGGGCACTGTACACAAATGCCACACCCCACCACAGATGCACATCAATGCACAAGCATACATAAGATAATAATTATTTTTTTAAAGATATAAATCGACAGTATTCTATTACATGGCAAATTTCATTTAAAATTTACATTTCCTATAAAGTACATGAACATACAAAACACACATGCATTTGATTTAATATGATTTATGCTCATTTTCCTGCTCTTTTAAAATATTTTCAAAAGAATATCTCATTTGGAGGACCAAAGTGTCACATGATTCTGAGTACTAGCTGTGTAGTTGATATTTCAAGTTTGAAGTCATTTGCAATGATTTATTTTCTAGTTCTATGAATGGTCTTGAAGGCACACCTGAGATACTATTGTTTCCATATCACAGGGTATGAAATTATTAATCAAGATGTTATGGAAGAAATTTGAGCCAACTTGTGGCATATACACTATGTGGAAGAGCTACCAAGGACTTTCAATATTAAACTGGATGCTTCTTGAGTAAAGCTGGAAACCAAAATAATTATAACCCAATGGCATGCCGTACACTTTCTCACAAGCGTACAGAAGTGAGCCAGGATGCTTTCTGCTGGACCAGTTTGTTTTCACATCTACTCAGCAGCCTTGTGGGCTGGGAGTGTGCACGAAAGCTGTGATAATGCATAAAAGCCTGCCAGTGTGTCTTCTGAGAGAACGTACCCATTGTTTAGGACAAGTGCTCGTTGATGTACAGAGTCACTAGGATGGTCATCAAGAAGGACCTAGGATGTGTTCTTTCTGTGCAGACCTAGGCTGTGGCTCACGTATGAAGGAGTAAAATTTCTAAATAGTCATTATTCAATCGTACAGCTTGTTTTTTGTGGTTACCAATGCATTGACTCTTCACAATTATTGTGAGATGCCATGCCAATAACAGTTAAATATAGATAGATATTGCATAAAAGCATGCTGGAAAAATATCTTGTGAAATAAATGATGAAATAAAAGGGAAAATCACCAAATTCCACAAAGACAAATGCTCTGATGAGGGTCAGAAACTATTCTGACTTGATAAGAGCCAAGCAGTAAGTGCTTCCAAGGCTCCTTCTCACAGACACAGGAAAAAAAAAAAACCACTTGTGAAAGAAATCATCTCACTTTTCCATAAATTCAAGTGGACCTGAATTTATGTGATGCTCACCCTTCAAATAAATGTTTTCTAGTGACATGGAGATTCAGAAAATGCCTCAGCAGCAATAACTGGGGTGGACGCTGCATTGTAATAATTTGGATACACTTGGCTAATGCAGTTATTTGCAATGAGGTTGGCTCGGTGCCCAAAGCAGTGAGCAAACAAACACAGCTTGGCGATTGTTTCATGCTTCCCTTCCACGGTAGCCAGAAAGATCTCGCTGTGCAGTCCGCAGGGGCAGCGGTCAGTGCTGTGCACTCTGCTCATCAAAACCTCATCAGATACATATATTTTTCGATAGCCTTTGTAAAATTTACCAATGTGTTTTTATACAAAAATGCTGGTGAGGCACGGATGTTTTTAATCAAATTAGTATGCAACATAAGGCGGCTGTGTATTCAAATGGGTTTTTTAGCAATTTGGTTGTTTTCCTTATAATAACAGGAAAGAACATTTTGATTTTGAAGGTGACAGAGGCAATATTACCAGAATTAAACAATCTGAATTAGCTTTTTCATGAAATGTAATATGTTTTATGCTTTTAGATGGGACGCTCTAGTGCCTTCAGATGAGCTTTCTGCTGTCACAGTCAATGGCCAGGAACAGCGTAAGCTCTGGAGGTAGGATTATCCTCAAATTTAATTTTTTTTTCAGAAGAAGCTAATGGCAAATGTTCCTAGCAAACTTCAGGTTCGTCTATGTTATAACTAGAGAACCAAGACAGGATATTAAAAGAACAGATGAGTATAAAATTAGTAAACAAAGTTGGACATTTTTGCTTATTCTATGAAATTAATGCTGAAAATAAATATAATCCCCCAAACCATAAGCAGTATGTTTGTCAGGTAAAAACCTGGAAGATTTTGTTTGTCAATTAAGGTGGGTTTGGGACTGAAGTCCGTGGGTGGCACGTGTCACCTTAAGTTATATGACAGTCATTCCCGAGTTTATATGACCAAAGCTGATTAAGCATGCAGAAGGCTTTGTGCCCTTCTTCAGTTGGTATGGATGTGTGTCTGCACAAGCGGCATTTAGAGTCCATCCATACCCCCAACTAAGCAGCAAAATTCTCTCTCATACTGATCATGAGAAAATAAAAACTTGGAAGTCAACAAATATGTTATAAAATGCTCGAAAGAAATTTCAGAATTATTGAAACAAACATCTCCTACAAAAAGCCCTTTCCACTGTGCGGACTCAGCCTGGGCAGCTGTGAAATCACACAGTATTGTGCTGGCCTCTCATCTGGTGACTCTTGTATTGTTTTAGGAAAGAGGGCATTACAGGTTCTTAGAGACTAGACCTGCCTACTCACCTGTAGAGAGAGGAATTGCTGACAAAAACGCTTATGTTCAAAGTGATGCTTAAGTCATTCCTTCATCTTCACGATGAGGCTATCTGATTGTCCCTCTGGAGATGCTGTACAGAATTTTCACCCCCAAGTGTGGGCAGATAGTGAGTTGCAACATAGCTTAGCAGCAGTGAGATCTAGCTTTAAAGGGAATGAAGTCCGCCTTATAGAATAATGGACACATGCATCATACTGGGACCACATAGAGAACGCTACAGTTATTAGCATGAGCAGTATGACTGACTGAAGTGGGCTGCTAGTATTCTGCATAAAAGGTTTGGGAAGCCATCTGGTGTCTGGACATCTTCCTGAAAAGAGAAGATTTGGTTCATAAGGGAATCCACCGCCACAGTCTAAGCACCATGGTGGCTTTTCTCACAGGCTTGGACTGTCATCCCAAACCAGCCTCTGTAAGCTAGGTCACCTGGACGGCAGGGAAGCAGTGTCATTGTTTCACTGAGGAGGCACACTTGTGACAATGGTTCATTCAAATCTCCCATGTCCATATTTGGTCTAACAGGCAGACTGTAGATAGAAGGCCAACAGAGATACTGTGAGAGAATGACTGGATTCTTCTTTATGACAAACAAATTGACAGTGTGTTCTAAGAAAGGAAACTCCCTCCCAAATAAGCCAGTCAGTGCTTCCTGGAAACACACAAGATGTCAGCAGGGACAGGAAGTAAGTTATGGGGTTTTCTGCCTGCAGAGATCAAGAAGTTATGAAAATGAACCCTAAAAAGCCCACAATATAGATATACAAAGTAATCCTTAATACAGTAAGATGGTCAATGTTTCAAAACACATTTTATATCTAGAATAAAAATTTTAAATATAATTTAATTTTGAAATTTATTTGGATTTCTTTAAAACTTTAAGGCTGCATTTTAAAACTACTTTGAGGGTACGTAGAGTGATAAAGACATAGAATCCTAAAACAGGATTTTAACTTAATGTGAGATTTCAACATACTATTTAGGTTCTAAAACCCAACATATCATGTCAGAATTTCTCCTGTAAAAATAGATTCATTCAAACCTGATATTTTCCTTGCATATTACAAATAGTGAATTCACATTTTCTATTTTACAAAAACACACCCCTTTCCACTATTATCCCCCACTTGAGCCTTTGTCACTGGGAAGACTCATCTTGAAATAAATCTAATTTGTGTTTAGCACTTCCAGTCAAACAAAAATGGAACTGGGGGTGTGGCTCAGAGGGCAGAGTGATGGCCTAGAATCACCAAGCCCTGGCTTCCAGTCCTTGACTCAAACAATAGACAAAAATCCAGAGTGATTTCATTGCCAGTAACCCCACCACTTTGGAGGAACAGAAATTTGGGGTAATCCTTGGTTAAGTAGGAATTTGAATACAGGCTGAGACCTTCTCTCATTAAAAGGAGAGGGGAGGGTGGACGAGGAGGTGTGTGGAGGGGGACAGTGGAGAAGACAGAGAGACAGAGAGTATTCACTGTGTGTTTTTATGTGAAGGAAGTCTGGTCTTATTTTACACATTTCCATTTCCTGTTGTTTTGTTTTTTTTTAAATTACTTAACATACAAATCCGTGCCTGCAGGAGTCTATCCACTTAATGAAGGGAGGGAGGGTACTATCCACTTATCATTTTGAATTATTCTTGCTGACAATTCATGAGTATCTACTTTGCAAGTACTCAATGGATGCTTTTTTATAGAAGTTGAGCCAAGAACTAGATTTCCTGCACATGCCTTCTTTTGATACTCACTATGTATATTTGAAATGCCAATTTTATTACCCTCTGGCTGCTACCTAATCCACATGGATGGGAAGGGGATGAGAGGGACCAGTTCCCAACTATCAGGCAAACTCCTTGAATACTATGTTCCAGGTATGGAGTCTGGCTAAAATAAACCATGCTCTCCAATATCACAAACGTCCTGGTCAATCGCTCTGAGATGATTGCCACATGGATGCAATCCTTGTGACCTGGGCTTGGACAGTGTTCTGCACAGTCAGCTAATAAACATGAACGCCTGAGAACTGTGGTATCCTTGTGGTTGGGGCATGGAATTGTTCCTGTCCGAATGAGTTTTACAAGCTGACCTCTGAAAGATGAGGGAACCCGGGAAGGTGACAGGATGGGGCAGATTTAGGATTAATTCCGAGATATGTAGTGCAAGAGAGAAGGAATTCGAAGGGAGCTGGCTCTCAGTGTTTAGAAGTTGGTCATGATCAAGGCAGACGCATCACTGATGGGATTTAAACTCAGGATAATTAATAAAAACATTAATGATGAACTATGGATCTATTTCTCTAATGTATATCTGCTGTCTGCAGCATAATCCAAGTTTTACTAAAGATAAATGAGGGATATACATGCCACAAACTAAGTTATCTTTTATGCTAGAATTACAGGGTTTTACTAATTCTGTTTGCCTTTCTATACCCAATTTTCTACTTCTTTTAAAATTTAACTTAACTTTAGTGTGTGTGTGTGTGTGTGTGTGTGTGTGTGTGTGTGTGTGTGTGTGTGGTGTGCACCACATGTTGCTGGTGCCTGTGATAGCCAGAAGAGGGCATCAGACTCCTTAGAACTGGAGGTACAGGAGGTTGGGAGTGCTCATATTGGTGCTGGAAACCAAACTCAGGTCCTCTGCAAGGGCAGCAAGTGCTCTTAAGTGCTGAGACATCTCTCCAGTCTTGTTTCAATTTTTTTAATTGAAAAATGCATATTAACACTAATATCAGCAATTAAGGACACAGGCTGAAATATATTATTTATTCAGTAATATGGTAAAAATAATTAAATATTGAAAGGATTGACCTAGGAGACTATGTGGTCTGGCTTTGAAATCATCAAGTGAACAGAACCAGACTTTATTTCAATAAAGCACTCAATAGCATGGATCTTACAGGCAGTTATTTTATTTATTTGACTTTTGAGATTGAACCTCATAAAATGAAGCTTTTTATTCCTGCTTCAAAGGCTTGTTATAAATACTGATTGCAGCACTGTTTATGAAGCATTTAGGAGAATAATGTCACATAAAGCACTGTTGTGTTAAATCTGGAAAGATTCCTGTGAATCAGCCAGCCCAGGGTTTCTAACACCATGGGTTACAGTTTTATTTAGACTAATGATCTTAATTTAGAGGGACTTAACTAGCTTTTAAAATAAGATTATAATGAAGAGAATAAAAAAATGTGATGTTCATGGATACCTAAAATTGAGAGCTCTAACACTGTAAGGCAAAAAGAATGATAGGTTTGGTTAGTAGTTGTTTGGGACATGAAAGCCAGAACCACGATGGTAGAACCTCATGTCCTCTAGGGAGGTCAACCTTAATATCTAAAGACAGTAAGTGTTGACAAGGTTTTGGAGAATTGACATCTGATACACTGCAGATAACATTAAAGCAAGATAGTTACTTCAGAAAAAAGTAAGATAAACAAGGTAAAGTTACACTAAGAGTCAACCCAGTAACTGCACATACCAAAGAATTAAGACATCCTTCTATGTACTATCCTAAATGCTGGCCGCAGCACTATTCAGAGTATTCAAAAGGTGAGGGAAGTCCGAATGTTCATCAACTCACAAACAAATCAACGAACTGCATATAATCATTACTATGGAATCCTTTCTGGGTGTGAAAAAGGAGTGAGGTGCCAGAACGAGACAATATGGATGAACACCAAGTATACTGTATTAGGTTGAAAGATGATCCACAACCCAGGATTACAACGGCAGCTCATAATGGCCACGGCCAATATATGAGGGATTTATAGTATGGGGGGGTCATCAAAATTGCCAATGAAATATACTTTTGTAAAGCTAAAATGTGAGTGGTCATAAGAACAAAGCACAGAAGAGTATGAGAAAGTGATAGTCATGTAGAAGAGGCAAAGGAGAAAAGAGTGATGGATCTAGTTTCAGAGAAATGTGTCAATATTCTCAAGGCGGAGTCCACTGAAGAGTCTGTTGAAGTTCATCTTTTATAGGTGAACAAAAGGAGGTATTAGTGAGGCAAGAAGTCAAGGATGCTGTGGAGTGTCGGACGCTGCTCTTGTCATTTCTTACACATTTGGCATCTCTTACAGCTTGGAAACTGATTTAGGTGTACCTGTGATACATAAAACGTAGCTGAGTGTTTTCGCCTCCCAGCCGTCCTTTTTCTCACATAGGCAATGGATAAAACAATGATTTATAAGCCACACAACTGTAAAGATAAGAAGATGCTCATGTATAAGTAACCCTTAGAGGATATGTCAATGGTTCATCATAAAAAATAATGTTCATAATTCCAACATGAGTATTCAAAATCAAAGTATCATAAGTAAGATCTTGATGCTCAGATTTACATCTTCTCCTTCCAGTGTCACCTGTATTCTGTTATGAGGTTGACAACTCTGGATGCTATAGCCTAGGATACCCACCATTATTTCAAACTTGGTACACATAGACAGGAAATTGTGTTATATCCAAAACTCACTGATAAACAACAGTATGTATCTAAGTAATGTCCTCTCTGATGTAAAAATACACTCAGACTAACTATATGTATGTATAGAAATAGAACAATGCTCCAGACATAGAAAACATCATGAAAAAAATTATTCTACTATCTCATCTCCAAGTCACGAATACTTCTGTGTGAATTCCAAGCAATCTTCCCCTGTGGGTACCCGTCACTTCCTCACATTGCAGTGTGCCGGTATAAGCCACCACCTTTATCTGTAGCATTTAAACACTCTCTAAGTAGAATGTCTTTAGTTCAAATGTTGGAGGTGCCTCTCTCTATTGCTTCATGGGTAACTTGTTTTAGAATATGGTATTGTCTTGTATTAGCTACAGTATGCAAGACCTTCCTTGACTTGCCTTATTTAGCTCCCAGGCTTTGATCCTGACTTTCTTGACATTGTCTAGTTCCCAAGCGTGCTACCTGCACATCTTTCTCAATGTCTATGGAACTGCAGACTTTATGTTCTCTCATATTTCAGAATAAATGGCAAATGTTTTTTCTCTCAAATGTGTTTTTCTATTTTCTCAGTATAGATGAGCCTGAGGATACAGCTCAGTGGTAGAATGCGTACCTACCATGGGTAAGGCCCCAAGTTTGATCCCTAACCCAACTCAAAAAGATGCTGCTGCTGCTACTGATGATGAGGGAGAGGAAACAGAAGAATCCTTATGGTTACCTACTTCTGTGGGAAGTTTGGGATGAGTTTTAAGGAACCCTGAATTTCTTTCATGTTTAAAAACATCACTGGTGGACATAAGATGAGTCAACTAATGAGCTTCATGGTTGATAGATGAAATTTTATGGAATCTCAAATTATTATCTTAATATGTTTAGCCATTCTTGAATTTCTTTAATTCATTCTTGAATAGAAATATTATTAATTAAAAGTACTTGTCGTAAAGTTCTTGTGGAATATTTGGGGAGCACTCCATTGATAGTGGTTTTGTGTAATGTCTAGGATGCAAATGTTATATCATCTGGACATCCAGTGCCCTACAGGGATGTGGGTTACTCCTATGAACAGACAGTGAATTTAATGAATAACACAACATTGTTAGGTGAGGGCTGACTTCAACCTCCCTCATAATACAGAGGTTTACGACTTGAAGTCTCTGACCCAAAACACCAAAAAGATAAAAAACAAAACAATAACAACAAAACCGTTATGAACAGGCAGTGGAAACTTTATAAAAATAGAATAGTTTTCTTAAAATAGGTTTACTCTATTTTCATGTAAACTGAGAAAATGAAAAAAACTCAGTATCTGTACTTCTAAAAACAAAGCAAAGACAATGAGAAAACCTCAAATATTTAGCGGACTAAACCTCTAGCCAAATGATGTAAAATGGCCTCCTGTTTTATACATCTACATGGATACACTTTTCCGATATTTTTGTTGGAGGCAAACATCATACATTTCTGAATTCTAAATGATTCATGTACATCAAAGTGTAAAGAAAACAAAACATTCAGTTAACATCGAGTCTACTAAGATATTAAAATATTTCAATGATAACAAATATTTTGGTTTTAATATAAGCATCCCCCACAAGCTTGTTTGCTAAATAATTGTTCTGTCACTGGTGACATCATCCAGGAAGTGATGAAAATCTTAGGAGGTGGTTTTCTTCCTGGTTGGGAGAAGGAAGTCATTGGACTATACCTGTGATAGACATATCTGGTAACTAGCTAGGCACTTTACTACTCCTCCTCCCCCTGTTCCTCTCTTCTTTGTCTCCTCCCTCCCCTCCCATGCTTCCTCTCTCCATCCACTGTCTAGGATTTCATCACAGGAGTAATTGTTCTTTGCATTCTCTTATTCACTTGATGGGATGAAAGCCTTAAAAATATGAGCTACATGAATCTTTCCACACTTCCAGTAATATCAGGCATTCTGTCACAGCAGGGAGTTAACTAAAACATCAAGCTATCTTCAATGTTAAAGGCATAGTTTTGAATTTTAAAAACTTACTTGTCTGCAATTTACTTCTATGCCATCATTTCTAATATTTTCCTTGTGATTTCTTAAAACCCCAAACTTTTCAAATTCCTGGATTATAGTTTTTATTCTTAAGCTATGGACTTTAACAGGCATGTGGGAAAGTTTAATAGTCACTCAATTATTTTGTGTAGTTGGTTCTTCTGAATTGCAATATACTTTCTGGATGAAAAAGGAGGGTCCTAAGACCTATCCCCAAGACTGTAAAACCATCAAGGAGAGGAAGCAGTCTGTAGTGGAGCTGCTTGCAAGTTGCTGAGGGAGCTCCTGGGATACCACTTTGAATATTCTGGGTGGGGTTTTCGAGGCACAGCTTCTTTTGAATCACTTTGCTCATGACAAGTCATCCTTAGTATTCACTGCATCACTGCAAGAAGCAAGGGAGGGATTGTTTCTTTGGTCTAATGTCAGTATTGTAATTGGAGTGAGTGGTTGTCTCCCTAGGAAAAGTCACACATCAAATTTTCTGTGTTAAAATATAATAATCTTCTATCCCATTTTAATGCAAACATATTGTTGTAGTTTACTTTGATTGGGGTGAATAAAAGAACATAATGAAAGCAACTTGGAAAAATTTGTTTCAGATTGAGATTTATAGTCTATCATAAAGGGAAGTCAGTACAGGAACTGAAGGCACGTACCTGAAGTCAGGAACTAAAGCAGAGAACATAAAGGAACGCTACCTAGTGGTTTCTCTCTATGGCTTGCTCTGCCTGCTTTTTAAAAATATACCTCAGGACCACCTTACCAGGGGTGGCACTGGCCACAGTATGGAGAGCCTACAATTACACAACAATTATAAGTCAAGAAAATGAACCACGGACTTGATGACAGGCCTGTCTTGGTTAGGGTTTCATTGTTGTGAAGAGACACCATGAGCAAGGCAACTGTTATAAAGGAAAACATTTCATTGGGGCTGGCTTAGAGTTTCAGAGGTTTAGTCCATTACCATGATAATGGGAAATATGGCATCATCCAGGCAGACTTGGTGCTGGAGAAGCCAAGAGTTCTACATTTTGATCCAAAGACAGTCAAGAGTAAACTGTCTTCTGCAGGCAGCCAGGAGGAGGCTCTCTTCTGCACTGAGCAGAGCCTCAGAATAGGACCTCAAAGCCCACCCCCATCCTGACAGACTTCATCCAATATGGCCACACATATGCCAAAAGGCCACACCTCCTAATAGGGCTACTTCCCTTGGCCAACATATTCAAACTACCACAGGTCAATCACATGGAGACATTTTCTCAACTGAGGTTCCCTCTTCCTCAGTTCTGATTATTCTTTGCTTTTTTATTTACTTGTTTTGAGTTTTGTTCTGAGAGAGAGAGAGAGAGAGAGAGAGAGAGAGAGAGAGAGAGAGAGAGAGAGAGAACATCTTCAGGTAGAGGGGAAGATCTGAGATGAGACGAGACGGGGAAAACATGATTAAAATACATTGTAAGGAAAATTTAAATAAAAAAGAAGAAAATCTGAAAAAGAACTGTTTCTAATGCTTTATTAAATGGTGTGAATTTGCCTAGTGAAACCACATAATTCTCACATATCTAACCATTCTTTTTACTTCTGTCAAGAAACCCTTTAAAGATGAATGTTACAGACTAAATCTCAGCATGAATTACACTGGAGATGGGGTAGAAGGGGTCATCGTCATGAGGTGGTATTATTTAAAGTATTAACTAATACATAGATAACACAAGGTTATGTACTCAAAGGAGTAAACAAATAAAGAAATATGGTGAAGATCATTGGGTCTCAGGCTTCCTAATTTTGCAACCCCTTAATACAGATCTTCATGTTGTGGTGACCCTCAACCATAAAACTCTTCTTGTTGTTACTTCAAACCTGTCATTTTGCTATTGTTATGATTCATAATGAAAATATCTTGCATGCAGATGGCCCCAGGGAACCCCTGTAAATGGTTACTCTCCCCCCCCCCCCCAGCCAGGGACTATAATCAGCAAGTGGAGATAATCCATAGATTGTAGGAATGGACAGCATCCATCTGAGGTTTTCTAGCTGCAATGGCAAACTGCTACAGTGAGTTATACCAGGGTAATTTACAGGGGTTCTGGGGAAACTGCCAATGACTCAAGTCCGATATTGGCGTACATTTCATCTGGCTCTCTCCTGCATAGGGAGCAGAAATAGGATCAAACGGTTTGGTGAGTGCTGTGGAGACACTGGATTATAATGCACAATAAACTTCATATCTTCATTGATGGCATTCAGTCAAAGGTAAAGAAAGTTTTGCAACAAAAGAGCAACCCTAAAGTTCAGAGAATGTTGTGGAAGAAGGGGCAGAATTATTGTAAGAGATAGAAGGAGAGGGAGAGAGGGAGGGGTATAAGGATGGAGGGAAGGAGAGAGAAGAGAGAGAAAGAGAAAGAACGAACGAATGAATCAGTTTTCCATGGGAACAAGCTTGTCTAATAAATTAACCAGTCCCAAGTGGTCAACCCTAAACACATGCACATAAAAGCAACACTAGAAGTTTCACTCGGTTGTGTGTGTGTGTATGTGTGTGTACATAAATACATACACAAGTATACATATGTGCATATTAATAATGATTATGGAAGAAAAGGTCACGCATTTGAGGGGATATGGACACTATCTTGGAGGAGCTAGAGGGCCAAAGAAGGACTTGTGTGAGCACAGTCTTCCTGTTCATCCAAATGCATCCACATGTCCTTCTCTCTGCTTAACATAGTGTTGGCTGTTGCATGAAGCCATGAAGATTGAGACTAAACCTGAAGGAGTGTGTATGTTAACTGGGTTATGGTACTCAAAAGAAACCAAGTAAGAAGCGGTATTTGGCAATGTAATGGAAGCCTAAAGACAAGATTGGTTAGACTCAGAAATCTATAAGGCATCAGAGTCAAAGGGAAGGGGCTGAACATCTAAAGTAGCCTGGTTAATAATGACAAATGCAAGAGAAAATAGGCACCAAGGCACAGAGACACATTACAAGGATAGAACAGAAGTTATTAAAAACATAGAAGCGTACATATGAAAACCCAGCTTCACGTCAATTAAAGAATGGGATTGCAAAATAAATGGCCATACTGAAAGATGGGGGAGAAAACTAGCATGTGCTCCATAAATATTTGTTTAATTATACTTAATTACTGAGTGGGGAAGTTTACACAGTGAGCCACAAATGGACTGGACTTTAGTGGCTTCCATACAGATCAGTGGTGGACTGCTGATGGGAATGAGCTGGCCAAGGAAGCGAGGGCAAGAAGCAGAATGAGTCAGCCATGGAGACATTAACAGACAAACTAAACAGCAGTTCGTGCACATCACGTGAGAAGAAGGATCAGCAGTCTACATTAAGGTCACAAAAGAAACGTTTGCTGTTCTGTAAAGTTTTTCTGCCTTGTGGGTATGAAAATGATTTGGAAACGGTTAAACAGGGATTTACATATTTCTAAAGGTTACTTGAACTAGACAGGCATGATGACAACAACAGGTGACCTGCCTTTGTGGAGAGGGGAAATCCATAAGGTGCCCTGCCCTAGATAAAGAGCTACAGGGGGTCAACTGCCAGTCGAAGGGAGGATTAGTTTCTTCCAGGGCTGAGCTCCTGCATAGATTGTCTAATCCCAAACGATAACCATGAGCACATGTATGTATGGACAACACTAAGTATACTCAGTAGGTTGTATAAATATGCATATGTGTATATGAAACAATGATTACAGAGAGGAGAGAAAGAGAGAGAGAGAGAGAGAGAGAGAGAGAGAGAGAGAGAGAGAGAGAGAGAGAGGCTGAGTTGGAGGGGATGGTTGGGCAGAGTGCTGTAATGCAAGAGTCAAGTAAAGTTCTCAAAAACATTTTAAAAAATGAGAGCAAAGGGTTGTGACTGGACAACTTGGTTATTAACAAAGACACCAAAAGTAATCAGTAAATAGTGGTCACCTGAGAAGCACAGGCAATGGAAATACTAGCATGGTCTTCAAACAGAAAGGAAAATGAGAGTGATAATCTATCTTACTTTTCCCCAGTGGGTCTTGTGTGTGTGTGTGTGTGTGTGTGTGTGTGTGTGTGTGTGTGTAGAGGCCAGAGCTCAATATTAGATGTCTTTATTGATTGTTCCCATTTTTGAGATAGTTTCTCAATGAAGCTAGAGCTCAAGGATTTTGTTAGGAGGACTGGTCAGTGAGCTCCTAGGCCCACTTGTCCCAAGTCGCATCCCCAGTGCTGTGCTCACAGACTAATGCTCCTACAATTGGTGGTCCCATGGGTGCTGAGGATCAGATCCCAGCTTTTCATGTTTGTGTGGCCAGTAGTTTATCAACTGAGCTATCTCCTCAGTCTCCAGGAAAGCTTTCATAATCGAATAATAACCAACAATGTGGTGACATTGAAAAATTACCAGCACTTCATTGGCTTCTCTAAAGGACTAGAACGAGGACTTGATGGAAAAATCTTTCTCGTCTCCTTACTATAGTTCTTCTTAATTAGCATATTCTAGTTCGAATAGCCTACTTTTAATGGTTCCAGAGATACAACTTGGTCTTTCTGTATACTTCAAAGACTACTTCAGAGGCTACATTCATTTGTATTACATCTGTAATTTGGTGATTTAGCATCATTTTAAGGACATGATTAAAAAGCAAGCAAATATAAACCATTTAAAGGAACTATAAAAGATAATCCCCTCAAATTAAAAAAGAATATGGGTCTGAAAAGAATAGAACTTGAAAGGAATGCCCACAAGAAAATACTTTATAAGGTAAGTACGTTTGTTTCAATCATGGTCACAGATACTAACAAAGATAGTCTGCTCTCTGTATCTAGGTCTTCTGTGGATGCAACCAATTGTGAGTTGAAAATCATCAGAAACCATTGCATATAAACTAAACATATCCAGACTACCATTCTATCTGCTGTTCTGAAAATAAAATGTTATAATAAGACTTTATATGGCATTCCCATTGTATTAAATTTAACAGAGGTTATTAAAGTGCATAGGAGGAAGTGTACAGGTTATATGAAAATGATATGCACTTTATATAGAGGATTTGAACAGCTGCAGATTTGGGCATCCACAATTCATTGGGTCATGGTATTGATTCCCCGTGGATATGAAGGAGTGACAGGAATAGCCACTATGCTAGCCAACATCACATTATTTAAGATCAATGTAAGACATTTAGAGAGCAACTAGAACTGAAGAGAAGGGGGCAGTTCAGGGACTCACCAAAAGCCACAGCAGAAGAACCAGGAGTCCACCTAGAACTTGTATTGTCTAACTGGAAGAACAGCAAACTCATTGAACTCTCAAGTGTTCTGTGTGGCATCTTCAGGGAAAATAAAATCCTTTTAAGTTTGGAAAACTCTATTGCAAAGTTTTGCCAGTTCCTTCACCATTGATTCAAAGCGCTAACTGATAAAGTGACTTATTTTTTAAATGTGTCATGATGGGTGCATCCCATCTTCAAATAAAGAGAGAATAATTGCTACAAAGAACAACTTTATCTGAAACTGTAATCTCCAAAAGATCTCCCACCATGACCAGGCTTGCATTCTGTAATTACAATGGCATGTTTCCTTAAAACCCAAGGCAAATGAGTATGCTTATCTTTAAAGTGTGTGCTATGGATATTTGGAAATTTCTAGAATTTTTTTCTTCACCTTGCTTGCCCTAAATATCTTCAAAATTCAGTGACATACTTTTTGGAATACCCACTCTCAGTCAAAAGTGAAGCTCACCTCTTGTATATAGATTCCCAGAAAGGCAGATGAACAGGAAGGAAAAACAATCATGATGAAAAGATAATGGAAATGAGGACACAAGGTGGGAATTGTGTGCGCCATTCATTGTAGAGGGTATATAATACTCCACTGTGTGCCAGACCCACTGTGTTTGTACAATTCCATATATGTACGTATCAAATTTGTTGACTTTCCCCTTTTTATAAGCAACATTATAACCATCATCATATCTTCCACCTTATAGACTTTTCCAGATTATTTCCTTACAAACTCCTAGATGTGCAAATGCTGGCTCAGTGAGTAAGAATGTAATATTGTTAGATGTCCTGCTGGGAACAATCACAAAGTAACTGCAAAAAATATTTGCCAGGCACTTCTCTGGGTGCTAGAGTAATGGTTATGACCAACTAGTATTTCCCTTCCAATTGTGCTTACATTTAGTTGGCAGAAATAGACCATGAACAAATGAAAATAAGGTAAAATATAGTTTTTATATTAATGAAAATCAAATCAAGTGACGTGAGAGTGGGTAGACGAGAAACATTCATAAAAGGGTCTCTGATGAGCTGTTCTGAGGAAGCCACTCTAAACTTACAGTTAAAAAGCCAACAGGGAGAACTCTGGGGGAAATTCCCCCCTGAAACAATATGACCACTTAAGATCTCCTTATCAGAAGTGAGCATGGCCAAGCAGCTAAGAATACCTCATGGCTAGAGCAGAGCGAGGCAAAGAGGAAGGCCTGTGAAAGGGAAGAGACAGGGATACACAGTCCATGTGGCTAAGGCGGGAGTGTACTTCAGTTCTGAGAATGGGGGTGAATCACCACTATCTATGTGTCTTCCACTTTAACTATAACCTGCATACACCCAAACCAAATTACTGTGTTGGTGCATGCCTGCAATCCCAGAACTAGGGAGACAGAGGCAGAAGGAGTAACTATTCAGGCTACATCTTAAGAACCTGTCTCAAAACTAACTGACCAACCAACCACCCAACAATATGCAAATCACAAACATTCAGCTCATTGACACACAGTGCCCCTGACTACTCTAAGATTATTTCTAGTAACTCACATCTCAGGGATATCAAATCCTATGAATGCTGCAGAGCTTCATTTAAAATCACATAAAACTCTTGCACATCCTCCTATGTAATTTACAGGACCTCTACCCCACCTTACTATATCCAACACAATGTAAATGTCCTGAAAATTAATGTTAGACTGCACTGCTTAGGTGGAAAACTAAAAGAAAAAGCTCACATGTTCACTGTATGCAAGTGTTTAAGTGCCATTTCTTGCACCCTCATAATTGTCATGGTTCACAGCTGGTGCAGCTAGGTAGGACTATCCACTGCTTTCCTCCTCTGGGAGCTTGCACACTAGTTTCTAGACCCATAGAAACTAGCATGCAGGAAAGAGACTTTCAGGTCAGAACCAACTTGAGGCAACAGAGTTGCGTGTTTTAAGAGTGGGGAATTCAATGTGTGCCTATCTTCAATCTCTGAGAAGCAACCAAGGCTCCATTAATAATCTATGTTATTTTTGAAGTCACTGAACTACCCTGACAGACCTTCAAAGGGAGGTTTCTTGTGTGTGTACTTGGGCTTTTGTTAGCTTATATATTTTGTCAGGGACATTGTCAGCCCTCATAGCTTAACTTCCTTTAAGATAATGTGTGTGTGTGTGTGTGTTTGTGTGTGTGTCTGCATGCTCACTTGTGCACACATGTCTGCATGCACACAATTATATGTGTTATGTATAATTTTAGGTAAGTATAAAATTATATGATTTCTTGAGGCTTTAACAAACAACCTTGGTGTTATTTTTTCCTTGTCCCCTTTGACCTCTCCTCCTCCCCTGCAATTGGAGCTCTCATTCCTTTACTCCCTTTTCTCCTTTGTATCAATAGTATCCTTCTATTCTTCTTTACCCGCATCCCCACCTACGTATGGCCCCTATTTCATACTTTATAATTATTTTCATAATTAATGTCCTTTATCTCTTAATGGTATTCTTTTGTCCATTTGTACCACATTTCCATTGTTCATTCATCTATTGAGGGACACTTAGGCTGCTCCATTTCCTGGCTATTGTGGATCGGGCAGCAAGGAGCATGGCTGAGCACATACCAGTGGGATAGGATGTCAGATCCTTCAGGCATCAAGGAGTGCTACAGCTGGCTTTTACCCTTATACCCAGACAAGTGTAGCTACCATCCCTCATCAAAGAAGCTTGTTTATCTTTTTATATCAAGTGGATATTATCACAGAAAAGCACAGTTGGACACAATACAGAGATCAATGGACCATGGGAATCCGGGTCATAATGATTAGATCTACAACACAGCTTCTATATATATTATTTAGGGAACATCAAGGGAAGAGGGGATAAACTGATTGTAAGATCCAGGGTACAAAGAAATCTGCTGGGAAACAGTCTCTCCTAGAGATGGCTGATAACCAAGAATGCACACGCATATATATATATATATATTCAGAGAAATACAGGCTTTCAACTGGAGAAGGGGACATGGGAGAGGTTCCATGGAGGGCATCTGGAGAGACAAAAGTGACTCCATTCTATTTCAATTAAAAACATTTAAATAATAATAAAAATGAATTCTGAAAAGAAGCCACATCTTCTGGCAAGAAAGAGGTCGTTGCGTTGCAGTCAACATACTTCTAATAGAGAAGGAATTTGGGGGAAGTGGTTGCCTTTGTGCCTCCCTGAACTTACTGCCATATTTTAGAGATCAGTTAACAAGGGTGGCTTTTTATTTTTTTAAATCAGTGTAGACTGTCTTCCCATTGTTTCCCTCAAAGCCTCCAAGTTTTGGAGAAATTTTATGTGTTTTATGTGTCAGCAGCCTAAACTCTCAACATTGATTGTTGTATTAGCTATATTATATAACATTGATATAATATGTGTTTACTATCTTTCCAGGAACTTTGTTCCACCTCTTTAGTTAATCCACTCAACCTTTGTGTGTGTGGCTAACCTGCATCCTTCCTAGAACCCTGAGCTCACTGTCCTCATGAGGACATGGACGCACAACGCTTGGCTTCCTGTTGTGTGGGTCTCTTCTCTCTCTCTCCTGCCTGTCTCTTCCCTGTTCTTTAACAATGCATAACCTTACATCTTTATCCTCTGTAGCAACCTTTGTGGGACCAAGGTAATCTTCTTTGGCAAATACTACTATGGTCTGAGGAATTGTAAGCTTTGGTGAAAAAAAAGTAAGTATTTTTCTGCTTAGATTTCTAAACACTGATCAGAATCACTTTCTGTTTTGCAGCTCTACCTTAGAAATGAGTTCGTCATGTGAGCCTAATTGCTTAATCATATGATGCTTGGAATCATAGGTGTAGCAGTCTTTATAATTGAAATAATTTTGCATTTATAGAAAGACGATAATATATCCTATATAGATAATTGGTTGGGTGGTGCAGAGAAAAAGAATTAAAGAGAGCACATGGAAGAATAGGGTGAGTCCAAAGGTCTGGGCTTGCAATCCAGTACTGTCTCCCAGATACAAGCAGAGAGGTGTGGCAAGGTCCAGCAAGGTGCCTGCTGTGGGCTAACCTGAATCAGTTTCTACCCTATGTTCATGTAATTCAGCCTTGCCCTAGTAACTCAAAATGCCGCTCCACATGGAGACAGTGTCCTTATAGTTTTAAAGTTTTTAAAAATTTTTATTGACATTTTTGTGAATATCACGTCATGTACCCAAGTCCCCTTATATCTGCCCTTGGCCTTTGCAAAGGCCCCAAAATAAAAACCACACACACACAAACAAAATAAAACAAAACATAGCCTAGAAAACATCTCATTGTGGAAGCCGTAGTGTGTCAGTGTGCTTCACAATATACCCCTCTCTGTTCTCACATTTCACTTGCAAAGATCCATTTATCTGGTTTGACATCTCAGGCTTCTCTGATACATCAATACTAGCTCCTCACCTGCACTCCTCCCAGTTATCCTGTGGTTGCCTTGTGTCACAGAGATCCTACAGCTTTGGATCCGCAGGACCAGCCCTTTCCCAGGCCCCAGCAGTCCAGAGATGATGTAGACTTTGGGGTGGGCCAACTCAAAGCCCTGGATCTGAGCCTGGGTGATAGCTGAGCTGGTTAGCCCACCAGCACTCCCTTATTGGCACTGTCAGCATGAGCTCTCCGGTACTGCTCTGGCTAGGTGACAGACACAATGTCACTATTGGCAGGAGGCAGGGTAAGCTTTCTCACTCTCATTATCTCTGCGTCAGCTCCACTGTGCTGCCCAGTCAAAGCGTGGGGCCCACTCTCCCAAGTGCTGCCACCAGTGAGGGGCTGGGCCAGCTCTCCCACTCTCCCGCTGTTATGGCGGACTCACTCGGTCTTTGCCATCAGTGTTGGGAACACCCTGTGTTCCCAAAGCAAGATATTAAAATGTTAAAAATGAGGCTATTGACATAAGACCTAACCTGATATAATGCACATTCTTATTAGAAGGGAAAATCTCTGGGTCTGCTGACTTAACTCAGTCTGATGACCTGAGTCAGATTCCTGAAACCCATGTATTAGAAGGAGAAAACTGACAATTGCAAGTTTTACACACACCCATAGACACAAACACACACACACACACACACACACACACACACACACACACACACACACACACACAGTAAATGAGAAAAACAAAAGAAGACAAATTTATATAGATAGAACATTTTAAGACATAGACATTTTGCCTATGTTTTTGCATTTCTGTATTTCCAAATATTCATCTGTATTGTTTATTCAAAATTTTTCTTTTACTTTTCATATCAAATAAGGAATTACTTGACTGGAGGTGAATTAATTTGTTCCTTAACATCAGCAACACTTATATTGGTGGTGGTAACATCAACTAGCCAAGGCAACTGGCTGGAATTGAACAAAACCATTAGAAAGAATCAATCCCGAGGGCAGCTTGATTCAGAACTCTAACTTCTGGGATGGTGAGACAGTAACTTTTTGTTGTTTAAAATGCTGACTTGGGGCTATTTGTTACTGCAGTTCTAGCTAACTAAGTTAACCTTAGTGACGGTGAATATTAATCACCAGCTTCAGAGGATTTAAACTCACCACTGAATCAAACCTCTGGGAATGTGAGTGAAGGAGGTTCTAGACTAATTTAATAGAGTTGGGATGGTCCACCCTAACTATAGGGGTCACCATTCTTAGAGCTGGGTCCTAGATGCAGTAAGATGAAGGAAATGGGCAGAGAACCAGCATCCATCACTCCTGCCGCCTGGCAGCAGACACAGTGTGACCAGATGCCTTGACCCCTTGCTGCCATTTTCCTGCCATGACTGGGTAGACTTCAAACAGGGGCTACGATAACCCAGGTCTTCCTTAGGAACCCTTGTCGGGCATTTTGTAATGGTAGTAAGGAAAGCATGTAATATAGCTTCCTAATTTAAAGAGAGAAAAAAGAATATTCCCAGATATTTCATAGATTTTTTTATGAAGTAGGTGAATAAGAGTGATTTAAAGCTATGCTAAAGCTGATAGTTCCATTTATAATTGTCGAGCATTTATGATACAGTGCATTTCGCGCTCTGTGTCTGGCCTGTCTGTACTGGCCTGTGTGTGTGTGTGACTATTATATAGGACAATAGCTAATATTAGCTACTTTTAGTTGATTTTTATGCTTATTACAATGAAGAGACATGAAATAAAAATTTATATCAATAAAGAGGGAGACCTGCAAACAGGAGGAGGAGAAAGAAATATTCAGGGGTTGGAAGGAGATTTTGACCAAGAATTCCATCAGCAGACAGCAGCAATGAGACAGAGAAGAGTATAAGAGCCCCCTCTGGGATCCTAGAAAGCATTGTGGATTTATTTGGTTAGTACTGTCATAAGATGCCAAATTTTGGCTAATAATTCCCAAGTGAATCCATGGCTTACGTCATATTTGTGCTATAACCTTTTTAACAATATTAATAGTAACAGTTGCCACGACGCCACTCATAACCTTCTGTGGACCGTTTTGATTTCCCTTTTGTTTTGCTTTCTGAGTTACTGACACGTTATTGCATCAGACATATGGAGGGTCAGTCCATGCTGAATGGTTATTAGAAACCATGATAACGGAAGTCATTACATTGCAGTTCAGTTTTGACAGTAAAATTTCAGCAACATTATCACAAATCCTCATGTATTAGTGCAATGATCCTTACTGCAGTTTCGTATTAGAATCAAAAGACTGCTGTAGCATGCTTCATACAAAGAGTCAAGCAAGCCAAATTCTTTGCTGCTTTTACAGATAACAGTTCTGCCCCCTTTCTGTGTATACCATGCAAACATTTGCTTCGTTTTTCTCTTCTTCAGTAACTTGGGATAATATTATGTATGTCCTTTAAAATTTTTTCTTTGAAAGTCCACAAGAATTATAGAATCGAGGACTGAATAAAAAAATCTAAATGTCATTTTAAATCTGATATAATTAAAAAATTCTAAACGCTATAAATTTAAACATTTCACTTATTCAAGTGTTAGCTAATGGCTGTCATTTTACTGATTATCATATGCTTATCAACTAGGCTTCATCTATCTATTTATCTATCTATCTACATTTATCTATTATATATTACTCTATCATCTACCTATTATCTATCATCTATCTATCTATCTATCTATCTATCTATCATCTATCTATCTATTATTTATTATCTATTCATCTGTCTTTTTCTATTATCTTTCTATCCAACTATTTATTGTCTATCTATCAATAAGTGTTTACTCTGAATGCATAGCATAAAATATTAGAAATAATATGTTTCATATTCAAGGCCACTCTGAATGTAGATTGAATAGCAAAAATTTGTGCTTTCCTTCTCAGTGGGATGAAGAGAGGCAGCTAAAGAGCCTGGAATCTCTGCTGCAGATGAGAAGGATCTAGCTTCGTTCAACCTCAGAGCGGAGTTGAGGTGGACTATTCCAAGCCACCTAATATGTCTTTATCAGTATGATGGTTTAATGACAATTCTTCTGAGTAATTCAGTGAATAAACAAATGCCCTTTGTTTTCTGTCCTCCAGAGACCATTTCTACTGATCTCAGATTCAGCCCCCCTTATCCGCATTACTTAAAGTGATACACTCATGTAAAACCTGCCAGGATAGCAACGCTTATGAAGCAGACAAACAAACCAACGCCAGCACATTGCTACCCAGTCTACTGTGTACAACACTCAAATCTAAGTCATCACTGTGTCTTAAACAGACTTTACCTCTTGTCTGTGCATGTACTAAGTTACTGAGGCCCTACAACTTCCAAGATGCCTTATCTAAAATATTATTTTGTAAGGGAAGGCAAATTACCTAAGAATGCTTCTAATTGATAAGATTAAAAATTATAATTATGAAGCTGACACTCAGTCTTATGGAAATTAAATCACTTCTAATGTAATAGGTGGTCCTATAAGTGGCCATTGAAAAGGGGTGTCCAAACAGATAGAATTACAGCGACAATTCGAGATCTATAACATTTCATTTCAGTTGTACACCACAGACGTGTGACTTATGTGGCTTTTGTAAGTATGGTTTATGATGAGACGTACATGGCATTGTTATGCAATAGCAAAGAAGCCATTTTAAGGACTTGAAGGAGGTCAGTTGTACCTCAGTTCATCTTCCTCTACATTGATGACTTTATAAGAGATACAGCTTCACTTCTGTGTCTTACATAGGATAAGACACTGGTAAAAGGAAAGAATCTATGATGGGGAGCATTCAAAAGATAATGCCTGGTAAACACACAGCACATAGGTTCACCATCGTAAACACACACATGTACACATAAATGCATGCACATGCACACGCATGCCTATGCACACACATAGACACACACAGACACATACATACACACATGCACATGCATGCCCATGCACACACACAGACACAGAGACACACACACACACATGCACACATATGCACACACACACACACACACACACACACACACACACACACATATATAGGTATAAGTATTTGGGAAGTGTTTCCCAGAAATGCCCATTAAGCACTATCTTTGATTTCCTTCATTTACAAACGGTAGGATTTTCTGTGGGAAGGGGTTAAACTTTAGAAATGTTTTAAAAAAGAATTAACATACTTTTAAAGCCAGTTCTGGAAGCAATCTTGTCAGCCAGCAGATTGTACCACCATTTACACAATAGCTCAACTTACCTTTCTTTGTGGACTAAAGAATTTCAGATGCCGCTAGAAACAAAGGCATAGTTTCCTGAATATATTAATGCAGTTTTAAAGAGAAAATAAAATAATGTACTTGAAATTTACCTAAGAAGGGGGTGAAAAATTCTCAGATTCACATAGAAACAAAATCTGCTTTTCAGATTTATTTTTCTTAATTTATTTCTAGTGTTAGCTTTAATTTTGACATCTGAGAAGTTTTATATTGAATTTGCCTCTATCGTTACCCAGGAATGGGGCAAATAAGAATTTAGCATAATTGCTTTTGCCTCTTTCTGAGGTTTAAAGGGGAAAAGACCCATCACTGAAATTTTGAAAAGCCCTGGGGTATAAAGAAACATATCCGAATAAACAGACATAATATCCCCACTGAGAGCAATGCTGGAGTGTTGTAACATTTGAAATGTCTCTGTGCAAAATTATGGTAAGGAAGGGGACATTATCCTTAATTTGATTTACTCTTCCATCAAGCTTTGCTATGTCTGGTCTACAAGTACAAAAAAGGTATAAAAATATGAAATCACTGTAGGGAAACAATATCCCTTAAGAATCATAATTATTAAAATAGACTTGTTTATTATGACAAAAGCAACTCAGGTTCAGAGGGAAGGAAATTCATCAGAAAACAGAAAAGGGTAACACAAAATTCATAGTATTATCCACTGCTTTCCTGTACCCCAAACTAGGCTGAGTAGAGGACTAAACTCCTATACAGAGGAAAAGCTGTGATATCAAAGAAATGGACTGAAATATTAAAGGGTTGTCTTGTTTCTGATGGCCAGATTCCATCCTGTGAGTGGCACATTAGACTCTACTGACATATGATTTCTCACAGACAGATTAACAGCCTCTCTGTCCATCGCAGCAAATTGATCCTACATGACGCTGACAAGGGCAGCCTGCACACAAAGACCTCCACTGCTGAAGGACGAGAGTGAAAAATGGCTGAAAGTCCAAATAAATCTTGAAAGTTTCCTGAAACAGGTTGCTGAGAAGGATTTGTTTGAGGGATCACAAATGGAAGCCAATGCCTAGCAGTGGCCCCTGCCTGCCCGTTCTAATCAAAGTCTGGCTCCTTGTATCCTGTACCAAGAGTTGTTTTAATAAAATAAAAAGGGGCGAAGAGAGCGCTCTTACTATGGAAACAGTATGCTAGGTGTCTCACTGGGGTTTCTGTGGCTGCGATAAAACGCCATGAACCAAAGCAGCAAGGGGAGAAAGAGTTCATTTCATCTCAGAGTTAAGATCCATCTTCCAGGAAAGTCAGGGCAAGAACTCAAACACGACAGGAACCTGGGGGCAGGAACTGAAGCATAGGCCAAGGAGGAGTATTCCTTTCTGTGTTTACCCTGATGGCTTTGCTTACACTACTTTCTTATAGTACCCAGGAACACGAGCTCAGTGATGGTACTGCACAAAGTGAGCTGGCCCTTCTCACAATAAAAAAAAAAAAAAAAAAAAAAAAAAAAAAAAAAATTACCACAGGCCAAACTGTAGGGACAGTTTTCAGTTGATGTTCCCCTTCTGAAATGACTGGGGAAGAGGTAGGTAGGTGGGGAGAGGCTGGGAGGAGGGGAGGAAGGGGAAACTGTGTTCAGGGTGTACTGCATGAAAGAAGAATCTATTTTCAATAAAAAAAGAAACAGAAGAGGAAATGAGGAAATACAAGATGGGAAAAAGTAAAAAAAATGAGGGAAAAAACAAAACAAATCAACAAGAAGCAAACCAAGAGTGTGGGGGGGGGCACAGGGGTAGAGGCTGGGGCACAGGGGTAGAGGCTGGCAGAAGCCTTGTTTCTTATCAACAAGAAGCAAAGCAAGAGTGTGTGTGTGGGGGCACAGGAGTAGAGGATGACAGAACGTTTGTTTCTTTTCTCATTTTTATTTTCTTCTGCGTTTTGCTCATGACTATTGATGGGGAACAAATCTTCATAAATATACCATAAATATATTTAATTGCAGATAAAAGAACATCTTTCTAAAGAGCTAATTTAATCATTCTTTTAAAGATGTCCCTCCAAAAAGCATATTCTAAAGAAGTGTCACTAAAGAGCATCTCTCCAAGAGGTCCTACCAACGAGGTTCTTTAAGCATCCTTCTAAAAAGCTGACTTCCAAAGAGGTCCTTCTAAAGGCCGTTAATTTAAAGAGGTCCTCCCAAATGTCCTTCAACCTCCTTCTACTGAACATCCTTCTGAAGTGCCTCATTCTAAAGGAAATCCTTCCAAAGAGGATCTTCCTGACGAGGTCCCTCGAAAGAGCATCCTTCTTTGTCTCAGGACATATGGAAGCTTTACCAGTCATCTGAGTGGATGTAAGAGAAACAAGAACAGCTCTAGCAACACATGGATGGGTACAATAATTATAGCTCTTAACTTCCTTTTAATTTAAGAATAGCTTATTCGGACTTCTCTTTTATTTTGTTCCTTATCTATTACCTTGTGAGGTAAAATTTAATTCATAAATGAGAAAATTGAGATTCAAGAGAGTAAATAACTCACAAGGAATCCTTTTAATACTGTCTGATGAAACTTTTACTCTAGCTCCTGCCTTCTGCCTTCTCAAATATTCTGAGAGCAGAACTGAAGTTTTAAGCTGCAACTTATAGCATACCCACATGGGTAATGCCAATAGGAAGAAAGACTCATTAAGTGTGGTCCTTAAGCCTAGGTAAGTTGTTAAACAATTACCATTTCTTTAAGTTTTGAAAACTGAATCCCAAGGCCAAAGGTTCAAAGGGAAAGTATCATATATTGTTTTTAAATGCCTGGTTAACATATGCAAAGTGACTATACTGTGTTACTCTTATAATACAGCGTTCCTCATTTTGTAATCTATTTTCCTTTCAATTCATGATTTTTTACTTTTCTTCTTTTACCACAGCAGAAGTGTTGACAAATAGAGGTAGAATTTCCTGCCATATCCAGTAATGAGAATTAGTTAACTAGAACTGCAAATGTCCAAAGTATCTTCACACTGAGTAAGGAAATAAAAACCCAAACTTAGGGCATATCAAAAAGAAGGTTTAGAGACCCATTATACAAAGTCAAGTACAATTAGAATTAGAAATATAAGTATATAACACAATATGTACATCTATAAACTAAGTAGTTATGATTGATGATCATAATAATTAAATATAAATAAATATTAGCAAGAGGATTAGAAACTAAGAATTTTTGTGTCTTAAATATCTTCCAAAATTCAATTCCTAAAATTAATATTACTTAGTTATAAAATGTCACATTAAATGTACAATTTTATATAATTGTGCAATAAAACATTAAGAGAAGAAACCACAGCATTTTGTGGTAGAATGACTAGTCTCCTATTTGAGACCCCCAGGCTGACTGAATTTTACTTTTTGGAGGTCACACATAAGATATATAATTAATTTTTAAAACAAAAAGTCAATACAAGAGATAGAAGAGAGAATTTCAGGCATAGAAGACACTGTAGAAGATATTGGCACAACAGCCAAAGAAAGTAAAAGTGTAAAAAGTTTCTAACCCAAAACATCCAGGAAATTCAGGACACAATGAAAAGATGAAACCTATGAATAACAGGAATAGAAGAGAGTGGAGAATCCCAGTTCCCAGGGCCAGAAAATATCTTCAACAAAATCATAGAAGACAACTTCTTTAACCTAAAGAAATAAATGACCATAAATGTACAAGAAGCCTATAGAACACCAAATAGATGAGACCAGAAAAGAAAATCCTCCTGTCACACAATAATCAAAACACTAAATGTACAGAAAAAAGCAAGAATATTAAAAGCTGTAAGAGAAAAGAGCAAAGTAACATATAAAGGCATATCTATCAGAATTACACCAGACTTTTCAACAGAAAATGTAAAAGCCAGATCATCCTGGAAAGATATCATGCAGACCCAAAGAGAATACAAATGCCAACCCAGGCTACTATACTCCGAAAAACTCTCAATCACCGTAGATATAGAAACCAAGACATTCCATGACAGAACCAAATTTAAACAATATTTTCTTTTTGTTTGGTTCATTTATTGGTTAATGAGCATCAAGGTGGATTCCATAATGAAATTATTATAAATAGATGTGCAAGAATCTCTGCTAGATGTTGGACGAGATCCCTTCAGGCACATGTCTGGGATTACCAGCCCTACAGAGGATACTAGAAGGAAAACTCCAATACAAGGATGATAAGGACATCCAAGAAAATACAAGAAATTAATCATCTCACAACAAATCCAAAAGAGGAGAATCACACACACACATAATATCACCTCCAACTACAAAAATAACAGGAATTAGCAATCATTGGTTTTTAATATCTCTCAACAGCAGTGGACTCAAGTCCTCAATAAAAGACACAGGCTAACAGACTTCATATATAAACAGGATCCAGCATTTTGCTGCATACAAGAAACAAAGCTCAGTGACAAATACAGACACAACTTCAGAGTAAAAGACTGAAAAAAAAAAGTTTTTCAAGCAAATGATCCCAAAAAACAAGCTGGAGTAGCCATTCAAATATTCAGTAAAATAGACTTTCAACCAAAAGTTATCAAAGGAGATGGGGTAGGACACTTGAAGCAATACAAGTAAAATCAGGGACAAGCCTGTCCACTCTCTTCCTATATTTAGTTTAGTACTCAAAGTTCTGGCTAGAGTAATTAGACAAGAATAGGAAATCAAGGGAATACAAATTGGAAAGAAAGAAGTCAAGGTATCACTATTTGCAGATGACATGATAATATACATTAGTGACTCCAAAAATTCTAATAGAGAACTGCTGCAGCTGATAAACATATTCATCAAAGTGGCTGGATATAAAATCAACTCAAACAAATCAGTAGACTTTCTTTATACAATGGGCAGAGAAAGAAATTAGGAAAACAACATCCTTCACATAGTCACAAATAATACGAAATGTCTTGTAACTCTATCCAAGCAAGTGAAAGATCTGTATGACAAGGACCTCAAGTCCCTGAAGAAAGAAATCAAAGAAGACCTCAGAAGATGGAAAGATCTCCCATACTCACGGATTGGTAGGATTAATATAGTAAAAATGGTCATCTTACCAAAAGCAATCTATAAATTCAATGCAATCCCCATCAAAATTCCAACTCAATTCTTCACCGACATGGAAAGAGCAATTCTCAACTTCATGTGGAAAAACAAAAACCCAGGATAGCAAAAACAATTCTCAACAATAAAAGCAGTTTTGGGGGAATCACTATCCCTGACCTCAAGCTGTACTACAGAACAATAGTGATAAAAACAGCATGATATTGGTTCAGAGAACGACAGGTTGATCAATGGAATAGAATTGAAGATCCAGAAATAAACCCACACACCGATGGAAACTTGATCTTTGACAAAGAAGCCAAAACTATACAGTGGGAAAAGAAAGCATTTTGAACAAATAGTGCCGAATGTCTGCATGTAGAAGAATTCAAATTGACCCATGTTTATCACCTTGTACAAAGCTCAAGTCTGAGTGTATCAAGGATCCCAAAATAAAACCAGATACACTGAATTTTATATAAGAGAAAGTGGGAAAGAGCCTTGAACTCATTGGCACAGGGGAAATTTCCTGAACAGAACAGCAATAGCTCAGACTTTAAGATCAACAATTGACAAATGGGACCTCAAGAAACTGAAAAGCTTCTCTAAGACAAAGGACAAAATGGCATCCTACAGATTGGGAAAAGATCTTCACTAACCGTACATCTGATAGAGGGCTAATATCTAAAATGAACTCAAGCAAGAAGTTAGACTCCTGAAAACCCAACTTAAAAATGGAGTACAGAGCTAAACAAAGAATTCTCAACAGGGGAATCTTGAATGTCCGAGAAGCACTTAAAGAAATGTTCAACAGCCTTAGTCATCAGGGAAACGCAAATCAAAACAAGTCTGAGATTCCACCTCACACCAGTCAGAATGGCTAAGTTCAAAAACTCAGGTGACAGTACATGCTGGTGAGGATGTGGAGAAAGAGGAACACTCCCCCCTTGCTGGTGGGACTGCAAACTGGTACAACCACTCTGGAAATCAATCTGGTGGTTCCTTAGAAAACTGGAAATAGTTCTATCTGAAGACCCAGCTATACCACTCCAGGGTATATACCCAAAAGATGTTCCATCATACTACAAGGACACCTGCTCTACTATGCTCATAGAAGCCTTATTTGTAATAACTAGAAGCTGGAAACCGCCCAGATGTCCCTCATCTGAAGAATGGATACAACAAATGTGGTTCATTTCAGCTATTAAAAACGAGGACGTCATGAATTTTGCAGGTAAAGGGATAGACTTAGAAAATATCATCCTGAATGAGGTTTCTCAGACCCAAAATGACATGCATGGTATGTACTCACTGATAAGTGGGTATTAGTCAAAAAGTTCAGAATACCCATGATACAACTCACAGAACTTATGAAGCTTAACAAGAAGGAAGGCCCAAGTGAGGATACTTCAATCCCATTTAGAAGGGAGAACAAAATAATAATGGGAGGCAGAGGGAGGGAGGGAGGGAGGGAGGGAGGGAGGGAGGGAGGGAGGGATCTGGGTGGGAGAGGGGATTGGGAGGGGTAAGATGAGGGGCTGGATGAGATATTGGGGGGGGGGGCAGAATGAGACAGGAGAGAAGCCCAGAGAAGCAAGAGAATGAATGGAAATATGCAGCAGTGTGGGGTGGGGATGGGGGAAACTAGAAAGTCCAGAGACCTGGGATATGAGAGGCTCCAGGACTCAATGGGGACACCATTAGCTAAAGTACCCACCAGTAGGGAAATGGAACCTGAAGATAGACATGGATTCCAGTTGAGGCATGGGGCTACTTACCCATCTTCAACATTTTTGACCCAGAATTGGTCCTGTCTAAAGTAAATGCAGGGACAAAAATGGAGCCTAGACTGAAGGAAAGGCCATCCAGTAATTGACCCAATGTGGATCCATCCCATGTGTAGGCATCAAATCCTGACACTATTATTGATACCATGTTGTGCTTGCAGACAGAATCCTAGCTTGGCTGCCCTCTGAGAGACTCTACCAGCAAGCTGACTGAGACAGATGAAGATGCTTACAGCCAACCGTTGGACTGAAGTCGGGGACCCCTATGGAAGAGTAAGGGGAAGACTGAAGGAGCAGAAGAGGATTGCAACCTTGTAGGAAGAACACCAGTATCAACTAACCAGGACCTCTCAGAGCTCCCAGAGACTAAGCCACCAACCAAAGAGCATACATGGGCTGGTCCATGACCCCAGCTACATATGTAGCAGAGGACTGCCTTGCCTGGACTCAATGGGAGTCCTGTAGAATCTTGATGCCCCAGGGAAGGGGGATGCTGGTGGGTGTAAGGTGGGGGTGGGCGAGTGGGGAACACCTCAGAAACAAAGAGGAGGGGAATGGGGTGAAGAACTCGGGGAGGAGGGACCAGGCTAGGGGATCGTTTGGAATGTAAATAAATAAAATAATTTAATAAAACAGTAAAATAAAAAGTCCATACCTTTTTCTTATCAGAAAGAGAACAATTGAGTGACAGCAGTCTGTCATATCCATTGAAGTAAGTCTCTTTCTCCTTTAAGAAAACCAGCTGTATGCTTTGATACTCTTTGGCTAAGCGCATGTTTTCTTCTAGTAAATTGTTTTGCTGTTGCTAGAAGAAAAAAAGTATTAATATATATGTGCATTTCTATATTTACACGTGGACACATATAAGTTAAAATCGTGCAGATTTGCTTGAACTTTTGTATTTTTTAAAATACTCAAAAATATTTTAACACATAATGTATAGTAAACAAAATAATGGAAAGTGTGTGCTTTGACACCAACATGTCCCTTAGTCATACTCATTTTCTTCTGGATGCAGAGATTTGGCTTGCTTTGTTTGTTTTTGTGTTTGTTTGTTTTTTGTTTTTGAAGAGTGATGTGTGATTTCTCCGAGTGCACCTGCCTTTTTCTGACCCTCTGGACTTCCCTCTGTCAACCCAGTTACTAACCTGTTGTAGGAGACTTCCCTCTGCACCCCTGGACCATCCTTCTTGTTCCCTACAGGGTTTTCCTTTCACGTATTCCTGTGCTCAGATGGGTAGAAAGCACTTCTGTCTATAGGACCTGGGTATGTTGATACTCACAGAAAACATTAAAAAAAAAAAAAAAAAAAAAAAAAAAAACAGAGAAGAGCATTGGGAATAGTAATGTGTCAGTTTGTAATGTGTTTGTCATGCAAACAGGAAGACTGTCCCATCTTCAGGACCCAGGTTAAAAGCCAAGCTATGTGGTAAACAGTTACAGTCTCAGCACTGAGGAGGCAGAGACAGAAGGAACCCAGGGCTTACAGTCTAGACTAATGAGCAGGAAGCCCCAGTCCCAATGAGAGATCCCATTTCAAGAAACAAATAGATGGTTCCAGAGGAACCACACCTGTGGTTGTGCTCTGACCTCCACTCATGTACTATGGCATGGGCAGGTAAACACACACACACACACACACACACACACCCCACACCCATACACACACACACACCACCCATACACACACACATACACACACACACATACACACACACATATACATACACATACACACACACCACACCCATACACACACACATACATACACACACACACCCCCATACACACACACACACACACACACCCATACACACACACACCACACTCATACACACCACTAAATAAGTAAAATGTAATATAATTCTTAAAAGAAGTTTGCTCTGAGATGCTTCAGAAACTATAATTTACTAACAGACTAATATTTTCAAACATGTTAATCTAATCATTCCTTTGGTATGAATCTATTCTGAATTAACAACACTTGATCTAATATATAATTCACCTGGATAAAAATGTTTTGAGACCCATAAAAAGATTAACCATGGTATTTAAAGTACTAGATATAAAAATAACTAGTGTAAAGTAATTAAAGCATTCCAGTGTGAAAGGTGCTTTCCCATCATGCCTTTGGCTTTGCTGTTAGAAATCATACGTGGCACGAGAATGTGAACAGGAAAATGTAATTCAGCAGAAAATTGCCTGTACAAATAGTTCTGTATTTATACACCTAAAGATTTATTAAGGAAGCAGACATATTTCTCATGGAGTCCTGATCTCCCTATTGATCAGGAGTGATAAACACTGTCATGGGTGTTCTTCAGGAAGGCAAAGTGATGAACTGAGATCTATCTCACATGCCCTTGTCCTAATTCTGGTGTGATTATTCAAAATATTGGGACGTCGCATCTTGTAAATCTACCTATGTTTACAAAGAATTATATTTCCGTAGGAGAACAAAGTTTGTGAATATTTTCATTTGGTGGAGTCACTTTTTAAATGATAGCTGTCATTCATTTTGATACCTAAACATTCATTAGGATCTAACTCTCAGTTGGTTGGATTGAAAACCTGATAAGTGTCTGACTGCTGTCAAGGTAAGGTCACTTTGAGTTTTGTGTTTGTTTATTTCCTAGTCTGATTCACTGAATACAAAGTTCTACGATTTTGTGTATGTTTGCATTCTGTTACATACATGAAATTGCATGTTTGTGAAGATCAGAGGATATTCTTGGGTGTAAAACTCTGTGTGTTCAGATTGGCTTATAATATTAACTAATTCATTCATCCATTTTCTCATTCAGTTACTTATTTAAGACATTTTATTTAGTTACTCAGACTTCGTAGTATGTCATAAGAATTTTGTGGTATTGTGGGAAAATTTTTATTAACAGATTACACAAATACATAATTAGACTGCTGTATTCTAGGTATTTTGTACTTTTGATTTACATATATATTAAATTTATTCAAAATAATATATTTCAATACTATACTTGTTGTTATTTATTTGGTTCTCATTATTAATAATGATTGAAATGATTAACACTGGGAGTTGTCCTGATGAAGAGGAGATTCATGAATGCCTGCTAATCACCTTCGTAATTTAATAAGTAAACATTTAGCATAATATGATATCTACAATCATTTGTTAGTCTTTGATGATTAGGAGATATGACAGTTTCTTCTCCTAGAATTATATTAGGAAACTAAATATATCAATGAGGAGTTGAGTAGAAGCTACTTTGTAAGTTTCATGAGTGCTGAGACTATTAACTTGTTCAGCCAAAAGATGTTTCTCAGAATAGCTGATGTAAGTAGGTATGATGGATAGATGAATGGACAAATGAAAGGACCCCTAGGTGAGAAATCAATGGGTAGATGGCCAGATGGTTAGGGGAGTGAACTGATGGATGCATGGGTCCATGAGTACATGGTTAGGGGAGTGAACTGATGGATGCATGGGTCCATGAGTACATGGTTAGGGGAGTGAACTGATGGATGCATGGGTCCATGAATACATGGATAGACAGATGAAGGAAGGAATGAATAGAAGGGTGAGCAAGTGAATGCCTGGGAGGGTAAGTGCAGAGTAGATAAGTGAAGAATGAGCACAGCATCACTCAGACATTGCTTATATGTTCCATATTAGAACTACATGTTTTATTTGCCAACCCCCATGTGACAGCCTTTGTGATACTCCAAGCTACTATAATGGTAAAGATTCACTTGTACTGTTTTCCACTCTATATGAATGAGTAGACTCTTCAGTACAAAAGCACAATGCACAATAAGGTTTTAAACTTCAGAGTTTTTCAGGGATACGTGTGTTGCCTGGCTTTAGCCTGTGTTATTTAGAGCTTTGGCTTTTTCAAAAACAATTGAAGTTATATAGAACTTTTGTTGCCAGGAGGAATTACAGGCTAGATCTGTGGTACTCAAAGTATTTCTTCAGAACAACACTTCCCTCCTGCACCCATAGAAATCCTGGAAAAAGAAGACAAACCAAGACTCCAAATTATCTAAATAGTCTTATTTTGTTTTTCATTGAGCTTTCCTTTCTTTTTAAACTGTGGATTTCATATTGGACTGTGCCTTCACTTTCAATTTTAAGTTTCTCACTATTTCCTCTTTTCATTCCTTTCCCATAGGATAAGTGGACATGCCAGTAGGAGAACTGTGAACCTTCTGGACCAAAGTCAGAATGGCATTTCACTTCTCCTGTGATAGTTACACACAAAGATGGATTGAGGTGAATATAACCATTGGTTCATGAATTCCACATATAACAAATAAGAGTCAAGCAGTTACTTTAATGACAAAGACTCTACCCAGCACACTCCAATTTTATTCTAACCAGATGTATGATACAATAAGAAAATAAGAAGTCAGATAGGATGAAGGAAACCCAGTGTAGCAGCTAAACTTCTAGTGCCTACTAGAAAGACGAAGTATCCTAACAAGGCTAAGATTCCTGGCTTTTCCCTCTGAGCTACTGTCTGAGATATTATTATTAACACTTTACAGATGAGGGAAGTCAAAACAAGGAAACATTAGATGGGGAAATTCATAGTTTTGGAAAATGGCTGCAGCGATATTTTCATTCAAAGATGATTTTAAAATAATCTTGTCATTCCATATACAGGTCAAGTCTGTTCGTTCCTTCCATGGCTGCTTAATATTTGTTTGGTTTATCCAACAAGTCAACTATGGTAGAAATAATGCTATAACTTTTCAGCAAATTCATAGATAGCATACAACTTCTGTCTGGCCTTCTCTTTCAGGACATTTGGCCTTGCAGTGACTACTATGTTGTAAGAGATCTAGAACACAGAGGAGGACCATGTATCAGTGGGTCAGCAGAGAGTCCTGACATCAATGGTCAGTTGATGAATAAGATATCTAGAGATAGAGCCAGAGCCCAGTATCTAAATTTTTAGATACCATTTAGCTGATGGTCTAGAACTGAGGTACAGAGACAATTCATTCCTCTTACATTCTGTCCAAATTTGTATCATAGAGGCATGAACATCATAAATGGCCACATTATACAATGAAGTTTTGAGTATCATTATGACCAGAACAACAGATGCACCAATATCTTGTGCAACACCACACAGCTTCTAAGCGGAGTACCTGAACTTTGATCAGAACATACTGGCTCTCACGTGCAATGCACCACTATATGAGCCAGCACCCTTACAAACTTTGCAGCATTGTCTTCGCAAAACCTAATGACATCCAACAATGAAGACAAATCATTAAGCTCCCTTCTGCTCAGTCTACATTTGCCCTGTAATCTGCCACTCTCACAGTTTGTTGCCACAGATAAAGTAGGTTGCTGAGGGGAAAGAACTTTGGCCCCTGAGAAGTCGTGTTTCACTATAACTCACTATGAGTCTGTTGGGTATATATAATCCATTGTCTTGTGATATTTTATCTACACCATTATATAGCCTGTGCTTTGATTAGGAATGACATATTCACTAGTAAGACCTAGATCATGGTCTTTCTAAGCAGAAGACTCTAGAACTTGAGATTATGGTTGAATGCAGCAGTGAGATTATATCATAGAGGCCAATAAAAGTCAAACCAGTGGCGACATCCACCCTGGAGAAAGCCTCAATTCCCCAAAAAATGTCCTTTAAAGATGGACTAGACATTAAGGAGATGATAAAAGAAACACATGATTCAAACAAGGAATGGCTATGGTTAAAACATTTGCATTGTAAGCATACATGTAGAAAGCCTACAAGGTTGCCTTAAACGATGTTATAAAATAAATCATGTTGTCATATGCCATCCATGACCTCAATGATGCTTAGTATAGGTACTCAGATCTCTGGGCAGAGGGGCCAGGTTCTATCAGTATGTGCTTTAACAGAGTTGTCATATCCTGACCCACTTCTAATTCAAAATCTCCTGTCCCAACGTAATTATTAATTATCTACTGCTGTCTCTTCTGATCTTTCCTTATGATGTACCTGTCATTTGATTCTTGGTTATTAAGTTTGCTTCTGATGCTCCTTACTCCCTCAGGCACTCTAATGGAAGCAACTGCTATATACACATAGACCACGTCATTCCAATTTTAACCTGAGTCTGTAAAGGATGGACTCCTCTCAGAAAACACCAGAACAATTGAAGTTGTATCGCTAGTATTTGTTGACAAATTTTACTCCCTCATGCTTACTAGCTTTTCTCTTATCTGTTTGTTCATTCAGCTGCTTGTTCTACAAACCTTTACTAAGTTGATTCTATGGTCCCAGCTTTGTGGCTAATCTAGGGATTAAAAAAAGATTATGGTATGACAGCACTCACCAGCGACTCCAGACTAGGATGAGAAGGGCAGAAGTACAAACCAGTGTAGGTGATGTACAGTGGACCTAGGATCAAAGTCACTCTGCCACATGGACTGGCATACACTTGAGCAACTTTGAGAATGAAGGAAAATGTTTTCTTGGCCCCTTTAGGGTTTTTAGGGTATTGCTATATAACTTGTGAATTTGACTCACATAGATATGTTACACGTTCTACAGTCCATTGGCTTTAAGGTATTGCTAATGGCACAAGCAATGAAAGACACCCACACAGCCCCGCCCCATCCCACCCCACTGATGGATAGTGTTGTAACTCAGGCTCAGAACTTTTGAGAGTTGTGGCCCTGCAGAAGCCAAGGCACTACATAGTCTATTCTAGTTTTGATATGGACAGTTTCCTCAGGCCCATATATTGAAGACTTGGTCTCCGGCTGGTAGAGCTAGTTGAGGCCTAGGTAGAGGAAGCAGGTCATGGAGACATGGGTTTCCTAGATGTGTTGTGTCTCAGACATTTGTTACTGCTTTCTGGCTGATATGAGGCAAGTACCTTTCCTCCTCCATGTAATGCTGCCTTGGTGTTTTGCCTCACTACAAACCAGAAACAATAGAAACGGCTAAACATGGATTGAAACTTCTGAATCTGGGAGCTAAAAATAGTCTTTACTTCCTTAAGCTATTTCTCTTTTGGTGATTGTCATAGCGATAGAAAAGTGACTAGCACCATCAATGATACACCAGCTAATCTGCATCTGCCCGGTTCTCCAAACCTCTTGGCACTAGATTTGCATACAGGAAAACTTGGTGTAAATGGGGCTTGGGAGTTTGGAAGTACATAAGTGTGTATTTGGGTGCATTTGCACATGCATGTGTGTGTACGTAGATGAGGAGTCCAGAGAACAATTTCAGGTATGTTTCTCAAGCATCATCTACCTTCTTTGTTTTTTAGTTCTCACTGGCCTGGGGTTCACCAAGTAAGGTAGGCCAGGTGTCCAGCAAGCCCCAAGGGATCTGCCTGTCTTCTCCTCTTTTGAACTGAGATTAGAATGACCTGGCTTTTAAAAATGTGGGTTCTGGGGATTGAACTCAAGTCTTTATGCTTGTGAGGAGACATTTTATTGACTGAGCCATCACCCCAGTCTTATAGTGACATTTTGATGTCAACAAGTGTAATGACTAAGACTGATTTCATAGGATGTGCAGATAT
>CM052715.1:10748302-10808141 GCA_028551405.1 Uromys caudimaculatus
TGGGCAAGGCTTAATTTTGAACTTTTTCATTATCATATCAATGCTTATATTATGACAGATTAAAAATAAATTTCCTTTCTTAGAAAATAACACATAACAATTAAATGTCACATATAACCACAAAGTGGTACACATAACACAGCCACTGTCATTTCTACCTTCAGGTTCCTTTACACATGATGTAGTCCCTTAGGTATAAGAATTGACAACAGCAAAAAAACAAAAACAGGAACAACAAAAGCCCCAATCTTCTTACATTTATGGTGTGGAAATGGAGACAGGAGGGTCAATTTCTTGTCTTATATTATACATGAATAATACCAAATCCAGATGAGTATTTGGTATAGTTTGCATCCAGCACCCTTTCCTGGCCTCAGTCTGTTCTCAGTCTCTCAGATCTGAATTACAGCCTCCCTGAGTCTAAACTGATGGTTTGAATGCTATTACTTCTGGATACCCTCAAAACTTACAAAAAACAAAAACCGAAAACCAACAACAACTAGATATTCTTTGGAAAAGGCTTTATTTTCTTAAGTTTAGGCATTTCTTCCTGGCTTTTCCAGAGAACATAGAGCACAAAACAAAGGTGCCAAAAGCAAGATGTTCACAGTCTGATAAAAGTCCCCCATTCATACATTGTCTCTGTTGAAATGTTAGGTCAATGATCCCTCTCATTTGGAGAGGAGAATTCACACATATATCTATTTTTGTTCAGTATTTGGGTCTTCATCAATCCTTGGCATGCATCTCAAGTATGAAGCAGGATCCAAAACACCTGAAGCACCTCTTACCTTGAGTTGTGTCTACTGTTCAAATGAACTTAATCCCAGGGTAGAGGAAAAAGGATCAGTAAATCATAGCTCTGTAGTCAAATCTATACCACTCCTGCTTCTTAAGTGCAGTTCACTGGCTCAGCAACGTCCACATTCATTTATTTATACTTACATATTGCACATGGTCTATTTTACATCTATAGTTGCAGTGAAACTGGAGAGATAGAATGGACTTTAAAGTCTAAAATAGGTGCTTTCTGTCCCTTTCCAGATCTTCTCTAGATCTTTAATTACTATACCAGTATGCTCCACAATAAAGCTGCAATATGGACCTCACATTCAAGGTCTATTGGAACTGTAGTTAGGTTTGTATATGAGGGACCACTATTTCAAGGCATTTTCTTTTCCTTTTTGACAGGGGCAAATGCTAAAAAAGACAGGGACAACCAGTCAATAATAATTTCAACAATGCTCCTTTAAAAATAGTGAAAGTTTTAAAGTACTCTCAAAATGGAATCAATAATTTTGCAGAGAGCCATTAGAGAGGCTAAGATAGCATCGATAGTACTCAAATGTATCTTGTATCCATATCTCATTTGGTTAAGTGTATTTCATAGGAGGTAGGTTAGAGGTCTGCTCAGTTTTTGCTTCTGCAACTTCTATTATGAGAGTCCAGGATGAACCTTATTTTGCCAAGCTGAATTTTAATTTTTGCAGGTAATCTTCAGAATGGCTAATTAAATGTGATGGCCCTACTGCCTTGCATGACACAGCGGTTGGAGGAGATGGTGTAGACAGGCCCTGGAGCGATGACCCACGACCTTTAAAACAGAGTCCTAAGCAGAGAACGAGGGAGAAAAATGATGACTTCTATACAATTCAGCACACGGGGTTAGTATTGACATATGTTTTAATGAAACAAGGATTAAGACTTGTACGGGACCCACATGAATCCAAGTTGGACATCCGCTACATATGAGTGGGGAGGCTTAGGTCCAGCCCGTGTATGTTCTTTGCTTGGTGGTTCAGACTCTGAGAGCTCCAAGGGTCCAGGTTAGTTGACTCTGTTGGTCTTCCTGTGAAGTTCCTATCCCCTTCAGGCCTGCAATCCTTACTCTTATTCTTCCATAAGTGTCCTCAAGCTCCAGCCACTGTTTGAGTTCCTGAACAACTGGAGCAGACCATTCCAAAAACTTTTACCTGTACTTGAGATATGTTCTTCTAGCTGAGCTGCCTTGCCTGGTCTTAGTAGGAGAGGAAGCGCGTAGCATCACAGAGACTTGAAGTGTCAGGGTTGGAGGGTTACGGGGGGTAGGGGGGAAGCACCTGCTCAGAGAAGGAGAGGAGGCATAGGGGAAGGATTTTGGGAGGGTCAGTGAGCAGGATGTAAACTGAATAATTAAAAATTAAAATTAAATTAAACAATCAAACAAACAAAAATCCACCCTCCCAAAAAAATAGACTTGTAGGGGTTGAAATAAATTATGATATAGTATTTTGTTGTATATAGGCTATTTATCAGTATTTGCAGTCTCCTCATATGGTTAAGTGGGTAGATGATACATTTGAATGTGTATAACTTTAATACAAGGTAAACCAAACCCCAAACAACTCCATTAATGCATATCTACAAGATAAGGTTCCCCAGGACCAAATGCATTGGATTGATTCTATTATACCAGCTATGAATGACAGGAAAGGAAGCCAAAGCAAATGCTAGCATAATGAATTACCAAATTTATGGCTGTTTTCTACCATGTCTTCTTTTTTATTCAAGTTTGTACTTGTACAGTTTCTTACTTCACCCCAACATGATATCATTTTTGATTATTTGGAAATTTCACATAATGTACCCTGATCTCATTCACTTCCTGAACAGCCCACATTCACCCCCACCCCTTGATACCTTTTCCTTAAAAAGAAGAAAAAAATATCAAGTCTAATTTGTGTTGCCCACATATTCATTGGACCAAGGTCAAACTCAGAGTGGCCAGCCCCTTAAGAAAACTGAGTCCTGCACCATCAACTTCAGTAGCCTTCAACTGTGATATGCCACACTTCAGCATCCTCATCACAATGTTTAAGAGTTTTCTTCATTGGCTTCCTGTCTAGACTGTTTATTTTGGGGAGGGAGGTTGAGATTGGGAGGGAGAGATTGTCACAGAAGTCTTCTATGTCTCTCCTTCTCAATTATGTGTGTCTGCAGTCATCAACACCACTGAAAAAGAAGCAACCTTGCCCTTTACAGTCAGCAGCACAACAAATCAAGGACTACATGGTTTCTGGTCTCAGCACAAACCATGGACTTCACCATGGTCTCCAGTAGCAGTACAGAGCACAGACACCAACTAGGCCCTCGGCCACAGCAGGAGCCACTGCACCACCATAGGCTGCAGCAGAGGTCACAGCTATTTCCTCTTTTTTCCAACATAATATTTTTATTGATTATGTGGCAGATTCACACCTATTTCCCAATTCCTACCTGAGACACTCCTTAGGAAGGAGTGCTCTATCCTCTATGACCTGGTAACCACTAACCTTCCTCCTTCAGACGCCATCTTTCCACCCTGCCGTATTCCCGACATCTAAGCTTTTCAGACTTCCTTCCTTCCCATATTTCCATTTGGAAACAAATATAAGAAACTCAACTCAGAAAGCTTTTAACCTATTTTTTTCTACCCAGAATAAGATACAGCTAGCTGTCTCATGAAAATCCCACAGTGGAAGGAGGACCCTGGGTTGGAGGTTACATGGCTACCTTGTTTTTGTTCCTGGCCAGATATAATTAATATACCCAGGACAGAGAGTGTGCGCAGCTGCAAATCTTAACTCTGTCTGAAAGGTTAGAGTCACAGAGACACTTCATACTTCTGTGTCAACTCGACATTTCAGCCTGGGAAAGAAGAATGGCAATATCAACGAGGCAAGGAAGTGTAAGTAAGAGAAATTCATGACCTCTGCATTCACCTCCTTATGCCTGGAACTAGGATGACAGTATCTTGGTTTTAGTTATTTGAAAAACTGAAGAGAAGTATGGACAGAAAATAGACAGCAAGCTGGGCTCTCCACGGGCTAGGACACAAAAATGAAACAGTTTTGCGTTTAGAAGGTATTTCTGATTAAGAAGTAATTCTTAGTGAGTTCAGAGTAAATGCTGTGCGTGTCGTATGGAAAAGTCCATAAACATGCTAAGGGGTAGCTTAGCCCATAAGTGCTTCTCATGTGAGCAGACAAGCCTGAGTTAAGTTCTATGGAGTTGAACTTTCACTCATGGAATAAAACACAAAACAAAAGCCAACCAGCAATGGCTTATGCCTTGAATGCCAGCACTGGAAGGGCAGATATGGAAGAATGGCTGGGTTAACTGACCAATCAGTTTAACTGAATCAGTTGCTCCAGGCCACAGGTTCAGTAAAAGACTGACACATACACACACACATACACACACACACACACCCACACACACACACACACACACCCCAAAACAAAAAACAAAACAAGTAATTGAGTGATTGAGAAGGTACCTGATAATAATCTCTGGTATCAGCATATACCTACACACATAAATAGGCACATTTACCCACATATATGTATACACATGTGTACACAAAATAAACATTTCAACTCTTTTTTCCCAAAAATATTTATATCTTTATTTTTACTATTATTATAAGCTATGTTTTATTTTTTATTAATCATTTTATTTATTTACATTTCAAATGATATTCCCCTTCCTGGTTACCCCTCCACAACTCCTGCACCCCATCCACACACTTCAACTCTTCTAACAAAAGAGGTGAAAGACATAGAACAGTGAGCACTTCAATCTTGCGACAGGCACTTGTATTAATTCCCCGCCTCTCTGAACTGATTTTGCCATAATAACTTTGTGCCTTTACATGTGATGCCTTGTAGACTTGGTGAGCATCATTCCAGTTAACAGATGAGTAAAATCATGTAATCCTCAGGCCCTCTTGAGCACACAGGTGTCTGTACAAAGGAGACAGATGCACTGAACAAGAATCACTTGGTTGCAAAGAGTCCACCTCAGCCAAGTGTTCTCAAACGAGTGGGATTTTCAGAGGATTACACAGGACTGGCATTTTTGTGTGAGATATGTTGTTGAGCTGTTTAAAGAAGCCTTCATGACTCATGTTTACAACCTAAAAAACATAGGAATTTACCCATTTACATTTTGACTGCGAAAAATAATAAGGTTTCCAGGTCTTTAAACTCTAGTTTGTGGAAGCATTTTACTGTATAATCTCTCTGTGCTGCACCCCAGTGTATGTGCAGATTTTCCCTGGAACAGAAGCAGGAATCTAAACCACCTGCTTCGCTGCATACATGCGCTTTGCTAAGCTCTGTCCCGACAATCCAGAGATTAACATTCTAAAAAAGGAGTAAAGGCGTTTCTGTGAAACGAGTGGAGGTGATCCCTTTTTATTTTATTTTATTTAAATTACAGAGTATCTTTTACAATCACAGGCACATATTTAAATCCTCTGGGCAAATGGAAATTGCAAATCACAAATTAAAAGCAGCATTTAAGTGACCTCATCCAAAATATTTTGGAGTACAGAAATCATGCATTTGCTGCATCTTTGGGGGATCTGACAAGAAGGAGGCAATATTCTCTTCAATGGAAGCTGCTCCAGGGTGTGCTTTCCCCTCTTCTTAAGAGAGGACCAGAGCTGCCAGTTCTTAGGATTCATTCTTCCCTCAGTCCCACCTCAGCAAGAGCCATTTCATTCCTCAGTCACACCCAGCCAACGGGAGACCTATCGCACTTCCTTATAAAAATTACCTATGGTTCTTCCAGGAATGGAAGAAACAGCCTATTTTCAGACAGGAAATGCACCATCAATTCCAGAACTGCTTGACGTCATCCAACTGGTACCTTTCAGTGATCTTAGACCAATGGCTGGCTCAAAAGGATAACACTCAAGTAGCAGTCTATCACATGTCATCAGATGCTGACATCTGGAACATTCTACAAACAGACTCCTGCTCCTGAGCTCGATTCTGAGTCTTTGTACTCATGTGTGCTATGTTGTGTGTCTCAAGCATTTTATCTATTCTCTGGGCACCTGCTTTCCAGTGATCCCCAGATGACACATATTTAGCAGTGTTGACTACAATTCAGGATCCCACACCTATTAATACACAGATGTATGGGACAACATGTGGTTCTTTCTGCAGGTTGTATTCAAGGTCACAGAATAGTTTGAGTTGTTTGGTGCTATCTAATTACATAAATTATAGAAAGTGGGTGACCTTTCTTGGCTAAAAGATAAAGACATGTGGAAGAGCAAGCAGTGGGGATTTGAAGTGTGAGGCAGCTGAGCACCATGGACTATCAACTTTTCCGTTGCTCATGGCTTTGAGGATGGAAGAAGGAACCTATAAGCCAAAGGATGGAGGCAGACTTTAGTCTAGACAGTGTAAATGATCCTCAACACTAAGCTGGAAAGACAATAGACATCTAGTTCTCATGACTACAGAATCTCAATGCTACCCCCTATCTAGGTGATCAGAGAATCAGGCTTTCTTGAGCTTTTGTGTGTGAAGAACCTTGACATTGCTTGATTTTTAACTTGGGAGGCCCGCGTGTGTCTTCTGACCTACATAGTAATGAAAGAACTTCATGTTTTAAGCTTCCATGTTTGTGGTAGCTTATAAAAGTCACAATAAAAGCAATTATTGTGGTGATGACTGAGTTATTGCACCAAGTTATAGCAGTAAAAAGTTCAGTGAGATACTGAATAAAGTATTCTGCTCTGTGCATATAGAAAGCACATAAGGCAAACAACCCAATGACATATGCACACACAGAAGTATTTGTACCTGGTTAATAAATAATTTTACATATTTAATGATTTTTTCTTATTTTGTACATAGAATATAGTTTCTAATATTTTGTGAAGTGACTTAAGGCTTATCAGTCACTACAGGCCAAAAAATTCTAACATAATATGATCTCTGCTATGCTTGCCTAACTGATTTTTTATTAATAATGGCAACAGATTAACAATCATCTCTCTTTTGAAATAAATATATTAACCTTTTGAGAATTTAATTCATTTCATTTTAAGGTAAATTGAAGGGATTTATAATCTTGTGTTACTTCATCATCATTAAATATATGTTTAGGTATTACAATGAATTTCCAATTATGTCAAGTAGAAAGGACTTGATAGTTAATATCTCTTAAAAGATTAAATAGTTTGCTGAGCATACAAATAATTTTGCAAAACAGTGTAAGTTAAGAAAAATCACAAATGAGTTAGTAAGAATTTAGCCTAGGAACTAAAACTAAATAAAAAAAAACTTTTAGGAGAAATAACAGTCATGAAAACAAAAGAAAAGCAAAAAAGAACAAAAGGAAAGAAACCAATAAAATCAAGAAGGGCAGCACTTGAGAAATAGCAGTGATGGTGTCCTTTGGCCTCCACATATTTGTGCACATACTTGTATACACAAACACACAAGCTCTGACACACACACACACACACAGGAAGATGCAAGTACATGTAAACACACAACATCACTGTACTCTTTTAAATACAACATATTAATAAACATGTTTTATAAATATATTTGTAGATATATATCACTCTCATTGCTACAAATTATGGAAAAGCAGAAGAGCATTGTACTTGGTGTATCTCCCTTAATAAAAGATGATAACGGATCTTTTTTCTATTCATTAACATCTCTATTAATCAAAGGATCTTCTTTTTGCTGCAGTTGGAGATTATTACAGCATCTAAAACTGATTAAAACAGAGAGAACAACAGACGATGAGATACCCAACCCCAGTGGATCCTTCAGACCGAAGGCTCAGTGACATCGTGGAGGAGGGTGCAGAAGCATCACGTTAGTCAGAAGATCAGAGAGTTTGATGCAAGTCTATTCTACCTATGCCAGGGAAGTTGTACCCATGAAATCTCAACAACGTGATTGTCTGAAGGACCTGCACAATGACACCAGCTAACATGACAATACAGATGGGAGGAGTCTCAAGGGTCGCACCTCTAGATGAAGAAGTACTGGTGATTAATGACTGCCGAGAGAGGGAAGATCCATCTTCTCCATGGACTAGCCTACTGGTGGGTTATCCAGTTTCACCTTGTCAGGTGTAAACAAAAATACATACAAAAATAACACGAAATGTACTCAGCATCTTCTTATGACTGCTTTTAGAGCCGTATCTTATAATGTTAAACCATTCTTTTCTGAAAACTATCATAGATAAACTTTGAATCTAGTAAGGATTTTTTGTATTTATGGAGATTATGAGTTGACCTTTTAGTGTTAATGTAATACGGATTTATCAATGTTTTAAAGCTAGAAGTTGTTCTAATTTTGGATGACTCAAACATCTGCTTACCCAACATAACTAATCGTTAGTTACATTCTCACATTCCATTCTCCTCCATGGATGGGAGAAAAGTTGTCTTTTGTTTCAATGCATGAGGACTGCAGTAGGTCTGAGAGGAAGAATGGGCCTTTTGTGTTTCTGTGTTAGTGCTATCATCTCTTATGATAAAATCTTCTCTCCAGCTTCTGGCTATTATAAATATGGCTGCTATGAACATAGTGGAGCATGTGTCTATATTACATGTTGGAGCATCTTCTGCGTATATGTCCAGGAGTGGTATGGATGGGTCCTCAGGTAGTACTGTGTCCCATTTTCTGAGGAGACGCCAGACTGATTTCCAGAGTGGTTGTATGAACTTGCAATCCCACCAGCAATGGAGGAGTGTTCTTCTTTCTCAACACCCTCGCCAGCATCTGCTGTCACCTGAGTTTTTGATCTTAGCCATTCTGACTGGTATGAGGCGTAATCTCAGAGTTGTTTTGATTTGCATTTCCTTGATGACTAAGGATGTTGAACATTTCTTTAGGTGTTTCTTGGCCATTCCATAGTCCTCAGTTGAAAATTATTTGTTTAGCTCTGTACCCCATTTTTTAATAGGGTTATTTGATTCTCTGGAGTCTAACTTCTTGAGTTCTTTGTATATATTGGATATTAGCCCTGTATAAGACGTAGGATTAGTAAAGATCTTTTCCCAATCTGTTGGTTGCCATTTTGTCCTATGTTCTTCAACAGAGGAATGGATACGGACAATGTAGTACATTTACACAATGGAGTACTACTCAGCTATTAAAAACAATGACTGCATAAAATTCTTAGGCAAATGGATGGAACTAGAAAATATCATCCTGAGTGAGGTAACCCAGTCACAAAAGAACACATATGGTATGTACTCACTGATAAGTGGATATTAGCCCCAAAGCTCAGAATACCCAAGATACAATTCACAGACCACATGAAGCTCAAGAAGAAGGAAGACCAAAGTGTCAGTTGGTGCTTCGGTCCTTCTTAGAAAGGGGAACAAAATACTCAAGGGAGGAAATGCAGAGACAAAGTGTGGAGCAGAGGCTGAAGGAAAGACCATCCAGAGACTGCCCCACCTGGGGATCCATCCCATATACAGTCACCAGACCCAGACACTATTGTGGATGCCAAGAAGTGCTTGCTGAAAGGAGTCTGATATAGTTGTCTCCTGAGAGGCTCTGCCAGAGCCTTACAAATACAGAGGTGGTTGCTCTCAGTCAACTATTAGACTTAGCATGGGGTCCCCGATGGAGGAGTTAGAGAAAGGACTGAAGGAGCCAAAAGGGGTTTGCAACCCCATAGGAAGAACATCAATATCAACCAACCAACCCCCCCACCCCCCCGAGCTCCCAGGGACTAAGCCACCAACCAAGGAGTACACATGGAGGGACCCATGGCTCCAGCCGCCTATGTAGCAGAGGATGGCATTATTAGGTACCAATGGGAGAAGAGGCCCTTTGGTCCTGTCCTCATAGAAGCAGGGGGAGGGAGGATGGGATAGGGGGTTTCGGGGGTGGACTGGGAAAGGGGATAACATTTGAAATGTAAATAAAGAAAATATCCAATTAAAAAAATCTCTCACAGCCTGGCATGGGAGTTAGGAAAATGGAATGACTGGGTGGAAATTCACAGGTACAAGACCAAGGGTTGATGGAAAGCTCACACGGTCCATTTTTGTCGTATTGTTGATTAAAGTGCTACTTGATAAGGTGATAAAATGTGTATCCTAAACTTTCTAGTGCTGTTATTTTCCTTAGACATTAAAGCAGGGTTTGTATGTTGATGTTTCCCCCGCAAAGCTAAGTTGTCAAAGTGATAAATGATAAAGTTTCCAATCAGGCTTTATAAGATGCTTTGCTAAATATCAAGAATTTAGTCTGCTCTCATAAACTCAGTGTAGTTATTATATATTATCATTTAACATTTTAATGTCCTTTACTTTTTATATCTTGATAATATAATACCATTTTTGCATTATTTTTATGGAAACAGTTTCCTCAAATTAATTCATATCCCGAGCATTCTCATAACAAAAATGCACACAAGTCCCGTGTTCTATACAAGAAGATGCACTGAAACAAAATTCTCTGTCCTATTTATTAATTTTCATTTTTTGGAGATGGGATGTCAGTTTTTATCCTAAGTTGACCTCAAACTCAAGAGCCATCTCTGCTTTCCAAGGGTTCTAACAGCTGTGTGCTGTCATGCCCATGTCTCTTTCACCCAGTTGTTAAATTATATCAGGTTAAATCCCTACTCTTTATTTTCAACTGTTGTGGTCTCTAGGAATAAATGTTATTAATTTCAGAACTGAAGCTAGGTGATCACATCTAATCATATTTTAATGCTGGATTTCCTCAGAGAAGTCAATTACAAGTTATTTTCTTGCTTGCTTCCTTTTCAGCTATATACTCTTTGTTTACTGGATAGCTCAGTGAGTGAATTCCAGGAAGGGGCCATGCTTTCCTGGAAGGTAAATGAGGAATTCACAGGCAGAGGAGACTGAGCCACTGAGCCTTCCTGTGGCAATCTCCAGGGCTTCACTGTTTCTGTTCATAGCCTGTTAGTTTTGATGCCAGGTTTGACAAACCCAAGAGGACACAAGGTCAGCATTTGGATTCCACGTGTCTTTCTGTGATCACTGCTACAGTCTTTTGGTGACTTTTCTATACTCTGCCATGTGTCCTTATGATGAGAACATAAAAATGATGGGAAAGTCCCTGCATTTTATATAAAGGGAAACCATGAAAATGAGAGGAAATACATACTGATTAAAATACACGCCTGTGAATGGAATGGATCCTTCAGACCTAAACCAACTATGGAAGGTGCTTGAATTTCTTTTCAATAACACTAAGAATATTTTTGCACATTCTGTCGTCACATAAAAATAAACTGGTGGCATTTGAAGGAGATCTTCTTAAACAAAAACTCTTTAAAACCCAATCCTTCCCCAGTTTCGCAATTCTTCATGGAATGGCCAGTGACAAAACAAGATGTTCTCAGCATGGATCGAAAGTCTTCTGGTCAAGGCAGTAGGCAGCAAACCTACAATCCTAACATTCCAGACACAAGAGGAGTAAGATTGCAACTTCAAAGCTAGCCTGAGATACATGGAAGGACTAAGAGTCAAGGAAAAAAAAAAAAAAAAAAAACCAACACGCCCACAAAAGAAAGTTTGTTGAGAGGAAAGCAAAACAAATTACATTATAATTCTATTTTCTTGAACCATATTGTATTTTATGCATTAAATTATTTTATGAAAATTGTGTCAAATCAGTAACACTTAAAGATATTTTTCTTCAAAGTGGAAGTGTATATATTTGTTTTGTTGCACTTAGATATTTCTGGAAAAAAAAGAATGACTTTGCATTGGAATAGTCCCTACATAATTTTAGAGTAAGATTATAATCACAAATAAATAAAATCTGTGATACCAGTAATTTCTAAGAATTCTAGGTATCTTACCCAGTTGAAATTCATTATCTTGATATTTAACATCCCGGCCGAGTTTTTACCACTAATTAAAATCATACAATGGAGTAGCATCTGCAATTACTCAGTTTAGAGTAAAATTGCAAGGGTTATAAATCTCTAAGCTTCAGGGCATAGACTATCACCAGCTGGGATGAGAAGGAAGTATCTACCTATTGTGTAGTCTTGCAAAAATTAGGTACATTATATGTGTTATTCCTTTAGGACCATCTGGTCCAGATTACAGTCTGAGAGGTTACTGGCCTGCATCACTAAGTAATAGAAACTGTATGGGTATAATCATATATCATACTTGTATACGTGTGTGCATGAACTATATATGCATAGGCATATATCCCACATATATGGATTTGTCTATCTATTTATCTAATATATTTATTTCCTTATTTATTTATTCATTTTGGGATTTGCTTAAGGAAGTTTTTGTCATAAATCAATGATCCATATTTTTCTGAGGCCAATGACTAACAATGTCAAAACATGAGACATTCAAAAGAGTTAAAATTTTGGTGTTAATCCATTTGTCATAAAATACAACCAATTTTATTTTTACAGACAAAGCCTAGCTGCTTCTATATTCTATTAGTGCAATGTGCATGCTCTGGGAGATAGAATTCTCTGAGAATTCTAACTGACTTGGTTCCAGCTTTCCTATTCTTGGATATTCAGCTCACAGTCTGCCAAAGCACCGAGGTTACAAGCATTAGTGTAATGTTAACATGCTTAATTGCAGTTCTTAATATTTTTACATAACTTGCTTTATAAAAATGCACTATGTCAAGCATCTTTTGTAAGCTTTGTTTAAGACAATCCTATGAGGAAAATCAGATCCCAGCACCTTTTTAAAATCCATTAGAATTGATAGCAATACAGGATTTTAAAACTCCTATTGCTGAAATTGTCATCACTAGAAAATTCTTTGAAATACTTGTCTTTTTAACTTTTACTCTCCAGTCAGAGAGTCCACAATGATAAATGTACAGTGCCTGTATTGTGTCATCTGTACCTGCCCTTGTATGGCCACACTTGCACGTGCTGGCTTTTATTCCCCTAGACATCATTACTTCATAGCTGTCATCTGTGGTTTATTATGGACTCTGTATAAATTCCTTTATGTTTATGCACTTTAAAGGAGTCAATGTTTCTGCATTAATTCTGGTACATTCTCAGTTTCTTCTTACAGCAATGCTCTGAGAGGTACTCTTTCAAATGTATATTCAAGCAAATGATGGCTGTATTGCAAATTAGAGGAATTTCAACATTCTTAGTATGTTTGACTAAATCAATGTCAAATCAATGTCTACAAATAGAAAATATTGTTCCAAAAGTGTCTTAATAAATTTTGATGGTGTCTTTGTCAGGGTTTCTATTCCTGCACAAGCATCATGATCAAGAAGCAAGTTGGGGATGAAAGGGTTTATTGAGCTTACTCTTCCATGTTGCTGTTCATCACCAAAGGAAGTCAGGACTGGAACTCAAGCAGGTCTAGGAGCAGGAGCTGATGCAGAGGCCATAGAGGAATGTTGCTTACTGGCTTGTTTGCCCCTGGCTTGCTCAGCCTACTTTCTTATAGAGCCCAAGACTACTAGCCCAGGGATGGTATCACCCACAAGGGGCCCTCCCCCCTTGATCACTAATTGAGAAAATGCCTTACCGCTGGATCTCATGGAGGCATTTTCTCAACTGAAACCCCTTTCTCTGTGATAACTCCAGCTTGTGTCAAGTTGACACAAAAGCAGCCAGTACAGATGGTATTCATAGAAGAATCACATTTGGATTAGTCTTCACAGTCGTTAGCCTGGGATCTGCTGCAAAGATTCTTAAGCTAGACAAATACAAAGCTGAGCTACAGAGTCGCCTTCCCTTTCTAAACCTAGGTTGCCACCAGGGGTTTCAGAGAAATCTGGGAAATGCAAGCCAGAACTGTGTGCTGAAGTTGCCCAGGCTTGTGTTTCCAAGAATATCTGATTCAGAGGGAGAATTAAGCTTCCAGGCCTCCTTGATAGTCTCAGGCAGAGATATTCTCAATTAATTTCATAGAAGGGAACTGAGGATAAATAAGAGAGCATCTCTATATTACACAGACGAGTCTTATCTAGAGACTGTACAAAGGGTCCTGTCAATTGTTCCAGGTCCTTCAGACTGTGGGTAAAGACTTCTGATTTGCTAGATGTGAGCATGGCATTGCTCTTAACTCCTTGATGTCCATATGGGACCTTTCCATGTGACGTTCTCTTTTAGGCCCAGAGCAGCGAAGATTCTGTCAATACCCTCCCTCCCCCAGCTTAAATTTCTTTCACCAGGAAAAGCCCACTCACTCTTAGGGGATCACTTAATTAGGTCAGGCTCATCATGGATAATCTCCTTTTCTTAAAAATCTACTGACTTGGGACTTTAACTGCATGTGCAAAATCCTTTCACAGCAGCATATAGGCTAGTGTTAATTGAATGCATGGAGAAAATGTACATATACTGCATAGTGCAAATCTTAAGTTCAGTCAACAAATCAAGACCAGCAAGACATATAACATGGGTGGTACAACAAAATTTTTATCAACAACAGGCCACATATGCATGGAAAGTCGATTATGAGAAAACTCATAACTCACTTCTGTCTATTGACAACTTAGCTTTCCTGACATATCACAACCCATTTGTCACATGTTTGTGGTACTGAACCTGGACAAAAGTACACTGCTTCCACATAGGCACAGACTGTGGTACTTGATAATATGTGACTAGTTTATGTATCATACTAATTATTAAATTAGTGTATACATTTTCTACTTACTGAAAAGGAGTTTATGGTTCGACATTATGCCATATTCACCTGGTATAAATTTTATGTATCTTGAGTATATTGGTTTCTTTGATTCACATTATTGTATGAACATTTGCATGATGATGTGCACAAAATAATGAAACATATTTCTTATAAAAATTTCCATGTATTTCATGTATCTTGAGTATATTGGTTCTCTGACACATACCTAAATGTGTACAAATTTGCATGGTGATGTGCACAAAACAATACAACACCCAACACATTTCTTTTATTTTTTCTTTTCTTTTCTTTTCTTTTTCTTTTTTTTTTATGGTTTTTTGAGACAGGGTTTCTCTGTGTAGCCATGGCTGTCCTGGAACTCACTCTGTAGACCAGGCTGGCCTCGAACTCAGAAATCCACCTGCCTCTGCCTCCTAAGTGCTGGGATTAAAGGTGTGCGCCACTACTGCCTGGCTCACATTTCTTATAACGATTTCCATTGTTAACTTTAGATGTGCCACTTTTGAAAGGTGACAGATTGACATGGACTGTATCATATATCATCTTAATCTTATCTATTATCTATCGATACATCATTCATCTACCCATCATCTATCTCCAATTTCCTATCATCTACCTGTAGTATATTTCTCCAGCTGTCTATCATTTATCTACCTCTCCTTTCTATTGTCTACTATCTAAATCCCTATAATTTGTTATCTATTTGAGTATCCATCCTTCTACTACAAATAGTTCGTTCACGAAATCACAGGGGTTGACTAGACAAATCCCAAAAGAACAATCACAGGAAGGCTAGAAAGTATGAGTATGAACTAAAACACTTGTTCCCAGATAGAAAGGATAAATCCCTCTCTTTCTTTGTCTATGCATTTTGGCCTATAGGGGGTCATCTAACACAAGTTGGTAGAGAAAAAGGAATTCCAGCCCTTGCTCATAGACTGTTCAATATGCTTCAATATACAGGTACATGTTAGATGGTTTTGTTTGTATGGAATGGGCACTTTGGATATCAAATTGCTTTCTCTAACTTTAGGTTGTGTACTTAAGTTGTGGTCCTGTGCCTGGTGTGGTGACTCAAGCCTTCACTCATGAAAAGCAATGGCCATTCTATCCTGATGTAATTAGCCTGTTGTAGTTTTCTATTGACTTGAATCACAGGATGTGGGAGTACTAAAAGATGCCTTTGAGGTCCTCCTACACTACAGTCATATTTCTCATTGTCTCTGCCATGTGGTAGCAGTCCTAGTTTCTCTTGGTAGTCACGATGATCCTGGCACACTGACCCAGGCTCAGACATCCACAGAATTGCTGAATTATTCATCTAAGGTTAAGTTGTTGTGCTCAGCATGTTTTTTTTCCTGACCAATGAATTTATTTGTGGGCAAATGAAATAGAATAATGTGTCAATGTTCATGAAATACATTTATTTTATTGGGTTCTCCACTTTCTTTAGTAACCACTTAAGGGATATGGAATCAAACGCCCACTGAAGACTCAATGAGGGTGTGATTCAGGTGGAAATGCCTTGAAGAATAAAATCTAGAATCTAGTATCGAATGATAGAACATCACTGCAAATCTTTAGAAACCCACCCCAACTTTTGCCAAGTGCTAATGTAGGTATTTTTATAGAATGAAGGCTTGGATCAAGCTGAGGCAAATGGCAAAAAGCAACTGAGATGCGTCCTTAGATTTTTTGATCTTGTAGTAAATACTATCTACAACCACAAATGAAGACTATGACAATTTTTTCAACACAAATAATAATGTATGTATATTGTTGGGTTCCAGTGGGAGGCATACTTCGGGAAGGCTATGGAACCTTCAGGATGTTGAGGTCTAAGGGCTGGGAAGATGGCTCAGCAGTTAAGAGCATTTGCCACTCTTGTAGAGAAACCTTCATTTTGGTTCCCAGCTCCTACATGATAGTTCACAACCATCTGTAACTCCAGTTCCAGGCAACCTGATAACTCTTGTGACCTCCACAGGTACCAGGCCTGAACATGGAGTGTACACATATGTATAGGTAAAACATTCATAAACACAATAAGTTATTTAAAAATTGCATAACCGTAAGGTTTAGTTGGGGTTTAGGTGGTGTAGGTCAATTGGAGCTGAATTTTCAAGGTTGACAGCCCACCTGTTCTTCTGGTTCTTGTTCTTTCAGCTCTCTATCTGCCACTGGGGCATGTCCCATTACAAGATGCCACCCTGACAGACAACTCCACCTTAGCTATGGTATTTTTCCTTCCGTGATGGACTATGTCTTCTAAACCATGAGCCAAAAATACCCTTAGCCCCTTATCCTTTTGCCAGATATTTGATCATGGCAGCAGAAAGGGTAACAAATACACAAGCAACTGAATCATTTGCTTTCATCATTTTTATCCTCTAATTATTTAACATAATTTTTATTTTCTGTTTAAATTATAATATGTCAAAGGAGAAAAGTAAATGCCATCCAAATACTTCAATTTTCTTCTGGGGAGAAGATTAATTTGCTTTTAGTTATATGCAGAATGATTCTTACTGTATTAGGTAAAAACATGGCTTACTTTGAGTATACTTTTATTTCAAGATTACAATTTAAAGATAATATATAGTTTAAGAGTTGACTAGGATAGACTATGATGACATTTTTTATGTGAGTCCTTTTTAAAGTTTCATTTCACTTTTGTTCAATGAAATACTAATTACGCAAAGTGGTCTGAAAATGTAGCTACATCTTAATACTGTTTAATGAGGGAACTTACCCTAGATGATCTGATTTAATCACTTGAAATACTTGGAAACAGATCCCAAGTTTTGCAGAGTTAGAGCCAGAGAGAGCGGTAACAAATTCTGCATCTGTCCTGTAGCTATCATATGTTCTCCAACTTCCAGCCTCCCATGATCTTTCGTCCTTGGTTGCCAGTGCTGCAGATTTTGGACTTGATAGCCAGTTTCAAGTAATTTCTTATAATGAATGAATGTAAACACATACATGCACATATGCCTACACATAGACCCACCACAAAGGAATTGACAGATGCAAACACAGATGCCATAATGTGTGTATGGGCAGATAGTCCACTCATTCTGCTTTGCTGTTTACATTGCAACCAATGCATAGGTTATCATAGAACTCTTCACATTACAGTTTTCCTTTTCAGCTTTTTAAAATCAATGTAGCAACATAACTTTAGAAACCACCAGAAGAAGAAGAAATGAAAGACTCAAGCTTGAAGTCTGGTATGGCAGTGCACGTATCAACAGTAGATAAATCCCTTAACCTCTTCCCAAGTCTCAGCTGTTTCTTCACTATTTCAGTGACATAGGTACAGATTTGTTGGCATTAGTGAGTAAAGTAAACACATAAATACCAAGTACACTTTAGTATAACATGCACTTTGATACTTTGGCCAGTGTGGTATTCACTGAATTAACCTGCTTGTGTGAACATTCACACAAAGAGAGATTGACTTGAACTTGGAGGATATCTACTGTGTAGGAATGGACTCCTCAGGATAACTTAAACTTGTTTAAATGCTGCCTGGGCCAGAAAATCTAACACTTGAACTTGTTGGAAGATAAATGTGTGGTAACTTTTAAATGACTGTTGTAGAATTGTTAAGGCTTTTATTACATTTCATATTTAGCTTTGATAGTGTACATGAAATTTTGTGCTTACAATATGATTATGATTTGTGTCAAGGCAAGCCAATAATAATAATATGGTCTATCTTAGTCTAAACCCTTTGAGAAGCTACACCAAGCCAGACGTGTAGGTCCACAGTCTTTTGAGGAGCTCAAGGCAGAGGAACACGTGTAGAAAAGGAGCAGGAATGAAGGCAGTCAACATCAAATACTATTCCCAGACTTAACTCATTCTGGCGTCTGTTATTGGCCTAGAGAATTCCACGTAATATACTCTGAGGGATAGCGCTTTGAGAGTGGCATTTATTAGGCTCTACAACAAGCCTAATTATTATTCTATGATTCTGCAGTTGCCATAGTGACTGTCTCAGGTTAACCTCAGTTTTCTACAGAATAGGTCTTCAAGCATGCTTTTATACCCTTAACTGAGTTTTTTATAAGTATAGTTTATAGACAAAATTTCAGCACATGGAAGACAAGAACGTAAAGAATGGGAGGTATGAGCTCCAAGTTTAAGTTCAGCAAAATCAGATGATCTGACTTCAAATAAGCCTCCTAGTCTCTAAAAGGATAGCTGTGGATGCATAGGCTGATATTGTTCTTTTACTCACTACTTTGGGTACAGTCTCTAACAGGCATCCTTGTTGTCATAAGTATATTGAAAGTTCAGATAAAAATATTATAATTTATAAAATTTGATTTTGATAACTTCAGTGAATTCATTATCATCACTATGTTCAAGAAGTACTGTCATTTGACCTGCCAAATTCATGTAGAATCTTAATTTCTACTCAATACATTCAATAATTTCTTACAGATTATATTTCTCAGAAATTTGAATCAAATATGCTGAAAAAAATGTACATTAAAATTAAAGATATTTCTGGCCAGACTGTCTTGGCAATTTCATTTCTCTTTCGTTTTCATTAGCATATGTGTGTGTGAGTGCACATGCATGCCAGCACGTGCCAATGTGCTCACTGGCAGAGATGCAAGAGAACAACTGTATTGAGAGATGAAAGCCTGCTTGTCAGGTTTACACTGCAGGCACATTTACCTTCGGAGTCATCCCAGGTTCTCTTTCTATTTTCTATGAGATGAGTGGATAATTTTGAAATCATTGACTTAGGATACAGGATAGGGATCCAAGAAATGAGACAGAGCATGGTGTTCATGACACAGCTATTCTGCTAATCCCAACAAAAGTAGATCCAACCTAGAATGGCACAAGCTGATGTCAAGAACATTCAAAATCTGAGTCTACGACTCTACATTCTACAATCCCTGGATGACTCACAACTTGTAGAAATATCCTATCTTTACTAAGTAAGAACAATTTGTACCTTAACCTTCTGTACATTAGACTTTTGAGAGTGTTAATATATATTTTCATGGTTACCCAAATCATAAATTGATCTAAGGGCTTAGAATACTACTTACTGTTAATGATTAGAACTCTCTAAGACAATTAGGTCTGCTGTCATAGGTAAGTTATCTCCATAAATAATACAATGCAAAAGTCGATTGAAGAGAAAGACACTCCCAGAAAGTAAGTGGAATTTTTGGTAACTTTTCAAAACTAAGGGATTTTATTAATAAATATAGTTGGATATGCTTCCCTTAAAAACATTTGGGTAAAAATGGTGAGATGTTAGAGTTGAGAAACTTCACAAGAATAAAAAAGTTTATATAGAAGCAAATAATCACACTAAGATTCATTCTTATTCTGGTCCTGCCTACCTGTGCCACGACTGGCACAGTGCTGTAGAGAGGTAAGATGGCTATGACAACTTGGCAAATGGGGCTGGCTAGAGCCTTCATTAAGCAAGGGGAACACTACAAACCAGACATGCCTTTCAACTCCTTAATACGTGTGTGTCACATTCAGCCAGATGCTTTCAACATAAAAACTCATCTTTTTAGAAATTATAGAAAAAAAATTTCGGGAAGGAGCATACAAATGAAACGCTGGTATGTTTGAAAATATGACACAAAAGAAAAATCCAGGGACAATTCTAAACAACTCGGAAAGGACGAACTTTCCTCAAATGTGGCAACATTTCTGAATCTTAGTTATCATCCAGTCTCCAGCTCCAAACAAGCTAGCAAGCCTTGCGTGTAGAGTGTAGCTACAGCTGGGGTCAAATTCTATCAAATGTGTGATGAGACTTTTTCCCAGTTTGGGGGGGTATGGGGATCTATTGTCTCCAAGTACAAAAGGGTTTCCTAAAAACACTGAAGGAAATAGAAATCCAATCCAGTGGAGAAAATCAGCAAATAAATTACAAAAACTGTCCATTTCCCTGTCCCTTTTAATCTTAATGTCGTATTCAAACTATTGGGCATGTAACTGAATATCTCAACTGTACCTGAAGAAATAATGGAGCATGTCTCTGCAGTAAAACAGAAGCGCACTAAACTGATGAGTTTAACCCAGCAGAAAGAGCGGCTGTAAACATGACAAATGCCTGCTATTGATTTCAGGTTTAATTACTCTGTGCGGCACTGACAAAGCCCATCAGATGTTGTTGTGAAGTGTAAACGGAACAGATTCCAGTTCACTGCCCATAGGAAACTGATGGTGTCTGCAGTTTGCATTGTTTACTTTATCCTCCGTAAACTTCAGCCTTGATCAAATTAACAAGTGCTACTAACCTCCAACAATGCACGATGCAGTGTGGTTTTACAGCGACAGCCTTGAAACTGCACTTCAGCAGCGACTCATTGATAACAAATGCTAGTCTCCTGGCTGCTAGTGAGCTCTTTATCAGGGACCTGCGAGTCCTTCTTGGGGGCTGTTGGGATCCCTTTCCACAGCTGTGTTGTGTAAGAACCAGGAAAGAGGGATTATTTACACGGGTTAATTATGGCAGTGTAATACATAGCCTGTGGTATCTTTCCCTGGGAGCTCCTGGGTTATTTTTGTTGTTTTTGATTGCTTTTGTTCACAGTTGTTTTGCAGGACCGTTTGTGCCTATAACTAACATTAGGCAAATAGCTTTCTGTCTCCCACCTCTTCTCATATGTATAAACACTTCATGTCTTCTTCATGTTAGGTTTACCCTTCGACACTAAATCACATGGTAATTCCCAACGCTCATACATGCGAATCCTCCTTACAAGGGAGGTTATTCTGCCGACCTGTTACTTTTTATCTCCACAAGCCTGTTTCAAAAGTTGCTATTTTATTATCAAAGTATGAGTAGAGTAGATTGCATTTACATATAGAGATATTTGTGCACAGGAGTCAAACTATGAATTGAGGCTATTTCTAGGTGTTTGTATCTGACTGGTGATCCTCCAAAGCTGGACGCCCACCTCTGAGACATTTTCCTCATGGTCCAGCATCCCAGATCTTGGCAGCCGACTCCTCCGCCCCACCTGACACACTTGCTGGACTGGCTGGTGTTATAACAGCTCCCCTTACCAGGCTTTTTTTCCTCCTGCTCTTGGCAATGCCCGCACAAGGCGGCTGTCTACTTCCCAGTTCGCACTCCCAGTCTGGCAGGCTTCAAATTCTCATCCTATATTTTAAATTCCCTCTGATTTTTTTGTCACAACACAGTAAACAACAGATCAGCACAAACTCAGGGATTATTACGTATATTAAAAATAAAATAAAATACTAAAAACAAAGACTAAAAGATACTAACTATGCAAAGTTACCAATAAATACAGTCAACACTCAAAAGACTGTGGTCAACAGCAACTTAACTGATTTTAATGACAGTGTAACAGTGACAGAAAGGAATTCTGATGACAATATTAAAAACACCTAACTTGCTCAGTTGTGACTAATTATTGATCAAAAATTTAAGTAGTGCAAAGTAATTTTCTTGGAAAAACATGTCTATGTTTTTGAGTTAAAGCAAACTACAGAGTTCACTTTCACATTTGAAAACATTTCCCAAGTGACTCCTCTGGCTGCAAGATGATGGCTGCCCAGTGGTGAAAAGAGATCCTACCTCTTGTTGGAAAACATACAAATGAGTAACACAAATGATTGCGCAGCCCTACTGTAAGTGGGAAAGAGGAACAGGAGAGACAACAAGAACCCAAGGGAGACCAGCAGTTAGACCACAGTGGACCAGGTTCCCTTGAGTGTGTACCTGGACCGCAGATTCTTGGGGCCAAGGAGAAGCCTGTGGGTCACAGAGTGCATGGTGTGTGCCCCAGGGGCACTGCTGATGGGTTAATGTGCCCAGCAGACAGTCGTAGGATGGCCAGTGGCCTTAGACATGGATGGACAGGTGGAATTGACAAGCCACAAAAGGGCATTAAGTTCACAGGCCACCCTCTTAGAGGCTCAGGGAAACCTCTGAGCGGACCTAGCATTGACACTCCACACCAGAGTTCTGAGAGTCTGTTTATTGTTGGTTTTATTTTGTTTTTCTCAATTCTCTATAAATTAGTTTATAAATCATAGTTTCAGGTCATCTGGGGAGACGTAGATTAGACATCCAATTAAAAGATTAATGTGAATCAAAGATGCTGATGTCTTGGCTAGAAGTGTAGCTGTGGAGGCCAATTGAATCCAGACAGAACTGAGAGGAAATCAGAATATTTAAATATATATATTTAAATATAGATATATGACTTTCAATATGTGTAGAATATATATAGTAAACATAAAATTTAGTAACTCTAATATATGTAAATGTATCAAACATGTTTATGGATATACATCTTATATTCAAGATAAATTTAAATTTATATATAAATAATGAATGTGTCTATCACATATCTATATGAAGTAATCATACATATAGATATGTACATATATACATAATTCTTATGATTCAGTAAGTGTAGATTTAATATGTATATATGCTAGGTATATTTATATTTCTTTTGTGTGCATATATATTTGAAAAAATATATAATTAGCCTTGTTTTTCATCCTTCTTCTAGCCTAAATGCTGTAGTCTCTTCCAGGCATTTTCAAATAATGCTTCTGTTGTTCATTCATGTGAGTCTCCACGGACTTATTAAACACTGATGGAGCACAGTGTCATGTAGCAGCACCTTCTAGGGAGGAATGAATGGCTGGCTTTGTTAAGAGAGTTGAGGTTCATTTCTGGGAAGCACGACAGGCCAAAGCCCACACAAGCCCACTATTTTTAGCTGGTCACTTTGCCTTTTTCACAGTGGAGAGGATACGGACATCTCTAATGTGGCCTACAGTACACTTTATACTACAGTATTCAAGTATACTTTATGGAAATGGACACCTATGAATTCCAAAGCATTTTAGGGGCCTAAAAACATGAACAAACCCTGATGCCCCTCACCCCCTTTAAGTCTACCCTTAACTATGCTGGAAGAATGTTGGGCCATTTTCCAGAAGCAAATAGGAAACATGTTGTACTTCCCTCCGAAAGCCATTCCTAACAATTTACCATATATTTTTGGGCATAAGTAAACAGTGTCTCTATTTCACATTGAAATTGCTGATGCATGCCATTTGAAGAGTGAAAGAGTAAATATGACCATTAAAATAGATATTGATTGGTTTATCACTTTATTTTGTGAACAGCAACCCCCTGTGAGCTGGATCTGCCTGTCAGTGAGCTGCAAGCCACCCTCACCCTGCCATCATCCCATTAAAGACAATTAGGACAGCTGAAGGTCAAATTATAAGGTGGTTTCTGGGAAATATAGAGAACAGCAAAATCTCTTCAGACGGACCTCCATCATCCTGTCAATGACATTTAGAATGGAAGATGGTACAAAAACCTGAATTTCAAGAGGTGGCCGTAGGCTACTAGGCTGGAGCAAAGCAGTCAGGAATCCAACCCTTCTGCAGTTTATTCTGAGTAGGGGGTGCTTGCCTTATCCACAGCAGCTTCTCCTTAGACTACTGGATGGAGTTTCCTGGAAGAATAATGACATGGAGAGCAGCTTCTCCTAAACCACTGGGATAGCATGCATGCACTCTCTAAAAAGAGAAAAATCCATGACTGACATTTGCCATGCACAGGGGACTGCATCCGTAATTTGTCACTGTCCAAATACAATTTTCTTTTTTTGTAAATGAGCCAGCCTCAAACCTCTGATTGAGCCATTTCAAATGCAAATAATTCCATTCCAACCGCCTCTTTACATTAGCTAAATGAAGTCATCAGTAACCAAAACTGGAGAAAATCTTAACACAACTGCCACAAAACAACTTTTAAAGTTTTATATCGCCTAAGAATGAAAGCGCTATGAGACTGTTAGGATTCGTTACAGATACCCACCCCTGATATAACTCATATTCAAAAACAATCATACCCCCTCATAACCAACAGTGGCCGGAGCAAATTATAATCAAAGATAGATTTCTTGGAGGGTGATGATACCATTAGATTTAAGGAATTAAAAATACATGAAACTTTTGAGTTAATGAACAGGGTCCTTAACTGCTCATTTAATCCAAACAGCTGTTTGCTAATGCCCTAAGCAGTGACATAAACTGTGAAAAGACTGTTGAGTGCAAGACACTAGTTAATGCTATAAAGCAACACATGCTCTAATATTAAAAGGATTTAATGGGATTAATAGAGAATAAAACATTAACTCCCTATTATGATGCTTTAGAACCCAAGGGCAAATTCTGACTAAAGAGGACTCTGGTTCTAAAAGCCACAAAAAAGTAAGCCCCAGCACTGTACAGCAAATCAGGGCAATTTTATGCCCTTGAAAAAAAAGTGGAACCCTGATAAGATCACATCTGTTCCAATCACACACTGGATAAAAGCACTGTTTACTAAAGTCCTAAATAACTAAAATGTGGAACCCCAACCAGATCCCATCTGTTAATGCTAACACTTGGATATGGTCCCATCAGAAAAAAATTCCATATAATAATGGCCCCGCATAATAGAGAAGAGAACTTGGGTTTTATTTCATGCACTTTGTCTATAGACTTATATGCTGGCTTTTTCTGCAGCCATACCGCTATAATCTACGACCCGCTCTTCTCAGGATACTTGCTATAGTTTTAATAGGTAAAACTAAAATTCATTTGAATTAATACATTTCGGTCTTTTCCTAAGAATTTGGGGAATTCAAGACCAGTAATTGCTCATTATTTTATTTCTTACATTGGACCGAGCTTCATAAGAAATTGATTATTTAATGTAATTCATAATAGAAAACATATAGCAATACTTTGTTGGACATTTAAAAATATAAAAGTATTATACATGCATGTACAGTGTGTGTGTGTGTGTGTGTGTGTGTGTGTGTGTGTGTTCCCGTATGCTGTGCCAGGGCATGGGTGTGGAGGTCAAAGGTCAAGTCTCAGGACTTGTTCCTTTCCTATGTGGTCTGAGATGATCAGGCTTGCTCAGTGAGTGCCTCCTTCAGCTGAGCTGTTTCACCAGCTACTTTTACACATTTTGTTCTGTTTGCAAGTACATGTATAATCATGATTCTGATTCAACATGTATGATATCTCACCAGAGAGGAATTCATTCACTCTTTACACTTTCTCGTTGTGTGATATTACAGCTACAAAATAACTATATTCATTCAAGATAGACAAATTCTGATACTAATGTATAGTAATTATTATTTTATGGGGATTAGTCATTAAAATAAAAATAGTTTCTATGCAGCTAAATAACATTAAATTTTTTAAAACAAACACAATCTTTAGAATATACCCCAATTTTAACCATAGTAATATTTTAATTTTCCTTGAAAAAACTATGGAATTGGAGATTTTTAGCTGCTTCTTAAGAATGAGCAGGTACTTTTTTTTGTTTTTCCAGTTTTGGTTTCTTGAAACAGTCTTTTGTTTCCCAAGTGGCCTTGGATTCAACTTGCTAAGTAGCAGAGACTGGTCTTGAACTTTTAACCCTCATTCCCTTCCTAGGGCTGAGAGTATATGTGTGCACCACCACACGTGGCCAGCATACAAACTTTTGCTAAACAGTCTAATTGCAAGTTGATCTTGTTAAAGGCAACAGGAGCCTTAATCCTCACAAAATAGCCATGAATGTGTGGTCTTGTTAATCTTGTTTTTGCAATGAGAAACTGAGCCTTAGAAAGGTAGAGTAGTCTCCCAAGGTGACTCTACTAACATACGACAGGCTCAGGGCCACACCACGCATGTCTGTTTCTGTACCTACTGTGTGGCACCAACTTGAGAGCATTCTCAGCATTGAAGTGCAAAGAAATTAAGACCAACTAATATAACTATTGATAATCATGGTTAAGATAAATGGGAATATTTTAGCTCAGTTATCTCTGACATTTTCTGTTTATAGAAATGACTCCATTTTATAGCTGTTCATATCAGGTATGATGGTACCCTGGACAGATTGACACTTTTTTTTTCTGTTTTCATTTTGAGCTGTTTCCTGGATGAACTGTGCATTTCCTTTCAGCAGATGAGAAGGAATCCTACAATTCATCATGATTTTCCTTTGATGTGACTGCCGAAATCTCTAAAGCGACTTGGCATGAGTGAAGTTGAAATGAGGGAGAGTCTAACAAGGTGGGTCACTTTATTTTGATTGGATTGGACTCTGTCCTCTAGTCTGGATAAATTGAAATTAGACCCATTTTTAAAAAATCATTCCATTAATGTTTTATTGACTAACACTTTAATGATAAAATGCCTGATGTTTTATTTCTTTATCCAAAAACATTCAAATGAGATCCCAAACGCCATTTAAACTATCGATGGTGGGAGCTGCTTTCAACTGGATTCCTATATCAGATTAGTCACCTGCAATGCAGGTGAGTTATTTCAGGAAAATTCTGTGCATATGCCTCCATTAACTGAAAAAAAAAAATCCACTTAAGAATATGTGAATATTTGTTAGCTACTGCTTTATGAACAGAAACAAAGAGAAGAATAATTTAACAAAAACCATGAAAAGAGGGCTGGAGAGATGGCCCAGCAGTTAAGAGCACTGGCTGCTCTTCCAGAGGTCCTGAGTTCAATTCCCAGCAACCACATGGTGGCTCACAACCATCTGTAATGGGATCCAATGCCCTCTTCTGGTGTGTCTGAGGACAGCTACAGTGTACTCATATACATAAAATAAATAACAATTCTTAAATAAAACATGAAAGGCATAGCAATGTAAATGAACAACTTTAAAGTTTAAAGTGGAAATGTTCTTCTTTTGTGGAAAAAATTTTTAAAAAGTCTGCTTTTCATACAGATAAACAAACATTGTTTATGAATAACTCATACAATTAATTTCAAAATGGTTAAGAAAGGCATGACTTTAGCCACTGACATCCATTTCACATATAAAATGAGATTCAGACACATTTTTTTTTTTTTTTTTGCTTTGAATGGTTAAAGAGACAGGTTTGAGCTTGGTAAAGTCTTACTGGTCACTTCCTCTCCCTGCATTGCCATGTTCTACACTATGAGTCAAGATACAATGTAGAGAGTTCAACCGGCTAAGTGATATGGGCATCACAGGTATGCCATGTGGAACCTGGACTGGGTGGGGACCTTCAGAAACTCTTGCTCTAAGTGTGAAAATTTTCTGTGTTCCCTTCTGAGCACTGGAGATGCTGTGTCCTTCATCCTTCTTTTTGTTTGGGTTGGCAGAAAATGCAATGCTAAAGCTGTTCTGGGGGAGTAGATTCTGCTTTCATCTTTTAAATGACCGTTTGATAGCATGTGTCCCGTCTACATCTTAATTGTGGGAGTGGATGCTGATGAGTTTATGACATTGTTAAAAGATTCTAACGGACTGAAACATAACATTTGTTTGATAATTCCATTTCAGGAGAACTGAAGGAGAATAACATTGTTTTATTTGGAAAATCCAAATTTTAAAACAGAAAAAAAAAAATAGGGAAGTCAATGAAAAACGAAAACATAGGGAAGTTTGCACATGAATGTTTTCCTACAAGGAGAGGCCAGGTTGCTAGAAACAAGTTAATGAGTCTTTCTATGTCTTTGTATGTCTCCTTTGGCAAATTAAACATATACACAGTTGTTTGGTTGTAAGGATTTAGTTTCGGTAGTATTTCAAATAATTCAGGGGTATTTGTACCTATAATATTATCCATAGCTTGAACCACAGCTATTCGTTAATAACTAAAGCTAAAAACATCATTTGAAAGGTCTTTCATTTACTTAAAAGCAGCACCCATACAACAGACATGAGCTATTCTTTCCATTTGGAAATTGCACTTTTTTCTCTCAATATGTAATATCTGCTTCTCTCTCTTTATTGTGCTACAAATACGATTTTTCTAAATAGTGTTAATAACCTACCATTAGCAGAGTAATTCCACAAATAAGGCCGCATTCTCATATAAACAGCGGTGACTTGCTGGAGAAGAATGTTTCTATAGTTTAACCATCCTCAATTTTCTCATTACCAGTTGTAATTTGTAATGATATAGTAACAAACAAGAATTTTTTAAAAAGCCAAAACTATGCAACAGATTTCAATTCCCTAACCCTAAAAAGTTGTTATAAGCATTTTAATTTCTCAAAGCAAAAGAGACTATGGTAAAACAAATTCTATTTTAAGTCTAACCTTATTAAAAATAAAAACGACATTAAAGAAGAAACCTATTCTCTGTTTGGAGCAAGTGGAATTTATGTTAGCAACTCCAATTAACTCTAATGGGAGAACAGAGATAAATCTCAGAGGCACTGGCAAGGAAAAGACGGAGATTCACTGCTCTGGGGGCTTCAGGGAGCATCCAGGTGCCACCCTCTGTGAACTTTTGAAATGACCTTGAGAACACTGGCAGGAATCCATCAAAAGGTAGGAAAAGATGTTACTTTTGATAAAATTAATTTGTCATTAGAGAAGTGAACGAATGGAAAAAAACATTGTTTCAATTTGCTTTGTCAAGGGGTTTAATTTCTTTTTTCTTTTCTTTCTTTTTTTTTTTTTTTGATACTTTATTTACATTTCCAATGTTTCCCCCTTTCTAGGTCTTCTCTTTGGAAACCACCTATCCCCTCCCCCTCTCCCACCTCTATGAGGGAATTCCACCTCCCACCCACCCGCCCGCCCACTCCTATATTCCCACCTTGACATTCCCCTTTACTGGGGCCTCTCCTCCCCCTGATGGCCAACAAGGCCCTCCTCTGCCACATATGTGGTCCGAAACATGGGTCCTTCTATGTGTATGTTGGTGGTCCAGTCTCCAGGAGGACCAGGGGAGTCAGGCCAATTGACACTGTTGCTCCCTCCATGGGGCTGCAGACTCTCTCACCTCCTTCAGTCCCTTCTCCAACTCCTCCATCTGGGACCTCACTCTCAGTCCAGCAGTTACTGTAAAGTGAAACTTGGGTATTCTGAACTTTTGGGCTAATATCCACTTATCAGTGAGTACATACCATGTTCGCTCTTTTGTGACTGAGTTACCTCACTCAGGATGATATTTTCAAGTTCCATCCATTTGCCTGAAAATTTCATGAAGTCATTGTTTTTAATAGCTGAGTAGTACTCCATTGTGTAAATGTACCATATTTTCTGTATCCATTCCTCTGATGAGGGATATCTAGGTTGTTTCCAGCTTCTGGCTGGTAATTTCTTTTTTCAAAGTCTAGCTTATGCTGAGGAATGAAGCCACATTTAAGTGAAAACATGTAGACCCGATGATATCTAATGTTAATATTCTCCACATTTTAGGAAGATCAAGCAGAAATAAACAAACAAACAAAAAAAAAATCCATTTTCTCACCATTGCAGAGACCTAACACATAGGGCCTGTTCTGATCTATGTGTAAAACACTGTTGAAAAACAAAAGAGTTACACAATTTTCTATGACAGCATGTGAGTATATATTACTATTTTATACTTTATATATGTGAGTGACATGTATGACTAGCATGTCCGGTTTTCTCACATGAGCTCCTTAGATTCCTCCTCACATTCAGAGCCTTCCTCCAGGCTCTGAGAGGCCACAAAAGGTTCTCGCCCCACAAACCCATATCTGACTGTTTATGAATGCGAGTATAGTCAAGCCCTGAAGAAAAGGTATACCTGTTGCCTTCATGACAGATGCTTTTTTAATTTCCCTAGGACAGCAATTGATCTCTGCTTTGACTATAAATTATGTAGTCATCAAATAATAGGACAGTATCACCAGCTTCACATTTTGAGGAACACTTTTGTACAGCAGTTGATGTGGAAACAGAGATGGGATTCCCTCAAAGCCATTCTAAAGGACAAAGGCTTTGCTGCTGCTATTTGCCAGACAGGCTTCAGCCAACCAATTCTTCATGCAGTTGTAAAAGAAAGAAGAACTTCTGGAAAATGTTTGAAACTTATAGATCAAAATTTGCATGTAAAAGATTATAATGAAAAATGAATGTAATATTTGTTAGTCTATGAGAACATGTAAATTTATTATTTTGATTTCCATACATAGGTGGTTTTAAAAATATTTCTAATATGCTTAGGATCTACTTTTAAAATGTGTTTTAGGATTTCATAGTTGAGCATCAAGTAACTTTTTAAAGCTCCCAGGGACTAAACCACCAACCAAAGAGTACACATGGAGTGGCCCATGGCTCCAGCCGCATGTGTAGCAGAGGATGGCCTTGTTGGCATCAATGGGAGGAGAGGCCCTTGGTCCTATGAAGGCTCAATGCCCCAGTGAAGGGGAATGCCAGGGTGGAGAGGCGGGAGTGGGTGGGTGGGTGGGTGGGAAGCACCCTCATAGAAGCAGGGAGAGGAAGGATGGGATGGGGGGAAACCAGAAAACGGGATAACACTTGAAATGTAAACAAATAAAATATTCAATAAAAAGAATATAACATTAAATAAGATTCTGGGGAAAAATGTTTTACTAAGAGACTGGCCAGAATCTATTTAGATCCTGGGTCTATTTTGAAAACAGTGATTGCAAGCCCAAGTCCTTAATTATCTCAAGTATGTTGAGGAATTTTCTAATAAGAATCAGAGTATTTTTCATGCAGTTTAGAAAAATTAATAGTATCTTCAAAGCATTAGCTAGCAGCTACTGGGAGAGGTAACTTATTCCACATACATATGAGGAGTTGCAGAAATGAATCTTAAGAAAATGACTTCTGCTTTCAAGGTAAGGATGTTTTTAGGACCACATGAGAAATGACCAGTTGTCTCTTGGCTTCCTCTTTTTCCTTGCCTTTCCATATACATTTCTTTCTGAATCTTGCTAATATATATTAAGCTTTTACACACAGATTGTATGTACACTGCTTAAAAGACTTGCTCTTAGTTTTATATAAAAGGTAGGTAAATGTGGAGTTTCTTCATGATTCACTTCCATTAGTAAAACTCATGTCATCACAAGCAGGCTCCTGAAGTTTGGAGTTAAGCGTATGAGTAGGAGGTGATCTTCACCAACATGCAGGTGGTGATGATGATGATGATGATGATGATGATGATGATGATGATGAAAATATTGTCCAAATCGCAGCTTATATTTTGTAGTTCTCCAATCCATTATTTCATTAAGACTCCAAACTAAATTGTCATTATGTTACAATAGAATACTAATAAATAGGTAATTCAGTAAAAAATTAAAGTTCAAGGGCACTTTCATCATTACAATATTTAGCAGTTGGCTACTGAAATGCCAAGTGTTGAGGTGATTATCTTTGAGTCATACAGAGATGTATGGTACAGCTAAAATGAAGGTTAAACATTTAACATCCTTACTAATTTTGTTATTAATAAATTTTAAAAACCACTTTTCCATTGATCATGAAATTAAAAGTAAGTAAAAGGGCAACTTGTATAGGCCAGAGTGAATTTAAAATTTTCATTAAAACACGATCAAAGGCTAGAAAATAAGTGTCGAAAACTTAGTCGGAACAAGTGTGAGGCATGTAAACTCCCTTACTTCAATGTAAAGAGTAAGATGCTGCAGTGGGAACAGATCGTTTATCGTTTCAGGCTTCACAGAGAAGTATATTATGAATTCATCTGATGTAGCATTATAAAAACATAACCTACAATATATACAGTTGAAAAATTGAAAAAATAAAAACCATAGATATGTATAAAAACTAGCCTACTTTTTTGATGAGACAGTATCTACATCTATAGTGTATGCCTTGGGTGCATTTACATTTCGTTTCAACTCAGAACTAAGCCAGTACACTGAACTATGGACTGGATCTACTGTGCTAGGGGAGAAAGCTTTAAGTGGGTTTAATCTGGTTAAGGGGCATGTCTGATTTAGAGAGAATATCTTGGGTGGCACCCGTCAATAATAAATCTGGTGGCCTATGGCTTAGGCATGAAATAGGAGGAGAAACATCCGGGAGGAGAGAGAACTCCGGGACAGAGGCAGGCCAGAGATGCGCAGGGAAGATGTGACAGGGTGGTCGCATGAGCACAGGTAAGCAGCCATGGGGCAGAATGAAGGTTAAAATAAATGGGTTACTTTAGTTACGATCCAGTAAGAGAAGATCCTAGCTGTATGGCCAAGGTATTTGTACATATATTTTGAGTCTGAGTCTTATTTCTTGGAGCATGGGGCTGGGAGGAAGAACTTCTACGTCTGATGTCTCCCCAAATACCTTCATTAACTACAGTAAAACTGGCAGGTCAGCAGACCACAAGTAATGGTGACTCCTTAACCAATAGAGTAGTGGGAATGCCCCATGTTTGGGACTCCTTATTTTCTGGAATAACTTGACGAGGCAATGAAAGCGCTGCAGCACTCCAGGGCATCACTCTCAGTTTTAATTTTCCCTCTGCAGGTTGAGAAATGACCCCTTAGCCCGAGCAGCAGGTCCTTCTGGGAGAGAGGTTAAGTGCTGTGTTTAGCCACAGTATGTGTAATATACCAGGGACAGAAGAATAATTTGTTGGTGGCCAATAGAATAAAAGTATAGGCCATTTAATTTTACTTTTAAGAGAAACAAGACCTTGTCTTGAAAACAAGACACAGTTTAAGTAAAAAACAAAATGACGTTCAGTAAAATTTAACTTTGTGATTTTTTTCTTTAGTACTATTCAATATTTTCCTGAAAATAACTGGATCTCAGGAAACTTAAAAAATACTCTGTAGAAGAGTTTTTCATGTTATTTCATACAAATTACTCTAGAAATATCAACAGGTAAGTGAAATTTGAATGATTTACTTGTTAAAACCACACGTGTCTTTATTTAACTCACAAGTTCTTTATAATGCTACGGTGGGACTAGAGCCCCATGGAATGTGTTCATCCTCCGGGCAGACAGCAAGCAACATGCTACCATGGACCGAGCTATCTTTAAGGTATGTAGACTTAGCAGTGAGCAAATGACCCCTACTCTTGTCCACAGAGATGTGTCTATGGTCTGTTGACTTCTGTTGCTTGCTTCAAAACAAAAAGACCTTTCAGGATTTTCTCTTAGTCTCTATAAATGTCACAACAGCATCTAGAAAGTGAACATTCAGAGCACTCTCCCCAAGGAAGGGGTAAATACAAGACCATGGACAGATGATAACCAACACTTAAGTCTTAGGTATGTTTAACTTAAAAGACATAATTCAGGATACATTTTTCCTTGGAGCATGTTTAGATACTAAAATGAATAAAAATGGAATTAAGAAGAGACGGAGTGAGCAGAAAATAGTGAAGGTCAGGCTGGACGGTGGAAGAACCCGCTACACACTCACACGCATGGGAAAGAAATCAAAATGTTGCTCTCTTGGTGGAATAGATTTCATGGCCCACGCAATCTAGTAAGCAGTGTACTATGGGCCTCTACCAGACAGCCCTGTTATTATGAGCTATAAGCCTTTTAAATGATCTTGGGTTTGGATAGTTCAAACTGTTCTCATAAAACACAGTCTATAAGAGAGAAGGAAGAAATTTTTAGAATAAGTAATTTAGGTAAGTCTCACCTTAAATGAGTTAATCTTAAGGACCACAAAGACCCTTATTTTACCCTTTTGTGTTCACAGTCATATAAATTCCTACTGCTGCTTACAGACTTTGATGGAAACCTCAGTGTGGAGATGCTGATGTTTTTTTTCATATGTACACAAAACTCAAAACCTTTGCATCCTTTATCTAAGAACTTTGGTTTTTGTTCTATTTATACTTCATAAATCCATTATAAGCCCTTGTGGAAAAGCAATTATTTCCAAGCATCAACTAATTTACTAGAGCTCCTTCTCAATGGGTGTGTGGTTTCTACTTTAGACAACCAATTTCCATAGCAAATCAGGTGGATTTAGTTTCTGCATCTCTGTTTATAAGTAAGCTAAATTAGGAATGTTGCCACAGTAGATTTAGCTACTGGCCAAATAGAAGGTGAAGACTTGGAAGTCACAATCTTTTGGGCGATTAGTAGAAGCCAAGTCCAGAACACAGGATTCTTATTTTTTCATTTCCCATATAAGGTTGTAACTGAACAACTGTGTATACAACAGTGTAATGCAAAGTGAACAAGGGAGTAATTAGACTCTATTGTTTTAGACATTTTGAGGTATAAATCAATTAAGATATTAAAATTTATAACTTTATCTATGTATCTATATATGCATGTATGTATGTATGTATGTATGTATGTATGTATGTATGTATGTATCTATCTATCTATCTATCTATCTATCTATCTATCTATCTCTGTGTTTTCAGGGAGATGCTTTCCAGACCATGCCTATGGAAGTCAGAGGAGAATCTACTGGGTCTGTTCTTTCCTTCTATTACGTGAGTTGTCAGGACTAGACTCAAGTTTTAAGTCTTGGCAGCAAGTGTCTTTACCCACTCAGCCATCTTGGCAGTCCCCTATGAAGGTATTTAAAATTGCACGTATATAATATGGAAATGATAATTCCTAGCCTGATTTAACATGATAGCAAAATTGTATATACAACTTTGAAGGTGGCTGTTTTAGGTGTATAAAACTGTCACACTAAGGAGAAAGAGACAAGAGGGTGGTGAGTTCAAAGGCAGTTTGGGATACAGCTTTTAAAATATTGAAAGTAAGCAAGCAAGAAAACAGCAACAAAATGTGACATAAAGATAATGTCATTTACACCTACCAAAGATTCTAAGTAGATGAGAAACCTTGATGATGAATGCTCAGCTGTGATCTTCTAGCATTCTGAACTTCCCCTGGAAACCCAGTGAATAAAAACAGCTGTTCAGTTATTTTATCAAACCACCTATGAATGATTCCCTCCATCTGCATGATATGACAGAAGGGCTGCTTTCTGACCACACATGGCCAATTATCATGTAAGGCATGGCCACTGAAGAGGAAGTCCAGAAGTTTGGTTACTGCTTGGTTTATAGAAAACATGGGATTTATTTTATCTTTGATTGTTTGATTGGCACAGTTTCTCATGTAACCTAGGCCAAATGCAAACTCTGACTTGCCATGTGTCAGAGATGACCTGAACTTTGACTGCTGCTGCAACCTTCTCCAGGCACTGGAATTCCATAAAGCAGGCATTTTAAACGCAGTCATTCAAGACTGAGCTGTTTGCTGTTGAACACATTTGAAACACTAAAACAACTGAGCGGATGTAAATCAATGTCTCCTTGGCTGGCACCCTCAGAAGATGCTTAGAAATGCCTGATGACACTTTTGGTGGTCACATACCTGTTGAGGAGAGGTCTCCTGTATACTATACAAACTTCTTGCAAAGTTTTATTGAGCCTCAATGCTCATAGGGCCCAAACTGAGAACATAGAAAGTCACTTGTGTATTCAAAGGTATGTGGTACCATGACATTGCTAGATACTAAGTAGCCAGCATCATGAATAAAATGACAAGACAGAAGAGTAGGATGGGGGTGATGTAGAGTGAGGTGTTGGCAAAGTAGCGATGGACAGTAGAATTGTGGAGTTCAGAGATCCAGCCAAGAGGCTGCTTACTAGAGCTTGATTGTTGATGTTGGGAGAATGGCAGGGAAGGAATAAGCTCATGGTACAGTAGAAAAGAAGAATCCGAGAGCAGAATAAATGAGGTGAGTGACAGAGAGGTCAAGCAGATATTTTGAGACTTGGCGTTGGATTCACTGAATAAGACGCAGCATTTCTATGGAAAACTAGGCACTTGATCACTTATGTTAATATTTAGAAAAAACTTAGGCCTCCCCAAACAGTGAAAATAGAAAACTTATACAGAAGACTGTTGTTCTCCTTAGTTTTGGAACTGTGTCAGATTGCAAGGGGCGAGTAACAAAAGAATGAACATCCGCATTCTGAATGAAATGGTTTACTGCTTAAAGCCGAATGGAAAACAATCCCTCCCGTTAAAGTGTCCCTGAACAAAGGGTACAGAAAACATGGCATGAAGAAATGCATAAACTATGGAGTCTAGAAGAGGACAAGTAAACAAGAGGGAAGATGCAAATAGGGACCTTGGCTTCTCTGCTAAGAAGCAAAGCAGGAAGCAATGCTGTGTGGAGTTTTCCGGGTCAAATAGTCTATAAAATGTATGTTTTAACTGAATTTTGAACATGGGGAAAGACAGAGTTTGAGGTCAGGAATTTGGAAATATCTGTGTTGGTCATCTCTCTGTTACTGTAACATATAAATGACAGAATCAATTTATAAAAGAAAAATGCTTATTTGGGTTTATATTGGTTTTAGCTTTTCACTCTATGCTAAGTTGTCCCCTGCATTGGTTTGAGCCCAGTGGTGTTGAGGCAGAACAAAATGGCAGAGTACACAGCAAAGCAAAAGGCTCCCTCATGGCCCAGATATAAAAGGGGAGTGGTCGTGAAGAGGATCTCACAGTCTCCTTGGGTGGCTTGGTCTCAGTTGTATAGACTTCCAATTAACCCTAACTCTTGCCATTTCTATACTTCCTCTATCCACTAAGATGGAGCCCTTTAGAACATGGGCTTTGAGAAAACTGCAAGAGCAAGCTACAGTGCTATTGAGCCAGTGACTGTGAATGCAGACCAAGACTCACCTTGAGCACATAAGAAGCACCACAGGTTCTAGAAGGAGAACCTCAGTGAATACCAAAGGCTGTATGATGGTTTTCTCTTTTGTACCCTTGCCACAGTGTGGAGGATTGAGGTGCTTGTAACTGGACCCATAAGTGTTCTTCATTTCATCTCTATATTTTTATGTAGCTAACTGTGACAAATAACAGTTGTGAAAAATATACAGAGTTGTCAATCAGAGTGTAGCTTTAGAACCCTCCAGCTAACTCTGGGAAAAATCCCTTCACTCTCAGAAGATATCCTCAGTAGTGCTCCAATGCATTGTGTAGGGACACCTAAGGTGAAGACCTCATGTCAACTATGCAAGAGGTACTGTGATTTTACCAAAGCCAAGTTTTAGCAAAGCAGAGGTCCTGTAAGACACTGGGAACGTGCCATTATATTCATAGTTATTCATGAAACTTGAGAGAAGGTTAATTAGAATTTTTCTCATTCCATATGTTCTTTATATGAAAAAAAGCCAACATATATTTTACACAGGGCACTCTTCTCCTTCAAAGTATGATCTTATATATTAGCTATTTTCTCATTTTAGGGCTATGGTTCCTTATGTTGGCTGAGGAATGGTAATGAGAAAGTCAGGTCAGGGGCGCTCATTCAAGAGAGACAGGGAGAGAGAGAGACAGAGAGAAAGAGACAGAGACTGAGAGAGACAGAGAGAGACAAGGAGACAGAGAAAGAGAGAGGTGGAGATACATACACAGAGAGACACACAGAGACAGAGATACAGAGAGATGAAAGACAGAGAGAGACACACACACAGAGAGAGAGAGAGAGAGAGAGAGAGAGAGAGAGAGAGAGAGAGAGAGAGAGAGAAGAGCTGGTCATCAGTAGGCCATCAATTGACTTCTTCGCTTTATCTATATTCATTCTGTCTGAGATTCTGCTCAACAAGGTGGTACCATCCTTGCTCAGAATGAATATTCTGTCCTCAATTAAAAATACCTGGAAATTCCCTCACAGACATGGGGTCATGGCTTTTAGTTGATTCCATAGCCTCGCAAATGGACAAGACAAATGACTACAGCCAATATTTTGTGTTAAAGCCCAAGTAAAGCACACCCCTCAGATCTTTGGCTTAAAATAAGTTTCAATGACACATATATACATATTCTTAACCTTCTAAATACTTAGCTTTTTATCATTGTTGTTGCTGATGTGCAACAGATCTCAACAGACTGGCATGTTTTACAAACATTTTTCTTGACCAAAGTTACACTCTATTGAGGAGAGTTTTATTCAAAAAGATAGGAGATTCAAGCTACTCCACAACTACCCGCAAGCATCCTGAAAGTTAAATAGCTTGTTTCTCCTCAAATGAAAGACTTAACTAAAATAAGCAATGTGAACAATCTCCAACTGTGAACTAATTAAAGACAATTCCCTTTCAAGGTTTCCTCACTGGATGTCATTTGTGATTTTATTTTGCTTTCCTTAAATTTGTCCTGTTTTACATGCCTGTTCTTTCTAAGATTTATCTTCAAATAGCGTGGATTTTAATATTGGAAGCCCTTGGCATTCTAACAGGTACCACATTAATGGTAAAATATTTTCAAATTACAAAGCAAAGCAAAGATTTCAGTTTTAAGAAGTTAATAGATGCAGTTTGATGCAGGGGATAGGAGACTATCTACTTTCAACCACAATCTTGTCATGTCCACAAATCAGGACAAAATGACCACAGCCAGAGCTCCCAGTCTCTGCTCTACTCTGTTTCTCATCACAGCTCCTAATGCCCCTTTTCCTCCTGTCCTGAGAAATTACTGATGTCAAAAAGCCTAGGCAAAATAACTATAGAAGTAGTGTAAGTTCATATAGTCTAAATGTGGGACATGCTTGAAATACATTGCCTTCATGAGACCCATTGCATTCAATATAATTTAATAATAAAAAATGAGAAACATTTTTTCAAATGTAATAAAAATGAAAGATTTATGCTTTGAATAATTGAAAAATCTAGAGTACAATAATGCCTAAACATTGAGAGGAAAAGACTTAAGGATTAAAAAAAATTGGATTTAATAAAGAAAGAACACTATTGTCAGATTAGCAGTCCTGTGAATTGTTCCTGTCTCTTAACCAAAGTTCCTGTTTCCTTATCAGGTTCTGTGAAATTTCTTTCAAAGCCTGTTAATTTATTGTGAACATTAGAAATAAGAAACAAGCAATTAGCATGTAGTATTTTATGTATAATAATAAAGACCTGCATTACTATTTCTTATCTTCATTTTTTATAAGTAAGACTGTTATGTAACCAGTAAAAGATTAAGACTGGAATCTGAGAGTAACCACTCAGCCACGTGCCACACTGCCAGCCTCTGCTGTCTTGCTGGATAACAGTGGTACAGTCATCTTCACCCCAGTGTTCAAGGACTCACAATACTGTGATGACCAAATGTGACTTTGTTATGTCTGATCATCTTGAACTCAATTTCCAGACATCAAATTCCTCTCAGTTTGAATGTTTTAAAAAGGTTTGGGCCAACTGTGTTAAGAATGAGTCTTGATTAGTTTGTTTCGGTCCCTGCCATCTGGCTCTTTTTATCAATCCAAAAGTATTTATCGTGATATTCTCATAAACCTTTTGTTTCTTCCACATTAGTATTACCCATTTTTCTCTAAGCTTTCTTTTTTAAAGTATGCTTAAAAAAGAGTTTTAACATTTGCTATTTTCTGTGATCAAATTGGAGACATTTGTGTTGACACAACATCTCAACTAATCTCCCAACTCATGTCTTATTAATACAATTCTCTTGCAGGGAATATCCTTGCTTTCTTCTTTTTCAACTGTGATTTTCTGTTCACAGAGTGATTTACATATCACCAAGCCCATCACCATGTACAATTTTATCTCAGAATATTGTGTGCTTTTCAGATGCATGGCAGGATGGGATGCGTGTGAGTCCACATGTTGTTTCATGTTGTTCAGCCTTGTTGCAATTAAGAAAGTCTCTTTACAGAAGACTCCTTCTGACAAATAGTCATGAATAAAAAAAAAAAATATGAATCCTCTTGGGATCAAGGCATTTAAGAAAATATTCATGGCTCTCCATGGAGACCAGGAAGCCTTCGCGGGAGATGATAGAGTCAGGTGATGGAAAGGATCAGGTACCCTTGACTACGTTGCTTCAGTGACTTGCCCTGAAGAACCACAGTTACCCCTAAATTTATGTTAATTAGAAATCCATACCAAAAATCTTAAGCTACCAAGTTTGGGAATGTTACTAAAACACACTGAATCAATTCTGATTATAATTACACATATCTCAATATATCAATAAGTATATATTGATATTGATATATTGATATATATTGATATAAACGCCATGCTGTTAAAAATAAAGAATTTGAAGATTGAGACTAAAATGATCCTGATTTCAGTCGGCACAGTTCTTAAAGACCACCACCCACATCACATGGTGCTGATACCTGGTCTGGCGTTCCTAATGATAACTTGCAATGCCAACCTTGAGCACAATGAATGGACTCTAAATTGCACAGAATAGAACATTATGAGATTATTCATGTTTCCCCTGACTTAGTTAGGCTTATAAGAAAGCTGAAGAGTATCTCAATCAGAAAACAGAGATTTGGAGAAAGTGCTGAAACAACTTATGGGCTAAAGATAAGATATAAAATTGAAGGGACCCCCGTGGGACAAAAGCCTATTAAAATTGAGCCTGGAGGGCAAAGGTAAGACTTAAAGGATTGCCACTTCTAGTGTTTTACAGTCCTAATCTGACAGAATTTCCTTGGGGAAGAATTGAATCCAAGGCTGTGGACATTCTAGAGTGGGGTAGCCCTAGTGGCTCCTTGAGCATGTAGGAGTGACAGATAGCACAGCAGAGAAAGGGGACTTGAGAATCCCTTAGAATTAACTATGGGTGTGAACAGAAGCAGTCAGTGGGGACTCTTGGGTTTTTGAACAGTTCTTTGTGGATGGTGGTGGTGAGTTACTAGTTATAGAGAGTCCAACTTCTCACAGGCACAATACTAATTAAGAAAGCTCTATATCCCTGATGAGTGTGTTCTGTAAACACTCCTCAAATGTGTTCAAGCAGCAACCATTAAGAACAGTGACCGAGATGTTCTTCCTAGGATCTGTTTCCTACTTCCAGATCTGACAAAATGTCCACCCAGAATTGCTGCTAACCAAAGGCTAGTGGACACATGACCCCCCCCCCCCCATTTCTCCTTCTGGAATGTATTTGTTGCCTTTATCCTGTGTCACGAAACTGGTGAGATGATGGGGACCTGTGCTCTGATCTGAATCTAGGTGTGGTATTGACTATGTATGATACCTAAGTATTAGTTATCACTTCATATGGAGTCGTGGAACTAATGGTGGGGACCATCAGCAGGCAAGAAGGTTTGGGGCATGCAATGACCAGCAATTATTCACAATCAAGCAAGTTATAAATGTGTGGTCTTTCTGGTAGTGGTGAATATGTTTATGTGGGAGCTTCCCTGTAGTCTTGCTTTGTGTACACGATGCACACATGAAACCTTCGGCATGTCATCACTCTTCATAATTCCAACGGACTTGGTGAGTCATGTGAGACTAGATTTGAATGTGTTGACTGTCATGAGATTTAGAGGTTTTATGGAGTGTAGAAGAGTTCTGCTCTTACAGAGAAAATAATAGTCAAATTATGGGAAATAAACTTTTAAATACGTTCTATTATCATCCTTCAGCATCTAAGTATAAAATTATTGTATCTTCAAATGATATTATTTCACAATGTCTGAGTTTTACAAACTGTCCTTTGAATTCTGCTTTTTTATTTAAAAAGTATTAAATGAATTTTGGATTGGACTTAGTTAAGAATTTTTAAACCATTTCTGAGATGGCCCTAAACAAACATGTTTGTAACATTTTGTACCATGTATTTTGTTGAATTGGTATTTCTGGTAAATGGGTGATTTTATAATTTATTATTACAAAATTTTATTATAATTTATTATAAAATTGTATTATTATAAAATTATAGTTTACTATTATAAAATCAAACTGTCAATAAACTGTCAAACAGTGGATGTCATGGATCCTTCAGTAACAAATAATTAGCCAAGACTTAATTCTTTATCTCACTAGTAGTCAATGTCCTTAGTTAATGATAAAAGAATTATATTAAATAAGTTTCTTTATGGCATATTATCAGTGGATGTTTGATTTTATGTCAATGTTCTATACCTATACATCTGGGGTTGCATAGAAATTACTCAAGGAGATAGGGGGTCATAAGTGGAAAACATTAAAGAAGTCTTTTAGTGAAACCTTGAAACTCACATCTGAATTAATGTTGATGTAAACTTCCTATTTGTCTTGAAACTTGTTACAAGGGAACAAAGGGACATATTTATTACAATCAGAGGGTCACCTATAACAATGACAATGGCTGCTGCTCATTGAAGATCCTTAAGTGTCCACCTCCCAAACCCTTCACGTGTGCTATTTCCCACTGGTCAATGTGCTGAGAAAAGAAGTTTTTAATGTTTAGGTTAAGTTATTCAAGAGCTCGTGTGCTATCATATTGTTCTCTTCTCCTGTTATAATATTTTTATAAGGTTAAATTCAATAAAAAGAGCTCTTAACATGAAATAGGGTTAGGAGAATGAAGTTTCAATGAGTATTAAAACTGCTATAACTGTATTGTATTCAATCAAATATAAAAGAGATAGAAATAATGGCTGAAAAGGAGGAGACCTAGAAAGGGGGAAACATTGGAAATGTAAATAAAGTATCAAAAAATAAATTAAAAAAAAAAGAAAGAAAGATTGGCTGAAAATACGAACATTTGTAGATTTTAATAATAAAAATACAAATCATTTAAATAATGCAAATAGCCCAATAAAAACAAACTTTACTAAATATGAACATAACTGCATATTGCCTACATGGGATAAAATATAAGCATAAAGGTACAAAACAACTAACTAATGGGTTAGGTCTGAAGCCAAGCTGAAGAGATCCTGATTAGCCTGAGCACAGTTCTTGAATGCAAGAAAACCACAGGAGCAACCGAAGGAAAGAAAACCTCCAGTAAGAGCAATGGAAAGGCTTAAAGGAGGTAAGCCAGGTAAACACAAACAAAGGAAAGTCAGGACTGCCACAGTCAAATCAGATAGATTCCTTTCATAAAAGTTAAAATATCAATTATTAGGAAGGTACCACATTCCTAAATATATATGCATCTCTAATGTATCTTTAAGTTACATTGCAGAGCTCCAGAAAGCAGAAAGGAAAGAGAGAAATGGATGGATGAGTCTGTCACCAGTGTAGGCAAACCTTACACCTTCCGTTCCTTAAGTAACTGACTAGACAAAACAACTCTCACAGAACTCGTAGACAGTATGACCAGTCATCTTAACGTAACTGATATTTATGGACTGCTTTCTAACATATGTAGACTATGGAAACTTCCACCTTCTCAGTATATTACAGCACAGCCTAAGCCATAGAAAGTTAAAGCAGATGAATCTGCACAACTGATGCTCTGTTTCAAAGACTTATTCTAAAGCATTGACACCACGACACACACAGTGTACTTAAATACTTGTGAACTAAGCAACACAATTCTATGCACAACTGATCTCTGTTTCAAAGACTTATTCTAAAGCATTGACACCACGACACATACAGTGTACTTAAATACTTGTGAACTAAGCAACATAATTCTAAACATCCAGTGGATAGGAGGAGAATTTACACTGAAAGTTTGCATTAAAAAGAAAACAAGAAGGGTCTCAAAAAATATTATGCTATATCTAAAACTGTGCTTAGCCAGATAATGCTGGCTAAGTTTTGTGTGTGTGTGTGTGTGTGTGTGTGTGTGTGTGTTTGCACACAAAACAGGACTTTAAATCAGTGAACTGAATTTTCCCTTTAAGAAGTGATAAAAACAAAGATATTTAACACAAAATCAGTAGCATGAAAGAAATAATAAGAGCAGAAATCAATCATGTTGAAAACAAAGGAATCAAGGGAATTTTGAGCATATTACTTTCTGGTCGCCTAATTTCAAATGGAAAGAAATGCATAGAAAAAGAAGGAGCTACAAATATGTAACATACTTAGCCCGACTCTCTGAAAGATTAACTATCACAAGGGAGTTCTGTCAAACACGAAGAGGAAATACCAGTCGGCATCTTTTAGGAAGAGAGAATGATCTGCATTATGGCCTGGGTGTAGGGATGCAGTCAGAGCAGCCAGTGGATGGATAACACTCACACTAAAGCCAAGAACAGAGACTAGTTGACCCAGAAGCATAACATTGCAGCATTCTGGGTGGATGTCATGGTGGATAAATGATTGGAGAAGGTGATGACCCATGCCCAGTTGTACATACAATGAGGCATTTAAAATACATTTTATCAGAGAGTATTTCTATTATGGATGGGGAGATTTTGTTTAGAAAAATGGCCACCATATTTCAAGAGAGATCTTTGACAAAAGAAGCAGGCGACTTGTTGGTCCTCTCAAGCTCCTTTTTCTCGGGTTCAGTCTGAGGTGTGTGGGGTTATTGCCCCTGAGAAAAGCAAATGTGTTTCCACTCATTCATGCTTAATTTCTGTGATTGATTTGACAAATAAGATCAAGAAATACATTTCCCTTTGACTTTCTAGGAATACACATTGGGGAAAATGTTCCTCTTAGTCCTTTAGATCCAAATAATTGCATTTCTTGGGAATATTTTCACTGAAATACAAATAAAACCAGTTATTCTTCTTTAAGCCTAAGAATTTATCAGCTCTATGCTTTGGGCAATTCTGCTTTTTATTGGACAAATATGGTTTTATTGTCTTTAAATATTCTGGAATGGTGTGAGACTCTGTTTGCTATAGAGACAATCTATTCAACAATGGTGTTTGCTTCTGTAATGTGCAGACATGGCCACTTCCACCTTTTGCCTGCCCTTGTCACAAACTGCTATCTTTGAGGAACTGCCCTGAATTTCAGTAGCTTCCTGTATCGATCACGAGATCTACCTTCTGGCTTTTTGTACATTTCACATTCCAATATTCTATACTCTTCAGACTGATGACTTCTGCATTATCTGTTTCTATTTTATTGTCAGAGCAGGGGCTGCTTTCTGCTCTCTTGTCACAAATGGATTCCCATGAGGCTAACACTTTCCATGCATCTTGCCAACAGAAATTGCTGTTTCTTGAAGTAGATAATTTGGAGGCTCTTATGGCTTTATAAGATGTAGGTGGAACAGATAGGGGAGGTTCACTTCTCTGAGGGTTTTGTTCTTCGACTAACAAGTGGTTTGGGGGAGAGCTTTTGAAAATGCGTTTGCATCCTAAAATGCTAGTGTTGCTTATTCATTGTCTTGTCCTTAAAGTGTGCCAGACAAGCAGACCTGTTTTCGATGATGCAACAGTTGCTTAGATTGCTTTCTTACCATAGTTCTTAACACTTCTGTGATGTTATTTGTGTGCCTTTCCCAAAATGGATAGCTATATTTCCATCATATCATTTAAATTGCAAAGATTTGCAGTAATCTTATGAAAATGCTGGTAGCTCCAAATTCCCTGCCTCCCATTCACTTTCGTACAAAACTGGTTGTTAAATCTGAATTTGATATTTGGCACTGTATTTCTACAAAAACACCAAACCAGTTGGAATTTACATTACAGGTATTCTAAATTAGCAATGTAAAATGAGTTTTATTTTGGGAATTTAAAAACGGGGTTAATATTTTTAGAAATGATAAGCATGTTAATTTAAGGAAGAAACATTTAGTTGAATTAATATTTTATTGGTAACTGTGCTATTCTATAAGTTAAGCATAACTGTTATGAGTATTTGCTTAGGTTATAGACATGAGATTTGATGGGTCTTTCAAGATCACCTAACCTAAAGGAGTCATTTAAAAACCTGCTTTGTTTAAGGATTGCTGTAAATTTATTTCTGTTGTGATTAAAAATCATGAGCAAAATCAGCTTAGGGAAGGAGAGGGCTTATTCGGCTTTAGATTATCATCTAGCAAAGTCACTGCAGGAGCTCAAGGTAGGAACTTGGATGCAGGAGCTGAAGCAGAGCCCATGGAAGAAACCTGCTTCCTGGCTGGCTTCCTGGGGTTTGTCCGGCTACCTTCCTTATGCAACCCAGACCCACCTGCCCATTGCAGGCTGGGCATTTTATGTCAATTAGCAATTAAGAAAATGCTCCACAGACAAGCCCAGAGGCCAATTTGATGGAGCAATTCTTCAAGTAAAGATCTTTCTCCAAAGTGTGTCATTGACAACTAAAACTAACTGTGGGAGGGGTAAATATCAAAGAGACTTTTCAATGGTGTATAAAAATTCTAAGTCATAGTTTTTATCTCCACTTACATGACTGACCAAGAATTTTTCCTGAGTAATAGTCTGAAGACAAAAAAAAAAAAAAAAAAAAAAAAAAAAGAAAGCAAAGTAGAAGAAAAGTTCTAAAATAACATCTGAAGCTCATTAACTCATTAGCCCCGAGTGCCCACCAATTTTAAAGGCAGTTGAGTTCCTCAATGTGCATATTTGATTTGCAGCTGACAACCTGACAGGTTTGCTCTTTTGAAAGGGACAAAGACAGCTTATTGTCATATGATAATTGGTAATAATTATCATGCATGATAGATAAAGCTCACCTTTCCATAAGAACTTTGTTCTTATGAATAAACAATAGGCCCTGCATGATGGTGGAATCCGTATGACTAATTTATGATGGGTCATAGTGACACAACTGTGGGCTACAAGCACCCTTTGGTCTGTGTAATGAAGGGCAAGGGTGTGGAAACTGATGGTGTGCAATAAATGGTTTGCCGGGTGCTGGCACTTCTGCTGAAGAAGACCGTATCTTCCCATTCCTCTCTAGAAAATTACTGGGAGGCAAGTAGGGGAAATATTACTCCTTGCCTCTGTGTTGTTGAATATTATTGTATTAGTTTGCTTATAAGGCTGGGACAAGAAACACAAAGTAAGTGGTTTAAAAAATAAAAATTTATTCTCTTGTAGTTTCAAAAGTTAGAAATGAGTAATGAGTCCTATGAAGCTAAAGCTAAGAAGTAAGGAGAATTGTTTCTCCCATTGCCCTGGACAGTGACCCTCCCATTACATTGTACTTTTCTTTCTGTGGTCCTGTGGCCCTTCCTACTGTTGCCCAATCTCAATGCTTCTCTCTGATGAGAACATTTGTGACACATAGATAATTCACCCAAGGAATAATGTCTCCATCTGAACATCCTCACCTTCATGGAATCTTCAGAGTTTCCTTTGTGTTTAAGATTATATTCACAGATTTTAGTAATTAAGATGTAAATGTTTGCTAGGATCACTATTTAGGCTACCACAATTAGTATCAATTTTAATGAGATGTTATGATTTAAATAGAATCTATTGGAGTAAGAATAGACAGGATTTTCCATACTTGTTTGGGGGTATTTATTTAACCCTAATTGGTTCCAAAAAAACCTTTTAACAGAGTAGATGGTTCCTTTATAATAACTATTCTTTGCAGCAGGGTAAAACAATAGTCATATATTAAAAGAATTTTCAAAACTCTTTTAACAGTTAGTGAGATTTAGAATTTTTTTTTAAAAAAAGTGAAGACACATGCCAAAGACCTGATTCAAGAAGGAAATCTGTGAAATGGAGCCCTCAGGACAAACCACTCACTCTCATTTTCCTGTATGAGATTTGCTTGAATGGTACAAGACAGCCCAAGGGGAACATTCATTTCCCAAGACCTAACCCAGGTGTACAGTTTACTTTATATTAAACTTTCATATTAATCTTCACATTCTCCATTTCTCACAGTATTTGCTAAAATAAATACAATTGAATTATATTTTCTTGAGTTGAATAAACATAGGAATGTGGATTCATATATGTGTGTATGCTCTGTGTATTTTCCCACACCTAGTCTTAACACATATATGACTTAAAGGCACACAAATTCAATAACAAGCTATTAAGAGTGTTGGAGATTAGGGAACAGCAAGATGGAAGTACAAGAAAAAGGAAAATGGTAGCAGAGGGTGCACAACTGTAGACCTTAGGGAGCTAAAGTCACCAGAAAAGCCTGAAGAACATGGAAAGTCCAATTTATAAGTGTATACAGATACATTTATATTATATTATGCTATATAATATTAATTATATTATATATCATATCATATTTCCTATGTACTAGTTCATTAACAAACTTCTTAGGCACTAAAGTTTTAAACACACTACTTTGTGGATCACTACTTTACTTATGTAGAAAAGAAAATAGGTTTTTTTCCACAAAGTTATATATTTTACAAATGTTGTGACCATTCCGTTTCATTTCTGACTTGTGGCATGCGGTCTAATGAAACTGCCTGCCTGAAAGACCAGAGAAACGTGGTGACATCATCTCTTAGGATTTAGCACTGAACACTAAAGAAACCTGTCTTATGTCAATATAGCTTATGTATGTATGGATAAGTCTTCCCTAAAAGGCTTCGATTCTCTCCATCTCTCTCTTCCTCTCCCTCCTCTTCTCCCTCTCTCCCTCCTCTTGTCCCTTATAGGCATCCTTCCTCATGTTATATAGATATTGTTTTCAATGAGCTTTCACACAACCAGAATAGTAGCAAGAATCAACTTCATCTTTAAAATGCATGGGTTTCGAATCATATTGTTTCCATTCATAGTTGCCTTCAGATTGTCTATATGTTTACTGTAGGGAAGGTTTTCTCAAATCTGACATGTACTATCAGTCTGATCTTAGGTCTAATTCAAATAATATTCTTGATATCATTTTAATTAAGTTTCTGACTGTTAAACTTTCAGAAGAGTTAAATATATGTCTGCCTATATTTGGTAACAAGAGTACACATGACACATGCATCCTGTCCATATCTTATACACTGGCTTCATTCTAGTTCATGATATCATAAAACTGTAATGACATGCTAGGAGAAGACACAGAGAACTACTGAAATGGTACAGAAAACATAATGATCTTACTAAACTATCTATTATGTATTAATTTGTGTGTGTATACATACTTACTATTGTTTTAGAAAGCATGTAATAATGTGTTTGGTCAAATGATCTCCTCATCTGTCCTTAATGAGATTATGGCTGGCTTGATCGAGTGCAGGTCTTATGCATATAGTCATGGCTGCCTTGAGGTCACAAGTACAGAAGGGATGAATGTCCAGTAAATACCACTTTGTTGCAAATGACAACTACCTCTGGCTCTTACAATCTTTCTTCCCCCTCTTCTACAATAATACTGAGCCTAGGGGATATAGATGTCTCATTTAGAGCCAACCATTCCAGTCTCATATTCTTTGCATGTTGACCAATTGTGAATTTATACTGATGGCCATCTACTGTAATAACAACAGTAATAATAATAATAATAATAATAATAAATAAATAAATGTTCTCTGATGAGGACCAAAAGTTGCACTAATCTATGGGTATAAAGATAAGAACTAAGGGGTGTAATTTATTACGATGTCCAATTAGGAGAACAATAGTATTGGGTTCTCCCCTGGGGCTGATGATCTAGCCAGCCAAAGGCTTTTGACAAGGGAATGGTACTAGTCTTGAGTTCCACCTTGTGAATCTGGATTGAATTCAACCCGAAATTGATCATTTTAGCCTGTTCTTAATTAAATTTGTGTTGTTTGTTTGTATTGAACTTCATCTCTAGGATAAAGTCCACTTGATCATGGTGGATGCTCTTGAATCCAATTTGGAAGAATCTTATTAAGAAATTTTATATCTATGCTCAAAAGGCCTATTCGATTTTTTGATTGGGTATTTTCTGGTTTTAGTGTCAAAGGAATACTTGCTTAATAAAAAGAAATTTGAAAGTGATTATTATTTTTCTCTTCTACAGAGTAATTTAAAGATTTGGATGCTAGTTATTCTTTGAAAGTTTGATAAAATTTGGCAATAAATTTCTTCTACTTCTATTCCATTGGATTTTACAGATTGGTTTAATTTATTTATTTACTTAACCTCGGTTTAACTTTGATGGGATCTTATGCAATTTTTTTTTAGATATTCCAGCTTAGTGGAATATACATTTTAATAGTATATTTTTATGATTATCAAATTTCCTAAGTATTTGTTGTTGTGTCTCTTCTTTAATTTCTGCTTCTTATAAATTGGGTATTTTTTATCTCCCTGTTTTGGTTATTTTGGCTAAAAGTTCATTAATTTAAAGACAATCAACTCTTCATCGACTCTGTCTTTTTTCATTTTAATCATTTTTTTATCGTGAAATTTTCATTTCCCCTTCAATCTTGGTATACAGTTTTGTTGTATATAATGGTCTTGGCTGACAATTTTCATCTTTCAGAATTTGGGGTACATATTTCCCTGCCCTTCTGGCTTAGCTATTTTATTCACTTCTTTGTTTGGTTCCGGGACTCCTAGGAAGGTGTAAGAAAGGGAAGGCCATGCTAGCTGGGAGTGTGGTGCGGGAGGTGTCCAGGCTACATCCATGAGCCTACTCTTGGGAAATCAGGGTCCTGTTTTCAGTTTAGGAGGTTGTGTGGGCTGGGCTACTGGAGCAGAGTTCCTGGGAACTGTAAGTGGGATGATTAGTTGGTATTCGTGGTTCCTGGGTGGAGGAGATAGGCTAAAGCAGAGGGAACCAGCATTCTCATCTAATGCAGAATGTCTTCACAAATTGTAGATGGGTCTAAGCATGGGAAGCTTGGGCTTTTCATTTGTTGCAAGAGAGCTTGCAGGCTGTGCTGAACAAAAATGCTTATCACTATTACTAAAAACTTGACTACTAAATGAAAAGGGGAAAAACAGCAACTGTTTTGAATAATCATATCTCAAAAGGCAGTCAATCCATTCTTTTATTTGCTATTCTTTTTCAAGAATTTTGACTTTAATGAACTACTATAACTATCCTATAATGAAATAACCTGCATGTCATTTAAAAAATAGTGTCATTATTGTAGTTAAAGCTAATCACTTGAAGTAAAAAGTACTCAGCCACCAAAATATTATTTGCTGCTAGAACTTCTTTCACCAAATGCTGTCTCATTTGTATCATTACACTGTGCCAAAGTATGTCTCTAAAATTATTGTATATGAATATCTGGCTGTGGTTTAAAAAGTTAAGTTTTAGAATTTCTGAAATAATAGAAACTCAATATCAGGACATTTCTAAGGGAAACTCATGGCTGATTTCTGTCATTCACTATGAAAACGTTTCTATCTTCAGTTTAAAGGAAGATCTATGATCTAAGACTTGTTTCCTATAAGAATAAAGTTTATTTCTGTCAAGAGCCTCAAAATATTTGGTTCTCTGAGTCCATCATTCAGGAGCACAAAGAGCTTTTGATTATGCATATTGTTTTGATTTACCACTTAGGAAACGAAAACTAAGAAAAGTTAATGCAGCAATTCAATAAAAATAACACTGATATGTAACAAGTACTTATGAAAATAACTGTTTTAAACAATAAAAATGGGTGGCAATTTTATACTTTTCTCAAGTCTACCTAATATCTAGTTGAATTTCTAAGATGAAATGGATTCTTTTATCTGTCTTCACAAAAGATTATTATTTTATGTCACTTTGGTCATAGCAATGAGAAAACACAATCTCACACACATGTTGTATCTACGCATACCTGGAAATGGGAGGACAGTCTTCACAGATGTCTCAGGCAACTGTTTCTGATAACACTTTCTTTGCTATTGTACTGAAATTCAGAAAATCATGTCTATGAACTTCCCATATACTATTAAATAAACCCACTGCTCATGCCATTCCTTGGTCATTTTGAAAATTATGGAATTATGGAGAGAATCACATTTTTAATTGTTCTTTAAGTCTTGCAGTTAAATTCAAGGTCTTGAGAATGACAAGCTCATGCTCTGACCCAAGGCTCCAGAAAGTGACATAGTTACCTTAATGCAGTATAGAAAATTGTGTTTGTCAGTATATACTTAACTTGTTACAAGATGATTTATTTAGCTTTTGAAAAACCTATCATAACACATTCATAAGCCTTTCTAAATTCTAATTTTCATCTGAAACCTTTAATTTGTTTCACACACAACATATATAGTTTTTTCTTTGAAATGGCACGTCCTTTTTTATGTTTTAAGAAAATGTGTATTAAATAGTTGAGCATGAATAACCAAAGTTGTTGATTTTTTAAAAGTAAAAGTGATATTGTTAAAAGTAAAATACATTTCTTTAAAATGTGGCTAGTTCAATTCATGAATCCAAATATCCTAAAAGGTCTTTTCCTGGAGACATCAGAAGTTTGTTGTATCTTATTTTATCACAAAGGATATCAAAGGGATATGTGCTCATATCTTTACATTTCATGCAGTTAATATTTACTGCAACACCAAGTAAATTCTTACGGGACATTGGCTAGGTAGGGGCATTGGCCAGGTAGGAGCATTGCCTGGGTAAGGGCATTGCTGTGATGAAAACAACAACGTGTCAATAGCATCCCTTGCTGGTCCACGTCATGCACTCAGCAGCTTCAACCTGTGCTGCTTGAGAAGACCAAATGACTTAATATTATTTCAAAATACTTAGACTCCCTACCTGCCCTCCTTCCTCAAGAAGGAACTTATTGAATACCAGTAGATTATATAGGTCACACTTTGAGACACAGTGGCTTAAAAAACAAATTAACATTGGAGAAGCAGGAATTGATAAGTTAAATAAAGTTTTAAAAAACAAACCCCCAGAATTTCAAAACATATGAACAGAATATAGCATATTTTAGAAAAAAGAATGTAAAACAAGAGGTTGACAAAAAATAGACAGTCCTAAGCAAGAATATTTGAAATGCAAGTTAGGAACAGAGCTGTCATGTCATATGTCTCAAAGCTGCACAGGAGGAGTTAAGAGAGCTGCTATGATTACTGATTGCGGAAATGCTGAGTTGAGGGCATTTGTTTAAGCTGTGGTACTTTAAAGTTTAGAAACTACATGCTATTCATTTACTCAAATGTTTACAGGTTTCTCAGCCACTCCAAGTGTGAGTGTTGGCAGTTCTTGTATGTTTAGAGCAAATGACAACATTGTCTTTATTCTTCTGAAAAACAAGAAAACAAAACGTGTGGTGGTCATTTCCTGGCATATAGAGCCATTTTCATTTCAAACCATTGTGTCAGGGCAGCCAGGCCATTGCACCCACAAATCTAAGACTGTGGGTAAGCTAAGGAAATTTGCAAGGAACACATTCTTTTTAGTTGTGCGGGTTTCTTTCTCCATCAGGCATTAAAAACCGAGTAAAATGTGCATTCAAATCACACCTGTTTCAGTTTCTCAAAAAGTGCAATTTCAGCTAATTTAACAATTCATTCCTCTTAGGGATACATTTTACTGGGAGATTTAAGCTAGTGAGATCAGCCAGGTAAATCATGCAGTTAACTGATTTTTGATAATAGAAAAATTTGGCTTGTTGGAAATGCTTAAAGACTGTGGAAGTGCAGAACGCAAGGGTCACCAGGATGATTTCTGCTTCTGTAACCAGGAGGCAGAGGCCCTGGTCTCAAGTCACTAACTTCAGGTGTCACTATCTAGCATCCTCTTCTTGGTCTAGTACCCCAAAACAAGAATTAGAAAGTCGACGGGAATAATAAATCCAGTGTCACACCAAAACATGATGCAGTTTGTTGAATAAATCAACTCTTACATTCCTTCTGTCAGATTCCAGCCATTAGTTAAAAGTTTTAGAAAAAAAATGTGATGTATTTGAGAGGCTGGGTCGGAGTGTGATCTTTCCTGGTTCTACAGGTCAGATTTTAAGCTTCAGAACAGCATAATTATGTTTCTTCCATGTAGTCTGGGGATGCATAATGGTGTAAGTTTGGGGAGGGCGGCATCACCATTCTTGAGTCAGCTGTTAAATGGGCTTTGGATCCTTTAAATAGATAGTTTAGAGGCTATCAACCCCTGTTGATCACTGTGCCAATATATTCATCATCAAATGCAAATAATAAGGAAGACTTTTGACTCTGTAGCCACTTACACCAGCCACCTCTTCCTCAAAGCAGGTACCAGCCATGAGATTTGTTAAGTTTAACAGTGGTGTGATGTGACGCCTCTTCCCGGGTGTTTCCGCAGGAAGTGGCTCCTTCATTGTGCAGGACGAGGAGAAAGCCCAGTGCATATGAAGTATGAGATTCCAGGGAGCTCAACATCCCCTGTGGCACAGAGTCACCTGTGTTAACCCCATTTACGACATTTTAGAACCAGCTCTCAGGAAAGGCTCTGAAACCCACGGCGTAGATGTTTCAGATTCCTTGTTATGATTTAATGGGGTGGATTTCCTTGAGGGCAGGGTATCATTTTAAGTTCTTTGTTCCAATTTTAATTAATAACAAAATAAAATATTTACTATGGAAAACACAATTTAAAATCTATAGCTGTAGCTTTTGAAATATTTCTTTAACTACAATAGGCTTCGAACTTGCTCTTTTTGCAAAACTTAAAACTCTAAGATTCTTAATAATTTACACACATGCTTCTTCTATGGAAATTACAATCAGATCAGTCTTTGTAAGAGTCTTTTGATTCACATTTGCCTGTTGGCATTCCTGTCCGAAAGAAAATAATTGAGTATCCCTTGCTCATTTCTTTCTCCTGAGGCCTACGCAGGCTTATTATTATTATTAATTATTATTATCATCATCATCATTATCAACCAGTGATATTGAACTTTCACCAAGACTTTCACAGCTCTGGGTACCATGGCTTTCTGTAGAAAGTGGATGAAGTCATAGATAAAGGTAAGGTGCTCTCCCCTGTCAACACCCTGTGCCCCCTCTGAGGCACTTGCTTTTCTTGCTCCCTCAGTCAGAAGAGCTTCTTTTCTCTCGAATCTTCAGGATAAACATTCTTTTCTGGTCCACATCTTCACATCTTCATATATATATATGTATATATATTCATATATATATACATATATATTCATATATATGTATATATATATATGGCAAAGATTACCTACCCTCCCTCTTCTTAATACTTCCTTTCATATCTCTACCTGGTTTATGCTATGTGTATTCTTGTTCTAATCAGAAAATTTGATCTGCCACAGAATTTTCTTCAGTATATACGATGTTGATGTTTAATGTCCCCTAGGCCCATGCAGCGTTTTGTTTTATCCTGAAGTTCACAGAGAAATTCAAACACTAGAATAAAGGTGATGACCTCTGCTTAAATCTCTGAAGATCGCTTAAGCTTGTGCTTAGAGTGTGGTGAGGCAGGCCCACTGGACTCCGAAGCTTGGTCCCCCAGGTGCTGTGTTTCCAGGTAGACAGAGGCTCATGGGAGTCTGAGTAGAGAAGCAGGAGGAACTGTGGGGACTCCAGTAAAAGGACAAAGGAAAGATGCAGAGCAAGGTGCCATGTTAGCATGTAGAGAGCAATTGTGAGTCCTATTCCATTTTATATGGCTTCATAATTGGGGTTTTATGTATTTGTCCCTTACAAAATGAACCTCACGTGTTTCAATTTCCCCATCTTTATCTTGTCATAAGGTGTACTGAGTAGTAGCAGTTACTAGTCCTCCTTTTCTTAGTTCATAATGGCCACCCACATTGCTCACCCCAACCCCTTGCTCTTGGAGTAGAGAGAAGGAGGTGATGACAGATGATTTTGTCAGAAGGTTTGGCCTAACCTTTATACTGAAGAATCCTCCTCTACTTGTGCATGCCCCGTGGGCCTTCAGCTTCCTCTTTCTCACCTTCTGTTCTCCTCTCTTTCCTTTCTGTGTTTTTACAAAAACTTCGTTATTTATTGCTTTCTTTCTCTCTTCCACCCTCTCCCTTCCCCCCTCCTTTTTCTCCCTGCATCTTGCTTTCCTGCCAGCATATTATTGCATGGAACAGCTATCTTTGAACTCCCTCAGTCTCCTGAAAGTTGGGACAAGAGTTTCCACTTTGAGGATTATAGAGTAATTTTCCATTTTCTCTATATGTAAGGAAAGACTTCCTCCTTATTCGGCTAACATTTCCAAAAAATGCTTTTATCCTTTTGTTTGTTGATCCACTAGTCAGTTTCTTTCTTTCTTTCTTTCTTTCTTTCTTTCTTTCTTTCTTTCTTTCTTTCTTTCTTTCTTTCTTTCTTTCTTTCTTCCTTCCTTCCTTCCTTCCTTCCTTCCTTCCTTCCTTCCTTCCTTCCTTTCTTTCTTTTTTCTTTTCTTTTTTGATACTTTATTTACATTTCAAATGTTTTCCCCTCTCCAGGTCTCCCCTTTGGAAAGCCCCTCTCCCTTCTCTGCCTCTATGAGGGTATTCTCCCACCCACCCAGCCACTCCCATCTTCTCTCCCTGGCATTCTCATATACTGGGTCATCTAACACCTTCAGGCCAAGGGCCTTTCCTCCCACTGATGGCCAACAAGGCCCTCCTCTGCCACATATGTGGCCAGCATGATGGGTCCCTCCATGTGTATTCTTTGGTTGGTGGTCCAGTCTCTGGGATCACAGGGTGGTCAGGCCAGTTGACACTGTTGCTCCCTCCATGGGGCTGCAAACTCCCTTAGCTACTTCAGTCCATTCTCCAACTCCTCCATCTGGGACTCCACTCTCAGTTCAATGGTTGCTGTGAATCTAGTCTTGGGTATTCTGAACTTTTGGGCTAATATCCACTTATCAGTGAGTACATACATGTTCGTTCTTTTGTGACTGAGTTACCTCGCTCAGGATGATATTTTCAAGTTCCATCCATTTGCCTGTGAATTTCATGAAGTCATAGGTTTAATAGCTGAGTAGTATTATATTGTGTAAATGTACCACATTTTCTGTATCCATTCCTCTGTTGAGGGACATCTGCGCTCTTTCCCACTTCTGGCTATTATAAATATGGCTACTATGAACAGAGTGGAGCATGTGTCTTTATTACATGTTGGAGCATCTTCTGGGTATATGCCCAGGAGTGGCCTAGATGGGTTCTCAGGTAGTATTATGTCCAATCTTCTGAGGGTCCGTCAAACTGATTTCCAGAGTGGTTGTACCAGCGTGCAATCCCACCAGCAATGGAGAAGTATTCCTCTTTCTCCACATCCTCGCCAGCATCTGCTGTCACCTGAGTTTTTGATCTTGGGCATTCTGACTGGTGTGAGGTGGAATCTCAGACTTGTTTTGATTTGCATTTCCCTGATGACTAAGGATGTTGAGCATTTCTTTAGGTGCTTCTCAGCCCTGCGAATTTCCACAGTTGAGAATTCTCTGTTTGGCTCTGTCCCCCATTTTTTGATAGGATTATTTGGTTCTCTGTAGTCTAACTTCTTGAGTTCTTTGTATATATTGGATATTGGCCCTCTATTGGACATAGGATTGGTAAAGATCTTTTTCCAGTCTGATGGTTGCCATTTTGTCCTATTGACAGTGTCCTTTGCCTTACAGAAGCTTTGCAATTTCATGATGTTCATTTGGCTATTCTTGATCTTAGAGCATAAGCCATTGGTGTTCTGTTCAGGAACTTTTCCCTGTGCCCATGTGTTCGAGACTTTTCCCCACTTTCTCTTCTACTAAATTCAGTGTATCTGGTTTTATGTGGAGGTCCTTGATCCACATGGACTTGAGCTTTGTACAGGGAGATAGGAATGGATCAATTTGCATTCTTCTGCATGTAGACCGCCAGTTGAACTGGCACCATTTGTTGAAAATGCTGTCTTTTTTCCATTGGATGGTTTTAGCTCCTTTGTCAAAGATCAAGTGACAGTGAGTGTGTGGGTTCATTTCTGGGTCTTTAATTCTATTCCATTGATCTACCTGCCTGTCACTGTACCAATACCATGCAGTTTTTATCACTACTGCTCTTAGTACAGCTTGAGGTCAGGAATGCTGATTCCCCCAGAAGTTCTTTTGTTGTTGAGGATAGTTTTTGCTATCCTGGGTTTTTTTGTTATTCCAAATGAATTTGAAAATTGCTCTAAGTCTATGAAGAATTGAGTTGGAATTTTGATGGGGATTGCATTGAATCTGTAGATTGCTTTCTGCAGGATGGCCATTTTTGCTATATTAATTTGTCAATCCATGAGCATGGGAGATCTGAGATCTTTCCATCTTCTGAGGTCTTCCTCAGTTTCTTTCTTCAGAGACTTGAAGTTCTCATTATACAGATCTTTTACTTGTTTGGTTAGAGTCACACCAAGATACTTTATATTATTTGTGACTATTTTGAAGGGTATCATTTCCCTAATTTCTTTCTCAGCCTGTTTATCCTTTGAGTATAGGAAGGCTACTGATTTGTTTGAGTGAATTACATATCCGGTCACTTTGCTGAAGTAGTTTATCAGCTGCAGCAGTTCTCTGGTGGAGTTTTTCGGGTCTCTTAAGTATATGATCATATCATCTGCAAATAGTGATAGTTTGACTTCTTCCTTTCAAATTTGTATCCCTTTGACCTCCTTTTGTTGTCTAATTGCTCTAGCTAGAACTTCAAGTACTATATTGAATAGATAGGGAGAGAGCGGGCAGCCTTGCCTAGTCCCTGATTTTAGTAAGATTGCTTCAAATTTCTCTCCATTTAGTTTGATGTTGGCTACTGGTTTGCTGTATATTGTTTTTTACTATGTTTAGGTATGGGCCTTGATTTCCTGACCTTTCCAAAACTTTTATCATGAAGGGATGTTGAATTTTGTCAAATGCTTTTTCAGTGTCCAATGAAATGACCATGTGGTTTTTTCGTTGAGTTTCTTTATGTAGTGGATTGCATTGATGGATTTCCGGGTATTGAACCATCCCTGTATCCTTGGGATGAAGCCTACTTGATCGTGATGAATGATTGCTTTGATGTGCTCTTGGATTTGGTTTGCAAGAATTTTATTGAGTATTTTTGCATTGATATTCATAAGGGAAATTGGTCTGAAGTTTTCTTTCTTTGTTGGGTCTTTCTGAGGTTTTGGTATCAGTGCAACTATGGCCTCATAGAATGAATTGGGTAGTGTTCCTTCTGTTTCTATTTTGTGGAATAGTTTGAAGAGCATTGGTATTAGGTCTTCTTTGAAGGTCTGATAGAATTCTGCACTAAATCCATCTGGTCCTGGCCTTTCTTGGTTGGGAGACTTTTAATGACTGCTTCTATTTCTTTAGGCATTATGGGGCTGTTTAGATGGTTTATCTGATCCTGACTTAACTGTGGTATTTGGTATCTGTCAAGAAACTTGTCCATTTCATCCAGATTTTTCAATTTTGTTGAGTATAGGCTTTTGTAGTAGGATTTGATGATTTTTTTTAATATCCTCAGAATCTGTTGTTATATCTCCCTTTTCATTTCTGATTTTGCTAATTTGGATACTGTCTCTGTGCCTTCTCCTTAGTCTGGCTAAGGGTTTATCTATCTTGTTGATTTTCTCAAAGAAACAGCTCCTGGTTTTGTTGATTCTTTGTATAGTTCTTTTCTTTCTACTTGGTTGATTTCAGCCCTGAATTTGATTATTTTCTGCCTTCTTCTCCTGTGGGGTGTATTAGCTTCTTTTTGTTCTAGAGCTTTTAGGTGTGCTGTTAAGCTGCTAGTGTATGCTCTCTCCAGTTTCTATTTGGAGACACTCAGAGCTATGAGTTTTCCTCTTAACACCGTTTTCATTGTGTCCCATAAGTTTGGGTATGTTGTACTTTCATTTTCATTAAATTCTAGGAAGTCTTTAATTTCTTTATTTCTTCCTTGACCAAGTTATCACTGAGTAGAGCATTGTTCAGCTTCCATGTGTATGTGGGCTTTCTGTTGTTGTTGTTGCCATTGAAGACCAGCCTTAATCCGTAGTGATCTGATAGGAGGCATGGGATTATTTCAATCTTCTTATATCTGTTGAGGTTTGTTTTATGACCAATTATATAGTCAATTTTGGAGAAGGTACCATGAGGTGGTGAGAAGAAGGTATATTCTTTTGATTTAG
>CM052715.1:10808641-10816141 GCA_028551405.1 Uromys caudimaculatus
GGTTCATAACATCTGTTAGTTTCAGTGTGTCTCTGTTTAGTTTGTGTTTCCAAGATCTGTCCATTGATGATAATGGGGTGTTGAAGTCTCCTACTATTATTGTGTGAGGTACAATGTGTGCTTTGAGCTTTAGTAAAGTTTCTTTTATGAATGTGGATGCCCTTGCATTTGGAGCATAGATGTTCAGAATTGAGAATTCTTTCTTTCCTTCTTTCTTTCTTTCTTTCTTTCTTTCTTTCTTTCTTTCTTTCTTTCTTTCTTTCTTTCTTTCTTTTTTTCTTTTTTTGGTTTTTTGAGACAGGGTTTCTCTGTGTAGACCTGGCTGTCCTGGAACTCACTCTGTAGACCAGGCTGGCCTCGAACTCAGAAATCCACCTGCCTCTGCCTCCCAAGTGTTGGGATTAAAGGCATGCACCACCACTGCCTGGCTGAGAGTTCTTCTTGGTAGATTTTTCCTTTGATGAGGATGAAGTGTTCTTCCTAATCTTTTTTGATGACTTTTGGTTGAAAGTCGATTTTATCCCATATTAGAATGGCTACTCCAGTCTGTTTCTTGGGACCATTTTCCTCTAAAATTGTTTTCCAGCCCTTTACTCTGAGGTAGTGTTTGTCTTTAACACTGAAGTGCATTTCCTCTATGCAGCAAAACGTTGGATCCTGTTTATGTATCCAGTCTGTTAGTCTACATCTTTTTACTGGAGAATTGAGTTGATTGATGTTAAGAGATATTAAGGAATAGTCATTGTTTCTTTCTGTTATTTTTATGTTTGTGTGACTATCTTCTTTTGGGTTTGTTGAAAGATTACTTTCTTGCTTTTTCTAGGGTGTAGTTTCCCTCCTTGTGTTGGCATTTTCCATCTATTATCCTTTGTAGGGCTAGGTTTGTGGAAAGATATTGTGTAAGTTTGATTTTGTCATAGAATATCTTGGTTTCACCATCTATGGTAATTGAGAGTTTTGCTGGGTATAGCAGCTTGGGCTGGCAGTCGTGTTTTCTTAGGGTCTATATGACATCTATCCAGGATCTTCTAGCTTTCATAGTCTCTAGTGAAAAATCTGGTGTAATTCTGGTTGGTTTGCCTTTATATGTTATTTGACCTTTTCCCCTTAGTGCTTTTAATATTCTTTCCTTGTTTTGTGCATTTTGTGTTTTGACTATTATGCAATGGGTGGAATTTCTTTTCTGGTCCAATCTATTTGGAGTTCTGTAGGCTTCTTGAATGTTCATGTTTATCTCTTTCTTTAGGTTAGGAAAGTTTTCTTCTATAATTTTGTTGAAGATGTTTACTGTCCCTTTAAGTTGAGAATCTTCACTCCCTTCTATACCTATTATCCTTAGGTTTGGTCTTCTCATTGTGTCCTGGATTTCCTGGATGTTTTGTGTTAGGAGTGTTTTGCATTTAGCATTTTCTTTGACTGTTGTGTCAATGTTTTCTATGGTATCTTCTGCTCCTGAGATTCTCTCTTCTACCTCTTGTATTCTGTTGGTGACGCTTGCATCTATGATTCCTGATCTCTTTCCTAGGGTTTCTATCTCCAGGGTTGTCTCCCTTTGTGATTTCTTTATTGTTTCTATTTCTATTTTTAGATCCTTGATGGTTTTTTTTTAATTTCCTTCACCTGTTTGATTGTGTTTTCCTGTAATTCTTTAAGGGATTTTTGTGTTTTCTCTTTAAGAGCTTCTAGCTGTTTACCTGTGTTCTCTTGTATTTCTTTAAGGAAGTTATTTATTTCCTTTTTAAAGTGTTCTATCATCATCATGAGATGTGATTTTAAATCTGAGTCTTGCTTTTCTGGTGTGTTGGGTATCCAAGGCTCGCTGTGGTGGAAAAACTGGGTTTTGATGATGCCAAATTGCCTTGGTTTCTGTTCCTTATATTCTTGCCCTTGCCTTTCCCCATCTGGTTATCTCTGGTGTTAGCTGGTCTTGCTTTCTCTGACTGTGGTCTTACCTCCACTCACAGGCTTTTCCACACTCCTGGGAGGCTAGCTCTTTCCTGTGCTATTTGGGTATGGAGCCATGTGGCACAGGCCACAGGCATAAACTGGAAGCCTCCTATCCCAGGCTGCTCCTCAGTCCCTGCGTCCTGAGGGTTCTGGGTGGGTCCCGCCGAGCAGTGGTGCTGGTTTTACCTCTTCCTCACAGGCTTGTCCACTCTCCTGGGAGGCTAGCTTTCTCCTGGCACTATTTGGCTATGGAGCCCTTTGGCCCAGGCTGAGGTTCCCAGCCACAGATGGAACCAGGAAGGCTCCTGTCCACTAGTCAGTTTCTTGCCCTTGTCTCTTACACCTCTTCAGATGTCAATGATAGCATTCTGCCTTGTGGTTTGCTAGCCTCAATACACATCTGCCTCTCATTTTGTTTAGGTCAGTTGCAGCCATAACAAATGCAAACTTTAGCTTTTATTTTTTAAAAAGGCTTTATGTTACATTTTCTGGGCCAAAGTAACCTTCCGATGCAATTAAAAATTCAAGATCTGTAAGTAATTCTCTTCTTTTAATGAGTCCCCAGTTACATCTCTTGCAAACTTTTCAGTACCAAACCTCTTCACCAAAGTCTTACTCTCACTCTACATAATGTTCTCTCTTTCTTATTTGAAGATTCAAATCAGCCCTTTTTAGAACTGTCTGCTCGAAATAAAAATAAACCTTGCAAAATAGGGATTGGAAAGACAGCTCAGCAGTTAGGAATGCTTGCTGCTTTTCCAGAGAATGCCAGTTCAGGTCCCAGCTCAGGGAGCTCTTAACTTCCTGTAGCTCTAATTTGAAGAGATCTGACACCTTATTCTGGCTTCTGCAGCCCTGCCCCCCAACTCACACAGACATACATAAGCACAGACAGAAATGCATGCGTGCACATAAAACTAAAACTGGACTTTAAAAGACAGCATATCTGCTTCCACACCACCCCCCTTTCCTTGTATTTAAGACCCTTCTATTGAAGGCTGATATTTACACCAGGGCTCCTTGTGATTCAATTTTATTCTGCATCCTTTGTGCAAACTCTCTTTTGTTCTTGCAAAAAGAATTCCTCCTCTGTTAGGTTTTCCTTCTTAGTGGATAAGGGTGCTCAGGTGTCCCCACCGACAAGCTCCCCATACTCTATTTCTCAATACTATTTGACCACTTCCTGACAGGGTGTATTTTTTGGAAGAATAATATATACCAAATTTGTGTACTTAATTTTTCTTCAGCTCACTGAATTATGGTTTCTATCTCTACTACCCAGATGAACTGGGTAAACTAGTGAACTAGATGCACAGTTAATTAGCCCTGACTTCATTTGTTTACCTGTAGTACTTGGCATATGTGACTACATGTTTTTAAACTGTGAAAACAATGTTTTGAACATTATGTCATGTTACTTGGTTTTCATTGCCAATCCTTAGCCATCTGATCTTAACCCTCTATGTATCTTCCATTTGATATTTTAATAACTCCATAGAAAATTGTTTCCCCAAGTACTGCAACAGTTCCCATGTGTGGATTTCAAGACCTATGTCAGTATCTTCCACGATCATTTCTGTGGCACAGGCAACTTGGTTCAATATTTCCAAGGATGAACTCTCTCATATTTTTGCTTCCTCATGAGTAGAAGGCACCACTTACCCAGCTCTACAGCCTGGAAACCTAGGACTTACAATTCCTTTTTCTGTATGACTCTTACAGCCAACGAATAACCAAAGTCTCACTGAGTTCCACTATATCATCATCATCATCATCATCATCATCATCAGCATCAGCATCAGCATCATCACTGCTACTACTACCACATTTCTCTTTCCCTTTGTATTTTTCATTGTGTTTCTTGAAATGGTCATCACTGAAATACTGGAGCTATGAGGACTTCCTTTCATTTCAACCCCAAACTTATACATATCAAAATTCAATTTCACTTTACTGCCAAAGTCACTCCTTAAAAGAAGTCAAAACTGATGGAACAACTAATATCTCAAATCCATCCCTTGCTCCTCTCTCCATTTAAGACAATGCTCAAATGCCTCAGCTTCCCACCGTGTCTGCATACACAGCTTTCATTTTTGCCGACTGTCTATTCTGAAATCCACCATATTTTGGCCTCTTCTGTTTCCTCTTTTGGAAAACACTATCTGAAATTTTCTTATGCATTTTAAAAACACGGATAGCTCCTACCAAGCCTTCCATTTTAAACATCAAACCTTACATCAAAGCCATCCTGGAGAATCCCTCTCCGACCCTCTTTTTTGTTATACACAGCTTTTGAACTGTTCTCCTACAATCATCCCCCGAATTTGTTTCTTACTTATTTTTTCCATCTGGACTGTAAGCAGTATACAGTCTGAAACAAGGTCATATTCATAACTTCATATTCAAGTTTTAACATTATCCAGGACATGTTAGTCAGTCAAGAGCCATTGAGCTTACACATTCTCCACGGGACTGCTGTTTTCTTCCACTAATGAAGCAGAATACCTGACATAAACAGCTTAAAGGAAGGGAGGTTTATTGATCTGATGGGCTTATAGCAGAGCAACTTATTCCATGATGAAGAGGAAGCAGAGAGAAAAGGAATATGGGCGTTCTGCTTGCTCCCTATCCATTTATTTAGTCTGTACATCAAGCCCATTATGTAGGTGCCACTTACACGCAGTAAATCTCCAGAAATGTATACATAGACATCTTGCCATGTAACTCTAGGTAATTCTAATTCTTACCAAGTTGACAACGACAAGCATAACTACTAAACCACTCAGATACATATGTATATGTGTAGGTATACCTGGATCTACTGAGATATAAACGTGTAGACATTTTCAAAGAATATATAATCATGTAGGAATTATCTGCTAAGTTAAGATGCATATATTGCTAACATGCTATCATTGTAGCTTTGTAAAAAAAAAAAAAGACATTGAAAAAGACCTTGACAATTATATCATATATTAGTTTTAATTAAGAATTTACACTCACTGGTGATTTTTCTATTTTAGAGCAATTTCAATTAACATGTTTTGTTAAATAATCTTAACTCATACATGATTTGCCTTCTAGTTGAATTATTTGGCCAAATTTCTCTGTATACAGTTTTCTTTTATCTTTTATTTTACTTTCTGTTATAACACAAAAGAAATGTACCCTAAGTATGTTTTTATAGGAAACAGCAGCACTGCTTACCAATCAAATTGTTTATGCAAATAACTGCATTGGAATTGTCCTATAGCTAAGTGCAGTGGAAACCCTCATTCACCTCTGATGAGCCAAGCAGATAGCATATGCAAATCTCTGTCTGTGCATGAGTTTGTTCTGGACCTGCAACTCCTGTTTTCATTTGGAATAGTAGTTTTGATACCACCAGTCAAAAAAACAAAGCAAAACAAAAACAAACTAACAAAAACTCATAGGTAACAATGGAACAGAGACAGTTGGTTTGTATGTGTTTGTGTGTTTTTTGTGTGTGCATGTGTGAAATATTTCTGGACATAAATGGTTTCTGTGTACTTCATATAAGCATCTAGTACTTTTATTATACAAAACCAGGGGCCTTGTAGATACTTGCTTAAAGGCCACTCATACTAAGGTAGCAATCACAAATTCTAGGGCTCTATGTAAAACATTTAAGAATATGAATGGAAAGCAATTAACATTTTATTTTCACGATTATTTCATGATTATTATTATTTCATGATTTGTGATGCCTTTGAGTAGCACTCTTCCCTACTGAGTTTTGTAACTATACAGTCTTGTAGGGATTACTTCATTCAGCTGATGGTTGCAAATAGTCTAGATACTAAGGCTTTATTGCATATCGTACACGTACACAGGTGCTTTATTTTTCATATTTAAATGATATTCTTCACTTGCAGTTTATACTCAAATAAAGGAAGAAGAAAATCTTTTCTTTAATGCTAACCCTCTTCAGGGTATTACATTTACTAGTGGTTGATCAATAATTTTGATAAATTTTGTTAGATCATAAACATATCAATAACATGTGGTATTAATAAAATGCAGTCCAATGAGTCACACAGGGTTTCTCAAAGACATTGATCTAAAATAAGAAGTTGCACTGGCTTTTGTCTGTTTACTATACTGTTTGGATTAGTTCAGATGCACATTGTTCAGAATCTCTTGCTTCGATTTTGAATGTGTCCTGGTGGGTGGTGACTGCGCGGAGAATCCTGGGGAACAGCCTCAGCTCAATGTCAGTGTGATTTAGTATGTGACTGACTAGTACTTGCTATGTATCAATCATAGGCGCTACATGGATGGTAATGCTGAGAATTCATGCTAACCTGTCACAATTGGAGCGTGGGATTCAGGTACAATGCACCTTGATGCACAAAGTTGGGTTGCAAATTTCCTTTGTATGAAACAAAGAGTGAGAACTTCATCGCACTGCTTAAATTGAGAGTATAGTAGGGGTAATTTCCTTCTACTCTTGGCCTATGCCACTTGTCTATGACAATAGCTTGCTATCAAATTTAAGGCCCTTATTCGGGAGGTTAATGCGAGGTAAGAACTCCATTCAGTGTTATTTTGGCTTAAGGGCATAATGTCACAATTTGATGCATCCTCTAATGACTTTTTTTTTTTCTAAAGGCAGCTTACAGCTTAGACCTAGTTCAGCGAATTTCCTTGTAAGATCCTTGGAAGACTGGAGGGAAAAAAAAGCAAAGTACAATTGATTGCGTGGCCAAATTTCTGCTCATGCCTACTTACTGATTTTTGTTCATTTCACAAATAAACAAGGCATGAATACATCAACCCAGAAACCATAAACAATAAAGAACTTCATCCTGTGAGTTTGCTACAGCCAGCAGTTTGTGGCTGAATCTGCTATTTGTCATAAGATAAATGATAAAGTGATTGCCATTTGTCACCGAATACACAGGAGAAGTGCTCAGCCATGAACTAGTCCGAGGCAGGCAATGGGAAATGCCACCATTCCTACCACCAACTACCTTTTAAGCAGTACCTGACAACAGTGAAAATAAAATTACATCAGGATTTCTGATAAAAACAAACAAAACTTTATTCTCTTAACAAAAAATTATAGAATAAGTTTTAATTGTCTGCATACACACAGGTGAAAACCTTGTATTTACTGTAGCAAGGGCGCTGTAAGCACAGGGTATCTTTTATACTGGAAGTTGTTTTGTAAAGTTGGGCACTGAGTTTAATTTATATGTATTGTTCCCATTTTTGTACTGCTCAGTGATTTTTAATACAAACTTTTTTTATGTTTCTGAGAACCACTAGTGCCTGACGGCTTTCAGCTATATTAATAGGGGTAGAACAGCACCCATACATTAATAGAGCCTGTGTTTTATCTAGACTCTGATTGAATTCAGGGAGTGCCCACATTCTGTGGCTATCCTTGCTGCCAACGATGTGAACTTCATTAATTTCTCTAAAAGGCTATGCAGCAGCAAATTATGGAAGATAAGATTTGTGTGTCATAGCAAGCGCATGGGATTTCTAAGCTATAACATTCCCCAGCGGCAAACACCTTGGCAGGTG
>CM052715.1:10818641-10857769 GCA_028551405.1 Uromys caudimaculatus
GAAACTCGAGTCTTAAATAGACTCCTACTACACCCAAAGGCATGATTGTGTTCCTATTCAGATGTGTTTGAGGGGCTTCACAGAAAGATTCTGTCTTATCAACCAGTACTTTCCAGCTGGGACGCCACTAGCTGCAGACTGCATAAAATTAAAAGTGTACTCTGTAATAATGAGCCACCCTTTAGTTCTCTAAATATATGTGAGGAAAACATAGTTATTAGCATCAAATATTACAAATGAAAACAACAACCCAACAGGCCCAGGACTTCGAGGAACAAAGCTTCTGTTATTCAAGTTTATTTAGCCTGCTCAGGTCCTTAACGAGGTGAGGTCAGTGCAAAACTATTAGCTCTTGAGAAGAACCTCAGCAAAGTGAAGCAAAACTTAAAGGATGGCCAATGTGCTCCACAGCTGTTCAAAGACCCAGGGAAGGGACTAGACCTATCCCTTTCTCCCAGAAGCACAACAGTGGACATTTGCAAAGGTTCCCAAAAATCTGGGGAGCAGGGGAAGGGCATACAACTTTCTAGGTGCTTCCTGGTCAGAATGGAGCTCTGAAAAAAATCACAAAGCAAGATGGAGAAGAGCTTGGGTTCACCCTCCATCACAATCTCTGGGGGCTGGGGGGAGAACTGAGAATTACAGAGGGAAACTTGAGAGGATGAAGAGGCAGAGAAACTCTCAGTCTTCTAGAAGAAGGCAATGTCAATGAGAACAAATAAGCTTGGAAGAACAAATATGTTTGGAAGCTTTCAAGGTAAATGGAGAATGAGAAAGGAGATATAACTGGATGTAAGGACATTGTGAATGTTGCTTTAAGTGTCTGCAAACATGCGCGTATGAGAGCAAAGAGCACCCAGGGTCTTGGAGCCCGGTCCTTACCGTATCTCCTAGTGTCTGCTCATGTTAACTGTAGCATTAAGCCACTGTTTATGGAAGTGAAATGATTGGTTTTAGAACTTGGAAAAAGTGCTTAAAACAATAATACTCAAAACCTAAAGTGGAAGGCTGTACGACAGACAAGAAGAGAAGAATATGAAAGAATGTAAAATTTCTGAGAAATAAATTTAGAGATATTTAGCTAGAAGGGATGATCTAAATTTTTAATCATTTAGTATAAGGAACTCTTGAGAATGCTTAAAGAGAGAGAATTTGATGGTTTTCAGGTGTGACTATTAGGGTAGATTTTACGTAGAAATTAACATCTTAAAATATCTGTTTGTCAGTAGTTACAAACTTTTTTCTGTTCTGGTGGTTCACCAGAATGGCCCTTACAGAGAGGAAGCAAGTGTGTTGTGAAAGGAAACAAGCAAGCGAACAGACAAACAAACAAACAAACAAATGACAACAACAACCACAAAACACTATCATCACCACTCTGGTCACCATCCAAATTTCTTTTGTTTTAGATAATCAACCATTGACCTATAATGATACCATACTCTGTCTATGTAATTATGTGTCTAACAAGAATTGATTCGTTAACTAGTGTGTGCCAAACACCATAAGATGTTCAGGCTAAACCCTTCTATTGCAGGCAATGAAGCTTGCTTCAGAGTGCTTAGTACTCACTTGCACATGCAGACAATGAGACTTGGCATTTGCCATTCAGAGCGTTTAGAATTTCATATCGCTCTGTCTTTTCACTGGGGATTTAAACTAATTTTCAATTCCAATGAGTTGTTTCAGACAAAGTAAAGGGGTGGATATATGTTTTTGCATTGAGTGTTTTAATATGAAAGCACACTTATTGTTCTAAGCACTGCTGTGAACGGTGACAGCCAGTTCCAGACCACTTCTGTCTGCCATACAGATGTATCAAACAATGACAGTTAGCAATCACAGAAAGTATTTTCTCACATTTAGTGACCCAAACATGGCCATGGGTGATCTTTAAGGGATGGTGTCCGGGCTCTGCCTGAACTAGAATAGAAATGAGGACATGAAGGAGGTTAAAGGCTTCAGATCTGCCTATCACTTCATCAGCAGAAAACTCTGCCTTCCTGAGTTTCTTTGCTTAATTTCACCTTGGGGCATCGAGGTTGCTACTTCTCTTACAGCTTATTCTCGGGAGAGAGAGGGAATCTAAGCAGTCTATAAAGGAAGCCAATTGCTTCGAGACTGAAGTTTGAACCTGCCACTGGGCTGTGCTGGTTTCGATTGCCTTAAATTAGAAAATGGATTCCAAGGACACACCTCCTGGGTAACTTCAGGTGAGGCAAAACCACAGGATAAAAGTGGTATTAGATTGGAGAGGCAGGCACAATGTGCCAACTCCTGCTCTCAGAGGACAATTGCAGAGAGACTGAGGCAAGGAGGCCAGATGGACAGACACAGAGATGCTGGTGTGCCTTTGTTCCCCTCCACCAATCATCTCAGCTGCAATTCTGCTTTCTGTTTTTCTTCCCTTGACATTAATAACCCATGCTGGCTCCTTCCTTACGTCAGTCTCCTTGAAAATGATGTTGACCTCCTTAAAACTTGCCCTCAATACATTGTGTTATGACCGGACTTAGAGTCAGATTTGAGTTGTGGAGAGACCTAGGCATCATATGGAGAATGGCCTGTTATGATGTACTGCTTTATGACACTTTTGTCGACTTTTAAATAAAACTTTACAGACACACACGCGCGCGCGCACACACACACACACACACACACACACACACACACACACACACACACGGGAAAGTTCTCTAGAGATATTGGCTTAGAGCAGAATAAAGTAAGGTTATATCAGCTGGTCTTTACTGATACAGGTTATATTACCAGCTGGTTGAGGTCCCATTGCTATAGTAAGATAAAAACCATGAGTGACCAAAAATGTGCAAAAGGCTCATAGCTGGACTGACAGACTCAGTGGCTTAAAGCTCTGAGGCCTGAGAACTAGAGACATAGGTCTTCCTGCATTAGCTAGATTCCTAGAACTCCAGATTCTGCTCTGGAATTTAGTTGTCAGTGGGCTGATCCTTAGCTTTAGGTAGTAACTTGCATTGGCAATAGTCAGCAGTAATCCATGCCAGCTACCTTTACAGCCGTGGATGTTAATACCCTCCGGTGTTATGTCTTGTAGGTCCTGTACACTCTTCAGTGACCAGAGCCTACACTTCCTCATCTTCAGTTATCATCCTCTGCTGTCTCTACTGCCTCTACCTCTAACTATTTCCCGGAACCTTCAGCTACCATGTAGTTGCTATGTCGTAGCTGCCACTGTAGCTACTACTGCTGCTGCCTCTGCTGCTCTGTCTCAGGTTCATGTTACTATCTCAGCCTACCCTACACTCAGAAAGCCAAAGGTAGACCCCCAAATGCCGAGTGACAGCAGCAATAACAAAAACAGGAGAAATATTTTACAGACTCAATGTGACAATGACACAAAGGAGCATCGCAGGAGCATCTCACCTTGCATACGCATTAATCTTCGCTCAGCTTCCAGCCTGACCAATTACAGGCCATACATAAGGACTGACTTCAGCAACTGCAAGCTTTCTGCTGGGCTACCCAGGGGCTTGCTCCTCTTGGTCTGAGAAAGAATCAGCTGGAAGGTGAACAAGGTCCTCTAGAGATCATTAGGGTTGTCTTGGAGTGATGTCCTCAAGGCCCCTACAGGTTATCCAGAGGAGGGTTCATGACTGAACTGAGGTTGACAATAGCAGAAGTTCTGGTTTTAAATGGTCTCAGGTTTGCTGGAACATTACCAGAAGATCTTAAGTGTACAAAGAAGATAGGCAGCCATGAAGGCAGCTTAGTCAGATTCCTAGGGGTAAGGGAGGGTCCATCCACCACCTCTTAATAAGCCTAACAGTCTTTAAGTATGAGGTGGTTACTGAAAGAAAGCTCTACTTTAAACTAAAACTTTCAAAAGCTTCAGTCAGTGCTTAGCTGTGTGCAACCCAAGTGCCAGTTACTAAAGGGAGTTGGGTCCCTCTGAGTGGCCTCAGTGGCACTGAATTCAATATTCAAATTTGGGTAGAATAATAAACCCATGTGTTTGGTGGTCTACTAAGCCATAATGAACAGGTAGCCCACGGCTAAAGAAGTTAAAACATTAGAAGCTCTAGGGAAAAAGGCAGTGGAAGTCAGAAAAATCAGAATTCCAGAGTGGCTTTGTAGTATGAGATCTACTTATTAGCCTGGGCTAAAAGATGTCTATAATATTTTTCCTAGGGTAAGGATTTGAAATGTATTATCCTCCATGATATGACAAAACCTGGAAATTGGTGATCTGAACATAGCTCTGAATTCATATTTATCATAACAAAATTTTTCAGATGCTATCTACTTCCCGAAAATATCAACCATTTATTATTCAATGCTAATCTAGGTACTACTGGAAAGGGATATTACAAATGGAACTGGAAGCGTGAATCACATGTTCATAAACCAGACAGATTGCCCTGGATTATGCAAGTAAAGCCAGTGTGATCACATGAGTCCTGTGTCATTGGTGACATAGGTTTCATTCGGAGACAATGGTTTCAGTGTCTCCAATCATCATAGGTGATAAATTTGGCCGCCAATTGTTTTTGAAGTAGTAGAACCTAAGAGTGTGTTTTTTTATAGTTATTTTATTTATTTACATCCCAGTCTTTGCCCCCCTCGGTGCCCCCGAATCACAGTTCCTCATCCCATTCCTCCTCCCCCTTGTCTCCAAGAGGGTGCTCCCCCACAGGCCTCCCCCTTCCCTGGGGCTGCAAGTCTCTCAAAGATTAAGCACATCTTCTCCCACTGCAGCCAGACCAGGCAGACCTCTGCTATATTTGTGCCAAGGGCCTTGGATTGGCCCATGTAGGCTCCTGGTCAGTGGCTCAGTCTCTAGGAGTTCCCTGGGGTCTGGGTTAGATGAGACTTCTCTCCCTTTCAGCTTCTTCAATCCTTCCCCTAATTCAACCATTGGGCCCCCAACTTTCAGTCCAATGGTTGGGTTTAAGTATCTGCCTCTGTCTCAGTCAGCTGCTGGTAGGCCCTCACCAAGGAGAGCCATGCAAGGCTCCCATCTGTAAGCACATCATAGCATCAATAATAGTTTCAGCCCTTGGTGGGCCTCACCTCATGAGATGGATCCCAAGTTGGGCTGGTCATTGGATCTCCTTTCCTTCAGTGTCTTCTCCATTTTAGTTTGTGCAGTTCTTTTAGACAGGAACAATTATGGGTCAGGAATTTTGACTGTGGCTGAGTAACCCTGTCTCTCCACTTGAGGCCCTGTCTATCTACTGGATGTGGACTCTTCAAGTTCCTTCTCCCCAATGTTGAGCATTTTGGCTAAGGTCTCCCTCAATGAGTCCTGAGAGTCTCTCACCTCTTGAGTCTCTGGTACTTTCTAGATGGTCCTCCCTCTCCCATTCCCCCAAGGCTGCTTTCTCTTGGCCCTCTGGGATTCTCTTCTGTCCACCCCCCCCCATATCCGATCCTGTTCTGCTTTTCCCTCCCCCTCTCTCACCCAGGTCTCTCCATCCCTCTGCCTTCTATTATCATTTCCTTTCACTTCTAAGTGGGATTGAAGCATCTTGGCCCTGTCTGCTTGTTATAGTTATTATGGTTTGTGGGTTGTATCCTGGATATTTTGTACTTTTTGACTAATACCCACTTATCACTGAGTACATACCATGCATGTCCCTTTTGATGTGGGTTACATCATTCAGGATGATATTTTCTAGTTCCATCCATTTGCCTGCAAAATTCATGGTGTTCTCGTTTATAATAGCTGAATAATATCCCATAATGTAAATGAACCACATTTTCTGTATCCATTCCTCAACTGAGGGACATCTGGGTTGTTTTTACCTTCTGGCTATCACAAATAAGGCTATAAACATAGTGGAGCATGTATTCTTGTTATATGTTGGAGCATCTTTTGGATATATGCCCAAAAATGGTAGGTCTTCAGGTAGAACTATTTCCAATTTTCTGAGGAACCTCCAGATTGTTTTCCAGAGAGGTTGTACCAGCTTGCAATCTCACCAGCAATGGAGGAGTGTTCCTCTTTGTCCACATCCTCGCCAGCCTCTGCTGTCTCCTGAGTTTTAGATCTTAGCCATTCTGACTGGTGTGAGGTGGAATCTCAGAGTGGTTTTGATTTGCATTTCTCTGATGACTAAGAACTTTGAACCTAAAAAATGTGTTTTAGTGCATTTTTCTTAGAAGGAATTAATGTAGTTACCCTGGGACTGCAGTTTATCTGGTATCAAGTGTTTATAAAAGAGCAATCGTGAGCCTTAGTTGCACTGTATTCCTGCTTGCCCTGCATCCTCTCTCTCTCTCTCTCTCTCTCTCTCTCTCTCTCTCTCTCTCTCTCTCTCTCTCTCTCTCTCTCTGTATATGTGTGTGTGTGTGTGTGTGTTGAGATTCAGTCAAGAGTCCATCACTAAAGACAAAACCCAGGGATCACCTGATCTTGGATTGTTAGCCCCTCCAAAATGTGAGGCAAATAATACTGTTTTGCTTTGTGCAATACTTAGCTCTGGGCATTTCATAGTAGTGATTGAACTGGAGATAAGACAAGTTCCTAGAAGCAAAAGAAGAGTACAGCAAGAAAGAGGAACTAATGGAGGAGGTCAAGGGGTTTAAGGATGGGGTAGAATTTGATCCATTTGCTGGTTGTCAGACAAAAGGGGATACATGAGGATGATGAAGAGTCTCCAGAATCAGGACTTTGGGAGGATTGAACATCTAGTTCACTGGCAAAGGAATTGTCTGATATGCACGAGGCCATGAGTTTTATTCCAGTACTTTAGAAAATGAAAAATGAAATGTCTGGTTTTTGACAACAATTGAATATAGATTTTTTTCCCTTCCATGTTCCATAGTAGGTAAAAATACCTTTCCTATCTTGACACTCAGAAGCATGATTAGTTTTGCCATGAGTCTTTTTCACAGGCAAGGGGATATAACTCAAAATTGTTTTCAATTAATATTTAGATACCAGACTAGAGAGATGAGATGGCTTAGCTGATAAAGTGCCCATCTGACAAGGCAAAGGACCTGAATACAATCCCCAGGACCCATGAGAAAAAGCCATGCATGATGACATATGTTTGCAATCTGACCAATGGGGAGATAGAGAAAGGAGACTCCTTAAACTTAGCTAGCCAGTGACTCAGCCTACTTGATAAGCTCTAGGCAAGGGAGAGAATCTGTCTCCAAAACAAAAGGTGGCTTCCGGCTGAGCAACACCACCTAATATTGTCCTTTGGCCTCCATATGCATGCACACAAGCATGCTTGCATATCCACAGATACATGCACCTGCATACACGTGAGTATGCACACATAAATGCACACACAAAATAGTAGGGATATATGATCATAAGTGACTATGCAGTAAATAACAGAGCCTTGCGGTAATCTACTATGTGATGTGTATTCTTTTAGTAGTTCTTGGAGAATTTGGTACAATGTGTTTTGATCACACTCACCCTTCCCCCAACTCCTCCTGAACCCATCCCCTCCTTGCCCACTCAATATTGTGTCTTCTTAAAAAGAATCAAGCTTGTTTTGTACTGTTCTTGTACTTTTGAGTATTTGGCCTTCTGATTTATTTTTCATTCCTCTAGAGAGAATGTAAGGAGCGTGTAATTCTGCATATTTCACTTTGCCCTACCAAGAAGTTAGATGTGGGTGAGGATTTATGTTCTAAAATGTCAGGCATAGTTTGGTTCTGTTAGTAATTCAAAACATAGCAAAGAACTAACCTTACTGGTAGGAGGCTTGACTTTGCCCTCTTTTACTTGGAAGTGTCTCTAAGTTCTTAGAATATGATTGATTACACAGGAGCTTTGACCATTGCATTGTGACTGACAATGGAGATGCTCGCTCACACTGAATTACTTCAAACATGTTAGGGGTTCTTACAATTGATTGTAGACTTGAGGGCAGCCAAGAGGTCAATATTTAACTGAGACCCAATTAAATCATAGACAGAGGTTTCCTTGGTTACCATTCCTCTATGTGTGCTGTACCATCTCAGGCCAGAGAGGAGACAGCACCATACTTGACTGGGAAGAGGATGGAGCGCAGCTGTAAATCCAGGTCTCTCCTGGACTCTAGACCTTTCAGTTCTACTTGGTTAATTTTAATTATATTTTCTCTATGTGGTGCAGCAGTAGCTATAAATACAGTGTTCTGAGTTCTAGGAAATTTCCAGCAAACTAGCAAGCTCAAGAGTAGTTGTGAGGATTCCCAAACTTATAGCCAGCTGATGTCTGCATTGAGGGCAGTCTTGTCCCATGGAGACTATCCTCTGGATGAATCATTTAAATTCCATTTATTTTGAGTATGGTGACAACAGAGCAAGATGTCAGAGGCTCTGTGCACAAATGACTCTTTTTAGAGGAGCAGGTATGCTTGTGCTTTATTTTACCCTGTTATTCCTGACTGTACCATCCTATCGTGTAGGTGATAGTTGTGGTCTTGAGAAATGTGCCAACTGAAATTGAAAGTTCAGTGTTCTACATGCCAGAGTAAGGGGACCTTGATGAATAAAACCTAAATTTTCCAGTGATCGCTGAAGCAGGGACAGATGTACTGTTGGGATTCTGTTTACCTCTGAACTTCAGTAGAAAACTCAAGTGCTATCTGTCCTATGGGGCTTTGAATTCCCTCCGGTGGAGTCTAGTTTATACTAGGACAATGGCCCGGAGAAGACCATCTGGGCACTCAAATCCACAGTAATGATAGCCTAGTTCTTAACAGTTTACTGAAGGCTTTTAGAATGTTTATGTGACCGGGGAGGAGAGAGTTGACCATCACGACCCCACACCTGTATCTTAAAAACTGAGGGTTGATGGAAAAGACTCATTCAGTGTTACTCAGTTTAAACTTTCAAAAAATGTTACTCAGTTTAAACTTTCAAAATGCAACTGTAAAATTAAGAAAATGCAATCCTTGCTGCATACCATACTGGATTGGCTCATGAAAGCAATGAGCCTTACACTTGAGACTAAAAAGAGCTGTTTAAATTTATAAAAGGTAAGGGTAGGGAAGAATCTTTTGTTTCAAAGCTGTTCTATCTCAGAATTCAACTCTAATGTAAACTTAAGGACAAGAATGAAGAAATTGAACTCAAAAACTAAAACTATTTTTCACTAATTTTTTTTTATTTAGCACATTGTCTTTTTCATAAAGTGTGTTTCACATTATAAAAATCAACAAAGGTTATCAAAAAGCATTTTCATTATTTTATATTGTACTGAAAATGATCTTGACACCATACAACAGTTTATATATTTCATTTCCTTCCTCTTTATAGCCTATTTCATTTTCTCTCAAACTGTTATGATTATCATAGCACCCAAATTTGAGATGTGCGGTTCCCTCAGGAGGTCAGGTATATGTGTTCTCTGCACACCAATAAATCAGACAGTGGAAGCATGATTGGGTAATGTTAACAATTCCCCCCACATACACACAGAACAGTGAGTGCTGTGCTTTGTCAGAGTGTCAGGCCAGATCTTTAAAAATGCGTAACTAACTGGAATCATACAGTGCTGTGACTTCAATCGAAGCCTAGGACACCTAAAACCTCTAGAAGCTGAATATGGGTCCCTAATTGCAGGTCACTTCAGTTAGATCCATGCTCATGAACACTGCAACCCTATAGACGTCTCACTTCTGCAACAGTAAGTGTCCTTAAAGCAAGCTGGGGTGAGCTTCCCGCAGGCAAGGATGACATTTAAAGGCCAGGATGACGAGATAATGGGATGGAGATCCTTCTAATTATATTCACAATCAAAGCATGAAAAGTAGTGAGATATGCTACTGCTCATTTATGAATTAAGTTCTTGGTTACAGCGTATTCACTAATATATATGTATGTATTTTAAATAACATGCTACAATGAGTGATTAGTGGTATAGTTTAGACAACCCCATTGCAAGGCTTGGAAGCCCCAGTTGTTTTATTTCTCTCTTTTAAATATTTTGATAAGAGGAAAGGTTTTTCTTTTCCTTTGTGTGTGTGTGTGTGTGTGTGTGTGTGTGTGTGTGTGTGTGTGTGTGCGCATGCACGTGCACTGAGAGTGCTAGTGCATGATAGGAAGTGAGCTATCACTGAGTACAACTCCAATCCTTTGAAGATGTATATTGCACACTTCTTCTTTTGATTGTTTAGAGATAGCATTTGAGAATGGTTCTTCAGATTCTTTCCTCAAGGTTGTCCTACCTCTTAGAATGAAGGGCCTGTGATTTATGTCAATGATCCTTATTAAGGAATAAGAATTACACTCCATGAAATGGAACCCATTCCCAATACTATGTGAGGGACCAAGAACCAGAGACTATATTGTTCAGAGTTCCAGGGTAAAAAACCAAATACTACTGGTCTTAAAAGAAAAAAATTGTAGTGATAAAAGAACTCTCAATGACACTCAGCTGGACTTGTAGAGCAGTGCCTTATTCAGATAGAATCAGAGAAGCTTCCTTCTGCAGCAGATGGGAACAAATACAGAGACCCCCCCCCCCACAGAGGTGGGTGGGAAGGAGAGGGAGAGAGTGAAAGGGAGAGGGAGAGAGAGGCAGAAGAGATGGGGAAGGGGGAGAGGAGGAGGAGCATGGGGGGGGTTGGGACACGCAGCTCTAAGTGAAATGTTTCTCCCAGATCCCTCAGGGAACCCGTAGAAGAGGAGACAAAAAGAGTTTAAGAGCCAGACTGAATGGAGCACACCAGGAGAACAAGAACGAGGCCCCCTAAATTAACTAAGCAACGCTCATATAAGCTCACAGAGAATGAAGCAGCAAGCACAGGACCTATACTATTCTGCACCAGGTCCTCTGCATATACATTATAGTTTTCAGATTAGTATATTTTTTAGGGGACTCCTGAGTATGTGAACGAGTGGGTCTCTGATTCTTGTGCCTTTTTTTGGGCTCTTTTCCCTTTTTTAAGGTTGTCTTATCCAACTTTTATGTGATGGATCTTGCTTTATGTTATTGTATTTTATTTTTACTATGTATTGTTGTTATATCATAGAAGCTAGTTCTTTTCTAATGAGAGACAGAAATGGAGTGGACTGTGATGAGAAGTGGAGTGGGGAGGACCTGGGAGGAGCAGAAGGAGGGGAAACTGTAATCAGGATACATTGTATGAGAAAAGAATATATTTTCAATACAGGAGGAAAAGAATTGCATAGTGCATGTAGTAATAACTCAGTCTCTACTTTTTAATTAAACTGGACAGTGTTACCAGTCTATAACTTTTCTGAGTGAACTCTAAGTGTGCCATTCCTGGCAAAGCATCTTGGACACACATCATGCTTCATCCTTGTTATAGAATGCTGTTTACAGTAATTAAATCAGGGCTAGAAAGAACATTTCATTTTCACGGTCCTCATACTATAGAAAACCTAGGTTACTTGTCTCATTTTGTTTTGTTTTCATTGTTGTTGTTGTTGTTTTTTGTTTTGTTTGTCTTTTGTTTTGTTTGTTTTTGGTTTTGTTTTGTTTTTGGTATCATCCTGACTCTTTATTACTGTTTCCCAACCATAATTCCTTATATTTTCATGAAATTAACCCTTTTCCGGGTTTTAATATGATTAGAGAACCCAGTATACCACCAGAAACCCAAACGCGGTATATTGATGGACTTCCGGTCATTTCACATTCCCAGAAAAGAGTCTGGCTAAAGGACTGGGCCTTCTCGCTCTGCCTGTGCCCCATTCCAACGCCATCTCACTTTACCTCAATATCAGTCTGGATGACCTATCCAACATTTTAATCTTGGAGTTTATAGACTTACACAAATCATGTTAACTTCAATTCCACAAGCCATTAGCCATTCATATCCGTGGTCACCCTTCCAACTTCACTGTCATCTGGAGGGGCTCTAACTCAGAGGTATCACACTCTCTACCTCACAGGCTGACTCCAGTCTCTGGCCTGTTGCTTCTATTTGTGTACTGTCTTCTATCTCATGATGATTCAACTCTTGTTATGCTTTGCTACATTTTTCCTGTATTGGTGAATTCATCTTGAAGTCTCTGATTCAGGATCTGCTCTTGTAGTTTTTACAAGGGCATCCATACCTGAATTCTTGCTTCCTGAATTCTAGACTCCTGGCTTTAATATGCTACTGAGCCCCAAGTAGCTCCTCCAAGTGTGTCACATTCAGTTGAATCTAGGTTCACATGTATTCTTTAATCTATAATGTTCTATTTCTAAATAATCATGCCATGAAATATCCTGTTATCAGTGTTAGAATCCTCACATGCACATCTGGACAATGCTTCTCAGCATAAGCCTCAGAGTCATCTATATTTTGTCTATATGAGCAATAGCAAAAATTTGGGGCCCTGCCCAAGGGAAGATGCTTTAATCTCACTCAGAAGGGGAAATGCAATAGTAATCTGAGGTGGATGGAGGAAGGGAACTGGTTGGAAAAGGAGATGAGGAGGGGAACTTGGAGTGGGATCAGGTGCAGGGAGGGCCGAGGAGAGCAAGTCCGGAACATGAAATGAAATCAAGGAGGAGGTAAGGTGGGAGGAATGGGTGCTCATCTCCAGGGCTTGTCAGAGACCTGGGATGCTGGAGGCTTCAGGGAGTCTATGAGGGTGACTCTAGTTGAGACCTCAGGCAGTGCGTGAGATGGACTATGAAGTGGCCACCTCCTGTAGGCAGGCAGGACTCTGAGTGGAGGGATAAGGACAAGAACTCACACACAAAACCTTCAATCCAAAATCTGTCCTGCCTGGAAGTGCAGGGACAAAGATACAGCAGACACTGAGGGAATGACTGACCCGTGACTGGTCCAGCTTGAGACCCAGCCCATGGGCAAGAAACAATTAATGATACTCTGTTAGGCTTGCAGACAGGAGCCTAGCATAACTGTCTTCTGTAAGGCTCCACCCAGCAGCTGACCAAAACAGATGCAGATACCCACAGCTAAACATTAGACAGAGGTTGGGAAGTCTTGTGGAAGAGTTGCGGGAAGGATTGAGGGACATGAAGGGAGTAGGAACTCTATAGAAAGACCAACAGAGCCAACTAGCCTGTACGTTTGAGGGCTCTCAAAGACTGAACCACCAACAAAAGAGCATGCAAGGATACACAGGCTAACCTAGCGCCACCCCTCCCCCCCCCACTCCTGCACAAATATTGAGAAGATGTATAGTTTGGATGATGACCCAAGGGTTTGGTCTTCATGCGGGTCTCTCAACAACTGGAGTGGGGACTTACTCTGACTCTGTTGCCTCACTGTTCCTCTAATTTGGCAACCTTGGTTGGCCTCAGTGGGAGAAGGTGCCTAGTCCTACAGTGACTTGAAGTGCCAGGGTGGGATGGTACCCAGGAGGGACCTCCCCCTTCTCAGGGGTGAAAAGCAGGAGAGATGGGGGTAGGGGCTCGGGGAGGGAGCTGGAAGGAGGTGGTGGGCTTTGATTTGGATGTAAAATGAATAAATACATTTATGGAAAAGATCTGGCCCTGATCATTATGAGCTCTTGGTGTCACGACAAAAGTCTTCCCTGGTACCACATCACTTAATATATACTACATTCCTTTCCAATGCAGCGCATATAATCAGTGTTCATCAATCACTTTTATGTCATAGGAAACAGAAACATTCAACTTATTACAACAGCACATAAAAGATTAGATCTGTGTGTATCTGAGTGATGTAAGTACATGTTCCTTGGGTGTGTACGTGTGTGTGTGTGTGTGTGTGTGTGTGTGTGTGTGTGTGTGTGTGTGTGTAGGTCAGAGGTCAATATTGGGTGGTCTCTTCAATTGCTTTCCACCTTATTCTTCGAGACAGGTTCTCTAACAGAGCCTAGAAATTAACGAGGCAGCTGGCTCTCTGCCCATTGAATTCCAGGGATCTGTCCCTAACTCTTGGGTTATAGATATGTACCACTGTGTTTGGCTTTTGCAGGGCTAATGAGGTGTGGATACTATCAAAATGCATTATGTATGGAAATGTCATAATGAAGCCTGCCATAATGCATAATTAATATATGCTAATAAAAAACTTAAGAAATTATGTATTTTTACCAATAGCATGCAGTGGATGAGGCACTACAAAAAATGGCAATTTACTGGAGAACGAAAAGCAACTGTAAAAGTATAATATGTAAACTATGTTCACAAAATATTATCATTACATTGAAAACTATGCATAGCAAATTTAAAAAGGCAGATAGCCAGAGACTGTAAGAGGTGCCTCTGAGCTGCTGTGGGAAAAGAAAGCTAAAAATGGTGGCCCATTTTCCTATTCTATTCCAATTTCACAGAGGGGTTCAACATTGCATTAGCAATAATTCCCAGCCTGAGCAGAAATATGCAAAGAGAAGGAGAAACTCTTTAGGAAATCAAATATTCAGAATCGCTTAGTTATATTTAAGAACCACGACTCCATTTAGCAGCATTCTCTTGATTTCTAAGTGTTTATGACTGCTTCAGGGCTAGGTCTGGGTACAGCTAGCATGTTCCTTGATACACAATCAGAACTTCTTGTCACCTGTCCTTAAAATTAAAAAGTACTTTTCTCAATCAGCTGCAGATTTTAGGACAACGATGCGCCAGATTCATGCTATTATACGTAGCTAACTGCAAGTTAATCATATCAGAAACACTTGTAAAGGAGGCAGTCATCGTGTGGGTCATGTCCCTCGTGATAAGAACTTTCAGAATATTTCTGTGTCAATTCCTCTGCTTCATGGATTCATTATGTGTCAGTTTTCCATTATTGAGACCACAGACTACGTGGTTATTTTTTTCCTTATAATAACTATCAATATTTCTGGTAACTGGATGAGGGTCACAATTTGCCATTTGAGTGTTGTCAAGATACTTATATCTATTTTCACATAATCTATCTTCCTGCTGGTGCAGCTTTGAATTCACAGGATTTCATTACCCAGCACAGAGTGCTGTGAACGTAGTACCACTTATCAAGTGGTTGCAAAATGAAGAAATGATGTGTAGGCAACCACAGAACCAACTCACATGTCGTAATACACTTTGAAATTGAGCCGAGGTTAAGTAGCATGAGTTTTGCTATTTAGGTGCCTGACTGATGAATGAGGTGGGTTTCCCATTCTGTTAGAAGTCAAACCTTCTCCATGTGAAAAGGTGGAGAAATGATGACATGGCCACCGCTGGAGTCCTCTAACCAGGAGACGTCGTAGCTCCTTACACAAGGAGATAGGTAGCAATGCTGAGGAGAAGAAGAAGCTTAGGAAGACATTGCGAGAGAGAGTCTGTGTATAGACTCGATGTAAAATTGTTCTCCTGGGGTTGTTTAGTGCTCTTCCCTCATAACACAAATTACAAAGAGCAGAGAATGACTGCAGGAAACAACAGACAAACAACAATAAATTAATAAATTTTAAAACACAAGAGAAAAGCTTCAGCATGGGGAAAGCATGGGCTGCCAAGAGAACACAGAGCAGAGTGTAGAGTTTGACTCTCTTACTAGTTGCTTGCACATTTAATTCTAAGGTGCTTTTTTTCTTGCTTGGTCAACACTACAGTAGATATTATAGAGTTTCCCCCTAGACAATATCTAAAGGTGATCTATAATTGTGATCAAATCTGCCCAAAGGGACAGTCCAGATCAATAACATCAAGTTTACCTTTCATACAATGTTTCCCTTCTTGGATTGCCTTATGTAGATATTTATGAACTTATGTAGATATTTATGAACTCACTCAGTTTCTAAAGAGGAATGACATTACACTTGCTGGGAGGAACCAGAGTGTGTCACCACACTCTTTACCACTAAACCCCACTGTGAACCTCGCATAGAAAGTGTCCCTAATGAGGAGACCCGGTCATCAGTGAGCCCTGAATTTTCTCATCACACAGATGAACACTGTGCTTTGGGGTCACATATGGCAAACTATGAGAATAGCTATATCTAAGACAGTTAAAAATCAACTTCATATATTCAGGTTCTAGACGAGCATAAATAATTGGGGTATTCCAAAGAATTCTTCAAGGTTAGAAACCAACAGAGGATTTAACTATTTCACGAGGGCAGGTAGAAAACATTTACCACATGATGGAGGACGTAAAGGGAGCAGGAATGGGGTAAGGAGAAGAAAGAGAGAATGCTATCAGTAAAGATCAGGAGTGTTCTCTGAGGTATTTGGACTATTAGGTTGGTGCAGTATGAGTAGAGTCTTGAAAGCACACTCATTTCTTGCTGCTACCATGCATGTATGCGGCTAGCAAACTTACCAAAGGAGGCAGCATTCATCCACCCATGCGCAGCTGTGCATATCTATTCATCATTCACACCCCTAGCTTTTATTGACTTCCTCCTTTGATTTCTGAGCCTTCAAGACACAGTGGGGTAAGTGATAGCTGCTGTCATCCAAAAAGCATTATGTTCACAGGAGCCTAGTTGACAACAAATAGGCACTTGTGAGACAGTCAAAGGGGTCAAGATGAAGACCAGTACTCAGCAAAACATGGAGCAATACCAGGCTTCTAAGAGTCTCCCACTTGGAGACTTGGGGATGGGAAGGCAAGAACAGGCTTTTGGGTGAAAAGAAACGCAAATCTCTCTAAGTTAGCAGCTGGTTAGTTCATGTTTTTGGTTTTTGTTTTTCCCGTGTCTCTTCCACTGACCATTTTGCTTGTTTTTTTTTTGTTTGTCTTGTTTTGTTATTTCACTAATTATTGCTCCAGTGAAGTGCTGAACCCCCGCTTAAGGAGTGATTGCTGAGATCCCTACATGTGCTCCGCACCAAGAGGACTATAAAATGTGATTAAATCAGGGAAGCAATTGATTCCTCACTTGCAACAACATACAGGGTGAGAAACAGTGCTCAGTAACTTAGTCTTGTAGCAGGAGTTGGTTTTTTAGTGTCAGTGTCCCAGTCCCCATGGGTCACACACCTGAGACTTGGCCACCAGAGTTCCTAGAATCTCTTCACAAAGGAGAAATCATCGCATATTGCCACTAGATGGCGCCCACTATTTTCATTTTTTAAGAAAGAAAAAAAAACCTATTTTCTATATAATAGCCATATTCAAGTAAAATATTGTTACTTACCATCACTATTTTTGAAATTATGATTAATTTAATAATAATTTCATCACAACATGAATCAAAACCACCATAAACACTCATGTGGGGTACATTAGGGCCAGTTTAAAAAATATTAAGTCTGTTTTCCTTTATGTAAGAAAAGGAATTTGAAATACATTTATCAAAACAGAATATTAGTAGGATTAAAATAGATGATAAAAGTGTATTATGAAATAATATTACACGTGTCTTAAGTAGTTTGGCAAAAAAAAATCTTAATAAATAGAATTTTTGTTTTCAGAACTGTCTCATCATTGCACAACTCAACAAACATGATTTAAGATGTGTTTTTAAACATTAACTAATTAGTTGCTATTATATACATCAAAACTATTGTAAGCTGTAATGTGGGATAGTAATTTCTGAACTAATGCCTGTATTTAGTTATAGTTTAAATAAAGTTTAATATGTATAGGTTTATATAATTTGATTATTAGAACTCAGATGCAGGACATATGTTATGGTATATGATTTCAAAATGTTATACACATTTTTAAAGGAATGAATATGAGGTATTCTCATTTCCCCAATAAAAGTCGCTTGTAACACTCAAATAATGTTTATGTGGAATAAAATCTCTCTACTGAAAGCCTAAATATTGTTCTGGAATGAACACAGCTTCCATTTTTACAACAGTAGACTTGCAAATAGAATAAGGCACAATAATAAAGTCAGGGTGCACACAGAACACACTATAACGTACAATGTCCTGGGTGAATATGTACTGAAAGAAACTGAAAAGTCACAGGTTTATTGCACAGAGGAAAGTCTAAAACCTACGTACCCCGCCACACCAGCACAAAAATGTAAGGATGTGCTGCTTATTTCACTACTGTTTCTTTCATTTTCAAGCGTTTTCAAGTGGAACTCACCTTGATGTTCTCCAGGGTGATCTGCCTCATGTCTATAAGCCTTCTGAACTTCCTTTCCTCTTCGAAGATCCTCTCCTCACAGTGCTGTTTCTCTTTCGTGAGATGGTCATACACACCATGCACGTGTTCACTGTCAAATCGCAACTTGATGAACTCCTCCCTGCAGGGAAAAAGTTTCACATGTGAACTCGGCGGTTACAAAAGGAAAAACACTAATCTTTAAGCAGCATCGGCACGTAAGTAAGACAATAGTGTCAACAGTAAACAAGCTAAGAGAATAAATAACAGCTGATGCTCAGCTGCGATCAGCACACAACAATCACTGACGAATAGCACAGACATTGAGACTTGTCAGGTCACAGCAGTGGCACAAGCACCTAATACAAACCGTGAATAAGATTTGCATCCAATATAGGTCTTTATAGATTTAGCATAACTCATATAATTTTAAGTTTATGTCTTTCAGACCCATATTATTGTTTCAGGTATTAATATTTTAAGCAATGTGTTTTCTTGCTTTCTTACATGATACAACAAAGGCAAATTAGTCTTTTGGAGATAATAGCTAAATGACCATGATCATGTTCAGTCCAGTCATGGGTAGACTGGCTGGACTCCACTAAAGATCTAGTACTGGACTCTGCATAGTTGATTGTTTAACTGTTTTTATTTGTATGCCTGTGTATATGTGTGCATGTGCGTGCATGCATGGGTGTGTATATGTATGTGTGAGTTTGTGTGATATACATGGATGTGAATGAAAGCTTTTGTGTGGAGTCAGAGGCTCTCCTGTGGTAAGACTGGGAATTGAACTTAGGCTGTCAAGTATGTACAGCAAGTATAGCAAGTGTTTTACCCAAGGACCACTTTATTATCCCCATGTGCTGTGATATACATATACACATACATATACATATTCATATTCATATACATATACATATACATATATATCACTCCTAATGTGAAAAGTCAATATTCCTCTAATCAGTATGCAAGCATAATGTTTAACAGGAGACAGAACCAACATGAATACTGGAGGAGACCATGAGAGCACATGGACAGAGCCTATGAACACCATCACAGAGGAGCCAAGGACCATTTTCACTGAGAGCATCCCTCATTTATGAGGTCAGCTCACGAGAGCGCACTGAAAAAGGGAGATGTGAACAGATGACGAGGGATTCTATAGAATATCTGTTTCTAAATTCTGCCCTCAAAACTGTTAGAGGACAACCATAAGTTATTAAACATGGCTCACAAACACTAACAACGCGTTGAATCAAGGAAAGATATTACTAATATTAGAGAGAGAAGGTTTACATATGTGGAAAAGCGAACAATTCCCAGTTATTAAAATAAGAATAAACTCAGGAGAGAAATAAAGAGTGAAAGCAACTTCTAATTATACTCATACAAACAGAAATGATTAAATATCATATGTCATAATATATATTTGATAAATTCTGAGGAAAAATAGGAAGCATTATAAGAATACATTTTAAATAGGGAAATCTGATTTTATGAATCTCACGTTAAGTGGGATTATTATTTTGACAAAACTTACTCCAACTTTTCAAGTTTATCTTCATAATTTGTCTTCTCCAGATTCATTATCCTTATCTCCTTACTCAGTTCCTTGGTCTTCTTGAAGAGAAAAACTGTTTTGCCTCTAGCTGTCTCGATTTCTCGATGAATTATTGTACCTTTTCCCTGCAGCATGTTTCAAAGAAGTTTTCACACTTTAGATTTTCAAATTTTTGCAAGTCAGAGACATAGTTACATGGGCTCTACAGATAATAAAAGAGCAGTAATTCCTCAGCAAGGTGGGCAATGATGGAAGCTTGTGCTTCCCACTGTTAAGAGGCGCTTCCTGAAAGGATAGAGACACATCTTTCCCCTTTTTGTCTTCCCACCCGCTTCGACAGCAGCATGTCCTCACTCCACATGTCTCCACACTATTCTGGTGTGTACACACATGTGTATGCACACGCGCGCGCGCACACACACACACACACACACACACACACACACACACACGAAATGGCCAGGTGGCTAAGTAAACACAGATGCTCTTAGGTGTCAAACAACACCAAAAAACAGCATTTCATCAGAAAAATTTTCCCCTGGTGGTTCTGGAAATTAATTCTCTGTTGAGATGTTTCTTAAGTGAGCTGATCTCCAAAAGGGTTTGTGTAATTAAAAAACCTAGAGTCAATGTAATCACCGCCAACAAAAACATGGTGAACATATTTACCCTAGCAAAATAGAGGGGTATGTTATCATGTTACTGCCCAGAGCTGACTAAATTCAAGTATTTGTATGAGTGACCAAAATAAGGAAGTTAAGAAAGAAATAGCTTTAGACATCTCAGTGAAGATGATTTCTAAAACAACATTTTTCTAGTTAATGACTTAAAAATTTAAAATTGTGAATTTTAATTAAATTAGAACCTTTTAAAAATAGTAACCTATATTGCCAAATCGTACATCATTATTATAATGTATTAATGATTAAAGTTACTGCCTCTGAGCATACTTTCTAGTTGAAAAGCAGATTTCTGATAAATGATGATTTCATAAATTGAAAAAGATCAGATTACTAGACTTAGGGCTAAAACTTTTTCTAACCATTCCTCTCTTCCCTACTCTGTCTCCCCTCCTTCCTCTCTCTCAGTCCTCTCTGTTTTTTCCTTCCATTTTAAGTCACTTACATTACCGTAATACAGTGGAACAGAACGGGTAGCTTATACACAGTGAACATTTACTCCTTCCAGCAAAATGGGCCAGTGAGTTCGGGAATAACGGGCAAACGGACATGGTGTCTGCCGAGGGTTTGCTATTTTTTTTTTTTTTTTTGTCAAAGATGCTCTCTGCTGTGTGCTCACGTGGGGAAAGGAGTGAGTTTGGCCTCCATGAATGGTTTTTAAAGGCATTGATCTCAGTCACAAGGATGGGGATCTCAGGATTTCACCTGCTCAGGTAGCTAAGGGCCTCTGGGTCCTCTAAACACCCCCAGCAGGAGAGACTGATCTGAAGGAAGGATTAAGGGAGGACACCAGCATTCTTTTGCTCCTTCCCATTGGATCACTCTGCCCCTGCCCCTTTCATTTTTCTTTTGCTTCATTGCTTCCTTGAAGCTACACGGAGAGGTCAGTGTGTGATTATAAAGAGTGGCAGACTCTTGCATAAACCCAGGGCAAATTTTGGGGTTGCTTTGGAATGTTTTCCTGCTAGAGATTGTGTGCCTTATAGACTAGAGCAGTGGGAAAAAGAGGCTACATGGATGCAGGGTGTGTGTGTGTGTGTGTGTGTGTGTGTGTGTGTGTGTGTGTGTGTGTGTGTGTGTGATGTGTATGTGTATGTATGTGTATGTATGTGTATGTATGTGTATGTATGTGTATGTATGTGTATGTATGTGTATGTATGTGTATGTATGTGTATGCAGAGCCCATTTACAGAGAACAAGTCAAGATGCAAAGCATCTCCCCAGAATTATATATGATGAGTTTTCACTGATGTAAGAAATAATAAATTGAAAACTGAAATTTTTACCTCGGTTTTTGAGAGTGTCTTGAGGCTTTTCTTGCCCTTTTTTCGTAATTTCTTCTTTGTTTTGTCTACTTTTCTTTTAACACGTTCTTTCCTCCTCCGTATGTCGTGAAATAACTAGAAGACACTCTGATTTTACAGTGTGTAACATTTGTGATTCACTGGTTTAGAGAAACTGTATGCAGTAACTATCTTAGTAATTCTAATGTCTGTTTTAACATATGAAAGGAAAGGATCACTGCCTATGAGTTCTAGGCTATGACACCTCAAATCTCAAATTCTGTTTGAATTATCTAAGACATGGAAAGTCTATCTGTTTCAGTTAAATAAGCAAAAATGGATGAGAATACATAGAAATAATATTTTATGTATTAGATATTGAATATATTAATATAAAAAATTCTATTAAATATGTAGAATATCTTAAATATTATATTTATTAACTATTATATATATAACTGAAGCTCTAAACACAAATTGTCAGAAACCACTATCAAAAAAGAACATGCGCAGCTATTCATTCCCAGACTTGGTGCTAAGTGGCTAATTCTTTCATTTATTACCTATTAAAAGATAAAATAAGAAATGATTGGTGAGCAACGAGAAGATATAAAGCCATGACTATCAGAATATTAAGGGAAAACAAAAATCACTAACGTTGGTGGATTCATCATTATACAATACAAATTAGACGATGACATTTGAGATAATTAATAAACTCCCACCATTAATGTAAGAGAAAGTCATTATTAAACCACTTAACCCTCTCAGTTTAGTGCTGGTTATGTGTTTGTCATGTATGTTGGGATCCCTTTCAGAAGCTTCCATTTGCTCAGTCTGGTTAGGCTCATGTTTTCTGTTTATAATACAAGGAAACCCTTCTTGCTATTTCATAGAGAGACTTTGAAAGTCAAGGTAAATACGTTTAACAGCGAAAGGACAACATAAACCCATTTGTCTCCATTTAAGGAACAAACCATAAAATCCAGGAACAAGTTCAGAAAACTTCCTCCCAACAAACAACCTGGGAATAACCCCAAGAATGGGAAAATATCTTATCTCAGGATGGGCATCTGTGCTGGGCAGCCCTATCTCATCCTCTGGATAAACTTTCATGACATAAGATACAGACCACTGGCCATCTGGCACAAACCAATCAGAAGCCAGCCCCCGTGACCCCCTAGCACCCACCAATGAAATTTTAGATTACCCAATCCTTCTAGAAAATTCCCCTAATTTCCTTTAAAAAGACCTGTGTGCCTTTTATCTAGGGTTGCCATTTCAAAGAATAGTTGACCCCCGAATGCCGCTTGTTTCTGCAGAATAAGTGTTCTTCATCTTGGCATACTATCTGAGTCTGGATCTTCTTTCAGTGATTTTTGGACCCTTACAAAAGTAATACTTTGTAACTCACATTTTAAAAACAAAAACATTTTGAGAATTTTAATAGCCAAAGGTTCAAAGTTACACTCTCATTTGCAAAGGAAAAACACTGCTGCCCCGAGTATATGTGTGTCATTCCTGCAGAGAAAGACAAGAATGCATTGTCCTCGCCACACCCTCCAGCTCTCTGAAAAATAAATGATAGCATGTACACATATTTTTTATGATTTTTTTCCCTTTGGGAAGGGCCAGTAATATCAGTTACTGACAGAAACTTGTAGTTTTGAAAATATTTCATCCATATTTGCTTTATTTTTCACCTTAGCTGTCTTAACTTTTCTATGCACCAAAAACTTATCTGTAAAATGTCACAATACCTCATGTCTTATATTCAAGTCAACATAATCTTTTAGCATCTCATTAAGAAGCAGTGGGGATTGAATCAAGTGCTTTGTGCTGGGCAATCTCACCAGGCCAGTCACTGCTCACTCAGTTTCAAAACAGTTTGGCCTAAGTATAGTGTACATAGATTATAGAGTTGTAGACAGTGGGCCTTGCCAGATAGTTCTTAAAAAAATTAATAATGGTGTGATCATGGAACAGTAACTTGGAGGGTTTGCGATTTTCCTAAACAAAGCCATATCTATATATCTATATATCTATATATCTACATATCTATATATCTTCACATACATTACTTAGTAACCACAATATCCCAGAAAGTAGATGATTAGTTATGAATAAATGTTTATGCAATAAATTACTGTGAATGCTTACATTAGCATGTTGTTTGTGAAGTAACCTGATTCTCACAGCTTCTGCTTCTAACTCTTTCAGCGGCTCCTGCACTTCTAACAAAGCCAAATTATAGAGTGCTTTTCTTCTTATAAACTCCTGCATCTCAACAAACTGAGATTCTTCAATGGAATACAGCCTTTTCTGCCAACCAAGATTGCAAACCATTCATTCACTCACTGTTAATTACAAACTTGTTTATTAAGAACTATTCAGTGCTATCATTTGAAAATCAAACAACTACAGTCTCCAATAGAAAAGCAAGATGTGAGAGTACAGTATTTTAAACAGCACATAGCTATGAAAAAAATGAGGAAAAAAATAAATAAATGGACAAGAAAGATCAAACATTCTGAAGGACCTGTTAGGGCCCAGTAAATGCAAGTGCCTGCTGACAACACATACTTGAAAGTTGAAAGTGGCCAAAGAGTAGGGAAGTTATAAGAAAATATTAGGTAGAAATGACTTGGCTGACTATAAAAATATTGAGGAAATATCTGTAAAAACTACAGAAGAAGTTCCCCTTTATAGAGTCAGATTAAGGATGCAGACAATCTCACATCATAGTGTTGGGGTTTGTTTTGTTACTATGTATTATAATGCTAACACTGATCCCCAGGGTCTGAGTGTGCCAGGGATTAGAGAATCTACAAGTAGACCCAAGTGACTCTATGTAATCTTGCCCCCTAAGTTATCCCTGACTGAGAATAAAGATGCCTATAACCAGTCAATAGCTGGATATAAGAGAGACAGGCAGAGATTTGGTTCCCAGAGGAGTTGGCGTCTAAGGAAGGGACCACAAGGAGAGAGAGAAGAGAGAGAGACACCATGGGGTAGTAATCTTGAAAACATGGACATGAAGGCTCATCAATTGGAGTTAAGAACTGCCCAGGTGGAGCACGGCAATGTATATGTCGGGGTTATTGATGGCGAATTAGATTTTAATACCTTAGAGGGTAGCTATTTGCCCAGCACTAGTGCTGATTAAGGCTTATTATAAATATAACAGTTGCATGTCTTTTATCTGGGATCTGAGAAACCAAAGGCGGAGTAGAAATCCCCAATTGAGATCAAATGTTTTCTACAACATCACATGAATATGATCTCCTTTGTCTTGTGAGTTTAATTTTCCTATCTTAACAGTCCCAACTTCACATATATGTATTTCTGAAGGGGAATTATTCTGGAACAGATTAGAGTATCAAAGCTTGGTTCCACAGGATAAACAAGATTGAAAAATGCAACTTGAGTTGGCTAGTTATCATACTTCCATTCCAAAATCTTTCTATAGAAATATCATAGCACATTTTTTTTTCAGGGTTAAATAAAGAGATTCCAGTGAGAGACACTAAAAGTAAAGAAAATGTAACATCATCAGAAAGTAAACTAAGGAGTTAGACAGTTTGGAATAAGAGTCTACTGCTCTTTCACTAGACTGGCAGAAATTCCCATTAAGCCACAAAATGAGATATGCGCATGGGAGGTCAGTTTCTTTACGCATGATCAGACACTCTAGTTGTACACAGAGGCCAACTGTCATCAGCTAAGGAGAGAAAAGTGCTGGCTTGCAAACCAAGCAGTGACAAAAGATGCCTCATTGCAGGCAAATTTAAAATGCTAAGTAAAATGCAAATTAAAGGAAGAAGAAAACAGAAGCCAAATTAGTATTACCTGAATCTCAATCCCTGCAGCTATGTCAGCTCTTATGAGCTTCTTCAGGAAATCTTCTCTACCCTGTATGTCAAAAAGTTGTCAAATGAAGACTTTATTCTCAGAATATTTAAAAATAAAAGTTTTAACTGCAGCTACTAATACAAGATACAGTTTATTTGTATAAAAATAAAGAGCAAATTAGTCATTATATTTGCATGCTATAACTATTTTTAAAGATATTAATATTATTTGAGACAAAGCGTTTAAATGATATACAGGAAACAGCAAGGTTTAGTTTCATCTAGGTTATATCATATAGTTCTGTCCTGAAAAAAAAAATGTCAAAGAGTAAAAGCTAGATTATCTTTGGCTCCTTTTCTTCCAGAAAAATGGATTCTTTTTCATATTACTTTCTAGCATAAATACTGTAAATGTTGAAAGCAAAATAGATATAATCATGTGTGATGCATGTACAGTGTTATTATAACCTCCAATTGACTACAAAAATTTCTTTATTTTTCAAGAAAAATACATTCTTTGAGAAGTAGTAGTCAAAAGGGATAGAAAGCATCTTTCCTTTGTCCCCTGAATAATGATCTTAATTATTCAGTCTGGCTTTGAAATGACAGAGACCAGCATGGGAAGTCATTCTGCAGGTCCATCTACCTCGTGATTACGCTGGAGTCCAACATCTTAGAGTTGAGTTGGTCTACCTTCAGGCTACTCTCTAGACTGAAAACAGACACTCACGTTTGCAAAGATGAATCAGGCTCTTAACAGTTTATGATTTCTCCACATCATTGCTGACCCCATAGTTATATCTGGTCTACAGGGGGAATAAGGAGAAGCAAGCATACTGGTTCATCTTCCAGCCCGTCCTTTACCCAGACAGCAGTGAGAATTAATACTGTTTATTCAAGCCACAGAGTGTTCCTATTATAGTTGGTAGGGCTAGTGCCTACGCCCACAGCCTCTGAATCCAGGTTCCATGTCACTAATGCTTCATAGCAGTTTCCAGTCTTTGTTGCTTGTTAACTTGCATTCATGGCAAATTACAAAGTTATTTAAAGCATGGTAGTTTTGATTGGAAAAACCAAAACAAAACTAACTCAAAGCTGCCTCAATTTCACTTCCCGTTGCTGTGATAAGATACCCTGATAAATGTGGGCTAAAGGACAAAAGATGTATTTGGTTGGCAGTTCAAAGTTAGAGCCCACTGTTGGTGGGGAGTCAAGGTGGTAGGAATTTGAGCAGCTGCTCACACTACCTCAACAGTCAAGAGCAAAGAAGAATGAATTAATGTCACACTAGAGCACATGTCACTTTCTTGCTTGCTCACAGTTCAGGAATGTTGCTACCAACAGTGGGCAGGTCTTCCTACCTCATTTAACTTAAGCAAGTTACTCTTCAACAGACAGGCTCAGAGGTCAACCTGAAGGAGGCAACCAATCTCTCCCTGAGACTCTTTGCCCAGGCAATTCTAGATCGTGTTAAATCATTTGAAACCACTATCTATAGGAAACTCTATTACCAGCTGAGGAATCCACAGTCCCATAAGTTTCTTTCCAGAGTCCAAGAGGGATTTCCCAATCTTTCTGTCTTGCTTTTTTCAACCTCTATTTATCCAGACTGGTCTCCATGAGGGAAAGCATCTAGTTCTGACTGGGCAGCTAAAGTCACACTTTACCCAAGCTGTAAGAATGCTCCAGGCATCACACTCCTTACAGAAAAACAACTGGACCACAGGCCACTTTACAAGAACCTAGAGGCTAGGTGCTTCCTGGAGGGATTGTTGCCACTGTCCTTCAAAATACCCTAGAGGACACGAAGGACAAACAAGACAAGATGAGCCTCCAATGAGAAGAGGTCAGGCTACAGGGTATCACAAAAGAATAGGGTGACTCCTCTTGACAGCTTATATTCCCAGAATGTGTCCCTGAAGGTTGACTGTGGGCTATAGGTCAGTGTACAAGGCACTGAGAAGTTGTGTACACCAAACGAAGGAACACAAGAGAAAAGCAAGATTAGGCAGAGAAAGAGAGAGAGAGAGAGAGAGAGAGAGAGAGAGAGAGAGAGAGAGAGAGAGAGAAGGAGGAAGAGGAGGAGGAGGAGGAGGAGGAGGAGGAGGAGGAGGAGGAGGAGGAGGAGGACGGAGGGACAGAGACGTGTGATATAGTTCCTCCAACCTTCTTAGTCAACACCATATAGGAACAGCAAGCAAGCATGGGCCTTCAAATTTGTCCCAAGTTGGACTAAGGTTCCCAGAGGGACCTTCTGAGTACCAGTTCCCAGGTCTAAGCTGCACAAGGGAGAGGACAGCTTTCAGCACAGAGAGGAATCCTTGCAGTCCCACCCAATGCACTAGACAGAAATGGCGCCCTCAACAGGCAAGCCTCACTTGAGCTTCAGCTGGAGGAGTCTAAAATAGGAACATGCCTACTGTGTGTGATCATTTTAGCCTAACTTCCTAACTAAATATGTAAATTAGCTATTACAACCTATTTCCTTTTTCATATTGGAAAACTGTGACAAAACTTAAATAGTCTAAAACATAAAGCTGGCAGGCAGCTTCCTTGTCCAAGAGCTTCTCCCATGGTTGGCTAAGTCGGAGTATTAATTCATACAACTTGATGACTCTAAGGGACTTGATCCTGATGGTTTGGACCCTAATGGTTTCTAGATTCCCCACAAAGTGATAGGCAGTTTCATGTGTCCGTCTCCTTGAGGGGCCAGCTTTACCTGGCTGTCTCTGACGCAATCTGTCTTGGTAGAGCATCGCTTAGGAGCCTATATTCGAGGTGGCTGAGAGGTGAAAGAGACTTGGAGTGAGGACATGTCAGTCTGATAGTAACTCCATAGTGGGCTATGAAATGAAATACACCCTGAAAAGTTATGGGCTCGGTGGAGGTGCTCCTGTAGTTATGCGACATGAAACATGTAGCGGCTGAGGACAAACCCAGGAGGAAATGAGCACAGATGACTATCAGGTTGAATTAACACAAGGCCCAGCCTGTAAGCTGCTTCCTCAAACTCTATTGCACCATTGCTGGAAAGGCTCAAAGACAGGAGCTGGGGCATGACAGAGACTGCAGTAGTTGTGAAACGCTTTGCTGTTTTAACCTTTACTGTGCACCACTTTGGAGAATGTGCTGATTGGACATGGGTTTTATGGATACAGGAGTCTTTGTTTAATTGTATGGCTGAGAATCCATGGAAATTTGTGCATAATGGAACTGTGTAGAGCAGTAGTTCTGAACCTTCATAACGCTGAGACTCTTTAATACAGAACTTCATGTTGTGGTGACCCCCAACCATAAAACTATTTTCATTGCTTCTTGGAAACTGCAATTGGCTACTATGATGAATCATAATGTAGACATCTGATATACAGGGTATCGGATATGCAACCCTGTGAAAGGGTCATTCAACCCCTAAAGGAGCCAGGACCCACAGGTTGAGAACCACTTGTGTAAATTAAGGAGAGGCTGGAGGCCCACTACAGTAGATGTGGTACACTGTAGATGGTGTGTGTGTGTGTGTGTGTGTGTGTGTGTGTGTGTACAATTATCTTCATAACCCCTTACTTAGCTATCAATGGCTAACACATCTATCCTAGCACACACTTTCGATGGTCAGTTATGAGGAGGAGAGGGCTCTGCTCTGTTCATGGACTCAGAGGCTCTAGTTATCACTGACCCTCAGCCCTTGCTTCTAGACTGAGGACAAGTAGGAGCTTTATAGCAGGAGCTTGGATTCTACCGAAGCACACCCTCCATGGGCAGAAAGCCAATTAAGAAAGGGCAGAGACAACAGCAGCAGCCCACAATCTCCTTAGACACACACCCTCAGATGACATAAAGATCTGCTGAGCCCTATCTCTTGATATTCATGCCAGCCCTAAAAACTGTGCTGGACACCAAGCTTTTGCCACAGGGACCATGGGGGAACATTCCAAACCTAAAATATAGTAGCTCCTATTGAATACTTTCAAAGCTAAGAAAACCGAAGCTGGTGAGGTCATGTCCTCCTTGTCTTCAAATAAGTATGAGCACAAGGAACTGCTAGATGCTCACTTGTGTGCTCTCCAGAGCATTTAGCACTGAGCTCCTTGGGTCTTTCCCTAGCTGCCATCACTGTGCCTGCAACAGGACTTTCCAAACGGATAATTTATTAAAACAAATAAGTTTGTGAATAACAAACAAGCTACTTTTTTTGGCCTATATTGGGGAATCCATCTGTTTTGTTTTCTTTGAAACTAAAAACAATCATAGTTTTAGAATTTATTATATCATGAGATGCTAGGAGTCCATTAAAATGTCAAAACTGCATAGATTTTCATTTGTAATCAGCAAGTTGAACATAGGCTGAGGGATCAGTCTTGGCAAGATATTTTTTTCCCCTAGATATTGGGGAAGGAAGGATACAGGAGGAAAACAGGCTAGCCTTGGTGATCATCTTTTATTGACATTGTGAATAAATAGGGTGGAGCCAGGGTGGAGCCAAAGCAAATCTGCTTTCTCCTGGAAGAAGGGTGCTTGTAAACCAGGCCACACCCAGTCCCTGAGTTCATCAAATTCCCAGCTCACCAGAAAGCAAATGAAAGCCTAGAAGACTGTTCCACCACAGCCGTTCCAATAGAGTATTTAACTCTGATCTGTTAGAAGATGCTAAGACCTTTGAGCAAATATCTGCTGGAAAAATGTGGCATGTTATCTTAATATACGCAGTTGGTTACTATGTATAAGAAGGTGGGGCTGGATCAGCATTGGTGTAACTGCAGGCAAATGATCGGACTTAATACTAGAATTGCTCAGAAAAATAACGTTTGTTGTGTAATTTTGATACGCTTAGTTGTCACACTGTTATTGTTATTTGTATGAACGCGTGTACTTGTGTGTTCAGTGCCTGGAGAGGGCAGAAGAGGGTTTCAGGTGTTGTGGAGCTTGAGTTACAGGTACTTGTGAGCCCCCAGAGTGGATGCTGGGAACGGAACTCTGATCCTCTGGAAGAGCTGCAAAGACTCTTAACCATCTGCCTCAGCCCGCCCCTCCCACCCACCTCTATTTGAATGTTGAAGACCAGGACTGGGGAAGGCTCAGGGTTTTATATAAACATAAGGGCACTTTGTGGTCCTCGTCACACATCAACCAAATGAACCAAAACATTTGCAAGGTGCTCTCTTAACTGTACCCATGATCCACTGCTTTGAACTCCGCTTTAGGACTGTTGCTGGCCCTGTGTTCTTTGGCAGCTGGAGGAAAGTAAAGCTTTCTCAGCAGAGGGCAGTGGAGGGACATGCAAGGGCTTGGCTGCGTAAAAATGTGCAATTGGCATTTTTATCCTTCTTCTTTCAAGGAGCCAGGGTCCTCTGAGGTTCTTTGCCCATAATCTACATTTTACTGCCCTTGGGTTCCACTAGAGTTAGCAGGCAACTGGTGCTGTGCTCTCCATAGACACACTAGTACAGTGCACTGAGGTCTCTGCTGTGTGGGACAGCAGCCATTTCAGTGTGTCACCTCTCCAGGTGCTTTTCAGCCATGGCTCCAGGCAGCGACTGTGCCTACTTTTGCAATTACTGCGTTCTTCAGAGGCGGGGCCAGATAAGCTTCTGTTAAAGGGTGAGAGTAAATATTTTAAGCTGAGCAGGCCATAAGGCCTCTGTCACAGATGTTTGATTCCTATTTTGGAGAAAAGAAATAAGGAGATCCAAAGATCGCTTCAAAGAGCATGTAAGGAGACTTAGTTTCAAAAGAAATGGCAGCCTCTGGCTCGCTGGCAAGAGTTCACCACGGACCGGCCTGCTGCCTGATTTTAGCAGCCAGAAACCAGAAGGTGGCAGCAGAGAGCTGTGATAGTGCTAGAAACTGCCGCTCCAGGATAAAGACTGCTGAAAAGCATAATCCACATCCAAACAGAAAGGGGAACGAAATACTCAGCATAAACAAAACTCAGTTTAGAATCAGAAAGTCAGTCTCCATTTACCGAAGAGCGATAGATAGGAGCTAAGAATAAGAAGAATGTCGGAGTACCCATGTAAGGTTTGAAATCAATTCGAGATTTATGTAAACAATCAAACCAACCCAAACAAAACCAAGACAGAGCTGCCTCTGACTGTACTGGGTTAGGATGCTTCAAGGTGGACATGACCTCGGTGTAAAGTCTCATGATGGCCCAAACAGGCCCTCCCTAAATACAATATTGAGAATATCCTTAAAGTTTATTAGTCCGAGGTTCTCAGGTCTCGGCTGAATGTAGCAATACTGGTATTTAACCTCTATGTAGATAATATGTAACATTGTCTATCTAACTTGGAGCCTGATAGATGACATATTCTAAAAAGAACCAAGGAGAAACATAAAGACCATTCCATAGTTTGGGGTTATCTTTGCTGTTCAGGTTGAAATACATATTTAATGATGCAGATATCTAACTCTTGGATCTGTTTGCTTGCGAATGGGCTAAGTGTGTAGAGTGTAAACAACACATTGAAAACAATAATAACTGTTTGCTGAAACAGTTGGAAAACTGTTCATTTGGGTAAATAATAAAAGCTATCTTTTCTTCCCACAATACTTTTACAGAAAAGAGCTTACTATCCAAATGTCACGTATGTGAAAAACTAGTTTTTTATAACGGCACTGCAATATTATGACACTTGTTATGTGACATGTCTGCTGAATGACTCCCAGGCAGGCAAATACACAACTCAGATACAAGTTTATAGGTTTACACTGATTCATTCACCATCATGACTGAAGATACATTACCTACTTCCGGTCTCATGTTCTAGTGACTTTGTGAATTGTGCCCTACAGTCCCGGAAGGCACTTCTTTCCTGAATAAGTCAGTTATTAAGAGTGAAGTTTGAAAAACTTGGGACAGGTCATCTGATATAGCTGGGAATTTCTGGGAGTTGTTTGGTATCTTTGATTATTTGTGATTTACTGCCTAAAACATGCATGGCATTTTACTGAGGCTTTAACTTATAAGATATTCTACCTCTATAGTGAGCTAGACCATTTCCCAGGAATAACTCAGAAGTGACATGGTCGTAATCATATTCTGGATAGCAGAGATTCTGCATTAATTTCAGCACATCATGACAACACATCTTAAAATACACCTACAAGAAAAACATGGTGGGGAACGTAATTCAGTGACAGAGTCCTTCCAGCATTAACAAGGTCACAGGTCCATCGCCAGTTTTACACTCAGGATGTAGTGCGGATATTTAATGGTGTGCTGGCCAGTATCTTGTTCATGCGTCCTCCTGGTCAGAAACCCAGGACTGCACATGGCAGCAGGTGTCCACTACTTGGTTATTGTTCAAATAGGAGTGATTTGAGGAATGCCACTTGAACATTTGATTCTGTAGCACTGTCATCTAGAAGATTCCTCGGACTAACTTGCAGGCCTGATGAGGCATACCCTACTGGTGTGCTATACAGGCTCTAAGGGAGTGTCTTAGAATTCTCCCTAGCTAACATATCAGATATGTGTACGTGAGAAGACTCAGCCAAGTTCCACATTCCTGGTTCTGGAAGGTTACAGCTGTTCTCAGCAAAAGGTAGATAAAATGCCGATCAGTTAACAGCACGGAACCTCATCATTTGTCGAGAGAAATGACTTTTCTTCTTGTGTGTTAGATGGGGTTTAAGAAGAAGAGCAATAGTAGAGCTTAGTATATGCCTCACTTGATAGGGCACTTGCCTAGTACACATGAGGCCCTGGATTAGCTATTAAGCACCATTCCTAGTCCTACACTTGCATCTAAACCATGTGGTGGAAATGGTGTTTTTCTTTTGTGGTGTGTGCTCTACAGTGTGGGCGGGTGTTCATATCCATGTAGTGCACCTTCCTGTGGAGACAAGTGGTAGCTGCTGAGTGGCTTTTCTCAATTACTCCACCTTTCTTTTCCTTTCTTTTTCTTTTTGAGATAAGGTCTCTCACAGGATCTGAAGTCAGTTCACCGACTTGAGTAGACGGGCTGGCCAGTGGAGTCCAAGAATCCACCTGTCTTTGAACCCTCAGGGGCTGGGGTTGTACTGGGTCCAGTTTTGACATGTGTTCTGGGAATTTGAACTTGGATCTCTCTGCTTGTGTAGCGGGCATTTTACTGGGCTCTTGGGAGATTCTTAACCCTTAAACTTAATTTGACAACGGAGAAAGATTAACTCAAGAAAACTCAGGTTAATCACTGCTTTTGCACAGTTAAGAGGTGACCAATGATACCTGACCTTGAATCTTCTTCTCACTTCTGCTATTCTATCCTCCAACTCGTCTGTCTTGTTCTTGGTGAGGTGGTAGATAGCCCCAGTGTGATAAGCCTGCTTGTGGAGCTGTTTGAGGTAATTGTTATTCTTCATCTTCATTTCCATAAACGTGTGGATTTCTTCTTCAAGCTCTGTCTTTTTCTTTATACTATAAAAAAGAAGGAAAAATTAATACAGCCATTCTTAGAGAATATATACTTAGAATAATGTCATTATTCTAAGACAACATTTATTCGACAAATATATTTACTACTAATAACACATTATACTTTATGTTGCCGAAAATCACAAAATGACCAAGCAGTTAAATTAAATCTGAATATATAATCTGTGTCTAAGGTATTTGTTTACATTCCTGTGGCTTTTCCTAATCCATTGGCTGTGCCCAGTCTCAGAAGCCATCAGAGTCTATGGGAAAGGCTTAGCTTTCAAAAGCAACCTGTTGTCGGGCCCTGTGTGGGCGCCATTAGGTCCCCTGCTGCCTGGGGGTAACCTGTTGTCGGGCCCTGTGTGGGCGCCTTTAGGTCCCCTGCCGCCTGGGGTCACAGGGCCAAAGGGAAAGGCCTTGCACTCCCTTCTATCACCTTTTTAAAAATAAAATATTTTTATTGATTAATTGGGAATCTCATGTCATGTACCTCAATCACACTTACCTCCCAATCTTCCCATGGCCACACCTGTCCCCTGTGATCACGCCCCCCATAAAAAGAGAGGAAAGGGGAAAAACAAGTTCATTTTGTGTTGTCTATATACTTACTCCCTGGAGCATGCTCAAGATCCTAGTGGCCAGCCCCTTAAGGGAGGATGAGAGTTTCTCCTCCATGAACTGAGGACAGAGATGGGCAAGGCTAGTTGTCCTGTGCCCAAGGAGATTAACATGGATCCAGGTAGCAGACCATACCATGGACATCTGCATGGGCTTCTGTGGTAACCAGAGACACAGACATTAACCTAGTCCTTGGCTGGATCTGGACTGAAGACCCATCATGGCTCTCAGCAGCTGCAAGGCCACAAGCCTCAACATGACGTCAACTGGCTACACATGCCACCTTCATCAGGATAGTCCCCTAACATGCCACAGGTGGCAAAGCCCGAAGACATCACCAAGGCATCAGGTGACTGCACAAGATTGCCTTTGTCTACTTAGATCTCAGACGTCTTTTGGGACCTGGGACAACAGCAGGGACCACAGACACAAACATGGCCTCTGGTGGCATCTAGGATCATGGTGGTCCTTCCATGAGGTCCAGAGTGAAGCTTTCCTCATCTTGGGCCTCCATCGTTGCCCCAGAGCTAGGGGAACTCAGGGCCTAAGGCTCAGCAGGTTCAGGGGGCTAAGGCTGCATCTACAAAAGCTCCAGGGCATTGAATACTAACCTGCTGACCTTACTGGGCCATGACAGCACATCCACCTCAGCCCTGTCTAATCCATCACTGCCATCTCCAGGTCTGTCTCTCTCCATTGAGCATGCACCACCTCGTTTTTCCTACCTTTTCCACCTCTCCATCCCATCTTTGCTTCATTATAGTGGTGTTTGGGTGTCTTCTGCCTATCACCTATTTGATTCACACAATTGGTTTTACCAGAGAATGGTCTAAATGAAAGAATGAAAACCTAAATGAAACTCTGGGCTCAGTCAGTTTCCAGACCCCACCACTATTGGCATTTTGCACCAGATGAGATGTTCATTGTGGACAGAGAGTGTCCTGTGGGTTGAAGGATGTTTATCAGCATCTTCCGTCTAATGTGTCACCAGCATACCCCCTGCAGCAGTGTACTGACTGGTTTTCACACAAACTGGAGTCTTCAGAGAGGAAGGAGCTTCAGTTGAGGGAATGCTTCCATGAGATCCAGCTATAAGGCATTTTCCTAATTAGTAACCAAGGGGGGAGGGCCCAGGCCATGGTGGGTGGTGTCAGCCCTGGACTGATAGTCCTGGGTTCTATAAGAAAGCAGGCTGAGAAAGCCAGGGGAAGCAAGCCAGTAAGTAGCACCCCTCCATGGCCTCTGCATCAGGTTCCTGCTGTGCTTAAGTTTTTATTCTGACTTCCTTTGGTGATAAACAGCATTATGGAAGTATAAGCTAATAAACCCCTTTCTCCCTAACTTGCTTTTTGGTCACGGTGTTTGGTCACAGCAATAGAAATCCTAACTACAGCAAGCAGCATCTCAGTTGACAATCAAGTATCTCCAGGTATTGCTAAGTGTCTCCTGGGTAGGATACATCTTGCCAGCTGAGAACTACATTGTTGAAAGCAGTGGCTCTCGGGCCTAGAACTGTATGACAATCTTCTGAAAGGCACTTTCTGTGCTTTAGAAAATTCTGCTATAGTTGATTTGAGGTAAAGTTCCAGCATGGACATTTTCAAACATCTCAGGTGATGAAGCTAACGTATAATGAGAAAATGAACCCCATTTGATTAGAAAAGTTTTTCCCATTATATGTAGACCTTATTAAGTCACAGACTACTGGACTCTGTTCTCTGGAGAGGAGCCAGGAGATGTGGGACAAACATGATTTTGTCCCCAAGTGGTGCTGATGAAACCTGGTTTTAGAACACTGTATAAGAAGCTTTGTTCAAAGAAGCAACCACCAGGACAAGGGAAAGTGAATGAGAGTGGCCAACTCGTGGAGGGACAGCAAGATATAAGGGCAAGTGGGATGAGCAGCACTGACTTGTCTTTCTAGCCTCTTGTTCTCACAAGAAGAAACCTGTGTGAACAAGAATATTCATCCACTCAAGGTGTGCCGAGGACAGTGTGGCACACAAGTCAGAAAAAAATGGCACACACACAAAAACATTAAAGCAGGAGTGGGGGACAACCATTAGAAAACTGCCTGAATTACCCATAGGAGAGTGAACAATGAGGGCTTCATTGTATGGTGAGGTACCCAGGAACTGTGCTTTCTGGGAAAAGACCAACCCACTGACCAGCTAAGGCCAATAGGTGTGAAGGCACGGATACACACAGATACTGAAGGGAAATCACAACCTATTTGCCTTCTGTGTCAGTTGTACATTAATGTTGTCCCTGATACCATCCTAGGATCTCTATTGTGACTCAGAAGAGTACTGTCAATTGGTTGGAGATACCAAAAACGGTAGATTGAATCAGGTGGGGTCAAGCAGAGAAAAAGAGATGGAGATAAGAATATGGCGCCATGAAAAAGATGAGAGAAAATGGGAATGGTTATGTTTATTTAACAAATAGGTGCAAGAGCTGGGGAGATGGCTCAGTTGGTAAACCATTTGAGGAGCAAGTGTGAGGACATGAGTTCGATCTCCAGAACTTACCACACACTGGGAAGGCACAGACAGATGGGCTCATGGGGTTCGCTGGCCAACCAACTTAGCTGAATTGGTAACTCAAGGCCAGTGAGAGATAATGTCTCAAGTGAAAGTGGATGGTGTCTGAGGGATAACACTTGAGGTTGGTCTCTGGCTTCCAAATACACCTGCATATATATATGCACTGGCAAACACACTTATACCAAATACATACACAAGCATAGACATAGAATAATACTTAAAAAAAAAAAAGACAAGGAAATGTGAAACATGTATTTTAAAACTATTTCTTAGCATATACTTTTAATGCCAGCATTCTAGAGGCTGGGTCAGGATCATAGGTTGTGGAGAATCTTTGATACATAGTGAGACTCTGCCTGAAAAACCTAAAGTATGTTCTGAACTTTAACTAGTGTGTTAAGACTGAGGACGGATACAGCCATGGGCCTGCCTTGAATAGGAATTACCATTTGCGAGTGAACTGTAGAAAGGAAAGCTGTTTACAGATACTGTTACTATAGAATAAACTTAGCAAGAAGCTTGTCATAGCCATCCTCCTTCTTCCAAGATAAGTAAGCTACAGTATAAATTAAACAGTTCTGCTTCTGGGTATACCTTGCATGAGGTCTTTTGTGATATATAAATCTGAAGACTTGAGCTTTGGATCACCTGTCTGCAGCTACCTACGAATGTTCTCTCTCTCTCTCTCTCTCTCTCTCTCTCTCTCTCTCTCTCTCTCTCTCTCTCTCTTGCTTTCTGAAACTCTTTCCTTGTTCTTTGTTTTGTCTTTGCCCCTTGGTGCTGCATTCTGGATTCTGCCTTGGGTCCTGAGGCATCATGGTTGTTAAATCTACTACTTTGTAACACAATCCTCAGTAGCCTGGAGTCTACTTTCCTTTTCAAATATTTTAGGGGACAATTTATCAAGTTTGTTTGGGTTTCTGCTAGTAATATTCTTGTACTTTATTTTGTTCCTGTAACCATTTTAAACTCACTTGAGATGTATCTAATGTTTTCATTATCTAAGTTCTAAAATAATGGGATTATTTGAGTATATGCTCATATTATATAATCATTGTATTATTTCAACTTATTGTGGTTGATAAGTTTTAAGCTCAGCTGATAAACTTCCATTCATGGTGGATATTTTCTGATGTATTTTATAATTGCATGAGCCCATTTTAAAACACTTTCTTTTATGTGAATCATGTGAGGCTTCAATCAGAAGTTTATTCCTTTAGAGAACATGTGGAGTTATAATTATAAAGCTATAGAATTCTCTTTGGAGATATACACTGCATTAAGAAAAAATAGCCCTTTCTAAAGCCATTTCTCAGTAAAAGATCATGAAATAATAAAATCACTGCTGTCACATAATATAACGAAGTTGACTTTTTTATAATTAGAATATTATTCAACTTAAAATGTTATTCAACATGTACTTAATGCATGGTCACAAGCCAGCAGTGGTAATGCACACCTTTAACCCCAGAACTCTGGAGCCAAAGGCAGGCAGATCACTGAGTTCAAGGTCATCCTGATCTACCTACATGAAGATTTTTAGGACAACAAAAACAAACAAACAAAGCATGTTCAACAGTTCCATGTTGCTAACGGAAGTTCTAAATCTAAAGAAAGGAAAGATGGTATGAGTAGCAATTCCTGACATTTCCAAAGTGGTTACAGAGAACTGGACGGGAAAACCTGTGTTTTATTTTTGTTTTAAAATTTGAACGTAAAAAGCTCACTAAGGCTGAATTATTTCTAAATGGAAAATAGTTAAAGAAGTTTAGCATCTTTGTAGAAAGGGGAACATGATAGAAAAGTACACTGATGAATTTTAAAAGAAACATGTGTCTATAGGTGTGCATGAGTGTACACACCATGAAGCTAGTGGGAAGACCACTGGAGAGAAGCAAAAGGTCTTAAGTAAGAAGGGATGGGGCAGAGAGAGGAGTGGGGTGACTGTGATGATGCAAAGGCAGAATGGAGGACTATATCTAAGGAGGAAGGGGTCAAGGGAGAGGAGGGTAGGGAGGACTCTGGAGGACAGCCAGGGACTGGTCAAATTAGAATAAATTATACTACACATGCACAAAAGGACCGTGGTGAAAACATTACTCTGTATGCTAACTTAAAAATTAATTTCTCTAAGAGAACACAACTGCCAACCCAGGCTGCTATACCCAGCAAAACTCTCAATTAATATAGATGGGGAAACCAAAATATTCCATGACAAAACCAAATTTACACAATATGTTTCCACAAACCCTGCCCTACAAAGGATA
>CM052715.1:10858269-10883536 GCA_028551405.1 Uromys caudimaculatus
AGAAAAGGGGAATCATCGGAAATGTAAATAAAGTATCAAAAATAAAGGAAAAAAATAAAAAATAAATAAAAAATAAAAAAAAAAAAACAAAAAAAACAAAAAAAACAAAAAAAACAAAAAAAAAAAACAAAAAAAAAAAAAAGAAAAACAAAAGCCTAGAATAGCTAAAATAATTCTGAACAATAAAAGAACTTCTGAAGGAGTTACCATACCTGATCTCAAGCTGTATTACAGAGAAATAGTAATAAGAACTATGTGATATTGGTATAAAATTGACAGGTTGATCAATGGAATTGAACTGAAGACATAGAAATATACCCACATACCTTTGGACACTTGTTTTTTGACAAAGAATCCAAAACCATATAATGGAAAAGGGAGAACATCGTTAACAAATGGTGCTAGTCTAACTGGATGTCTGCATGTAGAAGAATGCAAATAGACCTGTTATGTAGCACTCTGCACAAAACTGAGGTCCAAATGGATTTAAGACCTCAACATAAAAGTGAACATACTACATTTAATAGCAGAGAAAGTAGGAAACTGCCTGGAACTCATTAGCACAGGAGTCAAATTCCTGAACAGAAAACCAATAGCTGAGGCACTAAGATTAACAATTAATAAATGAGACCTCATGAAACTGAAAAGCTTTTGCAAAGCTAAGGACGCCATCAATAGGACAAAAGGGTAGTCTACAGAATGGAGAAAAACCTTAACCAACCCTACCTTTGAGAAATAATTAATGTAAGAATATTAATATAAAATATTCATATTAATATTAGTATAAAGAACTCAAGAAATCAGGCACCATCAAACCAAATTACTCAATTTAAAAATGGGGCATAGAGTTAAACAGAGAATTCTCAGCTGAGGAATCTCTAATGGCTGAGCAGCATTTAAAGAAATGTTCAACGCCCTTAGTCATCAGTGAAATGCAAATCAAATCAACTCTGATATTCCATCTTACACCTGTCAGAATGGCTAAGATAAAAAACTCAAGCACTTGCTGGAGAGGATGCAGAGCAGTGGAACACTTATCATTGCTGGTGGAAGTACAAACTTGTACAACCACATTGGAAATCAATTTGGCAGTTTCTCATATAATTGGGAATAGTTCTACCCCAAGATCCAGCTATATTGCTTCTGAGTGTATACTGAAAAGATGCTCTACCATACCATGAGGACACTTGTTCCACTATATTCACAGAAGCTTTATTCATAATAGCCAGAAACTAGAAAGAATCCAGATGTCTATTAACTGAAGAATGGATGAAGAAAATGTGGTACATCTACACAGTAGAGCACTGTTAACCAATTAAAAACAAGACCATCATAAAATTTGGAGGGAAATGGATGGAAATAGAAACTATCATCCTGAGTGAGGTAGCCCAGACACAGAAAGACATGCATGACATGTACTCACTTGTAAGTGGATCTTATCCATAAAGTATGGATAGCCATGCTAAAACTCGTAGACCCAAAGAAACTAAGCAAGAAGGAGATTCAAGAGAGAATGAGTGAATGTCATTCAGAAGGGGAAAGAAAATAGCCATCTGAGGTGGATGGATGGAGGAAACTTTGGATGCATGGATGGAAGAGAGGCTGAGGAGCTGAAAGAGGATGAGGATCAGGTCTGGGGAGGGGGTGGGAGATGTCTGGGAATGACAATGGAAATTGGTGGTGGCTAGCTCTGGGACTAGCTGGAGACCTGGGATGGGGAGGTTCTGGCGAGTCTATGCGGGTGACTTTATATGAGACTCCTACCAGATGGGAATATAGAGACTAACGTGGCCAACTCCTGAAACCAGATGGACTTCCAGTGGAAAGAGGGGGACATCAACCCACTCTCAAAACCTTCAGCCCCAAATTTGTCCTGCCTACAAGATGCTCAGGGATATAGATAGAGAAGAGATTGAGGGAATGGCCAACCAATGACTGGCCCAACTTGAGACCCATCCCGTGTAAGAGGCCAAACCCCTGACACTATTAATGTTACTCTGCTATGCGTGCAGACAGGAGCCTAGCACAACTGTCTCCTGAGAGGCTTCATCCAGCAGTGGATGGGAAAAGATGCAGAGACTCACAGCCAAGCATCAGGGGGAGCTCAGGGAGTCTGGTGAAAGAGTGGAGAGTTAGAATTATGTGATCTAGAGGGGTCAAGAACATCACAAGAAGACCTACAGAGCCAACTAAACTGGGCCATTGAGTGCTCATGGAACAGAATCACCAACCAAAGAGCATGCGAGGGCTGGACCTAAGTCTCCTACACATTTGTAGCAAAGGTGCAGCTTGGTCTTCATGTGGGTCCCCTAACAACTGGAGTATGGCTGTCTCTAACTCTATTGCCTGCCTTTGGATCCCTTTCTCCTAACTAGGCTGCCTGGTTCTGCTTCACTGGGAGAGGATATGCTTAGTTCTTCTGTGACTGGATGTTCCAGGGCGTGGTGATACCCAATGGGGACTTTAGGGGAAGGGATAATGGGAGAGAGATTTGTAAGGGTGGGACTCGGAGGAGAGGAGGGAAGGAGGTTTCAATAGGATGTAAAGTGAATAAATAATGAAAAAATGTTGATACTGTTTAGTTTCCTATTTTTAATAATATTTGTCACTTTTATCAGGGGCTCCCTACTTCCTACTCACAGCATAACTGTTACTTGAATTTTAACTTTCTAAACAATGACACCTTAATCCATTATATCTTTAAGCATCATAGTCATGACCAACCAAGATGTATGCATTTAAAGGATACCAAAAATAATTTTATTTAATGACTCTGACCTACTACATTTTGGGTAGAATATATATTATCTGTGACCAAAGCCTGAATTTATGCTCCAAAATTCTAATTCTGAAAATTCAGAATTTTAAGAGAGATGAAATCATAAATATGAAGATGCTTAAGAGTACTGCCACATTGAACATCCAACAACAACGTGAATAAACTATTGTTTTAGAGCATGAGTCAAAATAATTGTCAGACAATGTCCCCTTGTACCTTTTTGTGCCTAATTCTCATCAAGTATATCAAAGATATCATCATCTTTCCAATCTTTGTTATTGTTGTTATTTTCTGTCTTTTCTTTTTGTAAGCCTTAAATTGCACAATGCTCACTATGATCAAATCTTTGAAGAGAGTTCTGAGTATTTTCTAGTCAGGTTTCGATGTTTGTGATAAAGCGTCAAGATCCAAAACAATTTGGGGAAGAAAGGGTTTATTTATTTGGCTTCAGTTCTCCCCAAAGCTCTAAAATCTTTTCACAATCCTGAAAATTCACCTGATCATGTTCTAGGCTCATGTTCAGGTTCCTTTATTTTGCTTCACAGGACGACCTGCCCAGAGGTGACAGCACCCATAGTGGGATGAGCCCTTCCTCATCAATCAGGAGAATGCCCTACAGACATGTCCACAGGCCAACCTGATGGACCATTTCGTCAGTTGAGATTCCCTCTTCCTAGATATGTCTAGGTTTGTGCTAATGCTATACAAAACTTACTGAAATAGAGCATAGAGCTCTTTGATGTATTTTAATTCTCAGGTGAATCTGAATATCTTAAATGACTTAGTATCTATCTGTCATATTGGTCTTTAGCTTTGTAGTGCTTGCTTATGCCTACTTATCAAATAAAAGCACATGATACACACACAGAGTGGGAGGGGACACACAGACACACACACAGACACACACACACAGACACACACACACAGACACACACACACACACACACACACACACACACACACACACACACACACACACGAGCAGGAACATGTGGTTCATTCTCTTACTCACTCCCTGAATTTTAATACTAGTTTTCATATCTGAAATTGCTACTGCTATACCAATATACTAAGTATATTTGAATGTTCACTAAATGTCACTTCAATTGAAGCCAGGTTAACTTGCAAATAATTTGATAAGTAAAAAATAATCTTGAACACGCATATATAAAATGAGCTTCCAGTACAGATTCCAGCTGCACGTAGCTGTGGGTTTTAGGAAACGAAACTTTGGCTTCTTCATTTGTCCCTGGGAATAGTCCATGAATAATTTATAAAATGTGAATTGTAGAGAGGTTGTATAAATATCCAACCTCAGTGGTAATCAAAGAAATGGAGTTTAAAACTCCATTTCTATAATACTAGAACAAGTTAATGCATTGCCCAGTCTTAAAAAAATTATACAATCTTTCTGGAAGGTAGTATTAGAAATTTATTAAGGGCTTTAAAATATTACAGCTTTCATAACCCTGTTTTACATTTAAAGGGACAATGAGATTTTGAAAAACATTTCTACACACAAAAGTTATTACCACAGTTAAATAAATAAAATTAAAACCAATCTAAACTGCAGTGATATTTCATAAATCATAGATTTCCTATGTAACAGAATTATACAAATATTTAAGTATATTGAAAATTTATGTAATGTGCATTAAAATTCATCATTTCATGTTGAGAGAAAAAAACACTCACAGGTATTCATTAGGTATAAATATACATTTATGGCAACATCTGGGTATATTAAAATGATTTTAGGTTTTGATCTCTTTGAGCTTGTTTGTACAAATTTTCTACAATCTACATGCATTTTAATCAGTGTACTTGTAAATCATAAGACATATTACCATGGATTAAATAGAGACTTTGGTAAAGTGAAATTTTGTTTGCTATGGTTTAGGAAACACAAACACAGTATAGACAAAGGAAGTCCAGGTTACTTGGTGGCATACAAGGCTCCTCTCAGTAATATCAGTGCATGGCTGACTAGGCTGACCTCATCACCGTAATCATATTAAGACAAGATTATTGGTTTTATTTTTATTATTGATATTGTTATTGCCAGTATTTTCTAGAAGAAAAGATGAAATACACAGCAAAAACAAAACTAAGACAGCAACAAAAAACTCTTAACAAAGTCACAGAAAAATGTGCCATAAATGTGATCTAAAAAATAAGATTAAGAAGAGAAACAAACATCTTCCTGTCCGGAGTGTGTTTAAAGGATGAAGAACAAGCTCGAGCTCTGAGTCCAGCACGATGTGGTGGTCTTAAAGACAGTGTCTCCCTCCTGCGCATGTGTCTGAACACTTGGTCCCTAGTGGTAGGTGCTGTTTGGGAAGGTTATCAAACACTACTAGATGAAATACATCGCTAAGGGCAGGCTTTGAAACCTTGGAGCCTCACCCTACTCTCTACCCTTTCTCTGATCCCTGTGTGAAGATAAAATGTGATTGGCCGAGCTTCCTGTTTCTGCTGTCATTCCAGGACACCCCTGTTTCTAGGACTCTATCCATCTGCTTCTGTAAGCCAAAATAAATTCTTTCATTATTAAGTTGCATATGGGTCTGTTATTATATCTGAGAAATGGAAACATAACTAATAGATACTAAATTATAAGATGGCAGGGAACATATAGGAGACAGGAGAATAAAGTTTTGGGACGGAATCATTGCAAATGCCTAAAGCATCAGTTTGTTTCATTGTTGGAGGGACAGAACTGGCATATCAAGGTGTTATCTGGAAAAAAAGAGAAAAACCAAACTAAAACAACAACAACCAAGACAAAACAGGGAGAGGTTCTCAATGCATGACATAGACTGCCAGAGTGTTCCCAATACTCATTATCAATCTCTCTTTCAACCCAAATTCATTGTTCAAAATAATGGGCTTTATTATAACATTTTAAACATATACATCATGAAATTTAACTGATTGTTTATCTGCTGCCTTCCTTCTATTGATCTCCTTCTTGAAAAATTTCTTCCTTTTTCCTGTCCTGTCATGTGTATCTTACAAAACTGGAGTCTACAGGTAAATTTATGATGTTTGCTTTTCTTTGTTACCATCTGATCTTGCTCACCTCTCCCCATTTCTACTAAGTAATTTCTTCATATCCAGAGTCATTTTTCTCCAGTGTTACAAACATGGACACACATACACACACATGTACAAACATACACATTAATGTACACTCACACACTAACACACTCACATACATACACACAAACACAAACACACACTCACACGTTCATAGGCATACACTCACACGTGCACACACACATACACACCACATAGCTGGGTTCTATATGTGATCAAAACAGGTGACGTTTGCTCAGTTTGCCTTATTTCATTTCATTTCCTTCTTCTCTCTCTCTGTCTCTCTCTCTGTCTCTCTCTCTCTGTCTCTCTCTCTCTTTTCCTAGAAACGATTTTTGCTATGTCTATTTGAAAAACAGATCCTAAGGAAAAAATTCATGAGGCTGAGAAGAGACATTGCTAAAATTAATTAATCAAAATAAAGAAGATATCAATATGTTAGAGATACAAAATAAAAAAATATGGAAACAAAAATATAAAACAAAAGATACAGAATTTAATAGAGCCGGCTAAACAAAATACGAACATAAGAGAGATACAAGAAAAAGAAAATTTTATAATTAAAAATGAGGGAAATACCAAGATAGTAGAGATGGAAGGAAAGGGAAAATACAGGCCTTGTCTGCTTAAACAAGAAATTATAAAAGATTATAAATAAAAGTGAAAAAGGTAAAATAAAGTTAAAGCTTACTTGACCACCATATAATGAAAATCAGGAAAGTGAGCCACAGGTTGTTAGAAAACTAACCTTAGCTTATCCAGTTACTATACAAAAAAATGCCGGCAGACAATGGCCACCCTGAGGAATAATTTAGATGCCATCCAATGGAAAGGCTGAATTTAAAAATTATAAAGATGCAACTTTAATAGAAAAAATAATCCCTAAAGACTTTTAGAGAAGTCAAACTGTTGAATGCTTTAATTGTGACAAACAAGGTCATTTAAAAAGAAAGTATAGGCAAGACATTACTAGAAACAATGTTTTGTTTTTTTTCTGAAGAATATCAAAGCAGAAGGCCCAGCCTTCTGGAACATGTGTAAGGTGTGCCAAAGCCTGCACTGGACTAATGTAGATCAACAAGGGACAAACAAGATAACCCCTAGTCAAGAAATGCCCTAAGAGGCCTTAATATGAAATTTGCAGAACAACATTGCTCTGGATATAAACCTTAATAAACCAGATATTAAAACTACAGTAGCTTCAATTGATAAAACTCAAACCTCAAGAGAGAGCCAAAACTTAATGCATACAGGAGCAGATATGAGATTTTCATTGGTATAAATCTTTGTATATTGATACAAAATTCAAGATTAAAATTTTGTTACAACATAATATATGTCTATTTCAATTCTTGTGCAACTCATTTACATATAGAAGATTAAGCACCAGTCCTTTTAATAGCTGCTAATACAAACTGTTTAGGATGATTAAATAATTCATGCTAATAGTCAATCAAACTCATAGTCATATTAGATATTAATCTAGATTATCACAAAATTATACATCCTAGGTTATAATAGCTAGCTGAAGACAGGCGATGTTTGCTTGTTTAGATATATTATGAGTAGATAGATGGTCTTCAAAAATTTCAGAGACTTACAGAATATGTCATTTAGATATAATTTTATTAATTTAAGATCTTTTTTGAGACACATCAACTCCTGGCAATATCCTACTCAACTTGGAAGAGAATAATGAGCATTGAAAGACCTCCATATAGAGTTATTTTAATTGTGGCAAGCTAGAAACTGGGCAAAGAAAATGCCTATGCTTAGCGGGCAGTGGTGGCGCACGCTTTTAATCCCAGCACTTGGGAGGCAGAGGCAGGCGATTTCTGAGTTCGAGGCCAGCCTGGTCTACAGAGTGAGTTCCAGGACAGCCAGGGCTACACAGAGAAAGCCTGTCTCGAAAAACAAAAACAAAAACAAAAACAAAAACAAAAAAAAGAAAAAGAAAATGCCTATGCTTCAACTACAGACAAATCTGTCCAGAAAGAAAAAATGGACACATGGAAGTCAACTGTCAAGCTCTGAGAAGACAGGGTAAGCAAGTCCTTTGTAATTTCTGCTTTCCAAAAAGTCTGTCAATATACTGGGTCAGAAGGCTGAAGATGGATCCTCCAAACATTATAGAGACAATATTGACATCTGTCCAGGCATTCAGCACTCTCTAACATTTCTATAAGTTTAGGAAGCTGCATCTCAGCGCTTCCTGCATACTTAGGTAATATTTATTCCTTATCGAGTTTCTGATGGTGTTAAAGACTAGATAGTCACAATGTTTCTATAAGCTAAAGATGTTCTAGGTCTAAGGAGATATTTTTAGGTTAATAATACAAGTTAGGATAAAAACGATTTAGGTACAGAACTCTGAACTCACCAAGATAGGATAGATGATAAAATATTTTGTCTAAGTTGCTAAACACTATGGGCTGAACATTTGTAAATGTATATTTTACCTTAGAGAGTTTTCAGAACTGTTTAATAATTGTTATAATTGCATTCAATTTATATTTGAATAAAAAAGCTTTTTATTGGAATAAAAAAGGGAATCATACAGAAAATATTTTGTGTATTGTATAGATGCATCACCTGTCAATTAAAAAACCTATGACCTATGGTTTAGGCAGGATATAGAGGTGGAACATCTGGGAGGCACAAAAATTTCTGGGATAGAGAGAGACATAGGAAGATTTTCCAGGAAGATGTAATGAGATGGACACATGGTACCTGAGCACAGAAAACCAGCCACATGGCAGAAAATAGATCAAAATAAATGGGTTGTCATTAGTTATGATTTAGTCATAGAAAAGCCTAGTTCTATGGCCAAGGTATCTGTGAGTATATTTTGAGTCTGAGTCTTAATTCTGGGAGCATGGGGCTAAGAGAAAAAACCAGACTCTAACTTCTATGAGAGGGAATTGGTGCAATTCATTTTCTCCTTCTGCCTTGATGTACATTCCAGGAACTGAACTCATGTCACCAGGCTTGCACAGAAATCACCTTTAGCCATGGAACCAACTCATTGTAAAGTCACTTTCTTTCTTGAATGCATCTGTCCTGCCTGAGGTGGAATGGCATCTCGGTGTAGTTTTAATTTATCCCCAGTGTCAGTCAGGTTTTTTTTCTTTATCCATTGGCTATTTGTACTCCTTTGAGAACTCTTTGTTTATCCCATTAACAAAAGATCTTGCCTTTCTTCATCCAATAAAATATGAACATTGATATCTGAACACTTGCTGAAGCTGTAAGAGGCAACAGTGATCCCAGTAATGCACTCTTCCCTGTAACTCTAAACCAACATTCACAGAGGTATCCAATCCTTTGCTCTGGGTCTCAGAATAAATAACATGAAACAATGTGGGTAGGAAATAAACCTTTCCTCCTTACTCAACACTAAGACCTGGAGGCTGCTCATTCCTGTTAGCTATCATATTCGTCTTCTCTTGCAGATGGGTCTTCTCTCTGGCTTGCTCACTTTTAAGGTATCTTGTTTTTTTCCTCCTTGTCTTAATGTTGGTTCTTTTAATTTTACAAAGTTTATTATTTGCAAATAAAATAAGCATCACATACCAAAATTAACTAGGTCTGTGGTCTATACATCTCAATAAAATTCTATATAGTTAGAATTGCTATTATAAAGTTGTGGAGCTTTACACTCAATTTTAACCACTTAGTTTCGATTCTATTTTATATATATGCATTCACCTCTAAACATGAAAATTCCATGGCAAAATTAAACTAGAAACATGATTAGCTTTTTTGTGCCTCTTATAATACATGGATTAATTTTGCCAATGGATTTATGGAGTCATTTCCAAAGGTAAAACAATCACAACATATGTCTTAGTTAAGGTTTTACTGCTGTGAACAACACCATGACCAAGGCAAGTCTTATAAAGGACAATTTTTAATTGGGCTAGCTTACAGGATCAGAGGTTCAGTCCATCATCATCAAGGTGGGAGTATGACAGCATCTAGGCAGGCATGATGCAGGCAGAGCTGAGAGTTCTACATCTTCATCTGAAGGCTGCTAGTGGAAGACTGAGTTCCAGGCAGCTAGGATAAGGGTCTTAAAGCCACACCCACAGTGACAAAGCTTCTCCTACAGGGACACACTTTCTAATAGTGCCACTCTCTGGGCTGAGCATATACAAACCATCACATCTTACTCTCTGGCCCCTATAGGCTTCTTCAAATATATGAGTATATGGGAGCCATACCTAAACATAGCATTTTGCAAAATACAATTAGTCCAAATTTGAAAGTCCCCAAAAGTCTATAGCAGTTTCAATAATGTTAAAAGTACAAAGTTCAAAGTCTCTTCTGAGATTCATCCGATCACTTAGCTGTAATTTCCAAAGCAAGACAGGAAACCAGCTGGGCAAACTCCAAACTCTGCATCTCCATGTCTAATATCAAAACAGTTTTCAGATCTTCAACTCCTTTTTCCTATTTGTTGACTGCAACAAACTTCTTTCTCCTGGACTGGTTCTACTCCCTGTCAGCTACTTTCCTCAGCAGATAGCCTATGGCTCTGGCTTTCCAACATCTTGGGGTCTCCAAGATAACTTCAATGTTACAGCTTCTTATTTCAATGTCTGGGACCCACACATGATCTTCTGGGATCCTCCAAAGGGCTGGTGACACTTCTCCCACTCTGCCCCTTGTAGCACTCTAAGTTCAGATTGATTCACACCAACCTGATGTTCTTGGTGACCATCCCATGTTACTGGCATCTCCAGTACACTGGGGTCTTCCACTGCAACTAGGCTTCACCAATAGCCTCTCCTAGCCTCTCTCCATGGTGCCAAGCTTCAACTCCTTTGCATGACCCCTTCTGTCCTGGGCTGTCAACTGCAACTGAGGCTGCACCTTCACCAATAGCCTTCCATGGACTCTTACAGGGCCAAGTCTTAGCTGCTCTTCATGACCCTTTCATGCATTTGAAACCAGTACCACCTGGGTGACTCTTACTCACTACCAAGTACAGCTGCAGCAAGAGGTACAATCTTGGCTATCTCTGAAACATAGCTTCTTTTTATTGCTCTTAGAAAACACTTCCCAGAAGATTTCATCTCAGTGATGCTGGTCTCTTCTCAATCACCGCTAATTTTTTAGTGCCAGCTAACCAGCATCAGTTGTCCCAGTAGTCCCTTCCATTTTTCATTCTAAAGTCAGAGTGACATGGCCAAAGCTGCCATGTTCTACTTGCTTGCTGGGGCTGGAACACGGTTCCCCTTGTTCTATTACTAGCTTTCTGTTTCCCGACTCCCTCTCTGCCTAAGCTTGGCTTTCCTGAAACTTGCTTTGTATATTAATTTTGAGCTCAAAAGATCCTTATGCCTGTTTCCTGGGATTAAAGTTGTATACCACCATGCCTGGACTTAAGCTTTTTTTCACTTAGAACTTGCTCTGTCGCAGGCTGGCCTTGAACTCATAGATCTGCTTAGTTTATATGCCTGCTCCTAAATTTAGATGGGTAGGATCTTGCCCCAAGGTCACTACTCCCTTAATTCAATTTAATATCCTTGAACACAGAAATCAGCTCCATTTCACTTCCTCATGTCTCTTTAATACTTGAACCATATATTTTGTATTTTTCCTTTCTCAACTTGCTCCTTTTCATTAAAATGTTCTTCATAAGTGTGAACTTTAGTGATCACACAACAGAATTTATACAAGGCTGTTTTGACACTTCCTTTTTCAAAGCAATTAATCTAAATCTCTTCACCTTAGCCTCAGGCAGACTCTTCAGAAAATGGCCAAAAGCAGCCACATTTTTCTCCAAAATACCACAAAAACAGTCACTAGGCCACATACTGAAATTCTTCTCCACTGAACCATCTTGGGCCAAGTCCGAACAGTTCAAATCACTCTCAGTAACAAAGACTTTTATATTCCTACTAGGATAGCCCATTAAGCCTCATTTAAAGCATTCCACTACTTTCCAAATCCAAAGTCCCCAAATCCACACTCTTCAAAAACAAAAGCATGGCCAGGTCTATCACAGCAATACCCCACTCCTGGTACCAACCTCTGTCTTAGGGTTTTACTGCTGTGAACAGACACCATTACCGAGGCAAGTCTTATAAAGGACAACATTTAATTGGGACTGGCTTACAGGTTCAGAGGTTCAGTCCATCATCATCAAGGTGGGAGCATGGCAGCTTCCAGGTAGACCTAAAGCAGGGAGAGCTGAGAGTTCTACATTTTTTTCTTTTTTTCTTTTTGATACTTTATTTACATTCCAAATGTTTCCCCTTTCCAGGTCTCTCCTTTGGAAATCCCCCAACCCATCCCCACCCAGTCTCTATGAGTGTAATCCCCCACCCACCTACCCACCCTCTCCAGTCTTCCCTCCCTGGCATTCCCCTATACTGGGGCATATAACACCCTCAGACCCAAGGGCCTCTCCTCCCACTGATGGCCAACCAGGCTGCCCTCTGCCACATATGTGGCCAGCACTATGGGTCCCTCAATATGCATTCTTTGGTTGGTGGTCCAGTCTCTGGGAGCACAGGGGGGCCTGAACAGTTGACACTGCTGCTCCCTCCCCATGGGGCTGCAAACTCCCTCAGCTCCTTCAGTCCCTTCTCCAACTCCTCCATCTGGGACCGCACGCTCAGTCCAACAGTTGCTGTGAATTGAATCATGGGTGTTCTGAACTTTTGAGCTAATATCAGCTTATCAGTGAGTACATACCATGTTCGTTCTTTTGTGACTGAGTTACCTCACTCAGGATGATATTTTAAAGTTCCATCCATTTGCCTGCAAATTTCATTAAGTCATTGTTTTCAATAACTGAGTAGTATTTCATTGTGTAAATGCACCACATTTTCTATACTCATTCCTCTGATGAGGGATATCTGGGTTGTTTCCAGCTTCTGGCTATTATAAATATGGCTGCTAGGAACATAGTAGAGCATGTGTCCTTATTAGATGTTGGAGCAACTTCTGAGTTTATGCCCACGAGTGGTATAGCTGGGTCCTCAGGTAGTATTATGTCCTTTTTTCTGAGGGTCCGCCAAACTGATTTCCAGAGTGGTTGTACCAGCTTGCAATCCCACCAGAAATGGAGGAGTGTTCCTCTTTCTCCACATCCTCGCCAGCATCTGCTGTCACCTGAGTTTTTGATCTTAGCCAGTCTGACTGGTGTGAGGTGGAATATCAGGGTTGTTTTGATTTGCATTTCCCTGATGATTAAGGTTGTTGAACATTTCTTTAGGTGCTTCTTAGCCCTTCAAGGTTCCTCAGTTGAGAATTCTCTGTTTAGCTCTGTTCCCCATTTTTTGATAAGGTTATTTGGTTCTCTGGAGTCTAACTTCTTGAGTTCTTTGTAAATATTGGATATTGGCCCTCTATTGGACATAGGATTGGTAAAGATCTTTTTCCAGTCTGTTGGTTGACGTTTTGTCCTATTGACAGTGTCCTTTGCGTTACAGAAGCTTTGCAATTTTATGAGGTCCCATTTGTCGATTCTTGATCTTAGAGCATAAGCCACAAAGCTCAAGTCCAAGTGGATCAAGGACCTCCACATAAAACCAGATACACTGAATCCAATAGAAGAGAAAGTGGGGAAAAGTCTCAAACACATGGGCACAGGGGAGTTCTGCATCTTTATCTGAAGGCTGCTAGTAGAAGACTGAGTTCTAGGCAGCTAGGATGAGGGTCTAAAAGCCACACTCACAGTGACAAAGCTACCCCTACACACACTTTCTAATAATGCCAGTCCCTGGGCTGATCATGTACAAACCATCACAAGATATTTTTGATGCACTTTAGATACTGTCATCAAGTACTGTGATCAGTTCCTTTCCCATCTTCCTCCCTCCTTTCCTTCAAGACTTCATAATCAGTGCATAATATGTTTCAGACATTACCTCAACCAGTGAGTGTGTGGTGGCAAGACACAAAGTATCACTGCCCATGGAGCTCCCTTGCTGGGGAGTAGGAGGAGAGATGTCAACCTCCTACCCACATAGCATTGCAAGTATGATAAAAAAACACTAGGGAGAGGTACACACATGCTCATCCTAACACAATGCACAGCAGTTTGTTCACATTCCTGTACTGTAATCCTGCCAACAAGCAATACTTGTACAGAGAGAGCAGTAAAAAACATTCTAGATATAGTATATCATAAATATGTCAAATGTGACTAGAAGGAGAAACTAAGTTAAGTCATAATTTGAGCCAAATCATAAAAGTAAACTTGATACAGTATAATGCAGCAAATAGAACGTGGACTAGTCAAGAGGGATTATGGATATGTGAGGTGAATGGTCCCTTTTCTAAAGTTAGTGCCAATGGGACAGTTAACTGATGATACTTCTTTTTGAAAAGAGAAAAAACACACAGCTTTCTCAATATAGATAATAGCTAGAGAAGGAACATATAACTACATGTCACCCACTCTCAGAAGTCACTGAGCATGCATATAAAATCTGATTGTTTGGCCTTGTAGACAGATTTAAAGGATTCTCAGAGTGTGGAGCAATCTATGTTGAAATTTAAATATGTGAGTTGAGATAGAAAGTAGCATAAGGAAGACTTCAGTTTCTAAGCCAAGAAAACCAGCTAGTAACTACAGGGAAGAGATGAAGGCGGGCTGGAAGAGAAGAAGAGATTCATCATACAAATTTTAAGTTAAAAGTTACTCTTGGTCTGTAGATGATATATCAAAGAGACTTTTGATAACTGTGTCCTGGATGTTCACAAAGGAACATTTGGAATAGTCTAAAGTAAAAATAAGCTAATATTAAACACGAATACTATCATATGACCTCAGGGACTCATGCTAGAGAGGTTTATTACGTATCACTTATTAGGATGCTGCATAGTAACAAACAAACAAACAAACGAACATCTGAATTACCTTTCTCCAATTTCATCTGTTACAGATTCAATTTCAGATAGAATCCTTTTGTTTTCTTCTGCCTGTGTCCCATATACTGTTGAAATATCTTTGAAGTCTTTCGAAACATTAGAAAGCTCAATATCCCATGTTTTTTTCTTAATAAAAAGAATACAAGAGCTATTTTTAAATCCTTGGGAATTGAAAATTAAACTTTTTATGTTAATAAAATTAGTTTTAAGCACTCAACGTAATAATTAAGTACAGGATGTAGTGCTCTGTGGGGAGAAAGGGAACATCGCACTTACTGTGCCATAATAATTAGCAAGTATCTCCATGTACTCCTGTTCATATTTTCTTTGTTTCCAGCAATATTGATCAAAGAGTCTTTTCAAATCATCTACCTAGAAAAAGCACAGAAAATGACTGAATTGAGGGATTTCCTTTATTTTTACAAGTAAGAAAGAGATTGCATTTACTTTATTTAGTTTCCTTAGTGAACACTGACTAACATAGTATAAAATAATACCACATGGTTCTGTCATTTTTGAAATCTGGTATAGGATTCTGATAAAGCACAGCAAATCAGATATAAATCAAGTCCAGTGTTTCTAATATTCAGATATAAAATAGAATTGTTTTAGTTACAGAATGGGAAAACACCAGGAAAATTTGAATCATAATTCATTACATTGACAAGCAAAAGGAGAGAACTAACATACATCCATACTTTCCAAAATAACCATTTGATAAATCTGCTACTTAGTTTTTGTGATTCCACATTTTTCCCATAGGTTTGAAAACAGAAAATAAAACTTAAATGTAAGTAATGGAGAAGACATTCCAGCAATTTTGTTTAATGTTGAATTCATGAAATTGTATATAGGTGCTGAAGAAATGGCTCTAGCAGATGATCCAAGTTCAGTTTCTAGTGCCTACAAATGTGTTCTGATGGCTCACAACCACCCGTGATACCTGCTCTGGAGAATCCTACACTCTCTTCTGGCCTCCACAGAAACCTGTTCACATGTGGCATACATACCCCCAAGATATGCATATAATTCAAAAATATCTCTTAAAATAAACTTGAACTCCAGCCAGGGAAGCAGGAAGAATAGCTGTAAATTGCCATTACCCCCTTCTTCCTCCAACCCTAATGCCCCAGCCTCATCCTGAACCCTGGAGCTGGCCACTGTGCATCTCCCATGTCCAAGCCCAGCAGATCACATAGATCTTCCTTGCAAACCTTTTTATCTCATAACTCAACTCTTCATCCTAGACTCCCACACCAGCAAGCATCCCCTGGACACCTGCCAGCCAAACCTGACCGGGAAAGGGAGCTTCAAATTTCCATTCTCCCTCCATTCCTCCAAATCCAACCCCTCAGTTTAAACCCCAGCTATGTAGCATACTGCCCATGGCGGCTTCTTCTTACTCTCTGCCCCCATTCTTAAGAAACTAAACTAAGCTAAGGAACTGTTAGAGCAGCCTGTTTTCCTCCCTCCTGTGGAATCCCTCATCACCACCAGCCCAGATCATCCCCATTTCTAAATGCCTGTTCATAATACTTAGAAACATATTTTATCTGGAACCCACAATAGCTACAACTACCGAGTTCTCAGAAGAATTTCCCTACCAGAAGACACATTGCCACCACAGTCTCCTAAGAACCAGAGAGATCAACAGAAACCAAGGAAGAACGTACCCAGTTCAACAGAGACAAGAAGAGATATCAGCACCTAGAATTTCAATAATCCCAAACTAAGGTGCCTACACATCAATGTAAAATCAGAATAACAGCAAAGATAATATGACTCAACCATAGCCCAGACCTCAGCAGCAGTAGCAGCCACAGCAGCAGCAGCAGCAGCAGCAGCAGCAGCAGCAGCAGCAGCACCACCACCACCACCACCACCACAACAATAACAACAATAACAATAACAAAAAGCCAAAATAACAGGAATCAACAAATACTTTTTGCTGACATTTCTCAGTGTCAGTGGCCTCAATTCCCCAATAAAGAGGCATAGACTGACAAAATGAATCTGAAAACAGGATCTATCCTTCATCTACGTGCAAGAAACATACCCTAACATCAATGATTGATATCTTTACAGAATTTAAGGATGGAAAAAGATGTTCCAAGGAAAATGGACCCAAGGGGCAAGCTGGTGTAGTCATTTTGTCATCTAACAAAATGGACTTCAAACTAAAACTAATCAGAAGAGGTAGGGGTGGGCACTATACACTCATGAAAGTAAAAATCCACCAAGAGGTCATTGCTATTCTTAACATCTAGGCACCAAACACAAGGACAGCCAAGTTTGTCAAAGAGACACCAATACAACTTAAATCATGTATTGATCCTCACATGCTGATAAGGGGGTTACTTCAGTACCCCACTCTTGCCCATAGACAGTTCATCAAGACAAAAAGCAAAGAGAGAAATGCTGAAGTTAACAGGCCTCGTGAACCAAATGGACCTAATAGATATTTATAGAACATTTCACCCAAGCACAAAAGAATACACTTTCTTCTCAGCACTTCATGAAACTTTCTCCAAAATTGACCTCATAATTGGGCACAAAGCAAGTCTCAAGAGATACAAGAAAATTTAAACAACTCCCTCATTCTATCAGACCACCAGGGATTAAAGCTGGATATCAACATCACAGAAACAAGAGAAAGCTTATGAACTCAATGAAACTGAACAACCCTCTAGTGAATGAAAATGGGTCAAGGCAGAAATAAGAAAGAAATCAAGGACTTTCTAGATTTGAATGAAAATGAATATGCAGCATACCCAAACTTATGGGATACAGGGAAGGTATTTATAACAGAGAAAGTTTATAACACTAAGTTCCTACATAAAACAAAATGGAAACATGTCATATTAGTAACTTAACAGCACAAATAAAACTATACAACAACAAAAAGATATCACACCCAAAAGGAGTAGATGACAAGAAATAATTAAACTCAGTTCTCAAATCAATTAAATATGAGCAAATAAATAACAACAACAACAACAAAACAAAGAATCAATAAAACAAAGACCTGCTTCCTTGAGAAAATCAATAAGATTAACAAACTCTTGTCCAAATGGCAAAAAGAATATTAAAATTAACGAAGTTAGAAATAAAAAGGGGGACACAACATCAGAGATGAAGGAAATCTAGAGAAACATAAGGACATATTTTCACACACTCAACTAAATTGAAAAAACTAAAGAAAACATATAATTTTATTAATATATACCACTTTCCAAATGAATTAACTAAAATTAAATAAATTTATTTAAAATTAGATAAAAATTAAATAGCACTATAAACCCAAGTGAAATAAAGGCAATAATAAAAATTCTTGCAATCAAAAGGCACATGGCACTGTGGTTTGAGCTCAGAACTCTATCAAATTTTCAAAGAAGAGTTACTGTCAGTACTCCCCAAATTATTCCAAAGGAAGGAACCGAAAGAATCTTATGCAATTCATTTTATGAGGCCAGAGTTACCCTGGTACACAAGCCATATAAAGACCCGACAGACAAAGAGAATTAAAGATCAATTTCCCTTAACAAGAAAATACACAATAAAATAATTGCAAAACAAATCTAAGAAACTAGGAAATATCTTTAAACTCAGTGCCACAGGAAAAGACTTTCTGTACAGAATACTAATAGCATAGGCACTAAGATCACAAATATATAAAGAAGTCAAAAAACTAGATATCAAGAAAATAAATAACCCAATTAAAAAGTGGGGTACAGATCTAAAGAGAGAATTATCAATCATTCAAACATGAATGGCTGGCAAACACTTAAAGAAACCTTCATCATCCTTAGTCATCAAGGAAACTACTTAGAGATTTCATCATATACCCATCAGAATGTCTTAGGTCAATAAAACAAGTGATATCGCATGCTGGCAAGGTTGTGGCGAAAGGGGACCGCTCATCCTCCTGCAGCAGACAGAAACAAATACAGAGATCCACAGTCAGATATCGTGAAGAGAGTGAGAGAGGTTGGAACACTTACTCCTTAGTTGGGATATATTATTCAACCTTCCCTTTTCCCCCCAGGACTCAGGGAACCCTGCAAAAAATGGAGCCAGAAAGAATATAAGAGCTAGAGGGCACGTTGGACACCAAGGGAAGAAGGCCCTTTAAATCAATAGGATTGTTACACATATGAACTGTCATAGACTGAGGCAGTACACACAGGGCCCACAAGAGTCTGCATCAGATGGGTATCCTATAGCTCAAAGAAAAGAGGACACATGACCCATCACTAATCCAGATCCAATCTCCAATTGGTAACTACTTACAAATAAAAATCCAATGTCTCCCAGGAGTGGAAACTGACTATACTTAAGGTTAGGTTGCTTGTCCAACAGTAGATGGCCAACATAAAACAAACTTTGAATGTTCCTTGTCTCACAAAGCTGTATCAGGGCACGCTCTCTCTCTCTCTCCCCAAGTTATATTAATTAATATTTATTATTTTCATTTTATTTACATTTTTTCTTTTTCCAGGTGCTTTGCATATATATTATAGCTTACAGGTAATGTTTTTATGGGATTCCAAAATTTGCAAACAAGTGGGATTTGCTTCTTGTGCCTTTTCTTTGGGCTCTTTAACTTTGTTTGATTTTTCCAATTTCAATTTGTCAGTTTTTGTTTTATCTTATGATATATTTTTTTAATTATTGTCCTTTAGAAACATGTTTGCTTTCTTTTTAACCTGGAAAGAAGATATCTTAATTACTTAGTATAATTTTTTATTTAAGATATATTCTTCTCTCATATTTAGACCATATTTCTCTCTCATTTAGACCACAATTTCCCATCTATTTCTCTCAGATACTCCACCACTTGACCTTCTCCAAGATCCACTCCTCCTTCATTTCTTCTTCAGAAAAGAGCAGGCCTCCAGGAGACAATAGCCAAATAGGGCAAAACAAGATACAATAAGACAAGCCAAAAGTCCTTCTATTAAGGATAGACAAGGCGATTTAATAGGAGGAAATGAGTCTCAAGAGCAGGCAAAAATGTCTTAAATACATCTGTTCCCACTATTAGGAGTTCCATAAAAACACCAAACCATTTCAAGAACTGCTTGGTTTTCTTTTTTCTTTTTTTTTTTTTTTTTTTTTTTTTGTTGTTGTTTGTTTGTTTTTTCTCTATAGTCCTGAACCCCACAGTCTCTGTATCTTTGGTCTTTGGTAGTGGCTTAATATTCCTGCTGACTGCTTCAGGAAACCTGGCTATAAAGGCTATGCTATCCTGAACAGAGGTGTTCTCTAGATTTGAGTGTTCTTTTTGGTTTAAACATTTGATTGATCAGTAAAATACCTGTTATTAACATGTAACTTGACTTTGGTTTATTTGCACTTGCTATTGTGTGCAACCATTGCACACGTGGTAAAATAGATTTGTTTTCCTCAACATTTTATAAAAGTCAAAATTCAAATAAATCTGAATGATATACATATTAATTTCTTTTAAACTCTGCAACACTAATTCAAGGCTAGTACTATAATCTCCTTGAGAACCCTATACATACCTGAGGAAGTGTGACAGGGTGTACGTATGCTCATTTGAACTGTTGTTTCAAGAATGGGGGTAATTATTATGTTCTTCATATTTAATACTATTTGTTCGAACTCTTTTCCATGATTGAGTCTCCTGATGTGTTAAAAAATAAAGATTGGCCAATACAATTCCCAATGTGTTTTCAAGCTTCGTATGTGGTTATAAAACATGAAGTGTGTGTGTGTGTGTGTGTGTGTATATATATATATATAATTTTATATATCAGACAATGGCCCATCTCTAGACATAACTCTTTTGTGTGTTTACCTATACAAACATTTAAGGTTAAAGGTGATCTGTACCACCATGCCTCTGCCAAATATTTGTGGAAATATTGATAAATGAAATTATGAAACATTCATGAGCTTTCTTAAGCGTTGCTTGAGCTATTCTTGCAATCTACTTTGGGTTAAGAGTCACTGCTTCAGCCCTGCCCTAAACCATAAATCTCGTGGAATCACTTGTACTGTGGGATAGCTCCTCTTCTAATACAAGTGATAGTAGGCACACAAGGTTGAAAATTCCAACCATGGAAACATCTAAAATGATATCATAAATTTAATCTTGGGAAATAAAAAAATGAAAATAATCAAATGCCATATAAAATGGAAAATGTTTTTATTCCACTGTGAAACAGGAAAATGAAAAATAATGTGGCACTTTTCACCCAGTGACTAGGTTGGTAAATTTTAAAATATTCCTTCAGTGCTAAAAAAAATCATAGAAGCCAGGCTTTTCTTATACTAAACTGTGATAGTTACTTTAAAAATTAGCTTTGGTTCTTACCCATCAATCTAATTTTTGAGAATCTATACCACAGAAAGAAATAGTACATGACAGAATCTATGACCTTTCTTGCTGTTCTAGTGTTTACAGTGGCTATTAACTGTACTTAATCAGAGTTTACTCAAGAAGTCAATAATTGAAGTTTTCCTGCAGGCAAGTAATGTACAAGATTTCCGTGAGCCTCCACTCTGCCTCTCTACACACATGCACTCCTCTTCATCAGAGCCTGCGAGAGAAACAGGGCAAGAGCAGGTTGCTATTGTAGGGTGGGGAAGGATAGCATCTCTAGGTCCAGCTGGTGATGCTGTTTAGTGGAACCAGTCAGAGATGAGGCTGTGCGACTGCAGCAAGCAGCACACAGGCAGCAAACACCTTCCGGAGTTTGGGCTCTTTGAGGTTTCTTTTTTGGCTTGTTGACTTTCCACGGTTTCAGCTTTGCGTCAGACAGGGTCTTCCTGTTTGGGACTCTGATTCATCTGCGGTCAGCCCTGAGTGCTGGGATCATAGGTGCCCATCACTAGCTGGACTCGTTCAGAGTATTCTGTTTTCTTCCTCCAGGAACATAATTATGTTTTGGGTGGTTTTTTTTTTTTTTTTTTTTGTCTGCTGCCACTTTTCAGAGTTGACACCCTGTGGCATCAGTAGCACTGCAAGAATGGGCCCAGAGAAAGTATTCTTGCGCTCCCTTGTCTAGAAACAGCCTCAGCAACTACAACTTCTACACTGGTCCATCTGAAAAATATTTCAGCAAGTGTAGACACGGCATTTGTGAACTTGGTGAAAAATTTAAATCACTTTGGTCTGAACAGAAGGATTTCTCTTCCCCCACGCTGTACTCCAATTGATGTTATTGGATGGGACTATTGTATAATGTATTTGCTATTAAAAATTATATATTAGACTTAAATGAATGATCCTCCATGTATAGTCACAACGCTGTTTAAAGTTAAAGAGCAAATTTACTACATGTATGCACTGGACACACATTTGTGTGTGTGTGTGTGTGTGTGTGTGTGTGTGTGTGTGAGTGTGAGTGCATGTGTGTGTGAGACAGAGACAAAGAGACAGAGATAGAAAGAGAATTGTTTTTGCTCTTTGATTTTACACACGCGCGCGCGCACGCACACACACGTATATCTTATGTTTAACATAATAACATTTATAGTTAACAAATATCCATATTGTTCAAGTCAAAAAACCAGAATGACAGAGAAGGGGTAAATAATATGGAGTTCCTACCTGGAACTGAAATACTGCTCTTTGTTAGTAGCTTCTGAAACAGTAATATTCTAAATGAAGCATGTTTAAAATGCTCCACCCCATTAGTCATCAGGAAAATGCAAATTTAAAACCATAATGGGAAAACTTCTTCAAAAGAACTATAATTAAAAATAAATAAAAAACATAACAGCTGGTGTTAATTGGAAACTGCGTTTCTTATAAATGATGAGAGGAGGAAAAGATATGCAAATAATTAGGGAAGTTTCTGACATTGCCGATTACGGCCAAACATACACATTTTGGGCCTAGCAGCATGCACGATGCATGAGCATGGTTTCCAGGCATATTTTAAGTGTCTGGGCCTGAAAAGCTGTCAGGATTAAGTCACCATGAACTGAAGTAAGGCACAAACACTGCACGCTGTGGGAAGGCTGAGGAGCTAAATGCTCAACTTCAGTGAGCTCAGTTTGGCACCAGAGGTAGTCAGTGGGTAAAGGTGCCTGTTGTCAGCCATGAGGATCGGACTTTGATGTCTGCGACCCATGTGACCAAAGAAGAGCAATAGGTGTCTTTATACAAAAAAAATCTAAATTCAAATAAAATCTAAAATCAAATAAAAATCACTTTCTGCTTCCCTTTCCTTCCCCCAATCACTTCTGTGCTCCATCTCCCCCCCACCCCCCGTCCCAGACACTCTCACTCTTTAATGTTGTCTTTTGACTTCCACACACATAGAGGGGCACATACATCCCAGCCCCAGTAAATCAGTAAAATGCAAATTTAAAACATTAAAACTAAGTTCAAAATCGCCACTATTCACAAATGTAGAGATCATAAGTAGAGATGACAAGTTGGTACTTAGTTGCATAAATCTTATTGCAGAATGCAACTTGAGTGTCCTCAAACATTTTCAGAATGGGAGAAAATCAGTGGAGGGTAGAGAAAATAAACCTCTGCAAAATTAGGAAACAGTAGGCAGTGCTCTACTTCTGAAACTCGGGAGAGAAAGGTGCCAATATAAAGTGCTAGTCAGTTTGGCTAGGGGCTCTGTGTATGTTGCTAAAGAAACTATCAAGGGAATAGAGGCAAGTCTTAAGCCATAAAAAAGAGGCTAGCCTTAGCCATATAAAAGTCATTGCTGACCCAAGTGAGACAGCACTTGAGTGAGCAGGTCAGAAAAGTATACTGGGATTGATTTAAGGTTAGGCACAGCCCCTGGTTGAGGAATGGGGCCACTCACCTTTCTCAAAAATCTTAACCCAGAATAGCTCCTGTCTAAAGGAAATGCAGGGACAAAGAGTGGAGCAGAGACTAAAGGAAAGACCATCCAGAGACCGCCCCACCTAGGGATCCATCCCACTTGCAGACACTAAACCTAGTCACTATCGCTGATGCCAAGAAGTGCTTGCTAACAGGAGCCTGATATAGCTTTCTCCTGAGAGGCTCTGTCAGAGCCTTACCAATACAGATGATGATGCTGGCAGTCAACCATAGGACTGAGCACAGGACCCCAATGGAGAAGATAGGGGAAGGACTGAAGGAGCTGAAGGGGTTTGCAACCCCATAGGAAGAACAACAATATTGACCAACCAGAACCCCCAGAGCTCCCAGGGACTAAACCACCAACAAAAGAGTACACATGGAGGGACCCATGGCTCCAGCTGCATATGGATGGCATCATCTGGCATCAATGGGAGGGGAGGCCCCTGGTACTGTGAAGGCTTGATGCCCCAAAGTAGGGGAATGCTAGGGCGGTAAGGAGGGAGGGAGGGAGTGGGTATTGGAGCACACTCATAGAAGTGGCCGGAGCAGGTTTGAGGAGGGGAAACTAGAAAGAGGAATAACATTTGAAATGTAAATAAGTAAAGTAACCAATAAAATTTTTTTAAAAAGAGGGGGCTGGAGAGATGGCTCAGCGGTTAAGAGCACTGACTGCTCTTCCAAAGGTCCCGAGTTCAATTCCCAGCAACCACATGGTGGTTCATAACCATCTATAACAGGATCCAATATGCCTTCTTCTGATGTGTCTGAAGACAGTTACAATGTACTCATATAAATAAAATAAATATATTTTTTTAAAAATAAAAAAAGAAGAACAAGATGAATAATACTATGAGTAGACAAGACTTATTCCAACAATTGCAGGCTTAAGTTAGGAAATCCATGGCTATGATTTGCTGTATTTATATATAGCAAGAGAAGACATTACATGAGCATGTCCCTAGATACTGAAATGAACCTTGACAAAATCCAACAGCCAAATATAAAGACCTAAGGCAGTCATAAGTTCAAAGCTGTAGGGATAATCTCTTGTGCCTGCGTGGAAGGCTCACCTGTCAATAAAAAGCAGATGACCTGTTACCAAAAGGCAAGAAGTAGACAATGGGAGATCCAGTGCAGAATTTGGAAGCCTGGGAGACAGGCACAGGTGGAAGATTCCCCTCCTGGACTCAGAGAAGTCGGATGCCTGAACCTGAGGAGAGGTAACTAACGATGTGGTGGACACGGAATCTTTAATCAAGTTATGTAAGTTACAAGCCAAAGCTTAAGGCCGAAGCATTGTGCATTAATACGCCTCTGAGTGGCTATTACATGTACTACCTTCTTACTGTCAGCGAAAACTGAAGCTAGGCAAAACCTAGGAAGAAAGGACAGGACAAAACTGCAATTATTAATCCTATGACTCAGCATTTCACTGAGGGTACTGACCAACATTCCCAAATAACAAAACAACCGCAGGTGTGAGAGTTAATGACAGACTAGTAATACTCTGCATCCTGGATGCTCCAGAATGAATAATGCTAAAAATAATACAATAAGTATCTTTTTTTTTTTGATACTTTATTTACATTTCCAATGTTTCCCCTTTTCTGGGTCTCCTCTTTGGAAACCCCCTATCCCCTCCCCATCCCTGCCTCTATGAGGGAATTCCACCT
>CM052715.1:10884036-10941802 GCA_028551405.1 Uromys caudimaculatus
ATTCTTCTTGTATATTTTTGTTCATCTCTTTCTTTAGGTTAGGGAAGTTTTCTTCTATGATTTTGTTGAAGATATTTACTGGTCCTTTAAGTTGGGAATCTTCACTCTCTTCTATACCTATTATCCTTAGGTTCTGTCTTCTCATTTGTCCTGGATTTCATGGATGTTTTGGGTTAGGAGCTTTTTGCATTTTGTATGTTCTTTTACTGTTGTGTCGATGTTGTCAATGGTATCTTCTGCTCCTGAGATTCTCTCTTCTATCTCTTGTATTCTGTTGGTTATGCTTGCATCTATGACTCCTGATCTCTTTCCTAGGTTTTCTAACTCTAGGGTTGTCTCTTTTTGTGATTTCTTTATTGTTTCTATTTCTATTTTTAGCTCCTGGATGGTTTTGTTCATTTCCTTTGTCTGTTTGTGTTTTCCTGTAATTCTTTAATGGATTTCTGTGTTTCCTCTTCAAGGGCTTCTAGTTCTTTACCTCTGTTCTCTTGTGTTTCTTTAAGGGTATTAATTTCTTTCTTAAAGTCTTCTATCATCATCATTAGAAATTATTTTAAATCTCAGTCTTGCTTTTCTGGCGTATTAGGGAATCCAGGGCTTGCTGTGGTTGGGGAACTGGGTTCTGATGATGTCAAGTTGTCTTGGTTTCTGTTCCTTAGTTTCTTGCCCTTGCCTTTGCCATCTTGTTAAGTCTGATTTTAGCTGTTCCTACTCTGTCTAGCTATGGCTTTTCTCACCTGCAGGCCTCTGTTATCAATCCTCCTTGAAGACCAGCTCTCTCTGAGAGGTGTTTTTTCCACACTCCTGGGAGAGTAACTTTCTCCCTGGTGCTGCTTGGCTATCGAACCCTGGTGGCCCAGGGGGAAGTCTCCTGTGGCTGCCGATGGAATCTAGGGGGTTTCTATGCCCGCCTACCTCATTCCCTGTGTCTCGCAGGTTCGGGGCGGTTCCTGGTGAGCTGTTGATCTTGTCTTGGCCCCACTCCTGGCTTTTCCAAGCTCCTGGGAGGGTAGCTTTCTCCCGGCGCTAATTGGCTATGGAGCCCTGTGGCTCAAGCTGAGGTCCCCAGCCACTGATGGAGACTGGAAGTTCCTGTCCCTCAGTCTCTGTGGCCCATGGTTTCCGGGCAGACTCCCGGCTTTTCCAAGCTCCTGGGAGGGTAGCTTTCTCCCGGTGCTAATTGGCTATGGAGCCCCGTGGCCCAAGCTGAGGTCCCCAGCTGCTGATGGAGACCGGAAGTTTCTGTCCCTCAGTCTCTGTGGCACGCGGTTTCTGGGCAGAATCGGTGAGCACTGGTGCTCGTTTTGTCCCCACTCAGAGCTTTTCTGCGCTCCTGGGAGAGTAACTTTCTCCCTAGTGCTGCTTGGCTATGGAACCCTGGTGGCCCAGGCTGAGTTCTCCTGCCGCCGCCGATGGGATCTAGGGGGTTTCTATGCCTGCCTACCTCAGTCCCTGTGTCTCACAGGTTCGGGGCGGTTCCTGGTCAATAAGTATCTTAATATACTTTGGATTAGGATGTTTTGATTATTTACCTAAACATAACCAGTAAACAAAAACAATAAAAGAGAAATCTCAAATTACTCTTGCCACAACAACCCAAAAAACAGATTTCTTGAAAAAAATACAAATCCTGCATGAAGAAACTCCTTATAAAACACACTCCTAACTGGCACAGAAGGCGACCTGTACCATAGGCTCTATATCACCAATTCTTGGTCAAAAATATTTTTAAAAATATTGCCTGAATTGAAAATCTTGTGACAACAATTTCCTACATTTCACCATTCACATGAAACCCACATCTCATTATGTGTTATAAATCATCAAGGATCAATTTAGTGCGTAGACAGATATGCACCATTTTACATTAAGATCTTGAGCGTGTTCAGCTTTTGACTTCATGGGGCAACTGAGAGCAGCCATGACTTCAGAGTATGATAAGTTGTAAACAATAGCTTCAGAAGCCCAGATTCCTCACTAAGATTTTTATCCTAAGAAACAGATAAGTGACATTAGAAGCTAGAACCAAAGAAAGAAACCTATGGATTTAAACAAGATTCAGTTTGCAGTTTAGCTGTGTTGAACATGATGTTCAATATTTATTTTAGAAGAAAAGTAACACTGCTAACTCTGGCAGCACCATTTATACATCTAGGGAAAACATACAACCCAGTCTCTAGATTAGGACTCAGATGTCAAACATGATCTGAGAGGTGATGGGACTAGTATCTAATGATACCACAGGATTAGTTGTATGAAATCCAATAATTTCATGAATAGAAACACCACCAATGAAGTGAAGTTTTCAAAAGGGCCATGCCAAAGTTTACAGAATGCTCGAAACTGTGAAACTGTGGACAAATCTTGTCAGTCCTGGAAGAATGGCTGCCTTGATTCTTCATGGCTTTTCCAGCACTGTGTTATCAAGCAACTGTTTTAGTTTTTGCACAACAACATTATGTTATTAAAACGAGTAATTTAGTTTAGACATGTTTGAAATATTTATCATAGCTTTGTTTATAATGCTTAAAATTAAAATCATGAATAACCAGCCTCTAAGAAAGTCCCAAGTCACAAATATTACACCTTAAATGTAAAATGATATCAAAATACATTTTAATTTAGCATAAAGAGAAGCATGTCATGGATTCCTATATAATGCTATATTTTTAAATGTCTTAGAAGTCCTGTATACCTATGTAAACACAATGCTACATGGACTACATCTTGGCAAGAAGATAAAATAACAGGTAATTTTTTCCTGAACATTTGACTGTATTCCAGACTGTGAAAGATGAATGCTATTTGTGTCGTTTAAGATGTGCCTTGAAACAATTTTAGATCACAGTTTGTATAATGAATCTCATTTCTCGAGTGTTGTCACTAAGAAAACAATATATGCTAACAGGAAGCACAGCACACTGTGTTGGGAAAGTCTGACTGGAATTAACTTAAATGGAACTGCACAGAGACATACTAATGATAACAAATACACAAACATTTGCAAAGAATTTGATGCAACATATAACAAGAAATCGTGCTGGGGCTCTCAGAGCAAAATATCATGCCCTATGTGTGCTTATATCCATAAATATGCAGACATACATATATACAACATATGTAAAATTAGTTAAGCATAACAACATTTAAACAGGAAACTATAAAATTACTAATAGAAGTCTAAAAATGTGAAGGAAATGAAAACTACAAAATATATATTAATTTATTAGCAGTCAGATATTATGAAAATATTAAACTGAAAGCCATTTTTAAATTTATTTAAAAAGGTTAAACTCTAAATTGTATTAAAATACATATATAATCAGAACCGGGAAAATTTATAGTAGAAACATCTATATAGCACTATAGAATGTAAATACATATGAAAATATTAATCCTTTAGATTATTTCCTAGTCTGTTAAAAATAATTTTAGTTATGTGCAATAAGAAAAGATACCTATAAAAATACCACTCAAGTAATAAAAAAGAACCCCTAAAAGCAGTTATATTTTCACCAGAATGTTTTACCTTTTACCAGATATCCAAGGAAAATTATTTAAATGTGTGTTCACTCTTTAGGTAATCAGAAAAAGAAAGCATCAAAGTTTAGTTTATAAAGCTAGCTTAGTCCAGATAAGAAAATCTATCAAATACGACACAAATTAGGACAGTGAAGGATAGACTCACTTATAAATATGCATGTAAAATCTTAGTGAAGTAATTGCAAGTCAAACTCAGCAGTAAATTAGAAGAATAATAAACCATAACTGGACAGAGTTCACCCAATGAATTTAAAGAACTTTAATATTAATAAAATACAATGTTTCAATTGGTCAAGTGGGAAACTACATAGTATCCCCTTCACAAACACCCAGAAAATATTTTTGTAGTCAATATACATTGCTAATGAGCAGCTTTGATGAACTTAGTTTGCATTTTTAAAAACCTAAGTGTGATATTGAATATGTATTTGAGGTTGACATTTAAGTGACATCAAATACAGATAATGAAAGCAATGTATAGCTGACATTTTATATTTTATATATGTGGGCAGACATAAGAAATAGATGGAAACACTTCAAAAAGAAAATTAGCAACATGGGCCTTCATCTTAAAAGTGGCTCATTTGTACACTAGATATTATGTGATAAAACGTCATTGTTTTCCTCATCCAAATACAAAATTGTCATTTGAATGTACGACATAATAGCGTTGTGTCTACAAAAAGATATCCTTACCTATCTAGATAGGCTTCCTCATCAGTAAGTTGAGAGTTAAAATTACTTATGTTTTTATAAGTAAATGGTTTTATCTAAGGTATTTTGGGGTAAAATATGACATAAATGGGCACAGACCATATATCAAGATACAAATTAATAACTTACAAAGTTAACTGTTTACTTATAAGAACAATATTAAAATTTTCTGAAAATTTGTTTATATAGCAAATTAATTCATTTCTTTATCTGCATTGAATATCAAAAGTAAATGATTTTCAGTGGCTTTTGAAAACAGAGGTGCTGTTTCCAGAATAGACGGTTGGGCGAGAGTGCACAAAGGGTAAGCAAGGTCTTGGGGGTGAAGCGGTTCAGCTGCATCCTACAGTGGCTTCCTTTTGTGGCAGATGGGGAGCATTACAGATTATACAACTGGCCAAAGTGTAGCAAACAACCGACCTTGGGATTTCCAAAATGTGCAGCGTAGGGGACATCCCAGAGGACCAGGATAGGGCATTTGCTTCATCATAGTGTATGGAAGTGGAGCTGCTTCCTGGAAATGTCTAAAATAAAGTCACCGCCGGGCAGTGGTGGCACATGCCTTTAATCCCAGCACTCGGGAGGCAGAGGCAGGCAGATTTCTGAGTTCGAGGCCAGCCTCGTCTACAGAGTGAGTTCCCGGACAGCCAGGGCTACACAGAGAAGCCCTGTCTCGAAAAATCAAAATAAATAAATACATAAATTAATTACTTAATTAATTCACCTAAACACGACCATCATAAAAATATAAGTTGACATGCTAACATGGATGGTGGAAAGACATATATATACATATGATATACATGTATATACATGTATACATTATATATGTATGTCATATGCAATATATATACACATACATAAACACACACATGCACACACATATTATGTGTATATATATGCTTAAGGAAGAAGTCATAAACCTGAGGCAGACTCTAGGGACATGGAGAGGTTGGAACTGGAAGAGGAGGGTAAAGTAGAAAAAAAGTGACTACAGCAAAAATTAAAAATGCATTATATACTTATATGAAACTATTGAAAATATATAACATAAAATAAGAATAAGGAACTCATAGCCTTATTTCACATTAAAAAACTGATCATAAAATTAGAAATTTCTTAATCAGTTTAGTGGTATTTGATTTACTACAGCTATTATTTGAAGAAAAGAAATGGAGAACCATGTTTGCATAAATTAAGGACTAAGATTGCCACAGGCTGGAGAAAAATCTACGCCAGTGATTAAACTGGGGGCAGTCTATGCCCTGAAATCTGGAAATGAATTCTCTGTGAACCCATATGAGCAATTAAGCAGCACAAAGCCCATCCCTCTCTTGGGCTGGAGGTTTCAGTTGCATACCAAAGACAGGGCTGGACGATAACGCACATCCCTGCTTTTAACAGAGTGCTTGATGTGTACTCCTGAAAATGTAGCTTAAGGTCTTAAAATGAGAGAAATGCAGAAAAATAATATATTTAGATTTCATCATGCTCTCGTCTTCCTGAAACATGTGTTAGCCCAAACAATTTCTATAATTGAAAACTACTAGGAACCTTTTAAATGCTTTCATGATTCCCTGTCACGAATAATATTGTGTTATTACAACAAATTAAGGAGACATAGGGTCGCCAATTTAAAGATGATGTATGAACAAAAAATTATAGGCTTTGCAGATAATTTCTGCTCCTTTGAAAATATCTTGTCAATGGTTATCATATTACAGATGACAAATTGAACTATCATCAACAAATTACATAAAAGTTATAAGTCATTGAATGATAATATGTCATCTGCTGACTGCTACTCTTCCCTGGTGCTTATACTCATATCTTGCAATGAATTGCACATTTTGGTAATGCCTTAGCTACAGTTTCCACTGCTGGGATAAAAACACATTACCAAAAGCAACCTGGTAAAGAAAGGGTTTATTTTGTCTTAAAGCTCTCACACTGCATTACTAAGGAAAGTCAGGGCAATAACTCAAGCCGGGAACCTAGAGGTAGGAATTGAAGGATGCTATTTTCTCTTCATGGGTTGCTCAGTCTGCTTTTCCATAGCGCACAGGATCACCAGCCCAGGGCTAGTAGAGTCCACAGTAAGCCAGGGTCTCACACATCAATCATCAATAAAGAAAATGCTCTACAGACTTGACAACAGATCTGTCTGATAGGGGTATTTTCTCAAATGAGGCTTCCTGTTCCAAAGCAATTCTAGGTTATGTCAAACAGACAAAACTTGCCAGCACAACTGATCTTTTGTCGACCTGACATCACTAGTCAGCTAGGATATTTCCTTTTCCACTTGTTTCTAAGATGGCATGCTAATATCAATATTTCAATATAATACATAAATAATTTTAAAAGTCCTACAGTCTTTAAAGGTTGGCCTCTTTAAAAGACCATAAGCTCTTTCAAAATCTAAACCTATCTAAAGTATCCCAAGAATCTTCAAAATGTTTACAATCTATCTAAACTCCAAAGGCTCTTTAGTTCAAGGTCTTTCAAATGTAGGCTCCTGTAAAGAAAAGAAAGAAAGAAAAAGAAAAAGACAAAAACAACCTATTAAATACCTTTTCTCCATTAAAAATAACCATCATAATCAAAGCAAAGCACAAAACAAACAAACATATAAGAATTCAACAGTGTAAAGGCTCCCTGTCAGCCTCCAGGGACCCATGATTGATTTTTAAAGATCTAAAGCTCCTAATACACACACACACACACACACACACACACACACACACACACACACACACACACACACTATATACATATATCTCATGCTCACGATTGTTTAATCCCATGGATTATGCTGTCTTTGGTGGTTGCTGCATAGTACTGACGTCTCCAAAATGCTGAGGTTTCTACCCTAGCTTCACCATTGTCTTTCCTTGGCATTTTTAGGGACTCTGACCATGTTACATGATACCAAATCCAAACTTGTCTCCATGATCCCTTCTATTCCTGTGGTTTCTATAGCAATTGAGGCAGTATCCCCACCAGATGACTCTTCTAGCCTTTGTTCAGAGACCCTATCTCTGCCATACCATGCCAAATCTCAACTTCTCTCCGTGACCCTTTCCTCTTTCATGCCTTCAAAATAAGTACCACTTGAGAGACTCTTCCATATTACCAAGTCAGCTGTCAGCATGAGGTGCAGCATTGGCTCCCTCAGGTTATAGCCTCCATGTGCTGACCCAAAGGAAAAACTTTCCTAAACCTTAATCACAGTTGATTCTTCAGTCCTAGCCAACTAGTACCTATTGTCCCAGCAAAGCAAAAGTTTTACTCTAGTGGTGATGGCCTCTTATTAATTACAGCCTGTTCTTCAGTTCCAGTGGACCAGAAGCACAAATGCTTCTTCTTTCACAATATCACACAAATAGTCCTAGTATGGGCTTTGCTTCTCTCTGAGGCTTCACAAGTCAGACCGCCATCATCTGCCTCCCCCTCAGACTTATTCTACATGCTCCCAAACAACATACCAAGCTTTGAACTTGCAATGGCTTTTCTAGCCCCAAGTTCTAAAGTCCCTCTATAATTGTCCCAAAAATGCATGGTCAGATCTGTCCAAGCAATACCCCAGAGACTGGTATCAATTTCTGTCTTACTTAGAGTTTCTATTGCTGTGTCAAAACAACATAACTAAAAGAGACTTGGGAAGGAAAGAATTATTCCAAGTACAGGGTGTGAATCTAAACCTCCAGTGTCCATAAAGAATCCTCCAGAAGTCACTATGAAGATTCCTCAAAACAACGAAAAATAGAACTGCTGTGTGATCCAACTAGACCACTGGAAGCAGTCTAGACACAAAGGAATCTAAGTTAATATACACAAATGAACCTGTGAATCCACATTTATTTTGGCACAATTTATAATAGCCAAGTTTGAAATCAGTCTGCATGCTCATCAATAGGTGAGTGTATCAAGCAACTTGGTAATACAGATCTGAAGATAGAGATAGAAAGGAGAGAAAGATAGTGATGGAGAGGGAGAGAAGGAAAGAGGGAGAGGGAGAGGGAGAGGGAGAGGGAGAGGGAGAGGGAGAGGGAGAGGGAGAGGCTTGGGCATAATTAAGACCAAAAATTATAGCATTTGCAGGAAACTTGATAAAACTGTAGATGATTATGGTAAGTAAAGCAGATCAAACTCAGAAATACACAAATATCATGATCCTAATCGTGTGTGAAATCTAGATGTCATATGTATATATATCCAAGTTCTATATGCATATATATATACATATACGCTCATATATATTTATCTATACCTACAGGTACTATTCAGCTAAAGGACTCATAGGAGGGAGAGAAGAGGGTAATTGAAGGTGTTTGTGGCCAACATACATGACATACTTGTATGAAAATGTCATTAAGAAATACATAACTTCATACAACAAGCATAAATTAATAAGAATACAAATTTTAATTACTAATAAAATAAGCATTCTGTTGAGTTGTCAAATCTGTTTTGCTATCCAACAACATGAAACTAGTACAGGTAGGAAATTGGCTGCTATACAACAATTGACAGGGAAAATATGCTATTTCTAGCTCCAAACCGTGTTCTAAATATTTCAAAGTATGAAAAACTCACTGCTCTCTTTAAATTCTCTAGTTCATTTGTTGCATTCTGTGTTTCTCTCAGCATTTCGTTCACTGCTTCTTCGTCACCTTCAATGTCCATATTCACAGACTCGATTGAGGTAGTATAGTGTGCATCCAGAGTGTTAAGCTTATCTAGTTCTTTCCTAAGAAAAAAGCAAAGCTGACTTTTATCCACATTGAAAAGACAATTACATTTAAACCACTCTCTAACATATTAGGAATCAATGACATTTATCCTAAAAATTCTCCCATCCCACAGCGGTTCTAAATTCCTAAAAAGGTCAGATATTAAGTAAAGAGTGAATACAAAAGCAGACTAATAGTCTTGTTTCCCAAGGAAAGAATGGAGAGAAAAGTTATTATATATATATATATACACACACACACACACACACATATATGGATATATATGTGTGTGTGTGTATATATATGTATAAGTATATGTATATGTATATAATTTGCCTCTTTGGGGAGTTTGTTTTGGACTGTCTTTTGGGAGAACTTGGGTAATAAATTGGTGGAAAGCTACTGAGCATTTAAATATCACCATTTCCACGACCACTATTCAGGAAGACCCAATAGGGAGAGACAGTCACGCTCTCTCACTCTGCTGTTAAGAACTAGTATGCAAGTATATTAATTTAAAAAGGGGTTATATTGGCAGATTATTGGGCATATAGAGCAATGAAACAGAACCCAGTAGATACAAACAGAGCCATGGAAATAGGAGTTGATGAATCTTGACGATGTTTCACATGTCCTGATGTGCTAGGATGTGTTTGTGAACCCCCAAAAGACCACCAAGGAGCCAAATTCTGATGTAATCACATTAGGGTCTCTTTATTTAAGCTGGAGCTTGGGCCACACCACCATCTCTGAGGCAGGAGAATAGGAGGGAGCCTTGAGTCCAGACTCAGGCAAGCATTTATGGAGGCAAGAAGGGGGTATCTAGCCTGGTACACATCTGATTGGGGCTTCACTATGACCTTTAACATAATTTGCTGGTGCTGGGAGCCAAACCATAAACTTAACTTCTGTTTTCCTGATTGGTGGTTGTTTGTAAGTGAAGTGTCATGGACAAACTTGTAACCTGGAGGTACAGATTTGTTGGGGAATAACCTGGAAACTGGTGATAGATGCAGATCTTGTTGGGGCATACGATGGAAACTGGTGCTAGGCACAGGTATTGTTGGGGGGGGTGGCCTGGAAACTGGTGCTAGGCCTGTTAGTTAACTTGAGTTTAACCTTAGGTCAGGTTCTCTAAAATGGAGTCTGAACCCAAAATATTTGGTCTCTCAGCCCTTTAACCAAGCAGTGTGACACAGGGCACCAGACTACATGGATGCTTAAGTAGAGAGAGAAAAAAAGCTAAATCTGACTAAATCTCTAGCATCATTCACCAACTGCTTCCAAGTATAACATGTAAAGTGAGATACAATTTGTTAGAGGAACACACTTTGCATTTTGAGCGGAAGAACAAGAGGTTTCCCATAGCCTGTGAAAAAGAATTGACAAACTGAATTCTAACAAAATTTAAAACTTTTCCATGAGAAAATATCCCCATAAAGGGATAAAAAGATAAACTTTTTAAAAATCATAAGATAGCTGCAATTTACATATCTAACTTTTAAAACTAAACTTGAATTCTCTATAAAAAAAAACTATCTATACCAGCCAGAAAAACACACTTGAGCAGATATTTCACAAAAGAAAGAATTCACTATCATGTCAGCACAAAATGTACAAAAGAAATTTGAAAGAAAACTCCAATGTTACAAAAAAAAAAAAAAAATGCTAGAGCGGCTGAACAGTTTTCTTTTACAAAGTGATCTCTTCTTGCTGGAGTAGATGTTTAATGGTTTCTCTACACTGTGCAGCTGGTTGCAGGTTTTTTTTTAACTAAGACATACTTAGCACAGAGTCTGGCAATCACGTTCAGAGATGAGCATTCTATAGAAAACCCCACACAGACCTAGCACATAAATTTCTGAAGTAGTTTTGATCAGACTCACAAGAAAATAGAAACTAACCAAATGCCCCCAAAGTGTGGTTGGTTAGGCAAACTCAACACACCCATGCCATGAAATCCCACTTAGTAACAAATTCCAAGGCATTCTTGGAATTTATCTACTAAGGTGGATTCATCTTAATGGCAAAAAAGCAAAAGCAAAATAAAAAACAAGAACCCAAAGGTTGCTTGTTCTATGATGCATTTGTATGACGTGCTCAAATGATGAAGATCTGAAGATGGGGGGCAGAGAAAGAGTAGGGCTACAGAGACAGGCGCCATAGAGGATGACACCATTGCATACTTAGATCAATGCGGCAGTTAGCAAATTCACACACAAGTGCATGTTAAAACATGGTGCATGGAAAAAACTGGTCAGGGTCTGTTTCCTAATATGTTATCATAGTTTCAATCTCTAAGATTCTTCCATTGGAAGAAGCCTGGAGGCGGGGATTGAGAACCATAGACTTCTATGGGTCTGTAATTACTTATAAAGAAAAATAAAGAAAACAAACATGTGGGGGAAACAGCTAAAATAGCCAAAACCTAAAACATCATAGTTATTAAGGAATATTATTATTACTGGTCTGTCATTGAGCAGCATTCTGCTGGAAATACACACACTCACATGGTCAGGCATTGCTAATGGAAAACTTGAAAGACAAAAGAAGTTTAGTGTGAAATTTCTATAAATTATATCAGCAAATAACCCCAGCATTTAATAAAGAATAACCATGAAAACAACAGGCGACAAAACCCGACATCAACTTTTGTTTTATTTATTTAGTTAGTTGGGCAGGTAGTTTATATCTAGAGTAATGTAAAAATAAAATAAATAAAACATCAAAAACAAACAGCCCTGTAGAGATGGCTCAGTGGTTAAGATAATATACTGCTTTTGCAGAGGACATGAATGTAGCTCCCGAGTGATCCACAGCTGCCTGTAACTACTGCTCTCAGATCCATTGATCCCTTTGGCCTTCTTGGGCACTTGATCATCTGTGGCACACATTCACACATAGACATGTACATAAATGAATATTTAACGTCTCAAGAACATAGGTGATCTTTAAAAGGACAGTACAAGTCACAGGATGAACTCTCTTCCTAATGGAAAATTAAAATTCAGAGATTGTATGATATTTTGTTTAGTTAGGTTATTTTATAAGTCTTATTTATGTCCACGGGCATCTTCTACATTTATGTCTCTGTAACACTTGCATGCTTGTTGCTCACAAGGGCCAGCAACGGTCATCAGATATCCCTGAATCAAAATTACAAAAAGTTGTGAGCCACCATGTGTGTGCTGGGAATTGAGCTCAGGTCCCCTCAGGAAGACGAGCCAGTGGTCTTATTCTCTGAGTTTCTCTCCAGCCCCAATGTCTTATTTATACTAAAACCCTTTTCTTTCATAATCAACCTTAACTTGTCAAGATAACCTCATTGAAGCTGTTATTCTAAGAGATTTGTCAGTAAAGGAGGACTCAAGACAGAAACAAAAGGGGAAGAAATGGTTGTCATGACTGTAAGTCTATTTTTTTTTAAAATCCTCCTGTAAAATAAAATATTGAAAATGTTCTCATAGGTCATAGAAATAAAACATCAGCAAGTGTTTAAGTGCATGGAAGTGGATAAATGGAGTAAACTTTTAATTATTTTCATATTATCCAATATATCAACCACATCCAATGTGGTTTTTGAATCTGATGATGCAAGCATCTTACAAAATAATAAAAGAGAATTATCATCACCCAAAGAGAAGAAAGGAGAATGGAATGAAAACAAGTAACATAGAAGATGGTCCAAGCAGCAAAACAGGCCAAATAGTTTGTGTTCAAGGAATGTACTAGTGATCTGTGAGTGTACTCAGTGGCCCAACTTTTATATTTCTGTCAGTGTCATGTTTATTAGTAAATCTAAAACATAAATAATCCAACACATTGGAACTTGAAAATATTTTCCAAACATTAATAGAAATAAAATCTAGTAAAATTGCCTTTATAAATAAGCTTGAAAAAAAAGAATTCTAGAAACCAGAAACAGTGAATTTGTAGTGACAAGAAACCAATTGATATCTCAGAATATCATAATCACTTTAAACTTGTATTCATCTGAGTATATACCATCAAATATATGAACTAAACCTATAATGGAGTACCAAATAGGGTGACTTACATGACATTATAGTGTGAGGTTTCTTGTGAGTAGAGTGGGTAGTGTGTGTGTGTGTGTGTGTGTGTGTGTGTGTGTGTGTGTGTGTGTGTGTGTGTAAATGCATACACCTGTGTGGAGGCCAAAGAGGATATCTGGTGTCTTTCTCTGTTATTCTCAGCCTTATTTCCTTGAGATAGAATCTCACTAAACACTGAGTTCTCTTGGTTTTGACTTGGTTTGTCCGTCTACCCACTGCTAGGGTTATAGATATAAACAGCCATCCAACTTCATACTTAGATTTTGGGGATTCAAATGCAGGTCCTAATGCTTACAGAAGAACTACTGTTACCCACTGAGCCATCTGCTATATGACAGAATTTTATAATTTTTTATCAGTATTTAACTGAAAGGTATCAAGGAACAGGAAAAATATTTTCTCTAATATTGTCTTGGAAATAAACAGCCTGAGGGAGAGGGAGGTGGAGGAACACTCTAGAAGTTACCAGAGTCCTGGGAGGTGAGATACTCTTAGGACTCATTGGGGATGACATTATCCAAAATGCCCAACATTGTAGAGAAGGACCTCGAAGAGTCCATTTCCAATAGATAGACAGGGCCTCAAGTGGAGGCACAGGGATACAATGCACAATCAAAATTTCTGATTCAGAACAAAAATAGAGAAGAGACTGAAGGAAAGGAGGCCCAATGACTGCCCAACCTGGGATCCATCTCATGGGGGTGAGGAAGTACTAAGGCCTGAAACTATTATGCTATGATGTGCTTACAGATGGGAGCCTGGCATGGTTGTCCTCAGAGAGGCCCTACCAACAGTTGACTGAGACAGAGGTAGATACTTACACCCAACCATTGTGCTGAAGTTGGGGACCCCTGTGGTTGAATTAGGGGAAGGATTGAAGAAGCTAAAAGGGAAAGTGACCCCATAGGAAGACCAGTAGTTTCTACTGACCCAGACCCCAGGGAGCTCCCAGAGACTGAGCCACCAACCAGGAGCATACACAGGTTGGTCCAAGACCCCTGGCACATATGCAGCAGATGTCCACCTGGTCTGGCCTCAGAGGGAGAAGATGTGCTTAATCATTGAGAGACTTGAGGCCTCGGGGAAGGGGGAGGCCTGGCGGGGTGTGGAGGGAGCATCCTCTCAGAGGCAAGGGGAAGAAGGAATGGGGTGAGGAACTGTGGGAGTAGGGACCAAGGTGCAATGACTGGAATGTAAAGAAATATCTACAGCATAATTACCACACCGGAAGCTAAGGAAGCATGTCAGAAATGAGTGGAATAACATTTTTGAAATTTTCAGGTTGAGAGAAAGTGCCCTTTGTAAATGGTTTAGGTCTTGGTTTTGTACATTATTAAAATCGATTTCACATGTTTCTACTATACATTGATAATAAATATTCCTGTTGAAATTTAAAAGGGGGGGGGGAGAATCTGTTCAAAGTATAGATTCATGTTCAATAGGTCTGGGCTAAACATGAGATCATGAATTTTGATCAATCACCTAAACAATACTAATTTCGATGTATAAAATTTAATCTCTATGATATGAAAGCATAGAAAGCAATGTACTCAGTAAGGAACCAATGAATGTTTTCCCAGTTATATAAGGCTAACTAAAAAGATGCACGTGCTGATGCCCATGCAGACCAATAGTTAGCACTGAATCCCCTAGACCTGTCACAGATGGTTGGAAGCCACAACCTAGGTGCTGGGAACTGAGCCTTCATCCTCTGCAAGAGCAGCAAGTGATCTTAACTGCCTTGCTCCAGTCCCAATTTAAGCACACTGTAAAGGACGTGGGAAAATAGGTACATCTTAGCAAATGTTATCTAGATCACAAGGTTTGTACTCATTGTACTCATTTGCATAGATGCATCTGATTCTAGCTTCATAATGATTTCAACATGAGATTAACTGTCCCTACTAAAACATGAATCATTTTAAACAAAGAAAAATCTTTGATGTCACTTTAAGCCAAAAAGAATTTTAAGTCGATGAAAGAAACCAGGAGGTGTGTTGGCTAGTCTTTGTCAATTTGACACAGATAGAATCCTTTCAGAAGATGGAACTTGAGTTGAGACAATGTCCTCACCAGAATTGCTCGTGGGAAAGTCCGTGCTGGTGTTTTGGGTGCAGTGGTGGGGGGCTAAGGTGGGGCTGGACTGATGACTGACATATGAGGCCCAAGTTACTATTGGCAATTCCACCCAGGGACTGGGGATCCTGAGTTCTACAAGAAAGCAGGCTGAACAAGCAAATGAAATACACTCTTCTGTTGCCTCTATCCCAGCTTCTCCATCCAGGTTCCTGCCCTGACTTTCCTGGATGATACATATGAGTTGTAAGATAAAATTAACCCTTTCTTCCTCAAATTGCTTTTGCCTGTGATGTTTTATCACAGAAATAGAAACCCTAACAAAGATAGGAACGTATCAGAAGGTATGCTTACTTTAGAAATTTATTCAAGGAGATAAAAATCTCAACTATTAATAAGGGAGTGAAAAATCTGTGCATTTAAAATATATTAGTAAGAAAATAAATACAAGTTGAAATATTAACATGCTTATGATTAGTGCATTGATTCATAGTATGTGATATCCCATTAAAAAATAAGGAAATCCCTTTTGCATGCAGATGACAGGGAGATACCTTGTTGTTATGCTTTATCCTCATGAAATTTGCTGACATACATGAAATTTTTAAAACAAAAATATACTGTTTTATGGATTTACATAAATTTGTACATTAAATATTCAAATTTCAATTGACATAAATTTGGTGATAATATTGGCTTAAGCAATTTAAATTCTGTGCTCGTTGAAAGTTTTTGAGCAGTGGAATTTATTGCAGTTCAGTTAATCTTTCATTTCTCGATACTATATATAGTATTTAGGGTGAATTCTTACTCATAGGACGCTGCACTTGTTATCTCTTGGAGAATTTCTTTTTCATCTGTTTCTTTCATATGTTTAAGCTTTGATTTTGCATTTTCACACTGATCCACGGACACTTTAAGCTCTTCATGAATTGCTCTAAATTGTTCCATTACCTAGAAATGAAATATATGTTGCCCGTATATTTATGAATGATTAAAAAAATTCCAGTGCCACTTATACTTTAGGTTTAAAGTTATTAACATATATTTTCTTAACTCTAATGTTAGCTGATCTTAAGATCAAGAATTGACAAATGGGACCTCATGAAATTGCAAAGCTTCTGTAAGGCAAAGGACACTGTCAATAGGACAAAACCGCAACCAACAGATTGGGAAAAGATCTTAACCAATCCTATGCCCGATAGAGGGCTAATATCCAATATATAAAAAAACCCAAGAAGTTAGACTCCAGAAAACCAAATAACCCCATCAAAAAATGGGGAACAGAGCTAAACAGAGAAATCTCAACTGAGGAAATTTGTAGGGCTGAGAAGCACCTAAAGAAATGTTCAACATCCTTAGTCATCAGGGAAATACAAATCAAAACAAGTCTGAGATTCCACCTCACACCAGTCAGAATGGCTAAGATCAAAAACTCAGGTGACAGCAGATGCTGGCGAGGATGTGGAGAAAGAGGAACACTCCTCCATTGTTGGTGGGATTGCAGGCTGGTACAACCACTCTGGAAATCAGTTTGGCAGACCCTCAGAAAAATGGACATAATACTACCTGAGGACCCAGTATACTACTACTGGGCATATACTCAGAAGATGCTCCAATATGTAATAAAGACACATGCTTAACTATGTTCATAGCAGCCATATTTATAATAGCCAGAAGCTGGAAACAACCCAGATGTCCCTCATCAGAAGAATGGATGCAGAAAATGTGGTACATTTACACAATGGAGTACTACTCAGCTATTAAAAACAATAATTTAATGAAATTTGCAGGCAAATGGATGGAACTTGAAAATATCATCCTGAGCGAGGTAACTCAGTCACAAAAGAATGAACATGGTATGTACTCACTGATAAGTGGATAGTAGCCCAAAAGTTTGGAATACCCAAGTTTCACTTAACAGTAACCGCTGGCCTGAGAGTGAGGTCCCAGATGGAGGAGTTGGAGAAAGGACTGAAGGAACTGAGGGAGTTTTCAGTCCCATGGAGGGAGCAACAGTGTCAACTGGCTCGACCCACCCCAGTCCTCCTGGAGGCTGGACCACCAACCAAATAATACACATCAAGGGACCCATGGCTTGGACCACATATGTGGCAGAGGAGGGCCTTGTTGGCCATCAGGGGAAGGAGATGCCCTTGGGTCTGAGGGTGTTAGAGGCCCCAGTAAAGGGGAATGTCAAGGTGGGAATAAGGGAGTGGGTGGGCGTTGGGTGGGAGGGGGAATACCCTCATAGAGGTGGGGGATGGGGAGGGGATAAGGGGTTTTCAAAGAGGAGACCTGGAAAGGGGGAAACATTGGAAATGTAACTAAAGTATCAAAAAATAAATAAATAATATAAATAAACAAAAAAAACCCATATATTTTCTTACCATAATTAATCGTCTAAATGTGTAGAGCTAAGAGAATAGGGCTCTGTGTTCCTTTACCATAACTGACAGTTCATTTTATGCCACAGAAGCATAAATGTTACAAGTTTATGTGCTTAAGTTAAAATCATCTTTTAAACCAGCAAAGGATGCTGATTTGTAATGTGCATATATTATTATGTTGCAAGAATATGAAAATGTGGAGGTACAATGAAAATTAAATCAATTGTACTCATCTTAATCAGAAATAACCATTGCTATCTTCCTGTAATAGTCCAAAGCGTTTGCTTTTAGTAATTAATGAAAACCATCAGCACTTCCTACCTGTTTCCATCTCTCCTTTCTCTGTGTTCTCCTATCCACATCTTTTGTCTGAATTACACCACCTGACACTTGCTGCTGTTCCCCCTTGCCAGGCACATGGACAGACATTGTGCACAACTTACAAGCAAATTGGAGGAACACAAACCCCACTGGGAAGAAGTGAGCTGCAAAGAAACCGCACAAGCTTAAATCTCTTCTTCAGATGCACTGCTAAAACCAGAATGTGCTGAGTCAGAGGGAAGGGCTTTCCTGAATGCTGGTTGGCAAATTGCTCTCTGGGAAAAAGCATAACAGCTTTAATTCTCCCTGGCAGAACGCCGAAGCATCTGTGTTCCAAGGAACTTGATCACTTGCACCATGAGCATGCATGGTGCCTATGAGGCCAGAAGAGTCTCCTGGCCGACCTGAAGCTGGAGTTTCAGGCAGTTCCAAGTCTTGATAGTGCAAAAGAGCAGTTCCAATCAGCAAATACTCTTAACCTCTGGCCCATCTCACAAGCATGTACTGGGAAATTTTAAAACTAAGTAACGACAATTTGCAAGGAAAGGTCTTAGGCTTGTCATTTCAGTTATATTATGAGGATATTATTTAATCATTCTAAAGTTTTGAATTTCATTTTACTGTCTTGTTACTTTGGCAGAAGTAGTCTTTTTAGCACACATCATGTCCTGTGGAGTCATTTTCTCCTGCTTTTGCTTGAAATGGTTGCAGGGTTTCAGGGGTTAATATGAATACTAATGCTGCTCGTAAAAGTCTGTAATTTATGTCTTTATTATAATATCTTGATAAAGAAAACAAACAGATCTTGCTGGGAAGACTTGCCTAGATTCAGAATCTGCATTCTTGCAACCTCAGCACCCAAGTGATAGAAGTTTCGTTCTGGCTTTAGCGTTTTAATTATGACAAGTAAATCTCAAGAGTCTTTTGATTAAAAATCAGACCTCTTTTATTTTGGTGACAGTCTAAGTTATAGAGACATATCTCTTAATGTCTAGTAATTTCTAGCCTCCTGAAGGGAATTATGCATGAGGCGATTCATTATCATTTGCCTGTTTTGATAAAAGACTATTTTGTACATACTGTCCATCCTATTTACAGATATATATTCTGTTAATAATTTTTTTTCGAAAATTTCACAAGATTCTGCTATTAAAAGTATCATCTTGAATTCATTTAAGGATGCCCTTCTTTTCTGTGGATTGGTTGTTTAAGAGAAATATTGAAATTAGTTGTTCATAGGCGAGGTCACATCCAACTATACTACCACTAAATCCAGGACCAATTATGGGGTGCAGTAAGTTAGTATGAGGTAGGTTTCTTTTCATAAGTTTATTCTTGGGTCCTTGGGCAATGTTTACTACATAGTTTAAATTTTTCATAAGTAGTGCTATATTTTAGATAGTATGTGCTTTTTAAATGTGATGCACCGTTTATAATTTATGATTTTGGATTTATTTTAATCAAAACACAGATAACATAAAAAGAATGATGCCGAAGTGTACAATTAGTCTCAGGTATATTTCCAATACAAGGTTTGTAATCCCTGTTGGGTTACACACTCAAGCATGCCAGTAGGGTGGAGCTTGCTAAGTTTTAGGAGCTTCCTGTAGAGTTGTTAACTGAGTAGTTTTATCAGGTTCTAAAGCTTGTGGGCTGTTCTCTGCCTTTCTGGGACAAGCTTCTGAGAACAGGCAAGTGTATAGTGACAGAGAATGTGAGACTCTGGGAATTGTTTGGGTGTAGGCTTGATGTACTACTTAAGGAGAGAAATGGATAACTCTCAGCCGAGCTCCAATATTATCCTATTCTAGATGCTGCAGTCACCCCTATCTTCTGTGTTAAGGTTTAATTATCTGCATGGATGTTGTTAATTTGGATCTTTCTTTTTCAATATACATATCTACAGTTCTGAATTTCTGTATGCATATTACCCTCTGGATGTTATGGTAGCCTCTGTTTGATTCCTGTTATTTAATTCAGGTGCATACTCAGTTTACAGCTCACTGGTTCTTGTTACATCATTTTGTAAAGGAAGAAGGAAAGGCACAAAGGTTTACAAAAAGTTTTCAAGATCTGAAAGCTTATCGTAGGGATTTAAATACATAACACATGAACTCCCATTCTAGGGCCTGCACTCTGAAAAGCTAGTCAGCCTGTTTTCTACAGCTTTGTATGATTCTGCTTTTCTCTGAGAAGACATTTGGTCCCTGCAGTGCTTATAATTCTGTTTTTCATTCCTGAGTTTAGTCAGTTATGCTCGTTTCATAAATGGAAGATGTGTTTTCTTATTCAGAATAATACAACTTTTGTTCTGCTATGTCACTGTAGGCATTTTTACATTGGCGGATGATATATGTGACCATCCCGAGTAGTGTCTCATCTGTATCATGGGGAATTACTTCTGGTGATGTGTAGCCAGAGTGAAGCTTCAACACAGTTCTGGGCTTCTCCTGCAGAAACATATTGAGGTTATGCCTTTTGCTATGCATTATGCTAAATATTGGCTCCCAAGGCCTGGTGAGAATCTGCATGTATACAAAGTAATGCTATGTGACCTTGCTCCTTAATTTAAAACTATTGGCTAAATAAAGATGTCAACAGTCTATAGCTGGGCAGAAGAGAGGTAGGTGGGGTTTTGGTTTCTAATCTTGGAGTCTGAGGCAGCACCATGAGGGGAAGAAGAAGAAGGTGGAGAGAGGAGAAGACACCATGAGTATGTGAGTCATAAAAACTTAGTCATGAGAGCAAGCCAGTTGGAGTTAAGAGCTGCAAGATAGAATATGGCAAATTCTAACTTGAAGTTTATTGACAGGGGAGTAGGCAAATGAACTTAGAGGGTAGATATCTGCTCAGCTCTAGTGCTGATGAAAGCTTATTATAAATATAAAAGTTGTGTGTGTTTTATTTGGGAACTGAATGATCAAAGGTGGGATAGACCCCCCTGATTGAGATTAAATGTTTATATCTACAACAGAAACCAAGAGAATAAACTGTCTTACTTTTACCCCTGAGGTAACTAGAGGTGGCAGGGTGAATTAAAGCCAGTTGATCAGAAGCTCTGCTTGTGAAATTCAACACACAGCAAGGGGAGCAATGAGGTAGCAGTGACAGAGCCCAGTCGTTCCCCAAAGGAGGCCATGTCACCAAGGAATCTTTAGAAAATGGTCTAACAGGAGAGAAGAAGACCCCCCCACGATGGTGATTTAGATCAAGGAAATGACTTGTGGACTACAAGAGGTCCAAAATCTGCAGTGTGGTCTCACAGGACTGACCAGGTAAATATGCAGTCCAAACTGATTATGCTTCCAGAGTTCCATTTTACTAAAAGGAGGTCAACTTTCATGCTGTCCAGGACTTGAACTGATTGGATGATAAAAGGTAAGCCCTGTCACTCAAAACGTTCTTCTTGCCTAAGAGAGAGGCATTTAATGAAACTTCCCCCATGTTGACACAAAACTAGTCACAGTGAATCTTTGATAGGTTTACACAAAGGCCTCTGCTTTCTTGGTCTGTGGCAGTGATCTCCTATCATTCTCAAGCCTCCTTTCCTTGCTATTGATAACACTGCTTCCTCTGCCTATAGCAATACCCAAGACTACCCACAGGGAAAAACTCAAACTCATCAAATAGACACAAATGTAAACTAACAAGGACAATGCCACTTAGAATTTGAACAAGGGCAAATAAAATTGCTAAAACAAGACTGAGTTAACCTTTCCTTTAAAGCACTAGGGTTTCAATATCTTTCTGCTTTTCAGTTCAACATCCTTTCTTCTGGCTCCATACCAGTGCTGTCATGAAGTACGAACCACAGCTCTAGATAGCAGGGAAGCTTAATGTCTTAGAGTTTCTATGGCTGTGACAAAACATAATGGCAAACAGCAAGTTGGCAGCAAGGAAAGGGCTTATTTGGCCTACTCCAAATGCACACAGTACACCTACAGACTAGCAGGCACACATACACATAAAGAAACATAAAAGTTCAAAAATAAAACGTGACCTTAAAAAAGATGCAGAGACTTACATAGCCAAATATAATATTATTGTGTAATTCAAAGATGTAACATTGTTACATTGTTTTAGTGAATAGATGAAATTTATACTAGTTATATTTATGATGATGGTGGAGAATGGCCGTGTTGTAAACCTGGAAGGATTTGTTTTATTTACTTTAAAATGATCAAACACTAATATGAGGTAAATTTGTTATTTGTGGTGCGGTTGTAAATAAACCATTTCTCTATAGAATGATTCCACAAGGAGATTGGTATCATATAATCATTTGAAATATCATTAGGTTTGTAATTTTTAATCAATGATTAAATTGTTGATCTGTTCTACTTGCTTTCTCACTCAGTTAAAACTATGATTTAAAAATAACAAGGTTGTTTTGAGTCTCTACAATTTTAACGAGTTAATTGAATATTCTTAAACGCCCTAGGTATATAGATAAGTCTCAAAAATAATGTCAAAATGAATACCAATAAATTATCATTGAACAGCTTATTGGAGAAATAACCTACAGATAACATTAGAAGCCATATTCAGTTCCTATAGTAGAAATATTTTGGAATAATCAAGAAGATACAGATTCATTCACCTCAAACTTTTTATGATAACGCTGTCTGAGAGATTCTAGCTCTTGTTTGCGCTTCTTCTCCAGCAGGGAGCTATGAGTTATCATGTAGTCAATGTCCTTCCGGACCTTCTCATTGGCTTGTTCCAGCTTCTCCTTCTGTACCTGCAAATGCTCCACCTTCAGAGCCATCTCCTTAAGATGGTTGTTCAGCTCTGCGATGTCTTTGGAGAAGTGCTCGTGTTCTGAAAGTGATTAATGAGAGCAACCCTGAGTTCAGAGCTAGTGTCAGAAGATCCAGAGAGAAATGCTTGGTAGTATACAGAGGCTACTTCAGCTTTAGAAATGATCCCTCTTTGAATCTTAAAAAGGGTTATTCAAATATTGAATTGTAAAATATTGTTTCCTTCACTTATCAACCAAAGGACTAAAACATGCTTTATTAGTTCATAATCTTTAGTATAAATTCAATTTACTACCATCAACAAACTGATCATTTTACAAGCACACATATACACATTTTATGTAACTGCGCTAACATGAAAATAAATTTGAAAGAATAGAGGCCTTCTAGAAATACATAAAACTAAAATGATAAAACTGGACTTACAAGTGGCAAAATGAGAGGGTAGCCACGATTTTTATTTAGGGCGCTCCAATTATAGAAAAAAATACCGAAAAACTCAACTAAAAGTTACTATAAGTATAGGATTGATTTATAAAAAATAAACAATGAAATAATTTATTAATCTACAATTAGCATATCAATGAATTTATACAGGCTTGGAGATATAGCTCAGTTCACAGAGTGTTTGACATCATCTGCAAGGCTCTGAGTTAGACCTCAGCACCAACGGGAATGACGATTCTTCGCACACCTGTAATCCCAGCACTGAAGATTGATAATCTTTAGTATAAATCCAATTTATTACCATCAACAAAAAACCTGATCACTTTACACATGCATGCGTGCATGCACACGCACACACACACAGGCATTTTATGTAATTGTGAGAGGTACAGGCAGAAATATCAAGGTCAACTTTAGCTACATAGGAATTCATTCAAGGCCCCTGTGAATAAATGAATGTATGAATGAATGAATACAAAGATGTTGAAAAGAATACATCCATAATATGTGAAATAAGCACATACACATACACACACACACACACACACACACACACACACACACACACACACACACACATATATATATATATATCCCTAAGACCAAGCAAGGCCCATGGGAAGATAATAAGAATAAAAAAAAACCTTCTAAATTTGAAAAAAACTGGTGAATATTACGTGTTGGAATAAAAGTGTTTCAAATTTTAGACATGGAAATTACTTCTAATTATGTTATATATTAATATGCACTTAGAATTATAGGGAAATTACAGAAGAGGGCCTCCTCATTCTTTCCATTACAACTTCCTAATGCTTAAGCCATCTTGCATTTTTGGAATAAAACAAAATTGATTTTTTAATAATCTAAAATTAAGTTTTCTTATGAGTTTTTTTGATGACATCATTAAGTATTTTTGTGCCTTAATTTCATGGTTTAGGCCTGTAGTTTTTTCCATATTTATACTGACTCCCCTACTTTACTATGTAGTTTAAAGTACCTTCTTGTATCAGTTGTGGACTCTGTTTCTGTTGAATTTTGTAGACATCTGCAATTACACTTACAAAAACATACATAATGTTATGCTTTATAGCCATAAATGTTTTGCATTGAGGCATTTCCAGTTATTGAGTCAAATTCTTTCTGTTACTGTCTAGAGGAATATTTTGATTATCTGTTTATTCACTGATACTCCTGTTTCTATAAACATTCATAGTTGGTGAAATATTACTCTCAGAAATGTATTCTGAATGTTTTAATTATCAGTAATTAGAGCCATAGACTAGATGTAGTGTTGCACACCTGTTATCCCAGTATGGAGGTAGAGGAGGAAAGACCTTGAGAACTTCAACACAGCCTGGACTACACAGTAAAAGTCTGGGTTAAAATAAAAAAAAAAAAAAAAAAAAAGGAAGAACAAAGAGAGAACAGAATAAGGAGGGATGAGGAGGAGGAAGAGGGGCAGGAAGAAGAGGGAGAGGGAGAAGAAGAGGAGAATAAGGAGGTGGTGGTGGTTAGGTCCATGACTATATTTTTTATTTAATTTTATTTTTTCTATGATTTATTTTCACACAATATATTCTGATTATGGTTTCCCATCCCTTTACTTCTCCTAGTTTCTTCAGAATTACCCTCCAATTCAAATCCACTCTCTTTCTGACTCTTATCATGAAGCGAATAGTTTTCTAAGGGATAATAATAAAATATAACCCAATAAGATAAAATAAAACAAAAATTATTACACTGGAATTAGACAGGTCAAAGAAACACAGAAAAATCAGAGACCCACATTTTGGGACATTGAGGAATCCCATAAAAACACTAAACTGGAAGCCATAATATATATGAAAAGGACCTGGTGCAGATCCCTACAGGTCCTGTACATGCTTTCTCAGTCTCTGTGAGTTCATATGATCTTTGGTTGATTTACAACTCATTGGAAATGAAGAAGTCAAGCTGGTGCCCACACAGAGACTTTACTCTGAGTTCCAGCACCTTTGATACAAGAATGTGCTCTGCAAAAAGTAAGCTATAAACACCACACCAGAGACAAACCTTTTGATATACAACACTGCCTTGCATGTAAGATATGTTAGGACAATGATGAGACAAAGTTTGGGGGAGTTTCTTGAGATGGCTTAGTTTCTATGTTACCACTCAGGGGTGGTCAATGAATCCATGGCCTTAGTTAGAAAGAGACTGTAAGACAGATCCTACTGATGTTATTTTTTGACTTGTGTTCCCTGCATAATCAATGCTTTAGTTAGGTTTATTAAGGAATGGATTTATTAAACATCTCAAGGATTTGAGATGGCTCAAAACTGAAGAGGAAAATGAAAAGGCTAGACTGACTCCATGACAGGCTTCAAATGGGCAGTTTAGGAGAATAGGCCTAAGAAATGGGCAAGTCCAGGCAAGCCCAGACAAGTCAAACAAATAAACAAACAACAAACAACCAAAAATCACAAACAAAACAGGATTCCTCAGCAACAGTTTCCAGCCACCATGCCCTAGTAATGGTTCTGGAATGCCTAGAGATAGAGTAAGACAAAACTCACCTACATCAGAATTCCCCTAATGTGCTTTAAATCAGGCCTGCAAACTCACTTGGTTGTCTCTCTATCTTGGTAATGGGAGACCCCAGCATGCTGGACTTCTGCAGAATAGAACACTCTTTGCATTTACATACTATGTGAGTTCAGGGTATCATATGTCAGTGAATCATTGACCCTTAGAGCCAACCAATATCTGATTTGACCTAAGGCCCATTCCATGATATGGAAGCCACACTTGATTCTACTTGGGTGACCAACAACAATTCAGGGGCTAGGGTAAAGCAAAATATTACTTGTATATATATAAAAAAAAGTAGCAATAAAATGGCTGCTAATAACATTCTGCTATGCGTATAGGTCAGCCATCATCAGAGAAGCTTTCTCCCACAGCACAATGGAATAAATACAAAGTCCTATAGCTATACATTTTATACAGAGTGAGCAAGCATGGAGCACTCAGCCTTAACTGGGATGTCTCCATCAAATACCTCTCCTCAGGACTCAGGGAACCCTGTGGAAAATGAGGTAGAAAGATTATAATAGCCAGGGGAGATAAAGGACACCAAGAAACCATGTGTATGAATTTTTAATTTGATTCCTTTATACTTTGGTTCTGATTAATCTTGTCACTAGTTTTCTGTTGGAAGACGCTGCTATTAAGGTCACAGTCCACAATATCCAAATAAGCTCTCTGAGCTGAGCATAGAATGGAGGACTTCATTTCTCAGTGGGACTTCCTCTTTGCTGCCTTATCTTCTCTGGAGAGCACAGGTGCCTGACTTTATCTGGAGGATGACCCAGCACAAAGCTTCCTGCAAGTGCTGCATGATTCAGCACATAAATCCTGCTTAGCACTTCCCACCCTAGGTTCATTCTCCCCTCCCCCAGGAACCTGCTTGGTCTTGGAATGTTTTTTCATGTAAATGAAGCATTTCCACCCTAGCCAATAATGTATATCCACCTTGGAATTCAGTACTCATTCCTCAAATCTATATAGCCCCTTTTCACTCTCAATAAAGTTGAGTCATCTCACTGAAGTTGATCCTATTTTCAGAAGCCTGCCCCTACCACCTCTGCTCTTTTTGTCCTCAAAGACCAGTCTCTAACCACCTCCAGGTAGAAGGGTCAATCACAGTTTTCCAGACTCTTTTGTTTTCATGTCTGTCTGTTTAATTAGCTATTTTACATTGTCTATCTTCTTAACTATGTGTATATGTGTGCATGTGTATGTGTGTATTGTGTGGGTATGGTTGTGTGTGTATGTGTGTATGTGTATATGTGTGTGTGTGTATATACTGTATATGTGCATGGTGTGTATGTGAACATATGTGTGCATATGTATGAATGTGTGTCTGTGTGCATGTGTGTGCATATGTGTATGTGTGTGTGCATGTGTGTGCATATGTGTATGTGTGTGTCTATGGCATGTGTGTATGTGTGCATGTATGTGTGTGTGTGTATGTGTGTGTATGTGTGTATTCCATTGTGTTGGTTTATCTCACATTCATACTCTCCATCCCTTGAGTGCTTCTTTTCCCATTTGCCACTTCCCACCTGTGCCTTGCCTAGCTATTCTTCTAGGGGTACTTTAAATTATTCTCTCTGTAGAAAGCTGCCTCCAGTTCTCAAATTGAGCAGGGGATGCCAGCTCTACAAATTGCATCACATACTGCCAAACATATTCATTCTTGAATCTAAGATTTCTTCCTCTTTCATTAGATAGCCAAAGAGAAGTATTCACAGATTCTCAAGCAAAGATGTGTGAAAAACAGGAAACTGGTAAAAGTAGGCACGTGGAACCCCAGGGGAGTCTGAAGCAGTCACTCAGTTGTGCTTCCAGATGTCTGTGGTATATGATAAAATGTATGTGTCACCTTGTTTTACAAGAGAACAAAGCTATACAAACTAATTTATAGCTTGCAGGATCATATAACCCCCAATTTATGTGGGAAGACATTTCTGATTATCCTTTTGATAGTAAAAAAGATAAAGAATTTCTTAGATAGCACTTGTTATCAGATAGATAACAAGAGCTGTCATTTCAGAGGTGTGTTATGACCAGACAGAGAATAAGGTACCAGAACTACGAATACACTGCCCCACCCTCCTCAATGACCTCTTCATGGTAGTCCATGTGGATTCTCATTGGCTGACCCAAAAGGTTAGATTTGGGTCTATAGAAACATCTTTAGCACAAGCCATTGTGAACCTGCCTCCTGAGAGATGAAACAAAGCATATGTGTTGTAGCAGATAGGAAAGTCGACTGAAGGAGCCTCCACAAGAGCTCCAGGGAAATAGCAGATGGGTTTCCTAATTGTATTACATGTTTGATCTGACGAACATCCTACTTACAGCTGTTTAAAAAGATGGAGTTTTTAAATTTATTATACAAGAAGCTAGAAGATTCTAAAACAGAAAATATCTAATTCTATACTTCATAAACAGATTAATAACATTTAAGGATTGTGTCCTATTTATATCCATGCAAAGCCAGCTGGTTCCTGTAAACAGTTTTTTCAGAAACATTTTTCACACAGAATGTTCCTAACAAGTATATAGTAATGGTTTTAAATTAGACTGCACGTATAACTCATTTAAATAGAATGAAGCAAGTAAATACACATTTGAAATTTAAGTAGACATTCAATAGTATTGATTAGTCCAAACCATAAGCTATTATCCATCATGAGAATTTATTACATTTATTATTTACTAGAATGTATACACATTTATAATGATTTTATTTCTACAGTTCCCTGAATATTACTCCAATCAGACTCAAAACTATAGATTCTAAATGATCTTAAATGGCTTATAAGGTAACCAGAGCAACATTCCAAAGATCAGCTCCTGACATCAGCTTTTCTACCCATGCTGACGAGGAACGACAATGAGGGAAACTGCAGATGCTCTGTGGCTGTGAATCTGATGCAACTCAAGAACCCACTGGGATCTACAGTGTCCTAAGGTACCTATTCCGATCCTGTCATGTCTCAGCATATTTACAGTCCATAAATAGGTTTAGAAGTCAGTTATAAACTCAGTAATCTATTAACAGAATGTTAATATAATAAATTCAGTTCAAGAAAAGAATTACATAAAAAGACCATTTAAATAATATCTTCTTGCAACTCCTCAGATTGCACAACTCTACTTTAGAGGTCATATTTTTAGGAGATTTAGTATTACGATAAAAGTTTATTCATGTGTTCTACATGATATATGTTTTAAGTTAATGCCTATTATCTCAGAGCGATGACTGATAGCATGGCCCTTTATCTCAAGTTAGAGATTGTATGACTATCCTATTCTTAAAAGTTGCTTCAGAGCAAATGACTCCTTAACTCAAAAAGGGTATGAAGTTTCTAGCTTCTGAACTAGTCAGGAATGTTTTAATGATACAGGATATACTTTAATGACACAGTAGCCAGAAACTTTAAGTTGTGTGATATTCTACCCAAGCTCTTCCTCTTTATGCTCAAAAGAACAGCATTTTCTTAAACAGTTATTGCCCCAGTTACTCTTGCAAACATATTATTTTCTTGCTAAAAAGCTCCTTTCAAACTAAATTTACATCTAACTTCTCAAAAGTAAGTGTGTGTCATTCCCAACATGTCACTTAGTATCTGGATTTTTCTACAACTCCAAACACAGCTAATGATAGCAACAGAGCAGTCAGATGTACGGATCTTTGATAACTCAAATATTACTACAATTATGGTAAGTAATACATGTCAGATGTTTGCCTCTACCCATGATATATTAACGAATGAGATTTTCAACACACTTAAAAGCCACAGTCAAGGTTTGCTCACATAGCATTCAATTGTGTCTCTTGATTCATCTCAGTGTTTAATACTGCATATCATTCATGCTCTAGTCTGTAAGTAGCATCTATTAGTAAATAGTGTATCCAGAGCAGTGGTCCTCTCCTCTGCCACCCTAATGGAGACTGGCATAGAAGAAACCCTTTTATTACCTTTCTGTACAGCTAATGGGAGTTCTTGGAGTTTCCAAATGGACCAAGAGTCAATTTTCATGCTAATCTTTTTCTTTCTTGATTTTTGTTGTCTTAACGCTTGTTCTGCTTCTGCTCTGTCAGTTTCCAGACTTTTAATGAGGTGGATGGCATCTGATAGCAATGTTTCCATCCTCTTCTTCAGCTCGGGACACTTCTCATCTTAAAATAGGAACACGCATTCACGCTTGTGAATAAACCAGCCCACGGGCAACGCGATGACAGAATGTGGGTTTCACTTGAGTTAGTCTTCCCAATATTTACATGTTTTGAAAATAATGTTAAGAGGTGATTAAGAATAACATATTCAAAACACTGCGACAAGTGATTTTCATAAAAATAAACAGTATCAAAGTCCAGACTTTGTACTCAACTCTTTGTTGGTACAGAAACCAGCATTTTAATAATACAAAGACATTCTTTACACAGTGCACAAAACTATCCTCCAAAAGACTGTTCAAGTTTCTTTAATCATTGTTAAATTAATACAATCTATAGTGTGAACTTCCTTGTCTTAGAAAGAAACATACACTAAATCCAGCCCAAGAGCATTCTGATACTTGGCAAACTAAGGTAGAAGGAATTAGTCTGGTATTGGTTTAATAAAGAGCTAATCAGCCAATTAGCTGGGCAGAATAGAATAGGGTGGGACGTTTGATCCCAGTTGGGGCAGGTTCCAGAGAGAGGTGAGAGAGGACCATGAGGAGAAAAGAGTTGTGGAAAATCATGTGGAGGGCCTAGGATGTACCATGAGATGGTAATGAGCAAGCATCCATGTGGACACACAAGGACCAGAGTGATCCAGGGAAGACCAGATTGGCAAGTAATGGGGCATTTGTCTGGGTATTAGCAGTCTAGTCAGGTTAGAAAATCTCAGAATCTGCTCATCTTAGGTTAATAAAGAAAAGAAAAGAAAAGAAAAGAAAAGAAAAGAAAAGAAAAGAAAAGAAAAGAAAAGAAAAGAAAAGAAAAGAAAAAGAAAGAAAGAAAGAAAGAAAGAAAGAAAGAAAGAAAGAAAGAAAGAAAGAAAGAAAGGAAGGAAGGAAGAAAGGAAGGAAGGAAGAAAGAAAACTGTTAGAAAAGTTAAATAATCTTTAAAAGGCCAATTGTAATGTAAAACAGAGCCAGGCACGATGGCACTGGTTTGTAATATTAGCACTTGAGGGGGTGATATTGCAAGACCCATGTGGGTTCAGGGTTAGTCTGAGCCATAGAATAAGAGATTTGCCTTGAAAACAATCATGGAGATAACACGAAGATGATGTCATATTCTTTGGAGACAGAATTTTCAGTGAACACATAAGAAAACATATGTAAAACCTCAACCAGTAATTTTAAGAGAATCACTACTGGAAGTAAAACACCATACAGGTTGCTTTAGTTTTAAATCATGGCTATATTTTCTCCAAATCTTTAAGGACACAAATCACAATGAGCAATTTAAATCAATACTGAAGATTACTCAGTCCCTGGAAAACAAGGCATTGATATTCTTCAGCTTTATCAGATAATAACTTCTCCACTTAGCCTTGGCAAGAATTCATCAGAAATTTCCAAATTCTATTTATTCAGCCTTAATTAACTCTGTTAATGAGAGACTCCTGTGATCTCTGGTTCACAGCTCTGGAATAATATGGCTTAATGTTAACAAAGTATTAGCAGAGGTATTCATTCATCTGCTTGTGAACAAAATGTGTACAAAGCTTATTATTTCTTCTAACAACAATAATATGCTTTCCTCTAGAGAAAGCAAGGTAAGGAAGACAGATGAGAGTCCTGTTCTGCTGATATTTGTAGCTACACAGGCTGACTTTTGTCAACATGACAAGAATACATAAGCACAGTGTCAAGAAAGTAAAGGACACCATGGAGGGGGGAGGTAAGACAGTGAACTGGCATAAAAGAAGAAAATGATGGATAAATCTCTTTTCCTTTTGAATAATAAAGACAATGACTTCTGCAAGATGGCAGTATTATAAATGGCCATGTAATGGCTATAAAGGCAAACTAAACTATTGCATATCCTCTACTATCCTAGAGAGCTTGTTAAAGTAATTGACATGCACCCATAAAAGAAATACTCTTAATGGGCAAAAATAACGTTCTCTGGCCCCAGCTTTATCCAGTTTCTTTGAACCCACTGTTTACTTTCATTCTGAGTACTTTATTGAGTGAGTTTTTTTTTCATGCAACATTGACAATTTGTGAATGATTTCATAATCAGTCTCCCTAAGATGTTTTTGTCTAAAATACACAAAGATACTTATGTCACTGCCAATCACAGTGCTTTAATTTAATGGATTTACTGTGTTTTACCAAAGTTCTTTATTTTTACAATTACCTTTTGCTCTCTCTTTAATGGCGTACAAACAAATATCGTATCTGTAAGTGACTTGTGGTGTCTCTGACCCATTGTCATATACACCTCTCTAATTGTTTCCCGAAACCAACTCGCTTACTATACATGTAAGCAATAGCTTGCACTTTTTAACACAAATGCTTGTAAAAAGCCACTATCTTCCTGGTTCCATGTGTGTCTTAGTGTCATATGTGCAGATTTCTGATGGATGTTATGCTAGACACTTTTACTGTGACTGTGGCCATCAGTGAGTTAATTTTTTTCCTCTGCATCTGTGATGTATAAACATTGACGTTTTCAACTTCTCCATAGACATTAATACAGAAAATAAATAAATAAAATGAATCAGTCAAAACAGAGCATAGGAATGAGTAATTCTTTTAAACAAAAAATTCTTCCTTTTAATGAAAAGTTCCAAGTTCATCAGTTTTCCTCCAGTGAAGGCATTTGTAAATTGTTGTGACAGGCAAAGATGAGAACTTTGTTATAATCTCAACGTATCCAAATATGTTGAAATAATATTAGTAATAACTTTAAGCCAATATTTAAATTTTGCAACTTTTTATTAATTATAGTAAATTCTGATCATATGGAAGCCACTGAACTACAGATTTTTATATTTCACTGTAAGTTAAGACTAAACTTTAGAGTTAAGATTTTTAGTCTTAATGGCCATGTGCCAACTGGTGAGTAGTTATTTGTGGATGATAGTTGTCCCACTGGAGAGACAGACAGACAGATAGACAGACAGACAATACCTTGATCATCATAGAAAGTTTTATCAAATGATTCTCAACTGTTATTAGCTCTTTGAGCTCTGGGCAGGTATCCCCACAATTTAGCCCAATATCTGGTACAGAAGTCATTAATAATAATATGTATTAGCTGAGGACATGCTACCCAGAGTAGTATAGTGGGCTCTTTTCACTATTCAATATGCAGAAAACTCATAAAAATAATAATTGTTGATATCAGAATTATATTAAATAAAGGGTCAATGACTTCCAAACAATTACACATCTCTAAGTATCAAAAGCAAACTTACCCTTTGCTTTTTGTAGGTGGACTTCTTTCTCTGGAGCAGTGATACCCAAATCTTCCTTTGTATCTGCTGTGGCAAAAGTCCTACACATACATAACAAGGAAGATGGCATCAATTTGTAAAAGACAGATGCATTAAAAGGTAGTTATACAAAACTGGTTAAAGCATTTCAGTAGAATGTCAAATGTCATTTACATAGTAACCTTACTGAATATTGAACTGATAGAAGAAAATTCTATTACCCTGGAATATTTATACTCAAAATAATAGAAACTTAAAACAATCACAAATATCTTGAACTTTCTTGAGAGGACATTAAAACAGTGTTTTTATTTATAAATTCTTATTTCCTAGAAATTTTATGATGCAGCTTAATTTATAAACTGTGTGCATGTGTACATCCATGTGTGTGTGTGTGTGTGTGTGTGTGTGTGTGTGTGTGAGTGTGTATTCTATATTGATGTGTGGGTGCTTGCCTGCCAGAAGAGGACATTAGGTGTGCTGGGGCTGGAGTTCAGTTGTGATCAGCCTATTGTAGGTGCCGGGAACTGAGCTAGCATCTTCTGTAAGAGTAGTGTACACTGTAAAGTACTGAGCTACCTCCCCAGTTCCAAGATAAAGGTTTGACTGAAAATCAATTGGGTGATATAATATTTTGTTTTCAGATTAGTGAGGCCTGGGAAGCCAGTATAAGCTACAAATGGTAAACTTAACCATTTCAGACTTAAAGTTAGCAAGATTTAAGAAAAGCAGCCAGATAAAGATGTCATTTGTTTTTTATTAATTATTTTATTTATTTCCATTTCAAATCTTGTCCCCATTCCTGGTCTTCCCTCCATGAAACTCCTCTACCCCATTCCTCCTCCCCTTACCTCTGAGGACACTCACCCCCACCCACCTGCTCCCACCTCCCCCTTCTAGGATTCCCCTTCTCTGGGGTATCAATCCTCCTTAGGAGCAAGGGCATCCCCTTCCACTGAGGCCAGACAAGGCAGTCCTTTGCTACATGTGTAGTGGGAACCACAGGCCAGCCCATGTATGCTATTTTGTTGGTGGCTTAATTCCTGGAAGCTCTGAGAGATCCAATTAGTTGATTCTGCTGTTCTTCCTATGAGGTTGCAATCCCCTTCAGCTCCTTTGAATTTTGCAGGCTAATGGATGGAACTAGAATATATCATCCTGAGTCAGGTAACCCAAACCCAAAAGGACATACATGATATACCCTCACTGATAAATGGATATTAGCCAAAAAGCTCAGAATAATCATGATACAACTGAATGAGGAGGAAGACCAAGTGTGGATGGTTCAATTCCACTTAGAAGGGGGAATCAAAATAATCACGGGAGGCATAGGAACAGAGGGATGTGGGTGGGAGAGGGGAGGGAGAGGGAAAGGGGGGTAGAATCAAGTATGGGGGAGACAGGAGAGAGGCCCAGAGGGCCAAGAGAATGGATGGAAATATGCAGCAGTCTGAGGTGGGGAACGGAGGGAATTACTAGAAAATTTCAGACACCTGGGATGTAGGAAGCTCCCCGGACCCAATGGGGATGACATTAGCTGAAATGTGGGAAGATAGACCACCTCCAGTAGATAGACATGGCCCTCAGTTGAGGGATGGGGTCACCCACTCATTTCAAAATTTTTAACCCAGAATCGTTCCTGTCTAAAGGAAATGCAGGGACAAAATTTGGATCAGAGACTAACTAAAGGAAAGGCCATCCAGTGACTACCTCACCTTGGGATCCATCCCATGTGCAGTTAGCAAACCTTGACACTATTACTGGTACCAGGTTGTGCTTGCAGACAGAAGCCTGGCATGACTGTCCTCTGAAAGGCTCTGCCAGCACCTGACTAAGACAGACTAAGACAGATGCCGATACTTACAGTCAACCACTGGACTGAGCCCAGGAACCCCAATGGAAGAGTTAGGGGATTATATTAAATTTGTTTATATAGTAGATTACGTTAATGGATTTTCATATATTGAACCACCTTGCATCCCTAGGATGAAGTGTACTTGACTGTGGTGAAAGATGGTTTTGATGCATTCTTGAATTTGATTTGCAAGAATTAATTGAGTATTTTTGTATTGATATTCATAAGTGAAGTTGCATCCTTGTATAGTTTAGGTATCAGAGTTATTGTGGCTTCATAGAATTAATTAATTAATGTTCCTTCTGTTTCTATTTTATGGAATAGTTTGAGGAATATTGATATCATGTCTTCTGTGAAGGTCTGGTAGAATTCTTCACTAAAGACATCTGGCCTTGGGCTTTTTTTGGTTGGGGGGGGTTAATGATTTCTATTTCCTTATGGGGTATGGGTCTGTTTAGATAGTTTACCTGCTCTTGATTTAATTTTGGTATGTTGTATCTGTCTAGAAAACTATCCATCTCATCTAGATTTTCCAGTTTTGTTGAGTATAGACTTTTGTAGTAGGATATGATGATTTTTTGAATTTCCTCTGTTTCTGTTGTTATGTCTTCCTTTTCATTTCTGATTTTGTTAATTTGGATACTGCCTCTGGCCACTTTAGTTAGTTTGGCTAAGGGTTTATCTATCTTGTTGACTCTCTCAAAGACCCAGCTTTTATCTACAGATTCAACACAATCCCCATCAATATCCTAACACAATTCTTCAAAGACATGGAAAGAGCAATTCTCAAATTCATCTGGAAAAGCAAAACAAGCAGAATAGCGAACACATTTCTTAACAATAAAAGAACTTCTCAGGAAATCACCATCCCTGATCTCAAATTATACTACAGAGCAATATTGATAAAAACTGCATGATATTGGTATAGAGACAGAAACATTGATCAATGGAATGTAACTGAGGACCCAGAAATAAAACCACACACTTACGGACACTTGATCTTTGATAAGCCAAAAATATACAATGGAAAAGAGAATGCATCTTCAATAAATGATGATGATCTAACTGGCAGTCTATATACAGAAAAAAGAAGATAGATCCATGTTTGTCACATTGCACAAAGCTCAAGTTCAAGTGGATCAAGGACCTCAACATAAAACCAGATACACTGAATTTAATAGAAGAGAAAGTGGGAAAAAGCTTGAACTTTTTGGCACAGGGGGAAATTTCCTAAACATAACTCCAATGGCTTAGGCTCTAAGATCAAGAACTGATAAATAGGACCTCATGAAACTTGAAAGCTTCTGTAAGGCAAAGGACATAGTAGGACAAATTGGCAACCAACAAATAGGGAAAAATTCTTCACTAACCTCATATCCGATAGAGGACTAATATTCAAAATATATAAAGAACTCCAGAAGCTAACCACCAAAAACTCAAACAACTCAGTCAAAAAATGGGGTACAGTACTAAACAGAGAATTCACAACAGAGGAATCTTGAATGGCTGAGAAGCACTTAAATGTTCAAAATCCTTAGCGATCAGGGAAATCAAATCAAATCAACACTCAGATTCTACCTCACACCAATCAGAATGGCTTAGATCAAAATCTCAGGTAACAGCACATGTTGGTGAGGATGTAGAGAAAGAGGAATACTCTTTCATTGCTGGTAGAATTGCAAACTGGTACAACCACTCTGGAAATCAATCTGGAGATTTCTCAGAAAATTGGAAATAGACCTACCTGAAGACCCAGCTACACCATTCTTGGCCATATACCCAAAAGATGCCCTACCATGCCACAGGGGCATGTGCTCCACTATGTTCATAGCAGCATTCTTTGTGATAGCCACAAGCTGAAAACAACCCACAACAGAAGAATGGATACAGAAAATGGGGTTCATTTACACAATGGATTACTACTCAGCTATTAAGAATGAGGACATCCTGAGTTTTTCAGGCAAATTGGTGGAACTAGAAAATATTCTGAGTGAAGTAACTCAGACTCAAAAGGACATGGATTGTATGTACTCACTAATAAATTGTGGATATTAGCCAAAAAAGTACAGAGTACCCAGGATACAATCCACAGAACTAAAAAAGTCGAAGAGCCCAAGTGAGGATGCCTCAGTCCCATTTGGGAGGGAGAAGAAAGCAATCACAGGAGGGGGGAGGAGGAAGGAATTGGGTGGGAAAGAGACAGGGAGGGGAAGAGGGGGAACATGATCAGGTATTGGGTGGGGGAAACAGGACTGAAATCCTGAAGGCCAGCAGAAAGAATGGAAACAGGCAACCTCAAGAGGTCGGAGGTAGGGGTACCCTCCAGGATGTACCAGAGATCTGGGAGGTGAGAGTCTCTCCTGACTCAAAGGAAGGGACCTCCTACAGTGGGGAGAGGGAACCTGTAGATCCCACCTCCAGCAGAAAGACAGGCATCACGTGAGGGACAGGGTTGCCATCCACAGTCAAAAACTCTGACCCATAATTGTTCCTGTCTGAAAGAACTGCAGGGAAAAAGTGGAGAAGAAACCGAGGAAAAAGGTCCAGCAACAGGCCCAATTTGGGATCCAGCTCCGGGGGAAGTCTCAAGGCCTGACACTATTACTGATGCTATGGTATGCTTACAAACCAGGGCCTATGATCACTGCCCTCTGAAAGACCCAACAAGCAGCTGAGAGTCAGATGCAGATATTTACACCCAAATAATGGACAGAAGTTGTTGACCCCTGTGGTTGAGTTAGGGAAAAGCTATAAGAAGCAGAGGAGGAGGGAGACCCTGTAGGAGAACCAGCAGTCTCAACTAACCTGGACCTCCAGGATCTCTCAGACACTGGACCACCAACCAGACAGCAAACACCAGCTGATATGAGGCCCAGAACACATACAGAGAGGAGGACTTCTAGGTCTGCGTTCAGTCAGAGAACACGCACCTAATCCTCAAGAGACTGGAGGTCCCAGGGAGTGGGGAGGCCTGGTGGGGTAGAGCATGGGGGTGGGGACATCCTCGTGGAGACAGGGGTGGGAGTGGGGGAGAAGGTATGGGATCTAGAACAGTCAGAGGGTGGACCAGGATGGCAATAAAATCTGGATTGTAAAAAAAAAATTAAATTAAAAAAAGAGACTTTCTTACTGAGATTTGACTGGTGCATCATTTCTTACTATCACCAATTCTCTAGTGTATTGCTAGGATCCTAAATTGAACCTTCCTGTATTTTAAAGTTTTTATATTTTCACTGATGCAATTTTTAACATAAATCAGCATCAATGGAAGGATAGATTTGTAAAGCTTTTACTAAGTGTCATTAAAACTAACAAAATCCCCATGGCTACCAAACATCATAAAAGCTCATGAGAATAACCCATATTCAGTTATTATCTTGACTACTACATGGAATGCCACACTGTAGTTATACTTCAGCTTTTAAAAAGTCACCAACAAATTTCACATCTTGCTTTTTTCATATCATCTTGTAAATTTTAATAACATTAATTAATATTTGTAATGGTTATATTTTATTATATTTCAAATGTATTTCAAAAACTTCTGGTTTTATAAGATACAACCACTATCTTATTTTAATTTTGCTTTCCTTATTTCAGAACATTTTTTGAAAATTATAAATTTTTGTGTTGAATTTTTAAAATAATAAAAACTTAATTGTCCCCAAATCAATGATTAAATAATGCATTTCTTCTGGCCTGCATTGGTCATTGATGTTCTGGTGTGTTATCATACATGACTAGCTACCGTTTTGACAGTGTTGCTATTGTTGCTATGTGTTTGTTTGTTTGTTTGGTCCCCTCTATAAAACCCTGATTATCCTAGAACTCTCTATGGAGATCAAGCTGGCTTCAAACTCACAGTGATCTGCCTAGTTCTGCCTGTAAGTAGTAAGACTAAAGGCATGAATCACCACACCAGGCGAGCTGTAGTCTTGTGTATCATCCCCCAATGTTTCCTTCTAATTCTAATTAATCTTTCTAATGCACTTTTAAGATCAAATTGCGTAAAGTTAACTATTTGTTAGTAGTTTCTTCTTTCTCTCATACTAGTTGTTATCAATGACTCAGCTGCTTTCTGTCTATAAGGATACAGCTATAACAAATATTCCATATAAAATATTTGTATAATGGTAGCCATTTGTGTCCAGCTCCTACAAAATATATATTATACTTGTATATAATATATATGTATATACATGAATATATATGATTTTTATGTATGTTGCATTATTATTAGAACTTTATTGCTTTTTAGGCACAAGATAAACCACACTGTTTTAATTTACTGATAGATTTTATTTTTCACCTCTTAGCTATTGTGAAGAGTGATGCTTTGAACACTGAACTTTGAAGTTTTCACTTCAAGGCCTGTTTTAAATACTTTGGGGATGTATATCTTAGAGTGAAACTGGCTGGCTTTTAGGATCTTGCAGGATTTTATTTTTTGCTGATTTGTTTGTCTTGCTTATTTTTTGAAGAGGAGTATTAATATTTAGCTTGAGCTTGGTACCATCTGACCATCATCTAGCTTCTGCTTCCTTAGTATTTGGGTTAGAGCATGTGACAATCCTATTTGACTAAAGATTTTAAATTTTAAGTAAAAATTTCATACAATGTACTTTGATCTTGTTTTTCTTCCCCTAATTCTTTCCCCACCTGCTTGTTCACCAAACATTATGTTCTTTCTCTTTTCAAACGTGTGTACACACACACACACACACACACACACACAGATACACAGACACACACACAGATACAGACACAGAGAGATACACACATAGAGGGAGAGATAGAGAAAGAGACAGAGAGACACAGAGAGAGACATACACAGACACACACACACACACACACAAATTGAAAATAAAAACAAACAACAAATAAAACAATAACAGAAGACGAATTAAAACTAAGGCCCACAAAACAAAACAAACTAACAAAACAATCAAACAAATGAAAACTCCATGAAGTTAAGTTTGTATTGTCCAACTGTTCTTAGTCACAGAGCCTGACCTGAATGAAGTGTGGTTAATATGACCAATGGCATCAATATCAAATAGCTTCTATTTTGGGGAAGACTCCATGTCTACTTCCTCCCTCTTAGTGCTGTGACTTGGATTGAACCTGTGTGAGTCCTGTGTGTATCCTCCCTTTTGTGTCTGGAAGACACTGCTTCCTTGATGTTCTGGCTCTTGCCATGCTTTTGCCTCCTTTTGTACATAGAACCTTGAGCCTTGAGGAGATGCATCGGATGAAGACATTCCATCAGGACTGAATGTCTCAACATCTCTAACTTTCTGCACATTGTCCAGTTTCAGGTCTCTGTGTTATTTCCTATCTAAAGCAAGAAGCTTAGCTGATTAAAACTGAGCAAGGAACTCTTCTACGGATATAGCACTACGTCATTAAGAATAATTTTATTGTCATGTTCAGGCTAAAGAGTTTTGATTATTGATACTGTCTATCCCCTTCATTCTTATGTCAGTGATTTTTCTTCCTCCTTGAGTCACCTACAGTAGGATATATGGCTCTAGAAGTTAACAGAATCATGTGGTTTTATTCATTCTCCCACTTTCATCTTTTCATTAGAAGGTTTAATCTATTTTCATATAAGTCAGTGCTTCACAGCAAAGGATTTATTTCTACAATTTTGTAGCTATTTTCTATAGTATTAATATTTTTTGTTAGAAAAGGGAGAAAGAAAAGTTCTGCCGAACTCAGCAAACTGGCTCTGTTTTGTGGAACTCTCATATTTATCTTGGCTGATTACAACCTTGTCTCTGTCTAAGGTTCCCTCCCACCCATGGAGTACACACAGCCCAACCAGAAGAGCAGGATGGAGGCATCACTGGTTATTCTGAACATATTTCTGACCTTCACATCTGCCCATTTCTAGAATCCCCAACTTTACAAGTTTTGGGTAAGCTCATTCTGTACATCGCATGCTTTTCTGTGCCCAGACCTTTTCTCCCCAGGGATTCTGATCTATCTGTGGCTTGCACTCATTATTGTCTGTCACCCCGGCCGCTGTGTGGAGTACAGAATACACTGCCAGGAGACCACACAAGCACTGTAATAGGAATCGGTGTGCAGGCCAGAACCATCAAATGGACACTCTGGAAAATAAAACATCATTTCCCCTGACACTAGGTATTCACAGCACACGCATGGGATGCTTTTGTGGCTACCACTGAGACTGGAGAATGGCGAGCAGGCAACTTCTATTGTCTTAATGTTCTTGCTCAATGCGCTGCTTCTTTAATGGTTTTCTTCTTGGTTGATGTCAACTTTTTGCTAGGTTCCAAAAATCTGACAATGTTCACAAGAGTACTCTCTTCCATCCATCCCTCTCTCCCCTACAGCTCCTCCAGTTCCTTCCCTGTATTTCAATATCTAACATGTAAAATACTGCTTTCAAGTTTTCCACTCATTCTCAAATAAAATTGGTGACCTACAAAGTACCCAAACTCCAACATTTTAGAGAAAAATAAAAGAATCATTAAAGTTTCTTACCATTCTTCAAAGGAAGCTTCAAACTGTCAAAACAAAACAGTCCAGTAAAAATCAAAATTTAAACATCTCAAAAGTACAGTTGGAAAACTTCACTTAAAATCCACTTAAATTTAAACTGACTGATAAAATTCAGTTCTTTTCTTTGTATAATTGGTCATATTATATTTTCTGTTGTGTCATTAAATGTGCATATATATAAAATCTATTTATAATATGTATATATACATATATAATTCTCAAGCCCACCTCATTCATATATATATATACATATATATATACACACACACACATAAATATATATATATAAATATATAATGCTCTTCTAAATCTTAACCATTTAAATGCTTTTTATTCCCACACAGTTATCAATGCAGACTCATTGAGTTTTGATACAAACTTTTAGAATGAAAAGAGAAAAGAATAAACACCTAAGTATAGGCCTATAATGTTCTTTACAAGAAGATGGCTGGGGCTGGAGATATGGCTCAGTGGTTAAGAGCACTGATTGCTCTTCCAGAGATCCTGAGTTCAATTCCCAGCAACCATATGGTGGCTCACAACCATCTGGAATGGAATCCAATGCCCTCTTCTGGTGTGTCTGAAGAGAGCTACAGTGTACTCATATATATTAAATAAATAAATAGATCTTTAAAAATGTATAAAAAAAGAAAAAGAAGAAGATGGCTATGTGCTGTGGCACAAAACCTTAGTCCCAGCACTGAGGAGGTAAAAGGTAGACAGATTTCTGTGACTTCAAGGGTTGCCTGGTACAAGTAACATGTTCCAGGAAAGGTAAGAAGTACATAATATGAGACTCCGTATCAAAACACAAACAAAAGAAAGGTAATCTTTATTTCAAATGCAGACAGAAGTGATTGAAAAAATAAGGACAATTGGAAGAGTGGGTGATGAGAAGACATAACTGACAGAAAGAAGTCTTATATGAGACAGGATGGGGGCCATCAAGGATGGGGCCAAAGCTGGAAGAAAAACCTCTCTACAGTATAATAGCTGGTATTTGTGATATTCAATGATGTCTTTGGATAAGGTAACAACAGTTTGAGACATTTTGTTACAGCTTTCATTGGAATGAATTAATGGATGATGAAGGGCAAAGATAGGAATTTTTTGAACAAAGAGAAGAACTGGAATTACTAGCATAGATTACTACAGGAAGTTCTGACAGACAATGAGAACAATTAGACACCACCGGAGTTGATTTTGGTCACTGTGAAATGCATTATTATAAATCAGGCTATTCTAGAATGCTCTCCACATTAGTCAGGATTCTGACTGTAGATGTGGAACTCAGAGTCACCTAAGAGATTTGCTGTTGGCATTTTGGCATTTCAGAAGGATGGTAAAATCAGCAGATACACAGAAGCACATAAAGCAGTTGGTGTGGATTTTAAGAGATGGATGGAGACAAATGCCGATGATCAAAGGAAACAATAGCTGTGTCAGATTTTGAAGATTCGTAGATTTTAAGTAAAATGTAAGAACAGATTGAGAGAACTCTAAACTTCAAAGAGTTCATAGAGATTTGGTTAGTAAATGTGAAGGTTCAGAGTTAAAGAACATCATAAATGGTGTTAAGTTTTCCAGTTATAATTGGGAGCACCTTCCCATTCATATTTTCTAACCACTTTATTGGCCAGTTATCAGGGTAGATATCACTGCACAGCATGGAGAAGATGTGTGTAGCCCTCAGACACACCTGGCCTCAGGCTGACTCTGCACTAACTATGTGATATTAAGGATCATAGGCTTCTGAGGTCATTTTCCTCATCTGTACTTGAGCTTCTGTCTTGGAAGGTTCAGATAAGGATTCGTGAGGTCACAGAAAGCAGTTAATACAAAATATGGATGGTTTTATATCAATCTGTTGTCAGTTTACTAGTAATTATGTTAATATTCTCTTTGAACAACATCATCTTAATATTTTAGATGCTTCCTATATAATTTTATAAAAAATTTTTTAAAATCATGGTAGCACCCTGAAGATTTATTGGTATCAAGCAAAGAGAAAAATTTATACTCAGTAGAGTTCATTCTAAACTAAGTAATACTGTAGCTTAGGCATGCCAGGACAGAAATGAAGATGGCAAAAATAATTATTTATTTATGTGGAAAATTATCCAGGAATTTTTTTCTATCACTTGCCAAGAATCCTACCCTGTGGAGAAATAAAATATACAGAAAACATAACAAAACATTCATTCTGGAGATATTTTTTTCACTTGAACTTAAAATGCCCCGATGGGCGTGGTGTGTTTGAATCTACAGCTGATGGCATCTTTGGGAGATGAGAATTCCCTGAAGAAATAGACTATGCCATCTGTTCTATTGAGTCTGTGTTTCCTAGTCTTCCTGCCAAGATGTGAAGAGGTAATGTACGCACTTAGCACTTTGGTGCTCCTTAATGGATGACTTGCCTATCCTGCCATCATGAAGTGCGTCCTTTAAACTGTGAGCCAAAGTAAATCCTACTGGTGATGTTTTTGGTTAGTATTATGTCACAGGGTGGCAACAAATAATCTTCCAATTGAAAAAGATGCTGAATTGTTTTAAATTATAGTTTAACTTGTGTCACTTCACAAGAACACTCAGTAGAAATTCTATGTGTCTAAGAGACATGATGCAGTGAAATATTTGGTGTGCTTTACATTAGGATTACAATAAACAGTAACTATCATAATGGTTTGTCAAGATATCTGCAGACCTGGTTTTACCATTTTAAGTAATATGGATAACTGAGAATTAGAGTATCTATGGAATGGTAAGCACACCCATTAACAAATATCTTTCTGTTCTATTTCTTTATATGGTTCCAGACCCAGGAACCTGTCTGCCATGTGATCTGCAATTGTACCTATGTATATTCTGATTTGGATGTGTAGAGGCAAAAGATAATATTGAACACTAATATTAAAAAATAATGTATATAGTTATTTCCTGTAATAGCTCATGTGTGTGCTCTGGAATTCTTCCTATTCTGACACTTGATCTAACACACTGTCAGGGGCTTCTCACATCCACTCAGGGTCATACAGCATGTCCCTTCAAAGCTTGTGATCTTGACCATCGAATCAATGCCTCTCAAAAGAGGATGAATTCCTAGAGCACAACATTCCTTAGGTCAGATCCAGGGACCAAAATAAAGAAACAGAAAAGACATATGTGTAGCAAGTCCACTCTTCTGCCTGAACAAGTATGTTAGTTTTTCAGAATGTCATCTTAGTAACAAGTAAGAAAAATTGTTCATTTTTTCAATAAGTCATTACTAAATGAAATGATTTCAAGTTGCTGTGAGTTCAGTATGGAATTCTTTTTAGAATAACAAAAGCAGAATTTGGCAGGTTAACATGACCAAGAAAGAATCATTTTATCTTCATCAACAGACCTAGGGTATTTATTTAGAAGAAATAAAAAATAAAAAAAGAAAGAAACTAATTTAAAAGGGCATGCTGTCCTTTCAGACTATGAATTTGCTTATCATTTCATGCTTTTAGTGCCTCCCCATTCTCCAATGTGAACTCTGTTTGTCTTTTAGTCGGGTTGACTGATGGAAATGACAACTTAGCATTATTGTTTGTGTTAAAGAAAACTGATAGGGGAAAAAAACTATTTAATAAGGTCATTGCACATTCTGGAGTAAGACTCTCAAAAACATGTATAGACTATCAAATTAATCCTCTAAGTTAACATTCTGAATTTTATGTAAATTATCAAAATAGTTCCCCATTGTTCTTAAGTAACAACCCCTTACTATGGGTAGAATTTGTCCCCCAAATTTAAATCACTTACTTGTGTCAAATGCTCCTGTATTTTAGATTCCACATCTTCGATGTGGGCAACCATTTTGTTGACACATGGTTTCGTGATGTTTACCAGAGCACAGCTGTGTCGTCGACTTGGGTAGCTGAAGTAGATGCCTTTATTCACCTCTAAAACATTGCAGACATTGGGAGAAGTCAGGAATAGGTACAGAGCAGCATCCTATGGTGTTCAGGAAATGCAAAAATATTCTTCTACATTTATCTTAGTACTCTAAATTACCTAATAGGTATGTTAAAATACTGAATAAAATTTCAAACTTTAAAAGTTCAAATAAAAAAATCCCTTAGATCTGATACCCGTCTGACACACTCCCCTCCCCAGCCCCTCTTCCACCCAGTTCCCTCCCTCCATTCACCTCTGATATCTATTTTGTTTCCCCTTCTGAGAAAGATTCAACCATCCTCCCTTGGGCCATCCTTGTTATTTGGCTACTTTGGGTCTGTTAATTAAAGCATGGTTGTCCTGTACTTTATGGTTAATATCTACTTATAAGTGAGTACATACCATGCATGTCCTTTTGGGTCTGGGTTACATCACTTGAATATATTTTCTAGTTCTACCCATGCCTGTGAAATTAGTGATGCCCTTGTTTTTAATGGCTCAGTAGTATTCCACTGTGTAAATGAACAGTATTTTCTTTATCCGTCTTCAGTTGAGGGACATCTGGGTTGTTTCTAGATTCTGGCTGTTACAAATAAAACTGCTATGAACATAGTTGATCAAGTGTCCTTGTGGAATGCTGAGGCATCTTTTGAGTATATGGCTAGGAGTAGTATAGCTGGGTCTTGAGGAAGAACTATTTCCAATTTTCTGAGAAACTGCCAAATTGATTTCCAATGTGGTTGTACACGTTTGCACTCCCACCAGCAGTGAAGGAGTGTTCTCTTTTTATTTTTTATTTTTATTTTTATTTATTTATTTTTTTTTTTGGTTTTTTGAGACAGGGTTTCTCTGTGTAGCCCTGGCTGTACTGGAACTCACTGTATAGACCAGGCTGGCCTCGAACTCAGAAATCCACCTGTCTCTGCCTCCCAAGTGCTGGGATTAAAGGCGTGCGCCACACCACTGCTCAGCGAGTGTTCTCTTTACTTCATAACTTTGCCAGCATGTGCTGTCCCTTGAGTTTTGGATCTTAGCTGTTTTGATGAGTTTAAGATCTAGAATGTCAGGGTTGTTTTGATTCACATTTCCCTGATGACTAAGGATGTTTAATATTTCTCTAGGTGCTTCTTAGACATTTGAGATTTCTCTGATGAGAATTCTCTGTTTAGCTCTGTACCCCATTCTTTAATTGGGTTATTTAGGTTGTTGGTGTCTTACTTCTTGAGCTCTTTATAAATTTTGGGTATTAGCCCTCTGTCAGATGTAGAGTTGGTGAAGATCTTTCCCAATCTGTCATTTTGTCCTAATGATGGTGTCCTTTGACTTACAGAATTTCAGACTCATGAGTTCCCATTTATTAATTGTTGATCTTAGTGACTGAACCATTGGTGCTTTGTTCAATAAGTTGCCTCTTGTACCAATGAGTTCAAAGTAGGGAGAGCAGGGCAGAGAGAAAGAAAATTGGTGGGGCTTGGGGGCAATCTCTGGGAGGAGCCAGTGACTTGAATGGAAGGAAGCTCCAGAGGGTCTATGGGGCAACTCTAGTTGAGACTTCTAACAGTGGGGGATATGGATCTAGAAGTGGCCACTTCCTATAGTTAGGTAGAACTCCCAGTGGGGGGATAAGGACAGAAAACCATCAACAAAAACTTCAGCCTAAAATATGCCCTGCCTATAAGATGTGCAGAGTCAAAGATAAAGCAGAGACAGAGGGACTGACCAACCAATGACTGCCCCAAATTGAGACCCATCCCTGACACTACTAATGATACTCTAACATGCTTGCAGACAGGAACCCAGCATAACTGTCCTCTGTGTGGCTCCACCCAACAGTCGATGGAAAGAGATGCAGAGATCCACAGCCAAACATCAGACAGAACTTGAGAGTCTCTGGAAGAGTTGGGGAACTGATTGAGGGATCTGAAGAGGACACAGACTCTACAGGAACACCAATAAAATCAACTAACCTGGATCCTTGGGGGCTCCCAGAGATTGACTCACCAACCAAAGAGTAAACACTAGCTGGACCTAGGCCTCCTGCACATATTTAGCAGATTAGCAGTTTGGTCCCAAACAACAGGAGTGGGGCTGTCCATGGATCTGTTGCCTGCCTGCCTGCCTGCCTGCCTGTGGACGCTGTTCCCTCTAAATGGACTGCCTTGTCTGGCCTCAGTGGAAGAGGATGTGTTAGTCCTGCAAGTACCTGATGAACAGGAGGAGGGGACTCCTCCTTCTCAAAGGAGAAAGGGCTGGAGGAATGGGGGAAGATTCTGTATGTGGGGGTACTGGGAGGAGAGGAGGAGCTGATAAAGTGAATAAACAAGTAAACAAATAAATAATTTCTTAATCTAAGTAATAATATAACAAGAAGAGGTAAACCAGGTAAACCCAAATGAAATGGGGAAATGGCTCAGCAGCACAAGCGCTTGGCTTCCCTGAAGCCATGCAAGTGTTGGGTAAGTGTGACAGCTTCCTGGAAGCCCAGCTCAGTGAAGACAGGGTTGGGGGATCTGAAGAAGCAAGCTTGCTAGCTAGACCAGGTGGAATCTGTAAGCTCTGGGCTCAGGGAGGGACCCAGCCTCAAGGAAGAAGGCAGAGAATGAGCAAAGAAGATACCTACTGTCATTCATGGCTCTCTACCCTCGTTTGTACATATGCTCTTGCACATACACGTGAGCACACATACACATACATGTACAAAGAAGTTAGTGCAGTCCATAGTATTGTGAACTAAACATTAAAATAGGAAATTGAAAACAACAGACAAAACAATTTATCCACTCTAAAATCAGTCCCAAATCATATTTTAGGAATGAACCTAAAACACACATTTAATTATTCCTTAACAAAGATCTCACATCTTTGAATGTAATTAATGCTCCGCCCTATACACTGAAGAACTTCCTGGAAACCAGTGTGAGCTGCTCCTGTGGGAAAAGTCAATAAACAAAGCAGTTCTCATTCCTCCTAGAACCTCCTTTTCTAGCTTTCATTTCTGAAACTGGAGGTTTCTGTAAAGAATAATTGATGTTCCCACTGCATTACCACAAAACCCACTCATCTTGATGCACCTCAGTGATTCTAAGCCTGCCAAGCTCCAGGAGGACTGGAGGTTGCAGAAGGGCAGAGAAGCAGCTAAGGAAACTCCACCAAAGTGCTTATGTGAAGTCCTGTCGCTCTGAGGACTCCACAGGATGCATGCCAGTAGCAACCATTAGTCTAGCACTTGTAGTTTCAACGAGAGCAGTATGATGCCGCCAACTCAGTTCATCTTGGGGAACAAGGAAGTGATGCCAATGTTGCTGCCTTTTGGTTTGCTGCTGTGGGATGAAGCTGGTAACTATTCTCAATATCTTTGCTTCATCTGCAGTCTTTACAATGTTAGTATTGTATTCATTCAAAACATACAAAGTAGTGGGTTTTGTTGTGACTTTTCATGTATTATTGTATTAAATTCATATTCACTCCCCTCTTACCCTGTCTTGTCCCTTTTTATCTTTTTCACTGGTCCTCTTTCTCCCTAACACACACACACACACACACACACACACACACACACACACACACACACACCTAGATTATGTATATTAGAGGAACCATGTATTAATATTTTAAATATCTCAGAGAAATCATCCTCTTCCATGAACTCAATCTCCACAAAAAGACCCATCTGTTTATTTAAACATAAGTGTTCGTTGTACCCAGTGTATTTGTTTATGTGTGCATATTGCTAACACTCATTGGCAGTTTTATAACTCACACTGGCTAACAGTTTTGAGCAGAATGTGGATTGCAGACGTGAAGCCAAGTGAAGCACTTCCAGTACCACACTTTATTTAATATGTGCATATCCATCTCATGACATCAGGTTGCTGTCTTGACTTCATAGATGATTCAGGCTGAGAGATGATGCCCAAAGTCAGGGCAGAGAGCTCATAGGTGGGAGAGCTGAGTTTGAACCTATTTTTGCCTATAATCTACACTATGAAAACTGCTTTAATACATTTAAATTATAATAATGAAAAGAGGAACCATCTTAAATTATACTTTTTCTGGACATTTCAAACATCTTACATACTGCTTGCTTGTGAATATTTGGATGCTATTTCATAGTCTATCAGGGTTGCTAGTCTGCAGTGTCTTGGTTGGCTTTGAGCACACTCTGTTTATTTTGCATGTGGCATTGTCCATGTTTCCTTTTGAATTCACAGACAGACACATATGTTCATCTCTGTGATAGTCAAAGGACCAAATAACAATCCACGACTGATTTAAAAGGATATATTGAGCTTCTGTCTAAAGATCTTGTTAAAGACATGTTGCCCTTTGTAGAAGTCAGAAGGGTTTGATAGGCAGCAAACAGGCAGTTGCTATTGTCATCAAAACACTTGCTTTGCTTCATTCGATGCCAGGCAAACAAAGATCAAAACGACTCATTCCAAGTACTTCTTGACTGTACCATGCTTAGCCTCATTTTGTGAGTGCTAATAAATTTCTATAATGTTCTGGTGAAGTGGAATTAAGATTTCAACGTAGTAAAGTAAGGGAAGCGAAATAGTATGGTATGAAATCTGGACAAGGTGTGGCGTCATATGCAGGACAGGATAGACCCAGAATTCAAACTAAGCAGTTTTTAACTAACGTGTGCATGGTGGACTTTAGTGCTCTTCATTTCCTTTTTATCATCTAGTGCTTAAGAGACACTGCAATCTAAGGGTCTCTGCGGTACATGCAGGCATCTATTTTCCCTGCCTGTGCATTTGTTAAAAATGTAACGAGTTTCCAGATATCAGCTCTCTCAATGGTGCATTAATTGGGCTGGTAAGATTTTCCACCTAATACCCTAAGTACGATGAATTAATAATCTTAGTCCAGTCTAAACTGATGTGTCTCCATAGTCTGCAGACTCCAGAGAAGTAGTCAAGATACTTAGGAGGTAAACTCAGTCTAGGCTTGCACTTACTCTGAACTGGCCCCAACTCCGATTATCTGTCTTTATTGAGATATGTTTTTCTATAAATTCCGCACTACATTGAACTGATGGTGATTCTCCAGCCTCAGCTTTCTAAGTATAATTATAGATATACCCACCATGCCTGGCCCCTAACTCCATTTTTTGTTGCTCAGAATCATTGTCCAAAGAATTAGATTTTTCCTGCCTATAAATGAGAGAGAGGTTGTCTGATCCTCTGCCCCATCTGAGACCTCACTCAGGGCAAATGAAATCAACTTTGTCAACGAATACCTCTTCATGATCTGTAAATTTAATCCTCACATAATTTATTCATTACATTTCTGATAATTCAGTGTTTTATGACTGCTTCTCGGCTGCTTGTACAATGTGTTTCCTTTGTGGCCATCACACTGAATATTATCTTATCTTTTTATCGAAAAACTCTTAGAAAAACTTAGCTGAGCATCTTTTCACAGTGTCTCATTTATTCACATCTTCATTTTCTTCCAGAGTATGAAAACACTTAGTGCTCTTGACTTTAAAAATAGCTTCTCACCCATATAAAGCTTTCATTGTAAACAGATCATCCATCTTCTGTGGGGAACAAAGTCTCATTTATGGGGAACAATTCAAACATCCTTTGCTGATAGCATAGCCAGATCTGCATAGAACCTTATCATACTGGGCTACTGGATGGTAGAACAATATGCCCGATTATGAGAGTTGGAGCCAACTAAGGACTCAGCTCCAAGGTCCTTCCACACGCAGTGTGTCATTGCTGCCTAGCCTGGTCCCTATAGGCTGTTTAAAATCTGTAGTTTCACAAACAGTTTTTCTTCATTCAGGCAATCGCAGCAGCTTTGCCTGAATACTTCCCAGAGCTCTTCCTCAGGAATGAATTTATTATCATGTGTGCTTTTACAAATGAGCAGCACCAACAATATTCTCATGCCTGCCTCGTCCCTTCTTCCAGTTGTGACATCTATAAATGTGTTAGGATTCATCTCTTCCCCGTGGGGAATTACTGTTTTTTGGACGTGTTTATACTTTTATTTTCCTTTCTCAGAGATGGTCAAGTCATGTTTTGCTCTTTCACATTTATCTGTTTCCCTGTTTACCTTCCCCATGAAAATGTTAAATTTTATTTGTGGTGGTCATTAAATAGACACACACACACTTGTCAAAAGTCATTAACCTAGATATGTAAAAGGAGCAGCCTTTATAATATTTAAATTTTATCTTGATAGACATGACTTTGAAAACCAATCACTATTTGCATTCTAGTGACAGAATTAAATATTTGTACACTTTTTCTCCTTTTAAACCCACTCATCTCTATAAAATATTATAGACAACCATCCCTTGAAGTAGGATCAGTAAGACAGTTCAGTGGGTAAAGGTGCTGGCCACTAGGCCTGATGATCTGAGTCTGCTTCTTGAGACACACATGGAGGAAGGAAGGAATCTGAACCATTATGGTGCCCTCCTACCCTCACATATATGTCCTGGCATGCGTCTCATACTCCCCTCGTACTAAATAATTAAATGTAAAAAGGGATTTCTTCATAAAGAGGGATTTGATAGAGATTACCTATGTTCTAAGAGAAAAATTCGCAGGTTTTCTTTGCCTCTCATCAGACTGGTTTTTTACCAGGAAAAGTCAGCTAGAGGTAGACATGAAGGCTCTAACTTAATTTGCAAACTGCGTATCTATAAAATTAACTTTTCTTCCTTCTACTCATAGCCAACACCTAAGACAATTGAATCACCTTTGAATTCACCCCCCCCCCCACACACACACACCTTTTTGAGAAAGGGCTGCATTATGTATCTCATGCTGGACTTAAACTCCCAGAAATCCACCAGCCGCAGTTTTCAAGTGCAAAGGTTCATGCCTGGCAAATTCCCCACTTGTCATTCAGCCTTTTATGTCTATCTAGTCTGTCCCTATAAGGATTGGTCCAACAATGGGTCCAAAATTCCTTATAGTATTTATTTATCCTATACCTTCCTCTTGATATTTATCAGATGTCTTTACATTCAATAATCCTTTAAATTCTTCATTGATTCTTCCTGGGTCAACTACTTTGTAAGCCTTTATCATGATAAGTAGTTTGTGACCACATTGTAGCCCATAATTAAATTTTAGTCTGCTCAGGTATGGCATGTAATATAAGACAAGAAACTGAGAAATAAACTTACACTCTTGAGCCCTAAACTCTAATTCTTTGACTGTGGTCTGGACATTTGCTACTTTATCTGAACCAACTAACTTCTCATTTTTGAACTCACCCTATTCTATGCTTACAGTGATTTCCCCCTACCCCCCCCCCCCCCCCGTATTCTGCTTTGGTTGAAATAAAAATCAGCTCCTCACTTTTCACAGGCATGTATTCATTAGTATTTCACTAGGCTCTTCTTATCTTTTAATGCTTGTTACAGGATTTTCCCTGTCCAATTACATTAGGACAATAGGAGCCCTATGATAGGACAGGGAACAGGGAGGCGGAGCTAAGGGTTGCACAGGTGAGGGAGTCTAGAGAGAGGAGAGAAAGGAAGATGGCAGCAGACATGAACTGGTTTAGCGAGTGCCACCAATGGTTATGTTATAAAGGTTAGAAGTTTGGGATAAGTTGTCTAATCTAGGTGGGAAGCTTTTATCATTATCAATTGGCTCTGAAATTATTGTATTGGCATCTTGTAAATTGTGTTTTCACTGATACATAAACCATTGGTTAACTATATGCCTAAGAGTTTTAATTCTACTGGGTAACTGGGTGTTGAGATAGCTGACTGTGGAGTGGGCAGTTGTTGCGTGGGCCTGGTGGCAGAGATCCGTCAGGGGACTCAGGAACTCTAGCACAGAGCGATGGCCGGGCTGAGATCACCAGGCTGAGGGCACTAGTGTGGAAACGTGCCGGTTCTCTTTTTTAAATATTTCCTGCAACAAATGTTTATCTTAATGCCTAAAGACTGCATAAATTGGCCTTCTGGAAAACAAGGAGATCGCTCTCATTGGTGATATTTTTATTTGATGTCTGCTACCATGGGTGATTCTGCTAATAATCTATTTAGCTGTCACTTCTGTCAGGGAGTAAAACTGTTGTGTATGCTCACATTTTATTTAGCATGCAAGGTTACACAGCTCTTCCAAACCCATTTCTTAAATAACTCTGAGCATTAATAAAAGTTGGATAGGCCAAGTATACTTAATTAATTGGTTCATAAATCATACATTTTATATTTGGAAAATCTGTTCAAAACTAATTTTGGTCTAGAGCTGATTATATGCAATAAACTCTAAACCAAGATCATAAAAATATATTCAAGTTTTGTATTGGAGAGGAAGAAATAAAAAGACCACAATGGTAACATATTCACATTTTTATTAAGCTATAAATCCCCAGAGAAGTTTCCCAACATCAAGACTGAAATATATTCATCCTCTTACTTATTTTTACCTCTTCCCACACGCAATACTAAAACTACTTTTAAAGATTAAGTATTGAATCTTACTACTAGATAATGTTTGAATTTTAGATTTTGCAGAACCGAGACTTACAGAATTCCAAAGCTTCTTTCCAGTTAATTGGAAAGATGTCAGCATTATTTCAACAGGGTAAAAATTCATTCATTTCTGAAATTATATAACAAATCATAAACAATCTGTGGCGTGATCTATCATTGTCATGGGTGCCGCTTAGATCCAGCACAACAACTCAAACACCAGATTAATGCAGATGACAATTTATTTTAATCAAGCCACTACTGATCAATCAGGGCTGCAGAATGGACTTGAAAACTGAACTGCAGACCTGAAGGGCTAAAACATAAAGCAAGGGGCAGTGAGCGCGCTGTAGCACTGTCCATCCATATTTTGACATAAGAGGTCGAGCAAGGCAGTTTCCACCAATCAGAAAAAAGAGGACCTGAGAACATGAACTTAGTTTGACCTTGCCAGCAAGATGGAGAAGTTGTCCTTGAGATGGCTGGACTCAAACACCTGTCTCTTTTCAATAGAAGCCGTTCAGCCATTGGGAAGTCCCCAGCTCCCCTAGGACCTGCGACTTTGAGCTTAGCTTCCCCATATGAAAACAGAGTTCAGAAACAAAGTGACAGCACTTAGAAAAAGTTTCATTTGCTTGTTGACAATGACGATTATGATCTATTCAAGAACGGTATACTATATTAAAACATTGTATCTTTATTATCTCCCATTCTAGGTTAATAAGAATACATAGCATTTATTTCTTAGTGAAATCACATAGCTGACATCACGAGTTAGGGAGTGAGTAAACAAAACCTCAGACAGAACGCTCTCTACATGATTCATGTTCAGCCCTCACCTTCTGTATTTGTTGATTTACTTTCATAAAGCCTTTTATCCTCGTGCCTGGAGAAGAAGAATTCTGACAAGCCTTGCATTCTGGCATTTTCTTTAGAAAACAAAAAGGAAACATTTCAGTGTGCTGAAATATGCATTTATTTCATATACAATTTGAAGCAAGTGACCCAATATAAAAAAATTCTAAGAAGTTACATAGTAAAACTGCTCTCTTTGAAAAGAACAACAGTACTATAAATACTAATGGACACAGTAGGAATTTCTTGTATGTTTTCTCTGTATTATACAATTTGCTGAACTCCCTATAGAAGACATTCATCATAACAGGAAATTGTTAAAAGAAAATATATTAGCAACTGTGTAATGAGGAATCCAGTTGAAACCACAATATTAACCAAAAGTAGCAAATATACTTTAGGTTATTTTCCTAATGGAAATACATATATTATTAATAAATAAATATTTTTGGATGCGATCACCTTTGAAAAGACAAAATGTATAGAATGGGAATCTTGACACTTTAGAACCTCCAAAATTTTTTAAAATTCTTAAAGATAGTATGTTGCTTGTTTGAGAACACGTTATAAATTTAAATTGATCTACAATATAAGCAACTGCATCTCAAGTTTTTATTTAAGAGAGTTAGATCATCATCTCAGGACACTGATATTTATTCACAGAATGTAAGATAGAAAATACGCTAATTCTAAGAAAAACAAATAGCAAAGAAAATTCTATACACTTTTCATGGTATAATATTAAGCACTGAAAAAGGACTTGTGATTTATCTCAGAATTGGTAAATCTGGAAACTATTGAAGAAAGGAAACAACAGAAAATACTGTGGGAATTTTATGATTTCAGTGCTAGGAATTTCAAATAAAGGTAAATCTAAGCCAGATCTGGTAGACACTGATACACCCAGCACTTGGGAAAGCTGGGGGATGTGAACCACAAGCCCAAGACAAAGATGGACTACTATCAGGTATTTCACATTTCACTTCAGAATCAATGCCCTTAAGAAAGGGGAACATGGAAGTAGGTGAAGAAAGGTGGAAGGTGGAGGAAGAAAATTTTAGTAATAATGAAGATTATTACAATAACACTTTATATTAGTGAAATTAATATATTTCTTATTATAATGGAAAATTGAAAAACGATAGAGAAATGGAAAAAAATTAAGTCATCACTTATATAAAACATTTCACTTCCCAATATATGATATTTCATTCTAGTCATTTTTTGGAGAACACTCGTATTGATGTACCCACTATTCTGCAAGTTCACATTACACAAAATAACAAATAAAATAAAATAAATTATATACATCATACACCATCAGTAAAAATGAGTTTTTTAAAGAAATGACACTCACTTATCAAACACTACAAACACAAGTTGCCTCATTTACAATTTGTTAGAAGACAACAAATAAATGACAAAATGATAAACATGGAAATCACATGTGTTTGTGATACCTGCAAGCATTAATGCCCTTGCTTTGTCTTTGAGTTCCTTTATTTGAAGACATGTTTGGCCTGTGGAATACAAGACAAAATGAAGTATTAGTTTTGTATGTTAACTATAGTGCTACCTGCCAATAGTAAAGGTGAAGAGTAGTTGATACTGGAAAAAAGGAAACCTAGACTGAAGATTAGGATAGATGAGATTCATCATCATGGTCTATCTTGAGAAGGCAGGAGCTCTGGGGCGGAGTAGCTCTCAGAAAGATGGCCAGGAAGTAAAAAAAGAATTGACCTGCTGTAATGACTGTCTCCCTGTTTTCCTTTACCTCTATGTAGGTTCCTACATTAGGAGATTGGCTGCTCATATTGAGTGCTGGTCTTCTTTTCTTTTTAGTAAATCTCTCAGGACATGCCCTAAGACACACTCAGAGATAGGCTTTACTTACATCCCAGGAACTCTTCAAACTATAAAGCTGACAGCTAAGATTCATCATTATCTTTCAACACATAGTGCTTATGAATGAAGTTCTCAAAAAATAAAATTAAAAGAGGAAAAGGTTCACCATAATACTAAGCCAATAAATATATACAGACAAACTGCCAACTAAGTCTGTTGGCAACTACAAATCTTGTGAGCTTTTAAGAACTATGAGAAAGTATTTCTGTCCTGCCTTCCTTTGAAGGCAATGGGAAATGGTTATCGTACAGTGAATCAAAAATCACTGGACATTTCAGCACAAATATTGTCAAGTTAGCTTTGAATATTTAAGCTTTTGAACTAATTGTAAATCATGTGAAAGTTCAACAGGATAATGGGCTTGCCTTTAGAAGAAGTGCCTTCTTGTGCTCTGCCAGGCACTTTCCAGCTGTACCACTGTAAAAATGATGCTGTTAGTCACAAATGTGGAAAGCATATTTGTAGTAGGTATACCTTGTAAGTCTGAAGTTGCAATAAAATGGCCATTCCTCTGTTAGGTATTAAAGAGATGTAATGGAAAGGCAAGCAGAACTCCCAAACTAACGTCAATGTTGCTTATAATGTGGATCAAACTTACAGCTTCTAAGAGCAAAGAAATCCATTACTATATGAGCAATTAACATAATGGTCAACTCTCACCAATACTGACAATGACAGAAAATAACTGTTCCTGTATATGTATATGCATGTGTATTTAAATATAAAAATAACAAAAAATTAGAATACAGTAAAATGTTATAAATGTACTTATATCAAGGCAGTGGAATCTCTTTATATAATCAAATAAAATTTAAACATATATTTTATAGAGAATATAAAATGATTCAGTAAGTATAAGAAGGAGTGATAAGAGAATATATACTCAAGAAATTAAATATGTAGAATATTATTTTAATATATGACACCATAGAATTGGTAAATTTTTATAATATTGTATTATATAAAAGAAAATATATAAAATAAAATTACAGAACTATTATATAAAATAAAGTTATTGTGTTGATTAACATGGTCTAATAAGATAGAGCCAAGTTTGAGGGATGAAAGAAAAACAGAAAAGAAACTACTAATGAGAAGGTAAATAAATTTGCTTCATATTATCAGGATGCTAGAGACAAGAATTAGAAGGATATAGACTGAAACTCAGTCACGTAATCTACTACA
>CM052715.1:10942302-10966491 GCA_028551405.1 Uromys caudimaculatus
GCGGGTAGGTGGGGGGAGGAATTCCCTCACAGAGGCGGGGAGGGGGAGGGGACACGGGGTTTCTAAAGAAAAGGGGGATCATCGGAAATGTAAATAAAATATCAAAAAATAAATAAAAAAAAAATAACAAAAAAAAAAAAAATAAAAATATTGTGTTGAGGACAGTGCCCAAAATGCCTTTTGGTGTGTTCTTGTGATCACCACAAATAATGACAGACCTTTTAAAGAATTTAGTACATAATTATGTTCAATATGTCATTGTGTAAGATGGCTTTACACCTCCAAACTTAATGTTTTGGGTGAAATGTACAAGGGTAAAGATTGAGGTATGGTAAGTTCCCAAGGCTTAGAAAAGAAGGGACGTCTCAGAACCTTGCTTAAAGGAGTTTGGTGTTCTAGGCAATGGTTGGGCTGGTGTACATAGAAAACAGAGAGTTTAGGGATGATATGATGTCATCAGGGTTGATGTTTGAGTCAGCTCTTCCTAGCTCATATTCATCAACTGTCTACATCTCTCTCCAGTAGCTTGAGAGAGGCCATGGTGGCAGTATTTCCTACTAGTTGTTAAGTGAATATTTTGAAGTCCTAACAATTTTGTTAGATTTTATAGCATTATCCATCAGTTTGCATTGTTTGACTTCCATGACCACCAGAAAGATATCAACACCATTGTTCTATTATTGCACTGCTTGTGTAGTTCAGCGTGTTGCTAAGTAGTAAGTGTCACGACACAAACAAGAGAGAAGAAATTCAGACAATAGGAATTCGCAAGCGGATGTGCTCGTCTGTGTCATTTCCCTTTCCTTGCCAATGTAAGTTCTGGCTTTGTAAAGTCCCAACCTTTCTGTGAAGTTGCCATCTTCTATGAATCACCAGGCTCTGCTTGCAAAGAAAAGTCATTCAGAGGAGATTACCTATGTTGGATGTGTCCTCATTGGTACTAGGTTGAGCTGGCTCTTTCTCGTTTTCTGGCATGATTTTTGACAGTATTTTAAAACCTAATTAAAAACAAAATTATTTTAATACTGTGAATCAAAATTAGCCTATATCTCACTAGTCATCAGTTTAAAAAACTGGTAGTGTAAGAATGAAATTCTAATATTATAGAATATTTTACAGTCTATAAAATTAATAGAAAAATCATGTTAAATTATAAGGAACTGGATAACCTATCAAACAGGTATCCAAACCCAGTGGTCAGCCCTAAACACATATTCATACATGAAACACTAAATAAATTCATCAGATTGTATTTATATATCTTATATGTAAGTAAAATATCAGAAAGATAACAGTGGAAGCTTGGCATGTCATACTAATAGAAGAGCAAAGTGGAAACAAAACCCAAATATGCTCATCAGAATGACTAAAATAAAACTCCAGCTTCTAACAGAGCTGTAGAGAAACCGGGTCACTAGTCATTGTTGTCAGATTATAAAACAGTATAGCTACTCTAGAAAATAGTTTTAAAGTTCCTATTAACACTAGTAGCAAAGAACTTGAGAAACTGAATCGACAATTGTGCTCATGAACATTTACCCAAGAGAGAACAGACTTACTCACACATATAACAATCAAAACTTGCTTACTATCTGGAATATCCTTTAGAGACTAAACTGACATCATTAAATGCAATCCAGAAAAAGGGAACTAGGTGGAACAGATTATTTAAACTATTATGTAGGCAAACATTTGGATGAACCAAATTAAGATGCTGAATGAAATAACAAAATTTGTAACAGAGAACAAATCAATGATTGCCCAGATTAGAGATGAGTAACAGTTTATATGAAGGAATGGATCGGACTGTCAAGGTTGCTGACTGTGTCAGTGGTTACACAGAGCTACACATTGTTAATTTGTACACAAACATACACATAATGTCTACCAGTATTACCAGTAAAATTTGAATATGCTTTTTGTTTGTATCAATATGGATTCTGCGGTCTATTGCTGTGCTAAAGTTATGATGTTAAGAAAACATTGAGGTAGTCATCGGCAAAAGAACACATCTTGGTTTTTTTTGCAATCTTCTGTGAATCCATAATTATTTCAAAAGGAAGTACTTATTATACAGTCTAAGTGAAAAGGCAAACCATTGATGACGATAAGATTATTATACTGGAAGAATGAAGGAATACACTCTAAATGATCTGTGTAGAAGGATGCATCACATGGGCCTGTCATGGAAATGTAGCTCAGTTGGTAGAGTGCTGGTCTAGTGTCCACAAAGCTCTGGGTTCTAATCCTAGTAGTACTGCATAATGAGATGTGATGGCACACACCTATAAACTTAGCACTTGGAAGATGAAGGCAAATAAGTAGGAGTTTAAGGTCATCCTCAGCTATATAGCAAGTTTAAGATTAGCCTCAATATGGGAGTCTTCATTGAAAAAATAAGCTAATACATCACAATGACATTTAGAACACATTGTGTCCAATGATCATATATATACATATGTGATATACATACATATATATTATATACATAAATGTTTATTATATGCATAAATATGGTCTTTGCTACTTTGTGGATTCTTCATTTTTCCACCCTTTATCCTCTTAGTTCCATTTCCATAACACTAAATAGGAGAGAAAGAAGAATAGGGGGGATGGAAGGGAAGGAGAGAGGGAGAGAGAGAGTCTAATTTTGAATCTAATTTTTCCTTTGTTTCTTCTTTGAGAATGACTACTAACAAACCTCAACCAATACCCCTGAAAAACCAACAACCTCCAAACCCATATATTGGGATACTGACATTTGTATACCCTCTGAAAAGATTCCAGAATTTCAAATGTCATATGATAGCAGAAACTACCTACAGCTGGCAAAACCACACTTATGCTAGAGCATGAGGCAAATCATAATCAGCTGCTACAGACAATCTGAAGCAGTCCCATATCCCCACATCTGGGATTAAAATGAAAACGTGTTCTTATAATAGTCTGGGTTTTTTTTAAGAAACCAAAATTCCAGAAATTTACTACATATATGTAGTTGAAGATGTTCTCAGAAGGAGGAAGTGTCATCTAACCATAATGAACTGAGATCTGGATTATGTCATTTGCAGGGAAGAATTTCCCATACACCATTAATGAAGATTCATAGCTCCTAAAGCAAGAACATGCTCAGAATGTCCCAGAAATTGAAATGGCAAGTAATTATTAATTCTAGGACCAGGTCTAATGCAAAAGTATAAATTAAAAGCAACACAATGGAAGGATCTTTTGTGCTTCACCAGACAATTTTACAAAAGCTTCCTGCCTGGAACCCTCAGGTTTTCTTCATTAAAAGAAGACAGCTGGTAGCCTGCCGGAAAGTTGGAAATCTTGCATCCTTCACAGTTTTTGGTAGAACTTCTCGTTTCTCTGTATTTTCACACCATAATGAGAGCTAAGTTTTAAAACATATTGAAGGTCATGATTCAAACAAAATGTATGTAAAATATTCTAAAAGTTACCTCCTCCCATAGCATGTTGAGTAAATACAGAAAGGAACACACAATGCAACTTCCAAGGGTCAAGAATGACAGCAGGCAGAAAACAAGAACCTTAACCCTGAGCAAGGTCCATAGTCAGATTTGCATATTCAAGAAATAGAATGAAAAGACATAATCCTGATTATAATAATAGAAAGGGTTTCTCCAATAGTTGTAGGGAAGAGAAACCCAGAGTTTCAAAGAATCATGAAGGCAGCATTTCTAGCAAAAATAAATGGGTGCTGGGGAGAAGCTTATTTGGCAGAGTGCTTGCTGAGAAATCATGAGGAATGGTGTCCAAATCCCTAGGACCCACTTAAACAATGGTGAATAGGAGATGGAGAGATGCCTTCCTGCTCTTCCATAGGACCAGAGTTCAGTTTTCAGCATGCATATCAGGTCCCCAATACTCATCTATATTTCTAGCTCTAGGGAATCTAGCTTACTCTTCTGGACTCCAACAGTACTGCACATAGCACAAGCCTACATCTATTCACAGACACACACATAAATAAAACCAAAATATTTTTTAAGGGAAATGATGGGCTTGTACTTATAACCTTAAATCTGAGGATGTGGAGACAAGAGGAGTCCAAGGCTCACGGGCCAACCAGTCTACCCTATTAGGATGAAATGTAGGTTCAGTGAGATACCCTGTCACAAAATATAAGGTGGAGGAGTCCTAGAAGACAGATGCCTTTAATCCCTGGCATCCACACCTGCAGACACACAGCTGTAAATATATCCACACCCACTACACACTCCCAACCCCCTCAGTCCCCCCAACACACACTAGAAGAAAACAATGAGATCTACCCCTTGTTGTCCATGCGTGACAGACAGGGGACATGGGTATCATCAGAATTCTCTGGGCCACAGCCTCATACTCCTTTCTCAGTTGTTTCATTCATTCTGCATCTTGGCACTGTGAATGTGTTAGAGAGTTTAGTTGCCGACATTTTGAGTTTCATGAGACACTGTTGCCAAGAAGCTAGGATGCTAGTTGAAGTCTGAACTTGTCCTCAATCCCTGGCCACAATTATGGCTAGGATGAGTTTTGTATCTACTAACAAGTGCCTCAAAGTAACTGTGGTGCAGAAGGTAGGGAACAGAGAGAGAAGGAAATTTGAGCTGCGATAAATGGAGCTTCCATTCCAAAACTGGAGCCTGAGTGACAGGTGGTGGCCTACACTGTAAGGAGGAATATTTTGGCAAGCATGTAGAGATAATCCTGGTAATTTGAGTTTTGCAATAACATACAATGTTGTAAGGTGGGGGCCTTAGAAATGGTGAAGACGCTACAAATCCTTCCTTAGGGATGATGCAGAAAGGATCCGTGAAGGGTCAGGGATCTTAGATTGGATTGTCTTACCCATATACATTCTGATGTTCTTGAATGTTCTACTCCACCCAGTCACTGATCCACTTACCAAGATTTAATATACGTCTTGTTTAGACCATTGTCTTCCATTTTAATGAAATTAGGATGATATATAATCTGTGCTTTGAAACGGTATTTATCAATTTGACCAGATTTTATACTTATTTACTAATAACAAGAAATTTTACACAGGGCTGAGAAGGTACGGATCCGGTATAGGAGGAATATCTTTCATTATATCATCATCACAGTGAGCTTGGTGTCTATTCTACACTGTACCTATGCCATCCACTGAAGCCAGCCGCAGGCCCCAAGTTCACTACTGCTTTGTATACTCATCAGGTTCTACTGAGGTCTCTATGTGAGATTACCCCTTATAGGGAGACATCTGCCTTCTTCTCCAAGGACTTTAGCAACTCAAGAATTCAGCCTCATACTGAATTTAATATGAAGTTCTTTTGAATCAGTCTGTCAATGTGTATTACTCCCATTGATTTGAAGATCTGAGAGGGCTAAAACTCTCTCTCTCTCTCTCTCTCTCTCTCTCTCTCTCTCTCTCTCTCTCTCTCTCCCTCTGTGTCTGTCTGTCTGTCTCTTTGCTTCTCACTCACTCTGATTTATATCATTAAAGTTTAACAGAATTAAAAACTCAAGAATAATTGAATTATGAATAGTAAAAAATTTTCTGTAAACATGATTTCATATGTCAAAATTGAGATACTGACTAAGACATAAGGAAAAATTACTAGACCACATGTATAGTTCATAAAGCTTCCAGACAGGGCTTCCTTAGCCTTGGTGATGAATCATCATGACCCATTGTGATGACTATTTCTGAAGATATTTCAGAAAACAATGATGAAAACTGTTTGTCAAATGCAGCAGAACAATGAGCGCAATATTGAACATGCACCCATCAAGTTCTCAGATGTTTCTTGCACGTTCTACAAATTTTAGAATCTTATTTTAGAAAATCCACAACACAGTGGAAGCAAAAAATTCATGACTTCTGAATCAATTTTACTATTGATTTTATATTATATCTGTATGACATCCAATTGCATTAAGACATATTAAATAGTGCATCTCATTGTTCTGGCAAAGCAATACACATCTTCCAAAAGATTAAATGCCATCTTTCTCATACAAATCAAATTAGAACTGAGGCAGTTTCTATACATAGTCTCTCAAATATGCCTCGCACTGTACTCCACTGTTGTCTAAGTGGAATGCTGAGCCCTCCTCCTCCTGATAATGACTTGAGACAGCGAATAGCAAGAAATTCAAATCTTTCATGATGTTAAGGAGTTTCATAGGTCAGTATCACATATCATATCCTGCCTCACCTCTGAGTCACACCACACAGTTTTATAATGGGAAAACTGAGAAACATAGCATCTGACAAAATATAAAGTATTTCACTTGTTCATAATTAGTAACTACTTTTTGCCTAAAATATATAATTACAAATTATGGTAAAGTTGAAGGTTCAAAATTAAATGAAATTAATGACTTTCTCAGCTAGAAAGTGCATTCTATTTTCAGAACTACTTTTGCCCCTCCCCCCAAAATGTGCATTTTGGTTCTATTCATTTGAAATTTCAATAATTATTTATTAAACTGGTTTGTGCATTTCTGATATATATTGTAGGTGATACAAAAAATATATGCACCAATCCTTCCCCTAGAAAAACTGGAAATATTACAAACTCAGAAAATAGCTACAGGTATCTTGGGCAAGAGAGACCAAAAAAAGAAAAAGAAAAAAACCAACCAACCAAAACAAAGAAACAACGACATCCACAAAAAATAAAAAAAAAAAGTCCAAGACCTTATACTTGAAACATAATATACAAGCATCTACTGCTCACAACAGCTGCTGGTTCCATATTAACTGTGTCCCAAAACTCCAGTAAGTCAAAACCCTAGGAAGACGCTGTCTCTGGGTAGCTCAGAGCCACCTTGAGCCAGAAGCCTAACTCCAGATACACCTACTAGAGAGACCGGCCAAGTTTCAGAGAGGGGTTGTATTTTGTATTCCTGCAGTGAAAATAAATAAAATCCTCAAGACTTTTAAATATGTTGTTTGTGTGTGAAAATAACAGTATGCAGTGCATTATCCAGTCGGCTTTCACAGGGAAGCCTGGGTGAATGGAATCATGGGGAGTGATTACAGTTCCTGTTTAAGATTCTAGAACTACATGGTCTCAATAAACAGATAGATTAAAAAATCAAATTAAAAAGAAGAAGACACTCATAGATTCATCTATAGAAATATAAAACAAGAAAGGCGTCTTTGAGCATGCGACTAGAAATACACATACATACAAAAATGAGTGCTGTGAGTTCATGAAATATAAAGCAATCCAGCTATTTATCTAAAGTAGTCTTACAAAACAAGAAGGTAGACTTGATTGAATATTAGTAACAAAGGATTTTTGTATGAGCGATGGAAGGATTATAAAAAGATGAAATAGTCAAGAAGAAAATATGAACAAATGTCTAGGAGCTATGTCACCATAAAACATACACTCACAGAGAGTGGGCCAAACTAATAAAGGGACAAAGCTGAATTTACTAAATGAATAGCATGAAGTATCCTTTCTTATAGAATTTGGAAAAATAGTTCAAAAATTAAGACATTACAGAGCAAAATATACTAGAGATTAGGAAAGGACAGAGCCTTAAGGCCATATTACCCTATGGGTAGTCACCTTATCTGAATCTTTTAAAGGAGAGAAAATAACATATAAAGCAAGCACTACACATTCCTCTTTAAGAGAACCATGAAACCTTTTCAAATGACCTTTTCAATGCAGGAAACTGTTCAAAAGAGGATGTAATAAGAAGAAAGATCAGGTTTGTCTATAAGTGTGCTCTATTTGGAAGGGTACGCATTTTGTAAATTACTAATCTTCCCCTCTAGCTATTTAAGGAAGAGGGGATTCAGTGTTTTCAATCAGGAATCCAAGCATAGAAGCATTAGTTGTCCAACATAAGCCTAAACTAAGTAATTAAGAAACATTCCCCAGATATAAATCAGGTAATTAAGACACATGATAAAGTGCAGAGACTATAAGAGACATTATGCTTTATACATTGAATTTATTTTAATCACTTCAGTTATAGGTAGGTCCACATAGAATTATCTTCTAAGAAAGGGGGCCTTTTTACCAAAGAGGAAAAAAATTCCAAATTGTCCTTGAGAAACGAACTTTTTCTTAGCTTCTCAGCCTAAACATTATAAACCTTTCAGGGATTCAATTTATTCTAAGATTCCACTTTATCAATATATAATTAATAATTGGCAAATATAATATAAAACATATAATGAAGAAATTTCAAAATATTCTCCAGTGATTATGGATTGCATTTAGGGATTGAGATAGAGGCAATACTGTCTGGTTATCATGTAAATTCTTCCTGGGTTCATAGGAAAACTAGATGTTAGGAACTTTCATAAAGACAGTGTCAGGCCCACCCATATACCTGGCCTTCTGGCCACTGGAATGGGGAATAGATCAGGTCAGAATATGCCAGTCGCTCTTCCAGCTCTTTTCCTTTCCATGCCCACCAGGGAAGCCATGTGCTCCAGGGAGCCACCACGATAGAGCAAGCTCACCCTCAGTGATGTGACATCATCAAAGAATAGACTTTGTTCTGCCAAACCACGTTGATTTTTATAACTTTTGCACTGTTACGTTGAAGAGCTGATCAAAAGTACTTACCAGTGGCTTGCAAACATTATGGCCTAAAAATGAGCTGGGATGCTAATTTTAGAAATACCTCCAGTTGTTGCCCACTGTCCTTCAGCATCTAACTGAAATACAAGCAACCACAGTTTTAAACAGATATAGTAGACTATAGGGAAATTGTGTTTTGGGGAAATCTCTTTGTTAAAAGCTAAGAAAATACCCTATAAAATTTTCACCTATTCCTTGTAGCCTTTGTAGTGTGTGCGTTCTCAATTATGAACCTAATGAGTAGCTTTGCTTTTACATTCAAGAACTCCATCTTTCACCAAAGCAAGGGAATCTCTCCTCATTTCAGTTCTAGTCATTGAACCACACCTTACATCGCTTCTGTATCCACAGCCAGCCAGGAGCAATTGCTGAGTCAACATACACAAATTAGCACTTCCAAGTGTGTTTTCTACCAGACACTAAAACAAATTCACAGCTATTGTGATGTAAATTTTGATATACAACTTCAAAGTCATCCTCTTATAGGTGCTACTGCCAGTGAGCAATATCAACACCCCAGTTAAAGACTAGTCTTAAAAGGAGGGATTGTTACGTGCCTGCATCTTCCATCTTCATCTTCATGCTAATGAGAGCATTTTTGTAAAAACAGTTCATCAAATGAGTGTGTGGACATGGTAGTTTGTATTTGCTCTCAGGAAAGGACTGTGCATTGGTTCACCTCAGGGTTAAAGTAGTATTAGTGGTGTCTATTCAGTCTCTCATTCAGAGTGTCCTGAGCAGCAACAGTAATGGAAGCTTGTTTTTCCAAAGGCTTTATCAGTTACCTTTCTCATCACTGTGACAAAACACCTGGCAACAAAACAAAACAAAACAAGCAAAAAACACCAAAAAACAAAAAAACTTAGGGATGAAAGGTGTATTTTAGTTCACACCTTAAGAAGGAAAATTGTACCTGATGATGAGGAAGGCATGGTTTTAAGAACTTGAGGCCACTGGTCTCTGTCTGCAATCGGGAAGTAGACAACAGACAAGACACAGGCTAGGATACAAAACTTTTAAGGTCCACTCCCACTGACCCACTTCTTCCAGAGGGTTCCACTTCCAGAGGTCTTCTACATTCTTACAAAACATCCTACCAGTTGGGAAATAAGTGCTCAAGTAAAGATGTAGGTTAGCCCAAAGAGGCTGCAGTAACAGACTAGATGGTGTACAAAACTCAGGAATTGATTCTGAATGTCCTTCTGCTGCATTAAGGCATGGCATGAGAACTCCAGCCCTGCTTACATTTGAGAGGCTCTAGCCAACAGGTATTTAAGAAATCTAGAACACTGCTGGTACACCATGCTGAAGAGATAGCACATGGCAGAAGGGTGCTAAGTGGGCCCAGTGACCACACAGGGCAAAGAAACAAAACCCCCAGAAGTTCAGCAGAGCTTGGACTGATTGTGTATGAGGAAAGCAGAAGTTACTGACCTCCTGGGATGGGAGCTTGATTGACTTAGAGAGCAGGGCTTCAGATTTAGACCTTCTACACAGCAAACATATGCTGCTAATGGGACTACACTCCTTATCAGAAATTTTCTACAGAGATTGTTAAGGTCACTTAAGGAAGGCGGCTATATATTTTCCACTTGCATTTTAATATTTAATTTAATCTCGACTTCCCTTCTCTCCATCTCTTCCCCTCCCCTGCACACACTTTCTCTCTTTCCCTTAGTTCTTATCCCTCTTCCTCTTCTCCCCCCCTCTCTGTTTAAAGAGTCCATATGCTCATGCATTGCCTTTTGTTCAATCTTTTCATATATTTTAAGAAAATAAATATTGACAACTACTTTTCGTTAATTAGCATGGTGTTAAGGAAACAGAAGATTAATAAGTGTCTTTATGACAAAGACTGATGTTATGAACTATTCTGAGGTTATAGCTAAACAACAACATAGTCAGTATTTAACAGTAATTTGGAAATTTAAATCTATTTGTCCTCTGGAGGCATCGCATTTCACTGAGCTAGTCCTTTTTAAAGACCTTGTAGGATTTAAAGATTGAATAACCCCCAAGTAATCCCCTATTTTCCTCCAGACTCAGCTTCTGTTATTCTACTGAGAATTGTTACCTAGGGCTGACTTTTCTAATTTTGCAAAAGGATACCTAGCTGATGGCAGAGGGTCTCCAGGGTGTATCAGGTTTTTTGTGCTTCAAGATTCCCTAAATGATCTTCTTCAATACGTAGACTACTGAATTAATGCAAAGCACATGTTGCTAAATAAGAAAGAATTCTAACTCTTGTGAGTTCCAAAATTAAAATCTAATAAACTTGGAAAGACTAAGTCCCCTTAAATATGACCTCGGGAAAAGGTCACAGGGTCTTTCCTGGCTGCCATGCCTAAGAGCTAAATTAGAAACAGGTAACTCTGTGTTCTAGCCCTTCCTAGCCATTGCTCCAGTTTTAGCCTCTGGTTCCTTGCCAGAACCCAGGGAATGATCTGCAGGGAAAGAAAATATGAGACCGAACCCAGTCAGAAAATGAGGAGTTGAGGGAAGAAGGACAGTGAAGCTTCATTTCCTCTTAAGTGTTACAAACTGTGAGTTGAGAAAATTTAATAAAATGCTGGGGTTTTCTGTTACACGCTTCATTCTAAATAGTGGGGCTCCTCAATGGCGGCCCATTATGCTTCTATCCCGTAGTTCAACAACTATCAGGCCAGAATGGTTTTGACTCATAGACATGTATGCTTTCCTATATATATTGGAAAGAATGTCACTGTAGTCATCATTATATGAGACCAAAAGAATACAGCTTTGACAAATGACTGTTATAGAATTATTTTAAATACTAATACCCTGTTATAGTATTATTTTAAACACTAAAACTCAGGTTCTTTTTAATTATTTGGGTTTACAAATATATATTTTCCTACAATTTGTGTATTTTGTGTACTAAGTGATCTATTAGTATCCAAAATAGAAATTAAAATCACACAACAAGGGCTTGAGTGGTAGCTTAATCAAATCCTTGCCACTCAATAATGAGGACCTGAGTTTGGATCCTTAATACCCCTCAAGTGGGTGTGGCAGTACACATCTGTGACCCTAGTGCTAGGGGAGAAGAAAAGACAGGAGAATCCCTTGGGCTCAGTGGCCAGCAAGCCAAGCCAAATCAGTGAGTTGCAGTTTCAGTGAGAGACCCTGGAGACTCAGTTGAAGAGAGCTCAGTCAATAAAAGTTGAATGTTGTACAGAGATCTAAGTTCAGTTCCTAGAAACAAATGCAAAGATTGCGAACCCAGGCTTGGGGTTTCAGACACTAGCAGACCCCTGAGGTGTAGCGAAACTTCATCAAATAATATAACTATTGAGAAACCTTAAATCTAACTGGGAAAAATAAATATCTTAGTAAGTTTCTATGTTCTTAAAATGTCAGTCAGGAGAAACAATTTTTCATTTGCTGCAAAACAATACAAAGATATAAATAATATAAAAAATAGCACCAAGTAAGAAATTCATGCTTCATATGACAGCAAACAAATAGAGTGCAATTTTACCATCTGAAGAATAAGGAAACCAATAGTAATAAGAAACATCGAGGATTTATTATAAAAAAAATTATGCCAAAAGCACTTTAGAGTCATTTCCTACAAAATACTCAAATTAGTAGGTAAAGAGGTAAATTGTACACTACATATTTGGATGCCACTGGTATCATTTTGCACAACATCTTATGGTATAATATCTGCTAACTAATTTAAACCATCTCAGCTATAAATGAGATCATGCTGATAGAGTTTGCTTTCATGCCACAAGGAACCAGTAACTTTGAATGAAATGCGTGACTGAGTTATTTAGGCTCAAAGGGGGAGAATATTGGTTGGTATCTGGTATTGTATTGCAGAATTCAAAGAAATTAATAAATCTGAAAATATTTGAAACATCAAGTAAACACAAACACAAAATAGAAAATGGAAGTGGCAGGGGAGGAGCAGGATAATGTAAACTATGTAGGTCAAAGAATCCAGCAACCATTTGTCATCACCATTCCTGGGGAAACACACGAGATCAGAAACAATTCCTATCCTTGGGCGCCATCTTGAGAGCTCCACTCCACCTGGTTATGTGAGAGTCTAGGTGGAACAGAAAGAAGGGGATTAAGAGGAAAACAGTTCCAAGTATTTTATTACCATTCATTGTACCTCTCCAAAAGGCTCACCAACAATTTGATAATTCAGAAATCAAATTACCAAATCATCAGCATTTTCTGCCGCATCTTAGAATGCAGAAATCATTTCTCTCATCTATCCTTAAATTCTCACAGTACCGGATAAATATGGCATACTCTGAGATATTTCTCCAGAAGCATCATTGAGTTTTGTGAGATAACAACTCTAAAATTTAGGTGGAAGTAGTGATGATCACACAGCAAAAAGGACAGGGGAAACCATAACATTTCATTTACTGAATAAATTATATTCTATATAGTAGCTAACTAAATTAAAAAACCCACTCAAGAGAGTGTTTTAAGAATGCGTGTTATTCAATACCACAGCCACTAAGCATAGCACATTTTAAAATCTTGGCTACATTATCCACCTTTGAATCACAATGGCTTCGTGCAGCTATGCCTATGGTAAAGTAATTTGATACTGCTGTTCTAGAGGCTTCAAACTTCATATTGTTGCTATGTCTACTTTCTAAAGTTATATTCAAACATACGGGTCCACTATATATTATCTGACCACCATCTAAAATATAAAACTATGCAAAGTCTCTATGTAACCAGTTGACTTTTCACAGGAGCATATTAATTAGAAGACAGTTATAACACGGGCCTAATGGCTAGTACCATGCCACAGAGTGGCTATTGGATAAATAAACAGAAGCGCAACCATCAGAATTAAGGACAGAATTTTTTTCAAGAAACAATTACTAAAGTTTTTTTGAAAAAAATTGACAGAAAAATAATTGTCTTTGTTGTCTGAGAATCATCTAAGTGAGCATCTGCACAAGTGTTCTCATGGTGGCTATCCAGGCTCTCCACACCCTTTCCGCTGTATCTTATCCTGTCTCCATCTTTTCCTGTCTCCATCCATTTCATCACCACTGCTTTCTAACTTCTAACTTTTAATAATTTAATACCCAGGTCTCCCATCCATTTTCCTGGTTCTTCGTTATATAAATTCAACATTTTCAAGCCTATGAAAGAAGACTGAATCTCTTCAGTTCATGTGAAAAGATGTTTTGGTTAGTTACCTATATTTACACAAATATGCTGAGTATCCAGAAAACGGAGCAAAATATAAGTGCTGACAGGCATAATATAAACCAGGCTGAGGCTGTGGCAAAAATAGGAGATTAGGAAGTTTAATGATGCACCAAAGCTTGTAAATCTGTTACATGTGGGATTAAATTCTTGGCAGGCTCCATCATTAGCAATAAGACCTTGGAGAAGATAGTGAAAGTATGTGGAATGCTGGCTTTGCCTCTTGAAATTGAAAATGGTGGAAGAGATAATGCCTTATAATCCTACTACAAGGATTGAAATAGCACACAAGACTGGAGCGATGGTGCAGCAGGAAAAGATACTTGTTGTTGCCAAACCTGATGACTTGATTTTGATCCCAGACATGTTCATGATGGAAGGAGAGAACAAACTTCTTCAAATTGTGCATTGACCTTCTCATGGACAATGCACACACACACACACACACAGACACACACACACACACACACACACGCACACACACAAACACACATGCACACACACACAGTATAGATAAAAAATAAATAGATTAATCCAATACATAGCATAGCATAAACACTTAATAAACATTAATTATTTAAACTGTAAACTAGGTGTTATCAACAAATTTCATGTTTGTAAAATAATGGCTAACTTTTCAGGCCTCAGTTTTCTATTATATGGATGAGTTTTTCTTGAACAGCGAAAGACCAAATTTCATGAAAATAGAACTTCAGTTTGGAACTTCCTCTATCCATCCAACTCAAAAATAAACTTCTTCAATCGACTCAGAACATGCATTCTATGTCAATGCTGCCATCTTCTTACCTGCCACTGTCCTTAGTTCCAACTCAGAACCCAACAGAGAAAACTGAATAAATTGCCATAAACCAAGAACACTGCATGCTCCACACCTACTTAATTCTCCTCCACCAGAGCATCATTTGAACCTTCCCATTATGTTACCAGAAAACTGTTCGCCTCCCATATGTGCCTTTTGATCTTTGCCCAGTGTAGGCAACAGTGGCTGAGTAACATATTTAGAAAGGTCTAAATAAGTAGTATCTACTTATTCTTATTTATATGAACTTTGCTTATTTACACAGCATTGAAAAGGAATTTAAGTGCAATTATCATGTAATGAGGGGAGATAGCTCCCTAACTAGACTTCTTATGCTACCAAGCAAAACCCACAACTCTAGGAATGGGTTCATCTTGTTGAGTCATTGGCCAAGGAAGTATGATATACTACCACGAAAGCATCACAAGAACTTATACAGAAGAAGTGGAAAGATTATAAGAGCCAGAGGATGTGCATGACCCAAGGAAACAGAGTCTTAAAAAGAGAAAAGAGAGCTGATGCATATATTAGCTTCTGAAGACTGTGACAGCTCATACACCCACACACACTCAAGCTAGACAAAGTCCCAGCACTGAGAAGAGTTAGTGGGTACAACACCCCACACCTAACCAAGAAGATACTTGCAACTTGATACCCTCTGGGGGAGAAAAAAACCATTGGTTTTCTCTGCTGGAGTGTCACTAGGCATATCAACCACACTTCAGGGCAGACCCCATGCTCAGAAGTAGTTGGCTGACACAAAAGGACTCCATGGGATTTTATATATGCTTTTTCTTTTGTTTTGTTTAGTACTCTTTGTCCTTTTGGTTTGTCTGTCTGTTTGATTGTTTGTTCTGAGAGAATATGAACTTGGATAGGTAGAGAGGTGGGAAGGAACTGGGAGGAGTTGGGGGAAAGGAAACAATGCAATCCAAATGTAGTACATTGAAACGGTCAATAAAAGACCTCAATATTAATTATAAAATGGTGATCTAGCCACGAGTAATGGTACCCACCTGTAGTTTAACATCTGATAGATGGAGGTAGGAAGTTACAAATTCAAGACCAGCATGAGCTGCATAGTAAAGCCTTGGTTATAAATAAATGAATGAATGCTATTCTACATGTTTTCTTACTGGCATTACTGTGCAGAAATTAGACTCTAGAACACCAATGCCATTAGGATTCAGATGCACAGAATCTGCTTGTAGACATTCTATTTTCCTACCAGGCATATCCATATGATTACAGCACTATCAAACCAACTCTCTCAATCTACTTCTGCCAACAATGAATACACAATCTTTAACTACTTCACATACTCTAGCTGCCCAATCTGCTTTTCCTTAGTCATTGTCTATCTTCCTCTTTTCCATTTTCTGTGAGCTCCAGAGTCTAGAGTTTTAGCAATGAACATTCTCAGTAACTTTCACTTCCATATACCTAAGAAAAGAATGGGTAAAATAGTAGTACTGTTTTTATTTTATTTTAACAAAGAAGAGCTCATTTAAAACTTTCTTACTAGGGCCAGTAAGATATATCAGATAAAGGTGTTTCCCATAATGGTGGAAGAAGAGAAGTTGTCCTCTGACATCCACATATGGACCATGGTATATAAATGTGTATATGTGCCTGCATACACACACACACACACACACACACACACACACACACACACACACACACACACACACAGCTCTAAAATGGGAGCATGAATCCTCTGGGACAAAATAATTGTCTAGCATTTGTCTAGGTATTCTCTTTAGGTTAAAAAAGCTAGGCGGTGAATCCAGATCCCTTAGAAATCATATCTCCAGTTTGATAGACAAAGCCAGTGCAAGGATGTCTTCTGTATTCAAAGGAAAACAGAACGAAGGGTGCATGCACAACATGCAATGGAAAGCAGAAGCCAGCAGGCCTCTGAGGGCTGCCCGTCAGTTCAGTTAGGTCCCCATGTCGTGTCTTTGACAGTTCTGAGAATTATACTGATAGAGGTCATAGAAAAGTCTTAAAACTCAAGAATTAAATGAGGAGTGTTGTATATTCAAGATAAAATGGACTAGCCTCATATCAACAGCTAAAATTCCTACAAATTGCTTAATGTGTTTTTGAGATTAGCCGTTTAGTTCTCACAGTTCTTACATTTGTAAGTGGTGGCTTAAATCCTATTTCCTCATTAGGTCCAATAAACCACAAGGGATTAACAAGAGTCGTGAACATCAGCAGGAACACTCTATGTGGGTCAAGAGGCCAAAGGAAATCGAAGATAGTGTGTGCTGTGATCAGCAGGAATGAGAGCTACCCAGCCGGCTCAGGCTCACACATTTCCCAAGCAGAAGAATGCAAAGAGATCAATGGCCATGTGCTCTGACTTTATTTTACATCAGGAGATGGCTGTTTGCTGGGCTGATAGTGGCCTGCAGGACCTGGGTCAAAGGAGAACTGGGTATCACTTTCCTTCTAGGATGGAGATGTGGGAGTGACTGGTTTCATTTTTGCCAATTTAGAATAAATAGGGAAATAGAAAACTTCCAACCCGTCCCTAAGAAGCTATTCAATGGAGTTTAATGGGATCGTTATTTTTAATTAAAAACGAAACAAACAAACAAATGAATAAACAATCCCGTACTATTTTCAAAAGAAACCATTAGCAACTTAAAAGAATAACGGGTGAGCCACCACCAGGCAGCTTTGAAAGTGAATGGGGTAAAAGTCCTGATAGCATTCTGTTCTAGACACAGGAAATTCGGCTGCCAAAGAGGTGGTCAAGGGATGGAAGAAGGGGTGTAGTAGTCCAGGGCCACTGCTCTGCACCCTACTGTGCAGAGGGCACCCATGGTGCAAGTCCTGCAGGCCCCACAGACCCTACTCACCCTCTATGCCAGCTTTCACTTGTCTGCTTTGGCGTCTGTCCGTTACTGGCTCGAGCCTCCCAGGCATCTCCACCAATCCAGACTCCCTGCTCCCCTGGGCGTCTCCACCTTCTTGGCTTGTCTCTCCTCCCCATCCTCCCTGCCTTGCCCAACCCTCCTTTTCCCAGCCCATCCAGGGACTGCTGCCTCAGACCCTAGATTAGCGTCCTTGCATGATGAGACATTCCTTGTTTATTTCTCCTTTAACCTACTTGACAGAACTCATTTCTCCTTCAAGGAAGCAAACCGGACTGGAACCAGGGCTCTTTGTACGATAGACAGCATGGAAGACTACACTGAGCGTCTTGGAGGACGTTGGGACCTTGGCCCTGTCATCTCGGAGACATGCCAGCCTGTATTCTGCTTTGTGGTCACTCCCCACCAGGGAATTCTCAGCACTGGGTCTTGCCCCTAGGACACTGTGACCAGAAGACTGACTGTAAGATGTGAGTGCCCGATTCAGTGTAGTTGATAATTTAAGGTGATGTTATACTGTTAGCTAACTGTTAGAGAGGAAAGGAAGTTGAATTCATTAATTCATTAACTCATTCATTCGTTCCATTTTCTATGTCAGGATTGAAGTAAGGAAACGGATTGGTTCATTCTTACAAGCCATTTGTATAAGGGTTTGTTTCTAACAAAATATTTTTGAAGTGTTGCTTTTTTTCATAAAACACTAGGAAATATAAATTATATTTACCTAAGTTTTGTGTCGTTTCTGTGAATATATCCTGTGACCTGAAACAGGTTTCAAAGGGCCTTAACACTGTTCACCAAGCAACTGCTTGAATGAAGTCAAACATGAGTCTGTAAACAAGATGTAAAAATGGCATGGAACACAGCTATGCATTCTGGCAAAACATTCATACACAGAAAATAAAATACTCTTCCTCCTCCTCCTCCTCCTCCTCCTCCTCCTCCTCCTCCTCCTCCTCCTCCTCCTCCTCCTCCTCCTCCTCCTCCTCCTCCTAATAGCTAATTGTAAGTTTAAAAAGTTACAGCAATATGCTGAAATAAAAATTATTTCGAAAGCACAAATTGCTTATTTCTGAACATCTCCTTTTAATATTTTCAGTTGACTTTTGAGAGATGAAACCTTGAGACGTGAAATCACAGATTTGGCGGAGCTATTGGAATTAGAATGACCACATGATTAGTAATTTATGCAAACCTTCTGTAAGCAAGTGACAGATGGGTCTGTGTGTTTCAAACTCAGGATAAAATAAAAGGAGCCAGAAATACCAAGCTTTATGTGTATTCAGATGATCTGACCTCTAAGTAGCATGTTGCAACTGCACACCATCAAAGCTCAGCACCATTTCTTAGACTTGGCCTATATAATTTACATAATTCACCCTTTTATCAATTTTCATTTATTCAGATCTGCCAATCTGCCTTAATTACCTGGCTAAAGGATTAAATGTACATAGTCAGAGGACTGTTAACAGATGCTTCAGCCACGTTTTATTATAAAGAACCCAAATTCCTTTGTTTTTATGCTTCCTCAAGATACAGCCTCCTCCCTAAGAAAACTTCACCACCACCCCTTTCTGAGATGGGCCTCATGACGATATAAATTTCAAAATTTAATATAATTTAATTCAAAACATGGGAATGTTACTACTCTATCAATTTGTGTTCTTAATTGGATTTCAAAACTTTCAAACTTTTCATGTGGAATATTCTTCTTTAAAACATTTAAATCAACATTTAAGTGCTCAATTAAATTATCCTTTTGTACCAAAAAAAAAAAAAAATGATAGGCCCTAGATCAAGATTGTTCTCACCAGGATGACCGTCTCCAGGCAACACTGGAAGCAGCTGAGTCATCTGCCAAGGTTCATCAGCACAAACTACTGTTCTCACAAGCCATCCAAAGAGTCACAACTTCTAATGGAAAGAAAGCATCAAAATGAGCGAGTAAGGAGCAGCAAACACGCAAGGCTTCAGTTAAGACGTGCAGAAGCATTCTAGAACGGACTCTCTGTTTTCCCGGTCTTCGTGAATGAGTTACTCAAACTGGCTTGTTAGCAATATGACATCAATCTCTAACACAGCATGAAAATTTTAAACTGTGTAGATCATGTGCATCTCAGCAAAAATGCATTTGTGAGGATTCAAAATATCTAAATGAATATATTAAAATATCTAGATTTTTATCATAAAATAGAACCTTATTATCTACTGGAAACTCCATTGCTGCCAAGTTCTTCTAATTTATTAGAGGTTGGAGATATTTCTCAGTTGATAGAGCGCCTGCCTAGCATGCATGAGGTCCTGGGTTTGAGTCTCAGAACCACCTAACCTGGTTCTAATGACACCTGCTTCTAATCCCAGCACTCAATGGTGAAAAAGAAGCAGAGATTCAGGGATATCCTTGGCTACATGAGACTGTCTCAAAAAACAAAATGAATAATAAAACCCATTGATAGTTGCTGTACTTGAGGCACCACACTTCAATCTTAAGACAAAAACTTGCTGAGAAAACAGCAAAAGAAAGATCACCTTGGTCCAATCTTCTGCTCTGAAGCAGGTCATACCCCAAGGAGAGATTTTCTCATTAATCCCGAATCATAGCCTCAGACCTTCATGTGAGCAGCATTGCTGAAGACCAGGGACAGAGAAGTGAGTTTATAAAGCCATGCATCTCTTAGCCCATTACCTCAGACCACGTGCCAGCTGCAGCCTGTGTTTCCTCTCATCAGCAGAACAAGGAAAAGCAGACTGAACCCTTTGTGTGTTCAGTTCCAGAGTCTCTCAAGTTACTTATTTAATAAATTTGGTTTTGTTTTTCTCCTTCTAATCTGCCTTTTGTTATGAAGATCTCAGTCACACACATAAGGCATGCACAGGAGATATTTTATATTCCTACATACACAAGGCTGTCTTTGTATTCAGTAGGGAAGCAGATATTTAGAATCAGAGCAAATAAAAAGAGCAGATTATTTCATGGCAACAATGAAAGTTGAGATATAGCATAATAAACTAATAGGACATAGAAGGAGTAAAAAGACACATTTTACCAAAAACTACCATTCAAGAGTGAGAGCAAAAAAGAAAAGAAATAAAAGCAAAATGTGTTTCCAAAGAAGTAAAAATTTTAGTTAGCAGGACAACCCTTAATGATGAGCTTCAAGGACAAAGTAATGTGTGAGACCTCAGAAAGATGTGCGTTTGATACTCCTAGATTTTGTCAACAAGAAACATGCTCCATCCACTTATGTTTTAGTTGGTTAGTCTTGGTGGTTATTACTTAAGACGTCTTTAATATAAAGTCATGCTGGGTGATACATACCTGTATTCCTAACACCTTGGAGGCTGATCCAGAAAGATCAGAAGGTCAAAGTCATCCTTGGTTAAAGGGTGGGTTCAAGGGCTAGCCTGAGATCCACAAGACCCTGTTTCAAAACCAAACACAACCATTTGTTCTCTATGCCCACAGGATGCCTATGTAATTCAAGAATTGCATCTAGTTAGCGCCCCTAGGTTCCTTTTTAAATTGGCATCAATGATATTTGGAGCCATATTTAGGTTCCCTCGATGGATTTCACATCTCTGCCTGAGAGGATGCACTGAGATTTCTTCTTTACTGAAAACAATACCTTTTAAGACAGACTAGGAAGATCATCCAAAGATGGTCAGAAATATCTAATTCTGTATGTGTGATATATCAATGTTTCAAAAATAAGTTACTATTTTTGGGCAAACATACTCTAGCATTTGCTTACATAAATTAATAACAAGCCAATACATTTTAATTTTGAAAATAATCCATGCTGTCATAAATCTACAAAGAACCTCCAATTACCAATATTATACATATTACCAATGTGCTATATTAACATATTTAAAATATTTAAAATCTTACCATGTTGTGCCCCCATAAGTGAGATACAATTTGGAGATGAATATAGTTCTGTTCAGGTGCTAAAGCACACCTCTGAAGCCTCTCAAGTGCATCTCAATGTTCCTGTTCTGACCTTCTGTAGCTTGCAGTCATCTATTCAGGGAGGTGACTCTCCCCTTTCATCCGAGCACCTCACACACCATCTGTTTGTCAGCAGCTGTTTGAGTCTACACCTGACTCATTTGTTTTCTAGACCATCTAGCACTATCAGAAAATAGCCTAAAATCTTGGATCGTTTTTAATAAAGACTAAGAGAAAGAATATGATTTACATGTGATTAGTTCAGTTCCTTTAATAGAAAGTATTACACTCTTTATAGCACAGTTATGGTGGTTTCCTCCCTGAGTTAGAGGAAACCTATACCAGCTGACATGTTCAGATTGTATTAGACTAAAGTGAGTTTTATTGTGCTCATTATTCTTTCAAGATATCGAATTGTGCTATATTAAAAGGACATATAAATATATGCATGGATACCTAAAGCAAAGGTTATTGATAATAGTATCTATTATAGCAATAATCTCAAGAAATATCCTATGTAAGAAAGTGTCATGGGCAGAGTATATGAGGTTCTTTGCTATGGTTGTCTGTTTTGTTTTTTATCTCTCTCTCTCTCTCTCTCTCTCTCGACTCTTGTGGGGAGAAAAGGGACCATCAGGAGAGACAGGGTAAGGCAGTCCTGGGAGAATATGAGCAAAGTGCAATATATATACCCATTATTTGTGTACTAAGAAAAAAATTTAAAAATAAATTTCCCTGGTGCAGGACACAGGGAGAGGAATACCAGGGCATATAAGAAGTCAGAGCACATGTTTCAGCTGGACATCAGTGTAAATCGCATGTAAGACATGAGACTAAGAGCACTGATCAGGTCTTCATGTCTGGGCATGACTAACAGAGCTTCTACATTAGGTTTGAGATGAAAAAAAAAAAAAAACCTGCCCTAAATGCAGCCATCATAATGGGCTGTGATCCAAGCTGAGTACAAAAGAAAAAGTGAGCAGAGCACCTGTTTTCAATGCTATCTGTTTTCTGACTGTAGACATGATGTGAGAAGCTGCTTCTCTCTCCTGTTGCTACGCTTTTCTGGAAGTGTGGAATATAATCTCAAACTATGAGCCAGAAAAAATCCCTCCTTAAGTTCCTCTGGTTAAGCATTTTCCTCAGCAAAGAGGAAAGTAACCAAGTCGCTAATCTGTACAAAGCAAGAATATTTCTGCTGACTTTGACTTATTATGAATGCCAGAATTTCTGTCTCATCTACTCATGCATAAACATCCTATTAATACCACAAGCCCTCATATTTTACAGGATTTGCATTTTTCAATTATTCCTTTCTCTCCCAAGATGTTGGAACTTAGCATTCTAGTATAAAACTTTCCTAGCTAAAATAGTAATTTAAAACATAATCATCTTCCTGTCTCTGCCTCATCAGCATATCCTACCAATGTGTGCCTCCAAAACAGGTACAAGATCAAGCCAGATAAAAATCTCTTGGAGGGTGTGACTAGGGCTCACGAAGCCCTGTCCTAGCTGAAGAGCGATTGGTAATTGATACCTGCACAGGGAGGGAGGAAGAGTCAGGTTTTGTTTTTGTTTGCTTGTTTGTTTTATTTTTACTGGATATTTTCTTTATTTACATTTCAAATGTTATCCTCTTTCCTGGTTTCCTCCCATCCCAGAAACCCCTTATCCCATTTCCCCTTCCCCTGCTTCTATAAGGGTGTTCCCACACCCACCCATGCATTCCCACCTCCCCACCCTCAATTCCCCTACACTGGGGCATCTATAGAGCCTTCATAGGACCAAAGACCTCTCCTCCCATTGATACCTGACAAAGCCATCCTCTGCTATATTTGCAGCTGGAGCCATATGTACTCCTTGGTTTGTGGCTTAGTCCCTGGGAGCTCTGGGGGGGATCTGGTTGGTTGGTATTGCTGTTCTTCCTCTGGGGTTGCAAACCCTTTCAGCTCCTTCAATCCTTTCTCTAACTCCTCCATCGGGGACCCTGTGCTCAGTCCAATGGTTGGCTCCAAGCACCTGCTTCTGTATTTGTAGGGCTCTGGCAGAGCCTCTCAGGAGACAGCTATAACAGGCTCTTTTCAGCAAGCATTTCTTGGCATCCACAATAGTGTCTGGGTTTGGTGTCTGTAGATGGGATGGATCCCCAGGTGGGACAGACTCTGGATGGCTTTTCCTTCAATCTCTGCTCTACATTTTGTCTCCATATTTTCTCCCGTGAGTATTTTCTTCCCTTTCCTAAGAAGGACAGAAGCACCCACACTTTGGTCTTCCTTCTTCTTGAGCTTCATGTGGCTTGTTTGGTTTTTTAAAGAAAGAGGCCCCTGAGAGTTTGCCATACGCCACTAGATGGCACATAAGAGCAGCACTGAGTGGAGTCAGTGGGAAAGAATAGAACAGCACAAGAAAACTCTTTTTTTTTTTTTTTTTAATCTTTCATTATATCATCTTTCTTTTTATTTATTTATTTTTTATTTTTGATACTTTATTTACATTTCCAATGTTTCCCCTTTTCTAGGTCTCCTCTTTGAAAACCCCCTATCCCTTCCCCCTCCCCGCTTCTATGGGGGAATTCCACCTCCCACCCACCTGCCCACCCATTCCCATATTCCCACCTTGACATTCCCCTTTACTGGGGCCTTTAACACCCTCAGGTCTAAGGGCCTCTCCTCTCCCTGATGGCCAACGAGGCCATCCTCTGCCACTATGTGG
>CM052715.1:10966991-10982152 GCA_028551405.1 Uromys caudimaculatus
CCTTTACTGGGGCTTCTAGCATCCTCAGGCCCAAAGTCCTCTCCTTTCTCCCTGATGGCCATCTAGGTGATTCCTCTGCCTCATATGTAGTCCTAACCATGGGTCAATAGATGTGTATTCTTTGGTTAGTCGTCTGAACTCCAGGACGACCAGGGGGAGGGTCAGGCCCATTGACGCTCCTGCTCCCTCCATGGGGCTACCAATTCCCTCCGCTCCTTCAGACCTTTCTCCAACCCCTCCATCTGGGACCTCACTCTCAGTCCAGCGGTTACTGTTAAGTGAAACTTGGACATTCTGAACTTTTGGGCTAATATCCGCTTATCAGTGAGTACATACCATGTTCGTTCTTTTGTGACTGAGTTACCTCTCTCAGGATGATATTTTCAAGTTCCATCCATTTGCCTGCAAATTTCATTAAGTCATTGTTTTTTATAGCTGAGTGTAAATGAGCTCCATTGTGTAAATGTACCACATTTTCTGTATCCATTCCTCTGATGAGGGACATCTGGGTTGTTTCCAGCTTCTGGCTATTATAAATATGGCTGCTATGAACATAGTGGAGCATGTGTCTTTATTACATGTTGGAGCATCTTCTGGGTATATATGCCCAGGAGAGGTATAGCTGGGTCCAAGAAAACTCTTAAAGCTAGGACGTAGTGAGGAAGGGAGTGGGGAGGACTTGGGGTGGAAGGACCTGATCAAAACATTGTATTCATGTACTAAATTCTCAAACAACAATACTGTAGAACAATAAATGTGTAAGATTCATATGTCTCACAAGCAAATCTCCTAAATTACCTCTCAATCAAAATGACAAAGCAGTGTAGCCGGGCAGTGATGGTGCACACCTTTAATCCCAACACTTGGGAGGCAGAACAGACAAGTGAATTTCTGAGTTTGAGGCCAGCCTGGTCTACAGAGTGAGTTCTAGGACAGCCAGAGCTACACGGAGAAACCCTGTCTCAAAAAAAAAAAAAAAAAAAAAAAAAAAAAAGGCAGTGCAAAAAATGGAAAGGCTCTTAGCTTGCTAATTTCTAAGTTTCTTTGCAGCTGCTCCGCTTTCCTGGAAAGGGTTTTGAGCAATAACCAGGGTAGTCTCCACAACTGGCCATTTCCTGATGACTATCATAAATCAGGCAGGGTACTTTCCCATTCTCAGGTCCCCTTAATGAGCAGTTCTTACCTCATTTTCTTAGCCAGTGTGACTTGAATCACGTAAGTTGCCTAAGAGTCACACAGTTGGTAATGAATGCAGTGATATTCAACCCAACTGTGACTCAAATCAGCACAAGATCTTACTCAGCCCATTTCATAGAAATGTATGAATAATGATTACTAATAGCTAATGGGTTATTGGTTTTCCACATTTCTTTTCTCCAAAAGACTAGCAAAGCAAAATGCTCTGACCAACCTACTGTTGTAGGAGGAAAATAGTAAGAATATAAACAGTCTTTTCATCAGGTGGGGCTCCTGCTAAGGAATAGATAATGTGGCCATTAAATGTCATTGGCAGTTGTACTGCATTTATATTATCTGGAAACACACTCTAATTGGATCTACAGGAGGATTTTCAGAAAGGTTCCAATGAGGAGGACAGATGTTAATTATGGACAACATTGTCTTCAATAGGTTGGAATTCCAGGCTGAGTTAAAGAGAAGCTGACCTGGACATCCGCAATCATCACTCTCTGCTTCTGGACTTCAAGCACGATGTGACCAACCACCTCATGTTTCTTCTTACATGCTTTCCTTGCCTTCATGGACTGCATCCTTCTCAAACTATGTGCCAAAATAAATCCTTCCTCTCTTAAGCTGTCATTGTTGTTTCCTTTGCCACAGCAAGAGAATAGTGACTAATATAGAAGAAACAATCAAATATTTGCATTGTGTGAATCTTGTATGGGAAAACATCTGAGAAAGTTACCAACCGCAGAAAAGCTAAGACTACCTTGAGGTCTGGAAGGGTCCAACATGTAAGGAGCTCAGACTAAGCCAACCACTCAGCAATATGAATAGCTCTTTGTACATCCATCAGAAAAGCAAGTTCACTCATTACCATCCATTTTCAGAGACCTCACTCTGTCTGCTATATGTTGGAACTATCCAGGGGTTTGTAGCTATCATTAGCGTTTTTGTGATATATTCTCCTATATATATAGTCAAGACTCCAAAATACTCCTAAATTCTGGATAGATTCCTTACTCTCAAATTGTAGAAACGCCTATGCATCCTTCTAGGCAAGGGTTAAAGAAAGTGTCCTGAATCCACCTAACCAAACATGAACCAAAACTTAGGATGAGGGTTTCAAGGAAACAGCAGAAATTTGGGGAAAGAACCCAAAAGCAGAAGGTACAGGAATATTTCTTTCTAGTCAAAACCTAGGAAGATGCCAACTCTCAGGAGGTGTTTAAACCCGCACAATATGGTAGGAATTGCAACAAAATCTCCATGATTATGTCTCTGCTAAACATACAAAGTGATCAAATTCATCAGGAGCTTTGCCATGCCTGCTGTCCTCCTGGGGAGGGATGGCGTGCTCCTGAGAAGGTAAGAGCATTTAGAAAAGCTGCCTAGTCACAGAATCTACAGTCCAAGTGTCTGTGGCATGGATGCTGAACAGGGAGGGACAGAAAACATATCACATCCATCAGTGACACTACATGTGGGCGAGGGAGCTTTGCAAGTACTCTGATATGAGTGAGCACAAATGATTTGAGAAAATATTAAAATATCTTAGCCTAATTTAATCAATTAAATACAGTTATAAAACCATCAGTCAGAATTGGTGTTCAAGTGACCAATAAAATAAAGTTACACGTCATTAAAATGACTGGAGAATTCCTACTGAGAGAGCAACACACACACACACACACACACACACACTCTTCCTCCCTGTGTGTGTGATGTATAATATATATAATATCTACTGCATAATATATTATTTATTGAATTTACAATATATATTATATATACATATATAAGTATACCTAAATTAAGTATATATTTATATGTAATATATACAATATAATATATACAATATAATATAATACAACATGATACATACCATATACAACATACAATATACATTGCACATTACATCTATAATATATACAACATTTTATATATAATCAAGGTGAATAGACATAATTTTCAATATCCATATTTGTATTGCAATTACTGTCAGAAACCTTAGCTTTCAATTCCAACAACATAGTATACTAACATTACATTGTGTTAACCAACGTTAAGTATTTACTCAGCACACGTATTTTTCTAACTCAGAATCGTCAAAAGCTAAGCTTCTGTATCAGCAAATATATTTCCAGTCATTTTCTCTCACTTGAATATGAGACTAATTCTAATTATTGTACTTAAAGGTTATAAATTTTACAAAAAGCATCTACAGTTATTATTCCTAATGAAGCCCCCTGTGGTGTGTCGGCCTAAGAAGTGACTACTGCTGCTTGTCTTGTTTGCCCTTCAAATGTTCTATCTGCCAAAACTTGCTACTGCAAAGTTAATTATAATCTATTATTCCCATTAAGTTTATGCACATGTGCTACATTACAGCCTTTAATATTTAATCATAACTTTTAATACAAAAATATTTCCATTGCAATAATACTCTACTTTCCATTAGACTTTAATAAATTAGATATATAAACCCAACTATTTTCCTGCTTCTCAGAATAAAATGGTGAAATTTTCTAAATAATTAGAAACCCTTTCTGCTGTGAATGAACGCAGCATATGTCAGGTTTCAGCCTCAAGACAATTTTTATGACCAAATCATTAGATCCCAAAATAAGTTTTTATGATAGAAATGTCACTTGTTTACTACACAGGCAGACCTTTATCTCATTAATTGTTCTCATTAGTAATAAGAAGATTCAAAAGCAGTTCCTGATTTTAACAGGGCACGTACCCTTTTATATCTACTCATTAAAACATATTAAAAGTTCCCACTCTGGGGATTGGATAGATGATTTATTGGTTAAGAGCACTGGCTACTCTTCCACACAACACTCAGCAACACAGGGCAGCTCACAACCATCTGTAGCACCAGTTCCAGGGATTTGATGCCCTCCTCTGGCCTCTATGGACACTGCACATGTGGTGCCCAGAAGTCTATACATGCAGGCCCAACACCCACGCACACAAAATAGAAGTGAATACATTTAAGAAGGAAGTTTCCTTTCCAAGCTGCACTTCTCCTTGTGTGTGTGCAGTGATGTAGGACTGCTGGGACAAAGAAGATGCTTCTGAGGCTGGTGCTTTCTCTCAGGAAACTGTTAATTGAAAAAAAATGAATATCTTCTAAGCTTGCCATTAAAAGCAAGGGATTGCTCCCTTGTTTACATGCCAGGTAGCTCTGTATGTAGTTAATGTTCTTTTGTGACATTTTAAAATTCTTTGTTTCTCATCTCCATGAGTCTACAGCCTCATTTAAGAGGAAAATGCATCATAGCAAAACCTGAGTTTTGAAAACTCTGAGTGAATATTTATCATTGCACACAATGCTTTAAAATATTTTTGTTATGAGACAGGGTGTCACTGTATATCCTTATTTGACCTGGAGCTTGCTATGTAGACAAAACTGGGCTTCAACTCACACAAATCTGCCTGCCTCTGCCTCCCAATGCTTGAGATTAAAGGCATGAGTCACCACCTCCTGCTTTGGTCTACATATTTTTAATTCACTTATTTACTTACTTATCACATTAATTATCTTTGAGGTTACTTAAAATATCACTTTTATACGTAAGTAAACAAAAAATGTGTTTGCCTGGAATACCACTGCCATTAGTAGTAGAGAAAGTTGTGGAATCCAGTCAGCCAAATGACAGTCTCTACCAGATGTACGGAAAACGAAGACCTCTAGAGTTTATTTATACTCTGAATCTAAATGTTTGCTGGTTCTAACTGTCTTGTTTTTAAAATCAATGGGACCTTGAAGAACTAGGAGTAAAACCTACATTTCAGGGAAACTACCAGAAGTTTATGATCCAGAGCAGCCAAGCATTACTAAAGGATATATTTCTCAAATCTCTGAGAGAAGGTGGTATGGAAGTCTTGATAAAGGAGGCATTCATTGTCTGAATAGACTGTTTTAGAAGAAAGCCAGCTATTATTTCATTTGAAAATGTGAATAAGTTTTTTTCTTTTTTATTGAGGAAGAGTTGTAAACACAACATCCCTACCTCCAAAGCTAACTGCTCCTTTTTTGATAACAGTATTCATGTGAAAGCTTCCCTTTGGTAGTTACTTGGGATTATAATATATCATCTTCTTTGAGAAGTGTGTGTGTGTGTGTGTCTGTCTGTCTGTCTGTCTGTCTGTCTGTGTCTCTGTGGGGGCAGATGGTCTACACCCTGGTTGCACTACCACTGTGAGTCCCACACCTTTCTCCCTCCCACATCTGCTTTCTACCCACACTACCTTGCAGGCATCTCCTTTCCCACCTGCATCGCAGAAAAGACTTTCAAGCAGAAGGAATAATTAAACAAAGTAGCAGGTGCCAGGGCAGCTCTGTGGAGTGATAGCTCCTGAGGAATGATGCCTGTGGCTGCCCTTTCCCCAGTGTACACATTAACCCACCCACATACATGCACTCATGTGTGCACACACACACACACACACACACCACATATACACACACTGCAATAAATAAGCTAAAAAATAATAGCTGAATAATTCTGTGCATAGCTGTAGTCAGATTTTAATTTTCCTGATTTAAAGACATAATATTCCTATGAAAGCATAAAATTATTAATGATGTCATTAGGCATTTAAGACAATTCCTTTTAGTTAAAAGTTTAGTAATTGTATTTAGATTGTTACCATTGATTTGTAGCTGACTGTTAACTCATGAAATTAACTTTTAGGTTTAAAAATAATTTCTTTTATGTAATGCATAGCTTAAAATGAGAAACAATTTTCCAATGTAATCTGCAGCACAGCTATTTAAGGCTTCAATTCTCTTTAGAACAGGAAGACACTCGTAAACCAGAGTCATCTGTTTACTCAATAAATGTTTGTTTAGCTATTTGCCAAATATTTGGATTTCAATGAACAGCATAGAAAGCCCTGTTGTGATGGAATTTGTACTGTGGGGGAGAGTTAATCCATGCACAAATAAAGACACAATCTCAAAGTCTTAGGAGACAATTCAGAGAGGACAGAAGAGAGAGAATATTGGATTGGTGTTCTTTTAAACACATCATTAGAACGGCCTCTTAGGGAAGGTGTCCTTTAGAGGTAGGGCGGGGAGCATGGTCATAAGGCTATCTGGGATGGAGTGTAGCTGACTGAGGGAGTTATAAAGATTCAGACGGAGAGGGAAACTAAGGTGAGTCATTATAGTGCTTTAATGTATTTATTCTAGCAGCAGAAGGCAAAACTTTTGGCAAAAGAAAATACACTCAAATTTTCTGGGCTTCAGGGGGAGTAAAGATTATAGATCATGAAAAATCTTACATTTTTGACACCAGAAAATGTGAAGTTATTGACACCACCAGACAGATCTCCCAAACACATTGTTAAGTCTAACCAAGGGCTAAACAGCAAAGTGTTAGAGGCAAACACTCGCTGCCTGAATGGAATTGTTATGGGCTCACACAATGAAGACAGTGACGACATTGTAAAACCATAGGACAGTCATTGCGTGAGCATTTTAGACAATATGACCCCCAGATGAAAGTTATGAGGAGGCTGCGACACCTGCTGGGTGGGAGATGATTGTATACGGGGCCTTATCATTCTTATTTTAGAGTGCGTTCATATACCCTATGCAGAAGCTGTGTCACAGTAGCTTTTGTTCCTATGGAAATGGTTACAGAACTGTCTTCCTTCCATCTTGTCGCTTATCTAAGTCTCCTAGGACAACCTAAGGCAACTTTGTGTTACACTGATATCATCTTGTTCTATACTGCTGAAACCTACATGAGAGAGAATGGGAACAAAAGGGTATTCTTATGGCAGAAAATTGGAGTGGTGGATCTGGAAAGTATTGGGTGAGCGAAGCATTAGAAAATACTATCAAATAAGCAGCCAGGTAGCTGAAGCAAGAACTGCAAAGCTTTGGCCGGGCAGCCAGGAGCAAGTCCCTCAGAGGTGGAGTGTTTGGATCTTGCTTTAATCATGATAAGGTGGTAAGAAAGAGCTGGGAGCTTATTTTAAAAGGAACATTCTGGCAAGTGTGTGAAAAGTAAGATGTAGGGGGTCAAGCTATGAAAGCCAAGAACAGAGAAGTAGCAGCTTATGGGCATATTGTGGCTGAAGTGACTTTGAGCTGCAGGGAGGGAAGTAAATGATAAGATATGGAAGAAATTAAAGAAAGAATAACCAGGTTTTCCGAAAGGCTCATCGTAGGTCATGAACTCTGGCTTTCTTGTCACTCTCGTTGCTTCCTGGCTGCCATGCGTTGAACAGAATTTGTCTGACACATGTCTCTGCCATGGTGTGTTGACTCCAAACAGTTCCCAACTTGATAGTGCAGCAGTGGAGACAACTCCAAAAGAAAGGAGATAAATCTTTCTTCTGTACTTTGCCACAGTAACAAAAATGCTTTAGGACGGAAAACATATGAGTGACTGTATCAAATGCTTTTGATAACTGCGCAAAGCAATATTGGACAACTACCCTGTGAATGTCAGGTACACCACTCTGGAGGGCATCATGGCATGGTCACACCAGTGAAACAAAAGAGTGTGTTGGGAGTAGAATAAAAGGAGGGGAAATGGAACAGACAAACCAAACTTTCTGAGGCACACTGTGGTAGAGGAATGTGGGAGACAAAGGAGGGTGTTAGTAGATCGGGAAATATAACAGCATGTTTATGCAGCAATGGAAGTGGTGCACCATAAAGAAACATTTGATGCAAGTGAGGCAAAGAACAATGTGAATGCCAAGGCCAAGAAAACAACAATGTCAACAACAACAGCAACAAAACAAGGAGTAAAGACCTATGGCTCTCAAGAACTCATCATGGCTATGGTCCTCCAGTTCTAGGGGATATGACACCCCCTGCCTTCTCCAGCACCACACATGTGGTGCTCTGACATACCTGACAACCACTCACTGTAGATCAACAATAGAGCACGTGCTCAGTATGCACAAAGCCCTAGGTTTAATATCGAACACCAAGGGAAGATAATTAGCAATTCAAAAATAATTTGCTTCTGCTGACATAAAAGTTTTAGAACAGTTTATGAAAAAATACTCAAATAATTATAGCTAGAGTTCTAGATGTTTAACAAATATTTCAGACATATACCAAATGTCCATGCACAGACACAGCTTTCTGGATACAGTAGGAAAAACAGGATAAAAATTATTACCTTCATAGAGTTTAAATTCTAGTAGTTAACTAAGTTAACTTTTCTACCAATTTGTAGTAGAAAACTAAGAAATTGTATCTATAAAAAGTAACAGTTATTTTGCAATGAAAAAGAGAAATTGAATCATAAGTAATTTGTACTTGGTTCATCAATTAAATATTGGAAATGCCATTAGTATGTTTAATTGTAAACAATTAACCTCACATTGAGAAACTGAAGAATACATACAGAAAAATGAAGCCATGAAAAGGCAGAAGAGGAGGCACATGTGAGGGCTTAGAACGAGGAAGGAGGAAGGAGGAAGAAATTGGAAACTGTGATTTTATTATAATCTCAAAAGTAAAAGAAATGATTAAAAGCTATGAAAAAGAGGACCAGTGGAATGGCCTAGCAGTCAAAAGCTCAAACTGTCCTTGACGAATATCAGTGTCTGATTTCCACCAAGCACACTGAGTGCTCACAGTCATGGGGACTCAGGCTCCTAAGAATCCATTGTCCTCTTTTGGCCTTCACAGGTACCTATACTCCTGTACAGGCAGGCAAACAGACAGCAGACAGACAGAGAGACAGACAGACAGAGAGACAGACAGATACACACACACACACACACACACACACACACACACAGTTAAAAAAATTAAAACATCTTTGCAAAGTATAGGGAGAGTGTTGGAATGTTTGTAATGAATATTGTTTTTACACAACTTTAAGGGAAACTGGCACAGGGATGAACCAACGGCTTTTTCTGCAAAAAGAATTAAACCTTCCAAACGTCACAGGCCAGATAGCTTCAGTACTATGCCACCTCAGTGCCAAAGCAGCTGTGGAAAATTCAAAAACAAACAGGTGGCTACAAGCCAAAATCGGAAATGTAAATAAAGTATCAAAAATAAAAAAAAATAAAAAAAAAAAAGTTCATTTGCAACAGTAGGTGGCGGGCCAGTTTGGCCTCTGGGCTCAGCTGCCAGAGAAGAATTGATAGAAAAGCAAGCAAGATTTTAGGAGATGATGCTAAAGAAATTTTGAAACGTAAATTCATTAATACTCTCGTTAGTAGTAGGCTAAATGCTTAGCAGGAAATAGTAAAATTAAAAATGGAGATAAAATATCAAAGTATAGGCATGTTACAGTGTAGCTGTAAACCATCAAAGATGGATGTCTCAGCAAACACCCCATAAAGAGCCTGTTTGACAGGCGATTGACTGCACCTAGCAGCTTTCTCTCAGCCCAGTCACAGCAGGAGAAAATGGAATCCCATATGCAAATTACCCGCCTAAAGCTAAATTTGATACCAGCTAATTATTATTCCAAAAGAGGATAAAATTAAATCAGTTTATAATTAAAAAAGGTTAAGACAGCTTACCATTATTGAACACACTAAAACCCATAAGGCACAGATTTCAGCAAGAAGAAAATTCGGCATGTAATAAAAGAATGAGATAAAAATATACACAGTTGGTTCTCATTATTCACCACAGTTATGTTCTATTAAGCTGTTGAGAATACTGAATTCATGAATACTGAACCACATCTTCGAGTGTTTCTGTGTGTGCCTGTGCACATGTGTGTGTGCGCGTGTGTGTGTGTGTGTGTGTGTGTGTGTGTGTGTGTCTGTTTCTAATCTATATCTATGTCTATAAATATAGAGCCATGCAAGTTCTAAGACAAACTTATCCTAACTCATTCTACTTTTTTTTCAACTTGTAAAAGAGAAAATAATGTTCTGAAGTGTTACCTAGCTTGGCATTCCAGAAACGTGAACCCAAGCAAGAACTCAGACTCAGCCCACTTGGCCGGGGAGCTAGCAATGTCCTGCAACATAGAGGCTGTCCTTCCTGTCTTTCTGTGGCCCTCCCTGCATGCTGAGAAGGCACAGCCCAGCTTGTTTGGCCCCACCTGTGAATGTATGTGTTGCTTAGTTCAAATTTCTCACCATCCTTTGCCTGATGCAAATGACCGTGAAAGTGGAGAGAGGGAGTTTTGGAATCCCTTTCTAACAAGTAGGCAAGGTGCCGGAGTTGACATCCTGATATAATGAGGCTCAACTGTGTAATCATCTGTTTCCTTCGGTATCAGTATATGCAATTATTTGAAAGATAAATATTATGCGATACATTTTTGTTATTTTAAAAGCATAAACTTTTTCAGTGAGAGAAATGCAACAGAGGTTCATTGTCCCTGAAATACATGTCTGGTGTCATTTTAGCTTCTGTGTCTCTCTGGGGAATAAATTAGAGATATCGAATTATACAGAATAGTTAGCCTAATAGGCCAGAGACTGTTACCCTTAGACCCGTGTAAGGTGAGCTCTTGGTCAGGGTCTGGGAATACCATTTCAGAAAAGTTCCCACCATTCCGTAATTGGTGAAATGACTCACTGAACCTAGAGGATTTGTGCAAACAATGGTTCATGCTGAACACCTGCTTTTTCCTTCTGCAAGTCTGCAACTTTGACTCAGGCTAGGCAGAGGGCACTGAATCCAAAAATCAGGTCACTCAGTTTCTATTGAACCTCCCTGGTAAACACCATTTCATTCACATAGCCATAACTCAATGCTGCAGAATTAGGAGGTCCGCTGGGAGGAGCCTTGGCAGCATGTGTCTGACTTCCTCCAAATTGTTCCAGACTATGGTTTTCCTGAGCTGATTTTCCTTTGTGATGCTTTTCCTACAGTAACCGATAGATGAGAGCTATGAAAAGATCTTCATGTTATGTCCTGCGAGTCCTCCCTCAGGGAAGTGCAACAGCCATGCATGTTATGGAGGCCACTACACACGAGTGACTTGGTGTGCTTTATTCTGTCTTCACCAGAAGGCAAGCGCCGCCACTTGTAGCAACATGGATGAACCTGAAGGAGCTGAGACTAAAAGAAATTAGCCAGACGTGGAAAGAAAACTAATGCATTGCTTCACCTATGTTAAAATGCTGAATTTATAGCAGCAAATGGTCTGTCAGCAGTTCCCAGAGGTAGAAATGTTGTCCAAAGGAGCAAACATGAAGTTATTTATGGAGATAAGACTAGCAAAATCAAGCTCTGCTACATAAGATTGAACAATATTCCAAACCATGCTAGATGCTTGCTCAGTGGAGACCATGGCTGCTGTCGTAGTCCACCCAGAAAGGGCTACCTATACAAGAATATAGACACGTGCCCATACACAGGCATAGCATTCTGTAGCTCTTCTAAACCAGGCATCTCTGGCCTCTCCTGTGACCTATCTACACGAGCTCACACCCACACAAAAACATGTGCATAATAAAACGATCTGCTTGTCTGTGGCAATCATTCACTAGATGAAGGTATTTTAAGCTATAAAGTCACATATTTTAAAAAGAACTCATGGAGAATTTTATGACTTGCATAAAGAGAGACAGAAAAATGTATAATTATTTGTTAAAATTCTAAAGTCTCCAGAAGAACTGCTTCAAACCCCAATGTGTATCTGCTAAAAGAATTTTTTTCTTACCATAGATAATAAAATAGATAGAACATGAGGGCATGCAGAAAAATGATAGCATGAAAATAAGAGTCAAGCCTTTTCTGTCGACCCAGGGTGACTACTAGCAGGCCTTACTGCCAAAATTCCTATTGTTAACTACAAGGTATGCCAGCACAGGACAAAGACCTGTAATGGGTTAATTCTAGCTCATAAAAGGTAGAATTATGGGGCTAGAGAGATGGATCAAAGGTTAAAAGAGCTCACTACTTTATCAGAAGACCTGAGTTCTGTTCCCAGCACCACAACAGATCAGACATCCCCAGTCCCCTCCAGTATTGGCTCTCCTATGCACACACACACATACACATTAAAAGTAAAAATTTAAAAAATTTAAAGGTGGTATTTTTTGATTATGTAGATTTTGTATTCTTTTGAGACAGACTTTCTCTCTGTATCTCTAGCTGGCTTCTGCCCCCATGGTCTTCTGGCCTCTGAGTTCTGGGATTACAGATATGGAATACCACGCATGACAATTCTTGTGAGCCTCCATAGTCTGCCACAAAAGTTAACTTTTTATACTTTTATCCTTCTTCGAGCACTTTTTACTTTGTAAGTAGCCATCTAGATGACAGTTACATTCATCTTTAATGTGCCTGTTTATAAAATTTCACCAACCAACTCTCCAAAGACTTAATACCCAACCTCTTTCTTGAATGAGGACTCCAAGTAACTCAAAGTATTTGATATTCACAATATTTCCAGAAATTTTTAAATTATGTACATATTTAAAATATTCAGAACCTTTTCCAGACCTTTTCCTCTCTCCACTTCCTTCCGTGACTGATAAAATTGAATATTCAAGATATCTTCCAGACCCAAGACTTTGAAGCCAAATTTGAAGATGAAAAAAAAAAAAAAAAAGATTCCAAGTTTCAAACATTTGGAACCATATTTGAAGAACTCCTGTTTTGCTGTACTCTTCTCAGCATCTGGCTGGTTACCAAATCATGCAGATTCCATTCCATTCTGCCCTCAAAAGTCCAGACAGATTAACACCCTAACTACATCATCCCCTGCTCTCAAATTTATTTTTACACTAGTACACTTTAATTGAAGAGGACCTCTGAAAATTAAACAAGTCTCATACATGAAATTTATATTACTAAATATAGCAAGGGGTAGTAATGTTACAAGAACCCTGAACTGTGACAGCTCTGGAGGTTAAGGAAAACATCATATATTTTAAGGCATTAATAAAGGACAGTAGACGAATTCTGTTCATTAAGAATGGCAGTCATATAAGGAACAAAAGCTTGTTTAACACATTATTAGAGAAATTTCCCCTAAGCATATTTTGGGTTCTGTTTACCAGTTCTAAAAGACACTAAAGAACATTCTAACTTTCATGTATATGTGAAAGAGAAAGAGAGGAAGGGAAAGACAGAGGTGGGAAGGGGAAAAGGAGGGGGAGAGGGAGAGGGGGAGAGGAAGGGAGAGAGAGAGAGAGAGAGAGAGAGAGAGAGAGAGAGAGAGAGAGAGAGAGAGAGATTCTTATTTTTAGTTATCTATTTTAGTCACAGCAATGTTCAGTGGCAGAAATAACTTTGATTTAAGAGGATGAAACATTCATCAGCAGACAACTCCATTTGAGATCATAATGTGGTTCTATATTTAATAAAAACATTAACTCACTAGGAATATAATATATATTCTTAATATTGTAATTGCAAAGCCATCCTGCCTTAGTGTGCAGTGTTCAACAAAAGAGGAGGAGGACAATGAGCCACAGCAGAAAAACTACACTCTCTTTAAATATGTTATATAACATAAGGATGTGGACATCTGGTGAAAAGCGTATCTGTGGCTGGTGAGATGCCCAGAGGTGAAAGCACTTGCTCTGAAAACTGAAAGCCCACATGGTGAAAGTGTAGCACAGACGCTGGTGAATTATCCTCTCAATTCTACACAAGTGTCCTCCTGGCATGTCCACCATCCACACGCATGCCTGCAAACATGGACAAACACGTAAATAAACAAATTAATTAGCTGTATAAAAAATTAAAGGAAGCAAGTCTTTGAGTTGTAACTAATGCAAGACACAGTGATTGTTATCTCTGAACAATGTTTTTTGTTTCCCCCTTTAGCTCCCCTTTTCATCCATGTCATCTCTGCTCACCTGGAAAACCTGGGCTTCCTTCATTGCCTTAATAATTCCTCGGGAAAAGTGTGGTTTCCATCACAAATATTCTGGAGTTCCTACCTGTCTTCATCTAGAAGGTGGCCCCGCCAGTACTCCGTTCTTCTATCTTTCTGCATATGAATATAGAGAAGTCTTCTTCCAGATCACTTCTTCCACATTTACATTTCTTTTTAATTTTTTTTGTACTTTTGAGAAAGTAATAAACATGTGCTCACAGTCTTGTAAGATGGAAGTGCAATAATAATAATAATGAGAAACAGGTTTTACAAGCCACTCTAAGGACTGACTCCACCTCTAATTTTTTCAATTCTTGAAAATTTAACATTTTAGGGCTGTAGAGATGTGGCAGTAGTTAAGAGTGCTTGCTACTCTTGTAGGCAGCTGTGTTCCCATTCCCAGGACCCACATGGTAGCTAACAACTAGCTCTAACTACTGTTCCTGAAGATCCATCACCCTCTTCCAGCCTTTACCAGGACTGCATGAGTGGGGTGCACAAATGTATTCAGGCAAGACACCCATATACGTATTTTTTAATTTAACATTTCACAGAAATGATAGCCTCACTTGACACTTTCTGTCCCTTTTGACCCACTATGCTTAATTAATTTTCCTATACATTTAGCCTATTTTCACATTATTTTTGTAGTTCTGTAGCTGTTCATAACATCTTTTTTTTGTTTTGTTTTGTTTTGTTTGTTTTTTCAATTCAATGTATATTTAATTTGGTAGTAATGCATTTAGCTGTACTTTTTACAATTGTTTTTTTTTCTATTTATTTATTTATTTATTTATTTATTTATTTATTTATTGTCTTTATCCTGATTTTATTCTCTATCACATTATTTTGTTAGAAATTATCCCTGTATCATTACTATTTAGTAGTAAGAGTAGTAGTAGTAGTAGCAGCAGCAGTAGTAGTCGTTGTTGTTGTCATCGTCGTTGTCATTGTAATTTGTTATTTTTTTTTCCTTTTTTTTTTCTCTTTTTTTTTCCTCCTTTTTTATTTCTGATACTTTATGTACATTTCCAATGTTTCCCCTTTTCTGAGTCTCCTCTTTGGATACCCCCAGTCCCCTCCCCAACCCGCCTCTACGAGGGAATTCCACCTCCCACCCCACCCCCCCACCCCCGTCCACCCATCCCCATATTCCCTCCTTGATATTCCCCTTTACTGAGGCCT